>SJYO01049755.1:43115263-43715263 GCA_006410555.1 Capra ibex | reverse complement strand
GTGGCTACGTCCAAGCGGCCCTGAGAATGAAGGTTTGGAACTTGCTAGTGAGAATGGGCTTGGTGATGGAGATCTGAGTAGCAGTGGATCACCACTCCAAATCTGGGTCATATTAACATTTTTGTGACTCCAGTCTCACACCTGTAGGCTCAGTTCATTCTGGATTCTGAATGAACTTCGTTTTCCAAATACCCTCCCTGTTGCTCAAGAACCTGCAGTGCCATCTACAGCGCAGACTGCAGGTTCCTCAGGCTGCGGGTGAAGTGGTTCACAGCAGGCCCCAGCACCCCGCTGCAGTTCCACCTGGCCCTGCTCCCAACCACGGCACCCCCTCCAGGCGGACCGGTCCTCTTGGAGACTGCTGACAACAAGCACACTTCTGCCTCTCCCTAAAGCCTGCTGAAACCATCCGCTGCACCGGAATGTCCTCCCTCCTTCTATCTAGTCCCAGATCACACCTTGTGCAAAGCCCACCTCCAGGGCCACCTCTCCCCTCCCTTGAAGATCTAGCTTTTACTGTCCATCATTCACTTCGCATTTTAAAATATACTGCTTGGTAGCATCTCTTTCATATATCAACCTATAATCTGAAAGGTACTTAAAAAAAAAAAAAGACGAGGAAAAAGGAAAGGCCAACATCAGTAACCTAAGACGGGCAGGAGCTATTCTCCCCACTTCTGGCTCTCATTTGGAGAAAGAATAAAGAAACTCAAAAAAAAAAAGAAAAAAGATAGTCTGAGATGGGACTTAACATTAGGACAGCTAAGAGGTAGACAGGTATATGTGAAAAGCATTGTTGCATGGAGACTGGACAAAGTCAAGAAATGGCCAACATCAAAGTTGGCGTGTGTCTCTAATTCCCTAAACTTGCAGAGATAAGCACATGCTAACAAGATCTGGAATTTCGAATTAACAGACATAAACTACCATATATAAAATGGGTAAATAACAAGGACTGAGTGTACAGCACAGGGAACTATATTCAGTATCCTGTAATAACCTATAATGAACAAGAATCTGGAAGAGAATATATATAAATAAATCACTTTGCTGCATACCTGAATCACTGTTAATCAACTAAATTTCAACTGTTTTTGTGACCCCATGGATTGCAGCACGCCAGGCTTCCCTGTCCTTCACTATCTCCTGGAGTAAGCTCAAAATCATGTCCACTGAGTCAGTGATGCCATCCAACCAACTCGTCCTCTGTCACCCCCTTCTCTCTTTGCCCTCAATCTTTCCCAGAAAAAATTTTAAAAAGAGATTTTGAACTTGACTTGGAATTTTGCAGTAGTTGGAATGACACCACATATTGCATAATGTTCTTTCAATTCTCCTGAGTGGTAAAATCTGAAATTAACCAAACTAAACAGTATGTTCAATTATGATATATGATTACATCATTTACTGAACTAAAACTAGACAAATATTAAAAAGAGATGTTCATTATTCTGATATCAGAAGGCTTTGCTATAAATGTGTTTTAAAGCAAAGATTAGTAAAACTGTACTAATTTAAGGTCATTAAAAAACAAAGTTTAGGTGTACATCTTTGAAAATCTCCTTTAACTTAGTAAACTCATAAAAAAATTTCCCCCTTATCTATAACTTTAAAAAATATCTAGACAAGTAGTACTTTCTAACTGGAGTTACTCAGTATCAACTTCACGACTGAAAATTTTAGCTTTAAGACAAATTGATTTTAAAAATAAATCCTCAATATGGAGATAATTCAGGTTTACTCTCTAGCAAATTAATGTATTGAGCTTCTATGACCTGTACAGTCTAGAGACTTGCTCATAAAAAGTAACACAATTTCAGTTTCTGAAGTCATTACTGTTCCTTGCATACACATTACACGTGCACTTCCTATCTCACAAGATTGCAGTAAAAATTAAATGAGATAATACAGGTGAAAACAGAGATTGCTATCCAGGCGAACTACTTTATCGCTGATGCAAAGTATCAATACTCAAAATATTTGGGGTGATATAATTTAAAAGTCATGTTGGCTAATGATTCAGGGAATAATTTAACCAATCAAATTTAGTTTCTTTTTCTTTTAAACAGAAACAGTCTTTTGTGCTCATTTTTGGTTTTGCTTTTGCTACGAAGAATTTTTAACTAAAACTTGGCTAAAACAAAACATCTTATAATATTTCTCAACTTTATAAAGGATCAAACCCTCTGCTTTCATATTTCACTAATTTCAAGCTATTCTGACATTACTAGTACAATCCACCTTATTTTAGTGAAGTGACGGATGAAACAGATAAACGTATCTGTCTTTTAAAAAATTCCCCAAATTTCATTTTTGGCAACTGAATACCATACTTCTGAATTGTGTAACCTTTAGAAGTCTAGATTTAGTACAGCACTAAACACAGGGCAGAGTATAAAAAAATATCTTTAAAATTTATTGTGATATGCATGTTCACTCTCCCGAAGTAGTTTTGGACACTATTGCTTCATAAAACACACACACACACACACACACACACACAGAATTGGTGCAGAAAGGACAGAGGCAGTGCCATACACAGGGTGGCAGCACTGAGAGCAAATACGTGCAAACAGCAGAACACTTGGAAGGGCCAGCGCAGGCACACAAGTGTGCCTGAAACCTGATTATGAAAACACTTCTTAGACACACGGGCATTATGGTTTTAATTAAGAAATTCCTTTTAATTCTGGCAGAGGTATCATGCCTTTTAGAAAAGCTCTTATGAGTCAGCCCCTGAATATGATCAACTGCCCTTCTCTCAAACAAATTGCTTTCTCTTCCTCTTCCTGCACTGGCTGATAATAGGTGAAATGAGTATGATGAAACTGAAGCACCACGTCAGATCCAATGCTTGAGCACACCAACTGGATCTCTAGTATAGATTTTTTGCTGTTTTTGCTTCCCATTTAAACTGAAAATCAAAACCAAAAACAGTTCATCCATTTCTCCCATCTGCCACTCCTTGCCTCTGGTAACCACCAACTCGCTCTATGTATCTGTGAGCGTGGGTATTTAAAAAGTTAGTTTATTTATTAGACCCCACATAGGAGAGATCATACGGTGTGCACCTATCTCTGGCTTGTTTCACACAGACCTCTGAGGTCCATCCATTTTGTCATCAATGGCAAGATTTCATTCTCTTTCATGGATGAATTAATATATATCTCACACACGCACAAGCATGCCACATCTTCCCTACCCCTTCATTCACTGATGGGCGCTTCAATTGTTTCCATATCCTCCCAATCATGAATAAGGCTGCAATGAACACGGGGGTGCATATACCTTTTCAAGTCACTATTTTTGTTTCCTTTGGATAAATACCCAGAAGTAGAATTGTTGGATCATACAATATTTCTATTTTCAATCTTTTGAGGAAACTCTATACTGTTTTTTCTATAGTGGCTGCAGCAGTTTACACCACCAACAGTTCACAAGGGTTCCCTTTTCTCCATATCCTCACCAGCACTTGTTATTTCTAGCCTTTTTTTTTTTTTTAAACAGCCATCCTAACAGCTGTGAGGTATTATCTCACTGTGGTTTTGATTTGCATTTCCCTAACGATTAATTATGTTGAGTGTCTTTTCATGAACCTGTTTGCCATCTGCATGTTTTCTTGGGAAAAATGTTTACTCAGATCTGTCTATTTTTAATTGGACTCTTTTTTTTTTTTTACTTTTGAGTTATATTACTTCCTTATATACTTTGAATATTAGTCCCTAATCAGATATATGATGTGCAAATATTTTTTCCCATTCAGTAGGTTGTCTGTTAATTTTGTCAAAGATTTCCTTTGCCATGGAGAAAGTTTTAGTTTGATGTAATGTCACTTTTCGATTTTTGCCTTTATTGCTTTCTCTTTTGATGTCAGATTAAAAATAATAATTGCCAAGACCTGTGTCAAGGAGCTTACTGCCTATGTTTGCTTCTAGGAGTTTTATGTTTTCAGGTCTTATGTTCAAGTCTTTGGTCCATTTTGAGTTAGTTTTGTGTATAGTTAAGTTACTTTTGTGTATAGTTTAAGATTGCGGTCCAGTTCCATTCTCTTGCATATGGCTTCCAGTTTTCTCAACATGGTTTATTGAAGAGTCTGTCCTTTCCCCACTGTACACTCTTGGCTCCTTCGTCGTGTATTAATTGACCGAAAATGCATGGGTTTATTTCTGAATTCTCTATTCTGGTCCATTGATCTATGTGTCTGTTTTTATTCTGATACCATACTATTCTCTTACTGTAGCTTTGTACAGTTTGAAACTAAGGAAGTGTGAAGCCTCCAGCTTGGTTTTCTTTCACAAGATTCCTTTGGGTACTCCAAGTCTTTTATGGTTTCATATAAATTTTAAGATTGTTTGTTCTATTTCTCTGAGAAATGCCTTTGGAATTTTGATAGTGATTGCAATGAATCTGTAGATTGCTTTGGAAAATATGGACATTAAACAATGTTAACTCGTCTAATCCATGAGCACAGGATATCTTTCAATTTATTTGTGACTTCTTTAATTTCTTTCATGAATGTCTTAACAGTTTTCAGAATATGGTCTTTCACAACTTTAAGTGGGATGGTTTCCTTCATTTCTCTTTTGGATAGTTCATTATTAACATATAGAAATGCAATATATAGATTTTTTTATACTTATTTTGTATCTTGCAACTTTACTGAATTCATTTACTAGTTCTAACTTTTTTTTTTGGTCAGGGGAGAGTCTTTAGGGTTTTCTATATAAAGTATCATGCCATCTGCAAACGGTGACAATTTTATTTCTTCCTTTCCTGTTTGGATGTCTTCTATTTCTTTTTCTTGCCTAACTGGGCTGGCCAGGACTTCCAATACTATGTTGACTAAAAGTGGTCAAAGTAGGTATCCTTCTTTCCTCCTGATTATCAAGGAAAAGGTTCTCACCTTTGAATGAGAAAAGGTTCTCATGATGTTAGCTCTGAGCTTCCCCTATACGGTTATAACTATGTTCAGGTACATTCCCTCTATACTTGATTTGTTGAAAGTTTTTTTTTTTAATCACAAATAAATATTAAATCTTGTTAAATGCCTATTCTATATCTATTGAAATGATTATGTAGTTTTTATCCTTCAATCTGTTAACGTGACATATCACACTGATTTGTGGATGTTGAACCATCCTTGCATCCCTGGAATAAATACCATTTAATCATGGTGTAAGGTCCTTTTAACATATTATTGAATTTGGTTTGCTAATGCTTTTTTGAGCATTTTTGCATCTATGTTCATGAAAGATGCGTGCCTGCTTATTCAGTTGCTCAGCTGTGTCTGACTCTTTTGTGACCCCACAAGACTGTAGCCCACCAGGCTCCTCTGTCCATGGAATTTTCCAGGCAAGAATACTGGAGTGGGTTCCTGTTTCCTACTCCAGGGGATCTTCCCAACCCAGGGATCAAACACATGTCTCCTGAGTCTCCCACATCGGCAGGTGGATTCTTTACTGCTGAGCCACCTGGGAAGCCCATTCATCAAAGATACTGGCCTATGAGGTTCTTTACTTGCGGCATCCTTTCTGGTTTTCGTATCAGGGTAATGCTGGCCTTGTAAAATAAGTCTGGAAGCGTTCCCTCCTCTTCTATTTTTTGGAAGAGTTTGAGAAGGATTGAAATTGCAAGCATACCTCAAAGATATTGCAGGATTGGTTCCAGACCACTGCAATATAGCAAATATTGAAAAAAGCAAGTCACATGATTTTTGCTTTCCTAGTACATTTAAAATTTATGTTTACATTATCCTGTAGTCTATTAAGTGTGCAACAGAATGTCTTAAAAAACAAGGTAATTAAAAAATACTTTATTCCTAAACAATACTAATCATTATCTAAGCCTTCAATGAGTTGTCATTTTTTTTTTGCAATAGTAACATCAAAGATCACTGATGACAGATCACCATAACAAATATAGTAATGATGGAAAACTTTGAAATATTGTGAGAACTACCAAAATGTGCACAGAAGTGAACACATGCTGTTGGAAAAAATGGCAACAACAGACTTGCCTGATTCAGGATTGTCACAATACCTATAGAGCACAATAAGATGAGGTATGCCTGTAAGTCTTTAATGTTGGCACCCCACTCCAGCACTCTTGCCTGGAAAATCCCATGGATGGAGGAGCCTGGTGGGTCACAGTCCATAGGGTCGCTAAGAGTGGGACACGACTGAGTGACTTCACTTTCACTTTTCACTTTCATGCATTGGAGAAGGAAATGGCAACCCACTCCAGTGTTCTTGCCTGGAGAATCCCAGGGATGGGGGAGCCTGGTGGGCTGCCGTCTCTGGGGTCGCACAGAGTCGGACACGACTGAAGTGACTTAGCAGCAGCAGCAGCAGCATTCACCAGCAGAGAAGGCAATGGCACCCCACTCCAGTACTCTTGCCTGGAAAACTCCATGGACGGAGGAGCCTGGTGGGCTGCCGTCTATGGGGTCGCACAGAGTCGGACACGACTGACTCGACTTAGCAACATTCACCAGTGAATGCATTTGGTTGATCCCAGACTTCTGATTGTTGGGAAGTCTTGATTACTGATTCAATCTCCTTACCAGTAACTCATTTGTTCTGATCTTCTATCTTGTCATGATTCGGTCTTGGTAGGTTGTTCTGTTTCTAGAAATTTGTCCATTTTTAGGTTGCCAATTTGGTGGCGTATAGCTGCTCATAGCAGTCTCTTAGGATGGTTTGTATTTTTGTGGTATTACTTATACTATCTCTTTCATTTCTTATTTTAGTCCTCTTTTTTGGAGGGATGAGTCTAGCTTAAGGTTGTCAATTTATTTACCTTTTCAAAGAACCAGCTCTTAGCTTCACTGATTTTTTCTATGATCTCTTTAGTCTCTATTTCATTTTTTTCTCTAATCTTTCATGTTTCCTTCCTTTCTTTTTCTAGCTCCTTGAGCTCTTTTTCTAGTTTCTAAAATATCTCTAAAATTTAGGTTGTTTCTTTGAACAAGAAGATATAACATCTGTGACTATTCATGTACCCAACACAGGAGCCCCTAAATATATAAAGCAAACATAGGAAGAAACACACAGCAATACAATAATAGAACAGAACTTTAAAACCCAACTTACACCAATGGTTAGATCATCCAGAAAGAAAATAAGGAAATATCAGCCCTAAATGACACGTTAGATCAGGTAGACTTAATGCATATTTGCAGAACATTCTATCCAAAAGCAACAGAATACACATTCTTCTCAAGTGCACATGAAGCATTTTTTCAAGACAGACCATATGTTAGGTCACAAAACAAGTCCCAATAAATTTAAGAGAGTTGAAATCACATCAAATATCTTTTCTGAACCACAATGGTATGAAATGTGGACAATTACATGAAGAAAACCAGAAAATTTCCAAATATGTGGAGATGAAACAAAATGCTACTGAACAACCAAAGGGTCAAAGAAGACATCCAAAGAGAAATTAAAAAACAAAAACCCTTGAGATAAATGAAAATGAAAATGGAATATACCAAAATTGATGGGATGCAGCAAAAGCAGTCATGAGAGGTAAGTTCATAGTGATAAATGTCTAACTCCAGAAAGAAGAAAAGCTTCTAGTATATATTTAAAAAGATAACCTTTAGCTATGATTAAGAGTATTTCAAGATAGGAACTTCTTTTAAGAATAACATGATCTAGGGAACAGAAATTCTTTTATTAAATAAAAGCAGTTAAAGTTTTAAAATAACTATTTAAATAGATTATAATGTTCAAAAAGAAACGGTTTTAAGGAAAACACTGTTACACTATTAAAAAAAATTAAAAAGCCTAAAATATCCCTAAAGTATCAAATGCTTTAATGATTAAAATTTCAAATGCAATGAATATGCAACTGATAAGAGATATAAGCAACAATAAACCATTCATCTCCACTTTTCTTTGAAAAATAAGTATAATAATTGAATGTTATAATTGTTGAAATAATTTTGCCCACATATTTAAAAAATACATTTTCACTAACTGTCAAAGGATAGATGTTTAGGAACGTCTGTAAACTACCAGACTGTCACATGTGTTCACTTTTATTCACAAACTTTTGAGGCATACAAAATAGATTTGGGTACAATAACAACTTTCAACTAAAATTCCCTATATTTCAGCAGTACATCAAGTTACCGAGTTAAATATTTAAAACCATCATTCTATGTCTAATTAAAACAATTACTTAGTAGTTTATTTTCATTTTGATTTGGGTAAGTGATTATGATAATATATTTTTCCCGTAATATCTTTTAAGATGTGATGTGATGTCCACCAAATTATAACTATGGGATATCTGTCTTATTCAGTTTTCTTATAAGAAAGCTAAAGCAACTTATATTAAAAGCTAAACCTGATATGTGTACTTTACACAGGGCATAGTTAAATCAGTTATTTATTGCATGACAGTAGCTCTGAGAATGCTCAAACTTTATGAAGCAGAAAAAGAAAACTATAAAATATCACTAGCTGCTGTTAGAGGTATGCCTTATACCCATGGGCAGTTTGTTTGAGCCATTTTAAACTATTCCAAATAAGAACTACTAAGACTGCTTCCACCACTCATAGTATAATTAACTATTTTATTATATATCTAGTTCTATTTTACTGCTGAGACACTATGTATTTGAACAGTAATTTTAGGTAAAATTCTATTAATATTAGACGAGGAATATAATTGACATTGAAAACTTACCCAATTAAATTACTTTAGACAATAACAATAACATGAAAAATATTTTCTCAGTTTTATTCAGAAAACAATTTTAGAAGAAGGGGAGCAAATTCATGTTTGAGATACAGTTTATAATCAGATATGATAATCATATTAACATTTACATTTAAGGTTATAATAGATCTTATCTAAACATATAAAGTGACAACTCTCCCATAAACTGCAAATTTAGAGCTAATTTAGTTTTAAAGTAAAGCAGCTAGTTTCTCTTCCTTGGAATGGAACAGTTAAAGAAATTAAATTTAGGAAATGCACAAAATAGTTTTAAAAAGGTAATGTACCCTTATATAAAATAGTATTTTTATTTCATTGTTTAAAGTTGATGAAAATAAAACCTATTAGTGTAACTGTCTTAGAATATGATGAAAAGTGACACGGGCTCTATGTAATTCCAGCATTAAGGCAATACAAGGAAATAAAATCAAGTTATTGAGAAAATCTACTAGTCTAAAATTCAACTGGTGCTATTTTGAACCTGCACATTTGAACTACCTCAAACTTTCAGGTTCAATTTCGTAAAATTCTTCTGATTAAGAACAATTCAGTCAACTTTTTACTAAAATATCTTCAAGTAGAAAAAAATTGATTGAAACATTTTTCTAGTTCTGCCTATTAGTCAAAGGGACTAAATTCCTCGTTCTCTGACTTCTAGCTTAACAGTCTTCAAAAATATCTCAAAACTCAAGGCTCTAATGTCAAACTATTGATTTAAAAGATAAAATTTTTCAAAAAATCAGATGGCAGCCTTGTAGTTGTAGCATTTCATGACAATTAACATTTCCATGTTCAGAAACTAAAAGATAGGATACCATAAATAATCAATAAACAATGTGCAATTCCAACATTGGTTTGAGACAATAATTTAAATATTTAATATCTGAAAGCCTAAGATGAGTCTCTGACTCTCAAAAAAAGGTAGGGCTCAAGGCTCTGCAATGACAGATAACCACAGTCTGCTGAGACCCTTGAAGAAAAGATGCCTCCTTTACCCTCAAAATATTTTCTAATATTAAAAGAAAATTCCACTCTTGAACACAATACTGTAATAGATCTAGATTCTCCTTCAGAAAATCAATTGCTAATTAATAAATGGGGAAAAAAATTTCTTTAACTGTCAGCCTACCCCTAAAAACACTTCAGAAATCAAAAAGTTTGTGAGTGTTCTTATCTTTACCTTGTGAAAAGCTTTTAAACTGTTACTGAGTCTGGAAGAAATGACTTAAATTGCCCTAAAAAAAAGTCCACAAAGTACTCTGTTCTTAAACTAAGGTTTTAAAATTTATTTCATTAACTTAATGGGAAGTTTTAAAGTTTCTGATAAAGAATTAAGAAAATAATTTTCAACAGTTTCTAAGATTTTTCAGAACACTTCACTTAGGTACACATTTGAAATAATCTTTACTCTTAAAAAAATAACAAAAAATCATTTTTCCTTATTTAAAAATAAAGTATTCCAAATAATCACTACACATTATTCTTAGAGTTTAATTTAGTTTACTACAAGTCTAAAGATATGGAGGAAAAATTGGGGAGGAATCTGTTTTTAAAAGGTTACCATAAACCAGCAATTTGTATTAAAAATACTCTCTTACAGAGTCCCCCAATTATCACTCTCATTTTGGGGGAGTAAATTTACTATTATTTGCTTTATAGTTAGTTATTCTTTATTCACAGAAGTCAAATTTTAAATTTTCCACGATTAAATCTGATATTCTCATATACCTAGTTCTTTCCCCATTAATTTTGGACATTTCCCCATTAAATTTGGACACTTAGGTTCTTATAATACACTTTTCCTTACAATTTTTTTTAAGAAAAAAAATACATCAAAAAGAACATTTTTGCTTTCTAACACATTCATATTTCTAGGTTTTCTATGTATTTAGATTAGGAAAAAGTTTTCACTTAAAAAAAAACACAGGGAAACACTTTAAGCAAATTGTTCCTCCTATTAACCTAGGATACAACTGCCTAAATTCATTCCTTCTACATAGGCATACCCATTTCTTGGGTTGCCATCTCAAATTCCCCCCACACACTGTGGTTAGTTTTAATGCCATGTCTCTGCAGTAACTCTGTTTACAAGACATCCAAGGACTTTTCAATACTAACAATTTTAATGCAGTATCACACCACTTCACTTTTTAAAAATGAGATATTGTTTTCTAAAATTGGGATTTTGTTCTCTGATAAGCATTAAAAAAAAAGAACAAAAACCTTAACACTTGAACAACACACACCAGTGCATACACAAAATCAGAAAGCAAAAATACCAAAGCACCCTTGGTAGTTCCTCATCACCATACCCTTGTCAATACCACCCTGGAGGGAGGAGGGAGAGACAGGTGGACACCCAGGGTAGAATGTAAGCTACTGGGCACTAGGCCAAGTGACTCAAAACTAAAAATCAAATTATGCCTCTGCAATAAGGGCTACTAGGCTTTCATACATGTGTATTTCTCACAACTCCAAATGTTAACAACTACACATCAATACTTTCAGAAAATGTTACAATGTAAAATTTTGCATTTAATTTCTCAAATTAAATTTGTTAATGAGATATAAAAGTTGCCCTGTTATAAAGGAAATGTAGTAACACAGTAGATGTCAGGCTCAGGCTTTTTCAAAAAAAGAAAAAAATTAGGTACTGAAATACACACAAAAGTAAAAATTAGTTACCTCCAAGTGGTCTTATTGTAAAATGGCAAAGACTTCACCTGCATGAATTCTAAAATCATAGTGACCTTTCAGTTCATCAATTCACTGTACCCTGCCCTCACATTTAACTTATTTGTAAATACTTTTCCAAGGCTACCTAAATACTTACTAATTGGTTAAATATGCTGCCTACATTAATTCCTGTTACAATTAAAGAAATTAAGGGTACACTTTTGCTCCTCTGCAGTGTCTGATATGTTTTCAAAGTATTTGATGTTTCACATAAGGTGTTTATCGGGTTCTTTAAACAGTTAAAAAATGGCTCAAGGGACAATTTTTAGCCTTTTTACCTTGAACATATTCACTATCCTGGATTTTGTTGAACACATTCAGTTGTTCTTGCCTTCTTCTGAAACTCTTCCTTTACTCAAATAACTTAACTAAAGAATCTAAGATGTTATCAATATAAAGAGGAAAATTTCTATTTATTTCCTATACATTTGGAAACACATCAAAAAGAACAAGTATTCCAGACTGTGTAAGTAAAGTTACTCAGTTAAACTTTTTTCTTGGGTGTATGTCAGTGTGTATATATGTGTAACAGGTAACTTTTCAGACATATTAATTTTCCAAAGAACAAGATTCTAAATAAAAAACATTAAAACATTCCTGGAAGGAACCAATATTTTGATTACACAGCTTAAGGGGCAAATGATTATCAAAACAAAACTTCAAAGACAGCTATAGATACATGTTTTAGTTCTCAAGTTTTTCAAATCTCAAAGATAGCAGCATTATATTTCATTCAGCAAATAACAATTTAATCCTTAGAAAGGAAAATTTCCACAATACCAAACCAAAATGTATATAGTGACAACCACGATTATATTAAAAACAAAGGAAAAAAAAGAACACCTTTGTATGATTTTAAAACACCAAGAGTACACTTACAACTTCGAAAATATACTGATAAAAACATTCACTAATTTATTTACCTATGTCTGTTTATTAAAATATTTAGATTGTAATAAATATGCAAATGTTGAATTTTATCAGAATTAGCCCACATTTATAAATCATCTTCCACAGCAGCTAAATTCCTTATAGAATGTCCAATAGCAAAATTAGGCATATAAATTTCAAATAAACATCTCCAGCTATGAGGCTTCTCTATGTCTACCTGAAATAAAGATTATGAATATACAACAGCCTTAACTTATTTCTGTTAATTGGTACAATTTAATAGTAGCTTCAGAAAAAGGATGTTTAACAGGTAGTATTTCATAGGCATTACAAAAGCTCAGTACCATCAATTCAAATGAGTAATTATGCTATGTCCCAGCTAAATAAGACTCTCTAAGGAATTACAGGTTTTATACTTGTGTGCTCTGAGTGTATTTTCTGATTCAGACAAGTAGTGAGGTGTGTAAAACCCAAACATGAAGAAGGTTTCATACCACCTTTTGTGATATAGAAAAAAAAAAAAATCACAATACCAGCACTTTTATTTAGGATGACAATAAACTAATTATAATGTGAAGTGTCCAAGCAAACTGAATAACTCCATGGTCACATGTAACTGGAAGAAATACTTCTTCACATTTACAGAAACTGAATTTATTGATATTAGTAACGGGTTTGTCAAAGTGGCAACTATTCAAGATCTAAAAGTCTAACTTATTTTAAATCTATACTGAATTTGATTACTTATAGTCAATGTAACTGTCTCCAGCCAAACTACAATGAACATGTAAGATAAATTTCAAAGGTTTTATAAGTATTAATGGCACCATGAAATCTCTGCAAAGATATTTGGGGGGGGTGGGGGGAGTTTCCCTTCTCCACTGACAGTTTAATCACTTTCCAATCAATTTTGATTTAACAGTGGTTCATGGGATTAATTTTTTAAATGAGTTCTTAGAAAGTTGCAATTGCTTCCAAAATCAGAAACCACACTACACTGATGTAACTGCTACTATGGAGGTATTTACAGAAAGGTGCAGGTAAGAGTTCAGATGTGAACACAGGTTAATGTACACCAGACTTCAAAATAATAATTTGTACAGTATGGCCAGAAAAAGTATTCTATATAAGAAGTCTAAAAATCCAGTCCTTACTTTAATCCATTTCTATAAATCATAAAAACAAAGGAAAATAGGCATCTATTCCAGAAACTTCATATACCTGTGGAAAATGGAACACAAACAAATTCTATTCAAGGTGAACCTTAATGTCCAATAGAGCACAGCACACAACTTACATATTTTCAATTTTGAAAATATTGTGAAAATCTAAGCCATCAGAGTCAATAGTAGTTTATGATCAGTAAACATTTCCTGTTAAATAACACAAATAAATTCAACTTAAAAGATGCAAACCAGTAGGTCACAGGACTTTAAAACCTTTTCATTTCAGAGGCACAGAGTTACTGCACATGTATAGGATGGGGCTTTAAAATGGGTATGCGTAAACTTTTCCATGGTGTTGGTGTATGTGCTTTTTTTTTCCCCTTAAAGAAATGCCTACTGCTTACAGAGTAAGAATCTCCACCACTCTGTCTACAGTTTTCAACCAGAAGTCCTCAGTGTACCTTAAGCCAAATTGAATATTAGGTATTTTACAGCTTTTACAAAATGGCTGTAAAATCATATTATGGGCATACACAGCTCTTTGATCTCACTGCACAAAATTCATAACTGTTCAATAATGCTATACCATTACACCACACACCTTAAACTATTTCCATTTTTCCACAATTCCTTCCAAAATCAGCTTTCAGAGCACAGCAATGTAACATGCAAAGTTCCTGGGAGGGCTGGTTACACAAAAGAACAGCTTGGAAACAAACTGATCTACACAATATCCATCTTCTGTTGAGCCTGCTTTAGCCCTCCTTTCCCTCCATCACTGCTAAAGGTGGGTGCGTTTGAGTCATGGAAAGAGGAGGCTCTTCCATCACCACACCCTTCCAGCACCTCTACTGCTGGTCCTCACGCAGGGCTTCTGTGTAGGTGATGAAAAATCATAAGAAAAGAGAAGCTGTCCCTTTAAAACGCCCTGCTCTGTCCCACATCCCACGTGGAAACCAACATCAGCAGCACTTTCCCATTAACTTCACTGTGATGTAAGAGGCACCATCCTTTTCTATACATAAAACCAGAAAACCTCGGCTGGACATTCTATCCTGAGGATGAGCAGGTGAAGCAAACGTGTCAGGAGGCGAGCAGCTTAGTAACTCCCCACCCCACCCCAAAAGGTGCTCCAGTCTTGCACACCAGCCTCTGTGTGCACCACCTCTCTCTACCCCTCCTCTGTAGAGCCTAGTTTAAAGAAAGGAGGGAGCCACCAACAAAACCTGAAGCATAAATGCGACGAAAATGCAATTCAAAGCCGAAAGGGTTTATTCTTCCAATCACACATATTAACTCTATTAAGAAAATGGCATCACTTTTTTTTTCCACCGAGGGGGGGGGAGAAAAAAAAACCCGCAACGATCATTAAAACAGAGTTATAAAATAGCAAATATAGTGTTTATCTTATGTCAGATCAGCCCACATTACCAATAAGTTTAGCAGTTTCTGCACTACCACCTCCCCCCCCCTCCCCCTCCTTCTCGAGCATCGGATTTTCACGTTTTCTCATTGTCGGTTGAGTTATAAAAGGCTTTTGCCCTTCGAAAGTTTTGAAAAAATAAATAAATATTAACTCCTTGGTCCCTGCAAAGTCAAAATGGACTTCAGGGGAAAGGCGGTTCATCCTTTTACCTTGAGCGAGAAAAGGGGGAGCATCCCGGATTTTTTGGGATTTTTTTGCGATTTTTAAAAAATTTTTATTTGGTTATATGCCTGAGTTCTCCCTCCATTTTGGTTGTTTATGATACTGACAACAAGCTGTCCCTGGTCTGTGCAGATCTCCTGCTTTCATTTAGCACCCCCCTCCCCCCCGCAGCCACACACCCGGGGCTCACACCTCCTCGCAGACCCCGCACCCCGACCCCGACTCGCCCACCTGAGGAAAGGGCGAAAACAAATGCATTTCTCCAAAAAAGAAAAACCTCTTTTGAAAAAAGGGGCAAAGTTCCCCCCAAGTCACTCCAAGTGCCCCCCAAATATTGCCGACTGCGGGTTTCCGCCAGGCCCTTTGGGGACCCACCTTCCCCCGGGATGTTTTGGTAGAAAATGCGGAGAGTTTACTCTCAAAACCGAATTTATATTAATTTTTCCCTTATTTTTCGGGTCTCTAATGTCTTCCGCTCTCGCTGCTGCCGCTGCCGCTGTCACAATATTCGCAGCACCAGAGAGGAGGCGGAGGAGGAGGAAAACTTTTCAAACTTTCCAGACCCTGAATAAAGGGTTTTTTTTTTTTCCCACCGACCTCACCTTCGGGTCTCCAGCCGCATCGCCCCCTGCCCTGTCAGAAGCGACTTCGGGAGTCCCCGCACCCCCGCCCGATTATTTTTATTTTATTTTTTATTATTATTTTTCTCTCTGGGGTCCTGAGCAGGGGCTGAGAGCAGCACAAACTTTTTCCTCCTCCTTTCGCCGCCGCGGCTCCTCTGCCCCCTCAGCGAGTCCCATAATTTAAATAACCCTGATATTTCTCCCGCTAAACGCCTCTCCGCCGCCCCGGACCCCGGGAGAACTCACCGCGGGGCTTTAACATCCTCCCTCCGGCCCGTCCGCCGCCTTTACACCGCCCGCGGAATTTCTAATAATTTTTTTCTCATATTTCGGGCTGGACGCGGCGGGCCTGGAAATTGTTTCCTTACGCCTCTTTCCAGCAGCCATTGTAGTGTATGCGCTGCCCCTGCAGCCCAACTTGCAGCTGCCGCCGCCGCCGCCGCCGCCGCCGCCGACGTCGCGCCCACCGCCGCCTCCCCCGGCCCGCTCGGCCGCCGCCCCCGCCTCCCGCCGACCCGCCCCCTACCCCCGCCCGCCGCTGCGCCCGCCCTGCCCGCCCTTCCCCGCGCGCTCCTCCCCGGGGCCGGCCACTGGGTGCCGCCGCCGCAGCAGCTGCGCGCTCCGATTGGCCCGCCGCGCCGCCCGTCAAGCCGAAGTGTTAAGAGGCGGGCCGCAGCGCGGGGGGCGCGGCGGGGCGGGGGCGGAGGCGGGGTCGCGAGCGCCGCCCCGCCCACTCCTCCTGTCTCGTCCCTCCTCCCTCAGACTGGGGGCGGGGCAAGGCCCGCCCGCCCCCACCGCGCAGGGCCGCGCTCGGCTGTCAATCAGGCGGCGGGGCGCGCTCATTGGGTCGGCGGCCGCCGCGGAGCGGGGGCAGCACGTTGGGATGCGCGCTACTTAAGGCCCAGCTGCGTGAGCCATTGACGTGTTTGGAGCTGGAGACGGCCTGGGCGCTGGCGGAGCGGCCGCCCGAGGTGAGTGGTTTCCCCGCCCCCCCCCCACTCTCCCCCCTCGCCTTGCCCTCCGCCGCGGCTGCAGGGCTGCGGGAAGAGACTGGCGCGCCCGGGCCGCCGTGGGACCCGCAGTCGCGTCTCCAGCGTGAAGCCGCCTCCACCAGGCCTCGCCTAAGCGCGGGCCTCTTGCCGTTGCGCTTCCTCGTGGCAACGCGGGTCTCCTCGGGCCGGGGGCGAGGGAGGTGCCCCCTGCCTGGGCACCCCCAGCCCTTTCTTCACCCTTACTTCTCAGCCTTTGGAGGGTAATCGCCCTCCCACCACCCCGCCCGCGCCCCCAGTTCCCTGCGTTTTTTTCACCCCCTGCCTTCTTGGGTGCCGTCGAAAGTGAGAGCAAGGTGTGTTCACCTGCGTCCACCGCTCACGAGGTTGGACGGGCAGCTGTCGGGAGGCAGCGGGCCTAGGGCTCGCCTCGATCTGGGATCTCCTCTCGCCTTCCCCGCCCCCTCCGCAAGGCCACCCCGACTTCCTGATCCGCCGCCTGCTCCCAGACATACGTTGGAGGCTCGAATGCCTCGCGGGACGCGTTGCGGGTTCCCGACGGCTGCTCCTGCGGTGGGGAGGCCCGCAGCCCTGCCTGGGCTCGGACAGCCTGGGAGCGCGGGCGGTGTTGGCGGCACGGGGCCTTGGACGGGTCAGGAGCGTTCCCTTCCCTTGCAGAGCTGCTCCGAGTGGGGACGTGGAATCACCGGATGGAAAGTCAAGAAATACTTTTTAAAGCAGTTTGCCCTTTGCAAAAAGAGTTGAGCGCTCTTCCTCAAACGTGCTGTGCTTTTTTGCGCCCCCTCCCTCAAATTGTTGGTTTCTCTCCGGCTGTCCTCTGCGGACAGAGCTTAGGCACGTTTGTTTGTTACCTTCAGAGAGCAAGTAGACAAGGCCTCCTTAGCGGAACACCCGCTTTCAGCCCCGATCCTCACTATGAACTGACATTTCCTCTTCATTTACAGTTATTACACGTGGATTCGTGCAGAGCAGGTGACAGTCGGAAATCCAAACTTAGATTGATTGGTATTTAGAACCCAGAAGGGAAAGGAAACGAACGGTGAATAAACTCCTACAGCAAACCTGATTCGGTATATATGATGTTACCTAGGTGGTATGGTTTTCAACGAATTTTTAACCGACGATGGTGATAAAAAGTAGAACGCTTTCACGGAAGGGGGGCAACCTGAGTTCAGTCTGTGTCTGATCATTGTTGAGATTACATTCAAGGAGTGTGAACAGTGGAGCAGAGCTCTGTGCTCAGAACACAGGACACATGTAGACCAGAAAGCCGTGAGTTCACTTTGTGCCCTCACCTGTCTTAGGAAGAAGTCAAGCCTGCGAAGGAATTCTGTGCGGGAGAGGAAGAAGCTTCTAGGTACAGTTGAACAGCATCTTGAATTTTCTTCCTGCCAAGAAATTTTTGTTAGCTAGGTGTACTTATGTATTGGTCAATGAAGATCATAAAATAGAAGGATTACTTACTGAAAGGACCCAGAATGGTTAGACTTTTTTCCATCCTTCTTTGCAAAGGTTATCCCCTTTAGCTTGGACATACTGATCTTTCTTGTAAAGGAGAAAGGGAACTAGTTGACTCATGATCCTAGAATACCTCCACTTTTTAGGGGCTCATGGGGGTTTGATTGTTTTTCCTGAATGTACTTTATTTCTTTTAACATGGCTCATATTTTTTGATGGTCCCATCTTGGGGAAGGAAAGTAGAAACCATTTTGTACAAAAGTTCAGAGCTCTGTCTAGTTATACTGATGCAGTTTTTTATTCATTGGTGTTTTGGGTAGGTCATCCTACATTATTTGCTGTCGTCTTTGATCTTTAAGTAAAAGACAGTTAAGCTAGAGCAGGATTCAGGAGTAAGTTCCATAAAGTTAGTGCAGAGCATTTAAAAATATCTGTGGCTGGCTCATTGATAATATGCCAATATGTTGAAATAAAGAATTGCGTTTAAATTGCGTTTAAAAGTAGCTGAGTTTTTAAAAAAAATTCTTTCAGTTCATTTCTATGATGTGTCTTTGAAGATAACAGGCATACCAATTTCAGTTAGATTCATTAGAGAGGGCATTTGTCCTGGAATATAGGTGACGTACTTGTTATGAGAGTATATGATTTGACTTGGAATCCCTAATTGGCTCTTAGAGAACTGTGATCATCTTTAATTGATAAAGGCTCCTTCAAGCTGTATGCCAATAGGGCTTTAGCCGGAAGATTAATGTGCTGCAGTGGTGTTCCCTCACTTCCTTTATCCCTGGAGGTATCAGTTAAATAGAAGATGCCTTTGGGAAGTTAAATTTCAGATTTCTTTTTTTTTAACTTTTCAAAATGTCCACTGAGCAATAACTTTGGTGTGTGTGGTTTTTTTTTTTTTTTTTNCACAAGAGTAGACATTCAGGTACTTTAGTTGACAAACACTTTTGCTAAAGTTGGGTTATACTAAATTATTCCACCCTTATTTTGTGTGCTAGTCAGTGTATAATAAGGAAGTAATCATTAGAGTGCATGCTGTATTTTTGTTTTGTTAATACATTTAATTGCTTAGTCTATAGATACTGTTGTCTTTTAGTCCCTGAAAGTCAGTCTGACTCTGCGACCTCATAGACTGTAGCCTGCCAGGCTCCTCTGTCCATGGCAAGAATGCTGGAGTGGGTTGTCAGTACCACCTCCAGGGGATCTTCCCAACCCAGGGATAGAACTCTTGTCTCCTGCATTGGCAGGCGGTTTCACCACTGAGCCACCTTTAGAAACAGGAATAAACTAAAACTGAATTTTAGCAGAACTATCTTTTTCTCTGAACATTGTAGTCAGATTTCAGTAGAGGCACTTAAACAGTTTAGACAGGCGTTTGTGCTGAGGCATGAGTCAGTGTAGAGGAGAATCACATCCAAGTCTTCATTCTGAAAATACAGAGAGTGGGTGAGTTCCTCACTAGAAAATCTTAATGCCAAAGTCAGCTTTTCAGGTACTGTACTTGCGGAGTTGATGAGGCTTAACTGACTTGTGTGTCATCCCCTGTGTAACCCTTCCCAACCTCTGCCTGCAGGGAGAAGACACTTAGGATGCCCATGGTGACACGGAGGCTGAGGGATCCTGACGTAAACCCTTGCTTGTCGGTAAGCTGGTTGGCTTTGAATTGTCACAAGTATTAAGTTGGAAAAATAAGCATCTTCTGATTTTGTGGACGTCAGTTTTCTTCAATTATTGAATAAAGTTATTCCTGTACAAGAAATATTCATGGCCTGCGTATCCTTATTTCACAAGAGTATTTTTAGATATTCATCATTTAGCTGACAAAGACTCATCTCTTTTAAGTTTCCCTAATTTGTAGAGCATACAAGCTTTTAGTTGTCACTCTTAACATTAGACAAGCATGTGCAACACCGAGGAAATTCTTGAGTCCAAACATGCAAAGTTGGAAAGTAGGTATTTTTAAATGGTTACTGGAATTTGTTTTGATAGCAATGATTTCATCATGTCCCTGAGACCACCTCGCTGAGAGTGAAGGGCTGATAACTGAGTTAGAGTTATTTAAAGCCTGAAGGTACTCATGAGGGTATCATGTAAACAAAACGTTTTGTTGTTATAATAAGCTTTTATTGTCATTCATTTGCTACAATTAGCAGTTCTTGTGGCATTGTCATCCTTGAATAAGGCAGCCATCGGACCGGTGCTATGAAAATTGTATTTCCTGACTCACGAATTTTCCAAATGTACTCATTTGTTAAATATTTGGCATGGAGTATTGGCTTTATTCTACTTGAAATCTGTTTTCAGCAGCTTTCCTAAGTTGCTTTAGATAAACCATGTTTCTCAGATCTGTGAAGCAAATTACTTGCCCTTAATTTAAAGTTTTCCTTTAGATGACTTCTCAGAATCATGCCTTTCACTTTGAAGTTTGTTATCCAATCTACTTCCAGTTCAGACAGCTAAACTTTAATTCCCAAATGGCAGCTACCCTCCTTTGAACTTGTAGCCCTGTGTGGCTCACTTCAGTTTTGAAGTGATATTAATGATACCTATTAAAATTACTGACATAATAGTGTATTTACTTGCGTAATGGAGTGAATGATAGCCAAACAGATGTTGAAATGAATGTCATTGATTTACCTTGTTGTAGACCAGTCATTAGCTATTTACTTAGGGTCTTGAAACCACCTTAACATCAAACGTTCGAGTCCGGGTGAGAACTTGGAGGAGTGGAGAGGTGCCCTCTGAGTCAGGAGATGGGGTTTGGCTTCTGCTGTGCAGTAGTGAATTTTTTTTTCTTTTGGCCCTGCTGTGCAGTCTTAGTTCCCCAACCAGGGTTAAATCCAGGCCCCTGGGAGTGAAAGTGTTGAGCCCTAACCCTGGACCCACAGAAAAGCTCCCTGCAGTCATGACTGAGCACATCCAAGTGGAACCTTGCCTCAGCCGCCTTGATAAAATGGTTACTGACTGATCTCATTCAGTGCTTCGACTTAAATTCCTGTGAATCAGATACAGAGAATACTGACCCCAACTATGAAGAGGAAGGTGTTGGCCTTGAGCATAACAGATGCTGGGATGGTTGGAAAGCTAATTCCCTTTTGAAACTATCTCCAGTTATCTGCTTGGGGAGGTGCAGCTTCAGAAGTGTGTGTATCTGTTTTTTAGATGCCACTCTGCCTCCTAAATGCTGCCTGTCTTACATGTTTAAGGAATCGGACGCGTCTACCAGATGCATGGCTGAAAACAACTATGACAAGGAGAGCTGTTCCTCTCACTTCTTGAAGTACAAGAACTGCCGGAAGTTCTGGGTAAGCTTGGCTCGGTCACCTCTGTCAGAACTCATCTGTTATGCATGAGTCTGAAGCCTGAGGTTTGTCAGAACCCACCACCCTTCCTTAGTGATGGCTGTGGAAAGCCCACCTTTCTGACCACAACCCCTGTGTGCCCTCAGGACCCTCGGGCACACTCGTTGGGTGCCTCACCCCCTCCCACATGTGACAACTCAGCTCCAGCTGAGGTGGGTCTTCCTACGTGGATCAGTGTCTTGCCATCGTGTTAGTTTCCTAGAGGTGGATGGAATGGCAGGCTTGCCCCGTCACCACGTGTATCTGCCTCCTCTTCCCCCACTGCTGCCCATGGTCCCCACTTTTTCACATATATTGTAATTTCTGCTTCTCGGAGCACTGGCTCCAATGGCTTCCTTTCCCTCTGCTCACTCACTTGTGGTCACTTGTTGGCTCTTTTGGGCAGTTGTTCCTGAACTCTTGGTGGGCTGTGCTCCTGGGCTGGTAGTTCAACACTGTATCCCCATCCTAGTAACAGGGGACATATTATTCCTGTGGGAATAATGGGGCTTCCCTGGAGGTGCAGTAGTATAGAGAACCTACCTGCAATGCAGGAGATGCAGGTTTGATCCCTGGGTCAGGAACATCCCCTGGAGAAGGAAATGACAACCCACTCCAATATTCTTGCCTAGGAAATTCCATGGCCAGAGGAGCCTGGAGGGCTACAGCCCATGGGGTTGCAAAGCAGTCAGACAGGACTTGGCAACTAAACTACCACCACCACCAAGGGAATAATCACTTCTGTTTAATGGATAATAATCTGAAAACATCATCTAGAGTCCTAGAATTCATTATTATTATTTTTTTAACCTGCCCTTTTATGTTTCCTTTTAGAAGACGCAATACCTGATTACTGGCAGTTGATTGGCATTTAGTATATGACTGATTCTGGTTTCTTCTCTTTTGTACATACTTGCAGAACTCTGTCATGATCCAGAGAAGACAAAACGGAGTGAAGCCGCCCATGCCCACGGCAGCAGAGAGAGACGAGATCTTAGAAGCACTGGGGAAGATGCCCTATTGAGCGTTTGCATTAAAATTATTTATTTAAGTTAGGAACAGATAAATATTTTTAATAAGTGGTTACTGTGTCTTCATAAGACTTTTCAGGCCTTACCCAGATAGATCTCGGATTCCCTGGGGGAAGCCCCGTGTCCTCCTGCATTTCTGCTCTCAGTGCCGCGATGAGAGCGGGCCACCCCAGCTCTGCCACGTCCTCGACTTCACGAGACTTGCTGAAGGCGAGGGGGCCTTAGGAACAGCCCAGTGGAGAGTTGAGCTTTTCTGCCGGGTCTCGAGAGAAAGAAGTAAGATGTGAGCAAGGGAGGGATTAAGGGGGTGAAAGGGAGGCAGTGTCTCCAAGGAAGGGAAGTGATGTACGTGACAGCACGACAGGAGGGCAGGCTGGAGCCATGTGTGGAGAGCAGTGTGTGGACTGGCCCCCTGGAGGGGAGGTGGGCACTGAGTGGTAGGGAGAAGACTGGACAGCAAGTCCAGGGGGGACACCCGATGGGCCTCAGTCCCAGGCACATTACTAAGGTCTCTGCCCTGATGACCTCACTCGTGTACCTTGATTTAAAAAGCCTTGGGGAGGCACAGGTGTCTTTAAATGACATACAGAGAACTGGTTTTCTTTATGTTTCCTTAAGGATGGGCTTAGTCAAGGGACTCTGAGACTGAAGTCTGTGGTTACTGAACAGCCTTCTAAAGAATAGATGGTGCTTTCAGAGGTGGGGTTTCACCTGCAGGATGAGATGGGACAGGGAGGGGTTGGGGTTCGTCAGGTGATCGCAACACAGAATGAGGCTGGAGCTGAGCTTCGTTTTATGATATAAAAGCGAGAATATTCAGTATCATGACTGGGGTGGGGTTGTAAAGCAGATCTCAATTCCGCCTTTTAAAATCCAGGGTCTTTCATTTACAGGATTGCTTTGTAAAAGACACATTATTTGATCAAATTTCATGTGTACAGAAAGTGAAAACAGATAGTTTGAGTCCCTTCTCTTCGTCTGGTTCTGGTGCAGGAGTATTACGACAGCTGCTGACACAAACTGTCCAGCTCGTTGGTCCTAGTCCAAAATCCAGGTCAGAGGTTTTTAAACTATGGAACCTTTATTTTCAAATGTGATTCTATTTGAATAAAAGGTAGAATTGTTTCAGAAATTCTTTGATTTGTATTGATTGCTGTAAAAATGATGGATTTAGATAGGAGCTGACAAGGAATGAGTACTTACTGTGTAAGAAACAGTTCAGTACTTCTAGGCTTATTTAAAAGTGGAATTTTAATGTCACCTTTTAAAATGTACATACCAATATCCACATTTATTTGTCCTGGCCTAGCTCTTTTTATTTTTAAATAGCAGGTTCATCAACGTGCAGTTTGTATACCATGTAAATCATTTGTTTAAAGTGTACAAAGCAATGGTTTTTATTAGTAGTATATTGACAAAATTGTCATCCATCCCCACAATTGATTTTAGGAGCCATCACCCCAGAAAGAAAGCCTGTACCTGTAGCACTCTTGATCTGCTCCTGACACACACCACCCTTCATCCCCACTTCACATCCCCAACACTCAGGCACCTACTCACCTTCTTTCTGTCTCTAGAATTGCCTGCTCTGGACATTTCCGTAAATGGAGTCACACACCTTGTGATCTTCGGTGACTGGTTTCTTTCACTCACCCTCACGTTCTCAAGGTTCAGTCCCGTTGCTTGTATCAGTGCTTCATTCCTTTTGTTGCTGACAAAGCTTCCATTGTGTGAATACACCACATTTTATTTATACATTCATCAGTTGACAGGTATTTGGGTTGTTTGTGTTGTTGGCTATTTTATGAGGTGTGTTGCTTCTTAAAACGTGTGTACAAGTTTTTGCATAGACAGTGTGTTTTTGGATATATGCCCAGCAGTTGAACTGGTGTGACCATACTGGGTCATATGGTAAGTACATTTAGTCTTTTGAGGAACCAACATGTTTTCCAGAGTAGCAGCATTCACTTCACAGTATTTGAGAGTTCCAATTTGTTCACATGCTCATTAACGTTTATTGTAATACCTGCCTTTGATGACAGTCATCCTAGAGGGCCTGAGCTGCTATCTCATTGTGGTTTTGATTTGCATTTCCCTGATGGCTGATGATCCTGAGCATCTTTTCACATGCATATTGGCCACTTAGAGATCTTTGAAGAAATATTTGCTCAGATCCTTTGCCTACTTTTAAATTGGGTTGTATATCTTTATCACTGCCAGAGTCCTTTACACACACTAGATACACATCCCTGATAAAATACATGGTTTGTAAATTTTATCTCCCATTCTGAATATGTTGTGTTTGCATTTCATGGTGTCTTTTGAAACAGAAGCTTTTCATTTTGAAGTAGTCCAATTTGTGGTGGTGGTTGTAGCTTTTGGTGTCATGTCTACAAAAAAGTCCGAAGGTTAACATCTGTGTTTCTTCTAAGAGCTGCATATTTGTAGTTATCCAGAAGCTCTTGAAGGATGGAAACAATGTCATCCACTATAATGGGACGTAGCGATGTCAACTACTCCAAGAAGCAGCTCTGTCCGTAACACCTCCCTAGGAAGCTTGTAGTATATAATAAATGATCAACAGCTGTGTATGTGTTTGGGGAGAGCAGGAGAGCAGGCTTTTAAAACTGAACACATTGGAAAATGCGGCTGATTCACAGGATGTGAACAGGTACACAGTGTAGATAAACCTGACCAGAAGCAGCCAATGTTAGGGGGTTTCAAGGTCTCGCATGCAAGTACAGGCACATCCGGTGCTTCTCAGGTGACTCAGTGGCGCAGGTTCAATCCCTGGGTCAGGAAGATCCCCTGGAGAAGGAAATGGCAACCCACTCCAGTATTTTTGCCTGGGAAATCCCAGGACAGAGGAGCCTGGCAGGCCTACAGTCTGTGGGGTCGCAAAGAGTTGGACACAAGGACTAAACAGCAGGTGTAGCTGTATATTTATTTGGTTTGCAAAAAAGGAACGTGGTAGTGTGGTGGAGGCTCTTGGCCTTTTCCACTGAGCAGTGTGGTTTGAAATAGTTCTGCACAGCCGGTTATAGGCCCACTGTAGGTCTTTCCTTGTGAGATACTAGGCTATGGACCCATTTCCCACAGATGGATTCCTTCCCTTTTGGAAATAATGTCAGCTGTGGTGCTTTGCTTGTTCTGTCTTTATGTGCTGCATTTCTAAGAGTGAAATTTCTAGGCTGAAGGTTTCAGTAGTTTGAATTATGTAGTTACTCCTTTCCCCAGGAAGCACACCTTCACAGTCCTGGATGAAAAGCCTGTGAGTCCCTCCTTGTTCCTCAGGCCCTGGTTCCCGCTGGGCCCTTTAAAACTTCCATCTGTTGATGAGTGAAAAATGGAATTGGCGTATTTACTTCCTTTGCCCTCCACCCCCCCCTTTTTTTTCCTTCTTAGATTGTTGCTGTGAACCAGTTGGGGAATGCTTGGTTTGGTAAGAAAATTTATTAATACCTCTTCGTCATATGTATTCTATGTATTTTTCCCAGTTTGTCTTTTAACTTTGTATTTTCATTTCGGAGCAGTATTTTATATTTTAAGGTAATTAAATGGATCAGTCTTTTTGCTTATGATTTCTGCTGCTCAGTATTAAATGAATTCAGCTGCAAGCCCTACAGTTTGATTCTACTCCACAAGCCTTAGCAAAGTGCCCACACTGTGCCGAGTGCTGGGGTAACCATCGGGAGGAGCAAGGCATCACTGGCCTCAGCCGACTTTGAGGTGCTCCCTGGAGGATGGGCTCCTGGGAGGGGTAGAAGCAAACTTCCCAGAGGGTGAATGGCCTTGACAGACACATCCTCTTATTGGCTGAAAGAATGGATGAAGGCAGTGCCAGGGGCTGTGGACAGGTGGCTTAGGATCACATTGTGTGTGGCCTCGAAGGCTGTTACAAGGACTTAAACTTGACTCCATACAGAAAGGGAAGCTCTGCAGGGTTCTGAGATAAAAAAAGGTCAAGTCAACACACTTGATGTGTGTTGAGAAGGGTAATTGTGGAGATGCTGAGTCAGAGGTTATGGTGATGGTCCAGAATCCCTTCTACCATGTACACTGTCTCCTGCAGAAATCCTGGTCCGCTTCAGGCCCTCCTTGGTACTGCAGCCCAGAGAACCTTCCCCAAATGGAAACCCAGCAACCCCCCTCCTTGAACTTCCCGAGACCTGCCGTCACCTTAGGATAAACATCTGCCTTCCCTCCTTTTGTTTACACGGTCCTGGCCATCCAGCGCCATGTGTAAAGGGCACAGGCTTGAGCAGGCTGGGGAGGGTGTGTTTTTGGACACACAAGACCCAGGCTCTGTCCTCAAGGGCCCTAGTCTTCAGGGAGGGAGACAGACAGGTACACAGCTGCCTCTTTCCAGACATGGGGTCTCCTGCACGCTGAGTGACCTAGTCCTCCCAGCTGAGCGCCCTGGCCTCCTGGGCTGCACTCAGATCTCCCCTGACTTTCAGCCCCTGGCTGCCTCTGCAGCCTCCATACCACCTCATCAGAGCCCATCTCACTCCCCACCCCCCAACCCCATGGTGGCTCTCACTTTGTGAGCTCACATAATCAGATGTAGAACCTGGAAAAAAAAAGTCACCTGTGCATGCTCAGTCATGTCCAACCCTTTGCAGCCCTGTGGACTGAAGCCCAGCAGGCTCCTCTGCCCATAGAAATTTTCAGGCAAGAATACTAGAGTGGGTTGCCATTTCCTTCTCCAGGAGATCTTCCTGACCTAGGGATCAAACCCAAGTCCCTTGCGTCTCCTGCATTGGCAGGGAGATTCTTTACCACCGGTGCCAGCTGAACCAACTTTTTAACTTCACCTTTTTGGTTTTGTATTTTGTAGAAGTGTGAAATGCTCTGTTCTGAAGAGGAGATTGAATGAGGTGAACTGGTTCTGGTCTGCAGCTAGAACCCCAGAAGCAGCTTTCATGGACAGGTGCCTGCATCAGGAACAAGTGTGCCTGATGCCTGAGATGGCCTGGTGGCCGCTGCTGCTCCCTGGCCCCAGGCAGGTGATTCTGTCAGGGCCACCAGGCTCTGCCTCTGCCCTGGATGGAGCTGTTGCACAACCAAATGTCAAGTCCACGTCTGAACACCTGCTTGCTTCTAGGAGACCTCCCGCCTTACATACTGCAAACCTGCCGGCCTATAGGACCAGCCCCACTCACAAATATTCCCTTGGGCTGTGTGCTCAGATTCACTGTGTTTCATCACTGTTTATTTTTTCTCTTCTCAAAATTTTATTTATTTTGGCCACACCATGTGGCATGTGGGATCTAGTTCCCTAACCAGAGATCGAACCTGGGCCCCCCTACATTAGGAGGCAGATTCTTAACCACTGGATCACCAGGGGAGTCCCCTCATTACTGTGTTTAGAGACGACAGATTAGCTTGATACTGACTCAGATTTCTCCACCAGTCCTGATCGTCGTCCTGGAGAAAAAGAATCAGGGTGGGGTGAAGGCGGGGCAAGTATAGGGTGTTGAGACAGGAGTGGGAGGTGGGGGTTGTGGGGGATGAGAGAGTGACCTGCCCAGTGTGGTGAACACTGAGGAAAAAGGTTGTTCACAGTGAAAATAAAGCTTCCAAAAGCAGAAATCCATGTAATACCCAGAAGCCAGACCCAAACTTGGTGGGAAAACGGCACTGCATTCGGAGGCAGTTCCCAGGACTCAGTCCAGGCTCTGCCACTTGCTGCCATTACAGCCCGAGCAAACCACTGGCTCTTTCAGAGCCTTTAGTCCTGGAAATGTGTCTAAAAAATGCCATAACTTCCTGTAGGTTGTCCCACAGCAGGTTTCATGTGTGGCATGCAAGTAGTTAATATTTCAAATGCATTGATAAAAAGATAGTGGATTTATAGGTAATCAGTGAAAGCCTGCCTACTTCTTGGTCTACCCTGAAAACTATGATTTCAACTAGGACAATCTTACTTGACCCCCTAAACACATCTCTGTTGGAGAAGATTGCAAGAAGTCACATTCTTTGTTTCATTTACTCCTTTACTTTTATAGTTTTATTATATAATTTGGCCCAGAATGTTGTCCTTATAGATTTCTTCTCACACTCTGTTGTTCAGTTGCTCAATCGTGTCCAACTCTGTGACCATGGACTGCAGCATGCCAGGCTTCCCTGTCCATCAGCATTTCCTGGCGTTTGCTTAGATTCACGTCCTTTGAGTTGGTGATGCCATCCAACCGCCTCATCTTCTGTTGTCCCCTTCTCTTACCCTCCATCTTTCCCAGCATCAGGGTCTTCTCCAGTGAGTCAGCTCTTCAGATCATGTGGTCAGAGCTTCAACTTTGCACTCCATGCCCCCATCCTAGTTGCTTCATGTATACCCAAAACCTCTGATAAGCAAGAACCAATAAAAAACTTCATTTTGGGGTGGGGGGCAGATTATAAGAACAAGCTATTTACCACATCAGTCAGAAGTTTACTGTGCCTCAGTGCTTAGGGCCTGAGCTGCATAAACAGAGCTGACGTCCTGCCCACGTCTGAGAGCATTCTACTCCTTTTACAAAGGCATCCTCTGCTCTGTTGAGCAGACGCATGGTGGCTCAGCTCTACTCCTCACCAGTCCTTGCCCTGTTCCAGAAATAACCGTCTGCCACCTGTACCCTCCCAGCACCTGAGCTCCTCACGCAGCGCTATTCCACTCTCTGTAACCAGATGCGTGTTCTGTCATGTGCCCAGTTGTAAACCTAGGTTGTCCCCATTACATCTTGTGCAAAACTGCAGAGGCAGAGGCTGTCCTGACACTTCTGTTTGTGTGGCACCTTGCAGTTTTTAAGGCAATGTCAGAAACGTCCTGTTAATCTCACAGCCCAACCCTGTGGGAAGCCAGGCGTCTTGCTGGGTCACAGATACAGGAGCAAAACTTGCGCCCTATAAGCTGTGATCCACGCAGATGCTGTGCGCCTCTGACCTTCACGTTCCTCACCTGCATAGACACGGCCTCACAATATTTTCCATTTTCTTCGCAGCTCCTGACTCTGCCTAGTGTTGCAGTTACTATTCATTTCACCATTTAATGCTTACTGAGTCTACACAAATAAAAGGCTTCCACATGGGATGTAAACATGAATAAGGATTTATACGAGTAAATTTATAAGTTAATTTGTGTGACTGTGTGACTGACTCTTCACCAAACCTCTAAGAAATCTCCCCCAAATGCTCGGTCCTGGGTGCCCTGTCACCATGCCTGTGTCTTCTGCTCCAGAGATATCAGAGGAACATAACATTGCTGTGATGACCATGCTGTTTGTTGTGAAGAACAAGGAAGAGGAAGGCCAAGGTCTGGGTCATCTGCAGAGAGAGGAGGCTCTTCTGTATAAAAAGGTGGACTTTGTCAATCTGGTGTGTTGAAGTGCTTCCTGACACACACCCGGGCTTCTTAGAGACTTGGGGACTCATGGCCAGGGTGGGGGTGTTTCCACTTTGCGGTTCGTGGGCTTGGCAGCTGGAGCTGTCATCTCGTCTCCCTTGAAACATGGATGATATCCTGTAGAACCGCATTCCAGACCCTTGACAGCTTCTGTATGTAATTTCCACTTTTGAAGAATGTCTTTCACAAGCTCTGTGGACTACATTTCTTGGGAAAACAAGACCCAACAACAGTGCAGACAGCAGCACACCCTACATGGTCGCCACTCCTGAGTTTTGTTCCTGGTGGGGGTATGACTCCAGCCCCTCACTACACGAGAGGGCTCAGAGCAGTGTCTGGGTCACTTACCTGTATCTCTTCAGAAGCCCCTGTATTTATCCTTTCAGGATGGGCATGGGGAGAAAATGTGGAAAGCGGAGGAAATAAGGGACAGGATGGGATGGGTGCGGCTGGTGATTGAAGGTAGGGGCAACCCTACTTCTTCCTAGCTGTCCTAAGCAGTGGGTTCTGGATAATTGCTTCAATGTAGAAGTCTCAATTCTGCAACTGTGAAATGCCAACATTTTACAGTTAACATGGGCCAGGAATCAGATGATGACTGTCAAAAGCTTAGCACAGTAACTGGACCATAGGAAGCACTGATAAATCTCACTTATTTTTATTCTGTGTCCCTCCCTTTTGAGGAGAAGGAAAAGCAAAACATACCCATGAACTCTCCATTCCAGGAGATTACATTTTGAAAATCAGAGATCTTAGACTTTGTTTTTGCTTCTCTAGACTAGTCTTTAGATCCGTACCACTTCCTTCCATGTTGTTGAACTTGTCATCTCAAAAACAGTATCCCGGTCTTGAGTAAGAGTTCCTTGGTGCTGAGTTATTGCAAAACTAATTATAGTAATTCTACTATCTGGGTATCTCTAAGGGAGAGGGCCAGCTGCGCAAGACTGTATGATTTGGCACTAGTAATCCTCCAGAGGAGAAGGCAATGGCACCCCGCTCCAGTACTCTTGCCTGGAAAATCCCATGGACGGAGGAGCCTGGTAGGCTGCGGTCCATGGGGTCGCTAAGAGTCAGACACGACTCAGCGACTTCACTTTCTTTTTTCACTTTCATGCACTGGAGAAGGCAATGGCAACCCACTCCAGCACTCTTGCCTGGAGAATTGCAGGGACGGCAGAGCCTGGTGGGCTGCCGTCTATGGGTTCGCACAGAGTTGGACAGGACTAGCAGCAGCAGCAATCCTCCAGAAGACAGTAGCATATTTACAAAGATAGACAATTATATTAACTTGAAGAGTTTTTTTTTCCGGAAATATTTATGATTCTGAAATTTTGAGTACTTCTCAGAACAATAAAACAAAGAATGGGATGGACTCAATTAGAAGGGTGTGAACAACTGAGAGAGAATGCATTTTTTACTGAAGCATGGGGTTCTTTGGAGAATAGAGTCAGACTTGACCAAGGAATTGGTTATGTTTAGATTAAATAAAATTTCTAGTTTACAGTTGTGAGAGGAGGTAAAGGGAGTAGAAGAAAGAATGGCCAAGTTTTAAAATTTTGCTGAAGCTTTGTACCTAGAGATGAGGAAATTAAGCAAGGAAAAGATTTAACACTCTGAAGGGTATGCTTTATGACCTGAGCATCAGAGAGGTATCTATCTTTTGGCATTCATTCATTTGTACAGCAAATATTTCTTTTTTATTTTCCAGCAACTATTTATTGAGTATTTACAATGCCTTATACTGTCCTTGGAACTTAAGATTGATTACTGAACAAGATAGGCAAAAACCTGTGCCCTCATGGGACTTATATGATTGGAGAAAGAGAGAATGAGTAAGCAATAAACACAATAAATAAACTATTATTAGATAGCTTATTAGAAAGTTGTAAGTGTTGTGACTAAAAGGACCGTAAAGGCAAGAGAAGAGGGTCAAGGAGCAGTGGGTGTGGGATGGGAAGGGGGTATGGACGTACTGATTCAAGGGCAACAAAGCTCATTTCTGTGACAGCAGTTGGGGCCACCACCCAAATGGATGACTCTCCTTCTTGCTGTTCTGACCTCATTTTTCTAATGATCATCTCCTGGTTTAGTATGTGCAAGTAAACTAGGTCATACAAATGTCCCAGGGAGAACAGGGATAAGCATTTAAGAACCTGGAAGTCATAGGTAATGGAGGTGATGGAAACACACAGTGAAAAGCAGTGTTGACGCTCCCCAGGGCCCAGGCAGCCAAAGCCTACAGGGTGCCATGAACTTGTAAACCACAGGCAGCAAGGAGTGAGTGCTCTTGTGGAATAACAGAGGCTCTGCAGGAAGGTTTGGGATTCAGAAACACTTCCGACGGGTCTACAGAGCGCTAAACACCTTTGAAGAAAGAGATCTCTCCCCACAGGGGGATTCTAATACCTAAATGAGGAATGAAGTTAACTGCCGGCTGATGTGACCCCCCTAGCACCTGCATGACTGCCTCAGTTTCTCCCTTTCCTCCAGGACGCGGCCCTATTCACCTGTGGTCAAGCTCAGAGGTGCAGCCAAGAGCTGGTGAAGGATAAGCAGGACACTCACTTGAGGTCGGAGGAATGTCACCCATAGATGGAAAGTAGAGGGAAGAAAGGCTTCCTTCCTTCGGAGGAAACAGGCTGTGTTGGCCACTGATGTGCGTACTCAGTCTCTCAGTCGTGTGACTCTGTGACTTCATGAACTGTAGCCCGCCAGGCTCCTCTGTCCATGGGACTCTCCAGACAAGAATACTGGAGTGGGTTGCCATTTCCTCCTCCAGGGGATCTTCCCGGCCTGGGGATAGAACCCGTGTCTCCTATGTCTCCTGAATCGCAGGTAGATTGTTTACCTGCTGTGGGGGAGGGGGGCGAGCTAACTATTTATTGGACCTTCACCTCTGACAGAGGCAGGCAAACCTGATAAATCTGTCTCAATTGTGGAGGGCCCCTCTAGGCCAAAGGGAGAATCAAGCACCTCTGACTTACTGCTCTACATTTGTATTGGAGAGTGGGGTCCTGCTCCCTAATTCCCACCCCTGGGATGCAGAACCAGGTCAGAAGTGGAGTAGCGAGGCCCCTGTGGCAAATTCCGAGGCCTTCCCAGGGCCACCGCCTTACCTCTCCTGTGACTACGTGATGGCCGAGTGTGTGCATATCCGAGGACGTGACAGGACCAAGAGTGCTCTGATCACCTGCCTGGTTCAACAGGGTTTTTCCCCTTATGCTTCAAGCTGGCGCTTGAAATCTCACCAAATAATGAAATAATTTATTGCTTCTTAGAATATGCTAGAGGCAGTGGTGTCTCCCTAAATGAGCCAAGTGAATGAGACAAGCTCATCTCTGTGCTTCAGAACCCTTGGCTAGCCCACCCACACAAGATGTCACTCAAGACAAAATATTTCACAATATAACACCTGAATTGAAGCAATGGAGACAACCTGGGAGGGTCACAGGAGCTGTGCATCACCAAAGGAAGAGAGAGCAGTTTGTGTGTCCTCAGAAGGCGTGTGTGTGCTCAGTCGTGCCTGATTTTGCGACCCCATGACTGTAGCCCACCAGGCTCCTCTGTCCCTGGGATTCCCCAGGCAAGAATACTGGAGTGGGTTGCCATTTCTTACTCCAGGGGATCTTCCTGACTCAGGGATGGAACCCTCATTTCCTGTATTTCCTGCATTGCAGGCGAGGTCTTTACTGCTAAGCCACCTGGGAAGCACATCCCCAGGCACATCAGGGCAAAAGAGGCAGCCGACATTTTTGCATTTTTTTCCCAAATTCGGGAGATTCTTTGCAGCAGAGTTTCTGCTCTGACATCGAAAGGAGGGCTACAGGAAGCGTAAGGGACGTGTGTGAAGCGTTAGAAAGAAGGACACAGAGCAGGGGACATAGAAGCACGTTTATCTAAAGCTAAACCTTATTTTACAGAGGCCAGCAGGATTTGCTGGCCTTGTGATACAACTCTGCCACCAGCTGCAGTTTTTCCATAACGCAGAAATGAGGAAGTGGTCCACGGAACTGTGCTTCTCCCCTTTGACTGTCCTCGCCTGGGTGCAAAAAAAGTTAACAGAAAGTATGTGTGTGTGTTAGTCACTCAATCATGTCTGACTCTTTGTGACCCCACAGACTGTAGCCTGTCAGGCTCCTCTGTCCATGGTATTCTCCAGCCAAAAATACTGGACTGGGTTGCCATTACCTTCTCCAGGGAATCTTCTCGACCCAGGGATCGAACCTGGGTCTCCTGCATTGCAGGAAGATTCTTCGTCTGAGCCACTGTATACTCTGTGATTTATCCTAAACAAATTTGCTCCGGCACCCAGGTATTGCTCAAGCAGCCAACTCAAGCACTTATTTTTAAAAGTGTATTTTTGACTTTAAACACTTAAATCCATTGTGGTCTATCATGTCAATATATATTCTGGCTTGCACGCAGCTCTGAGACAGCCTGGTTACATTCCTTCAAGCATTCTGGGAAAGGCTCCTGCTGTCGTGGCCTCCCTGTCTGCAGCACAGATAGGTGAGCATCCAAACACTTTCCAGCAAGTTCTGAGTCGGCCTGTCTCCCTTCCCTAGAGCCAGCTTCAGGCCCCAATGGCGGGGCAGATGTACCAACCACGGAATTTGTTTTTCAGTTAGCACAAATAGAATCTGAGAACCAGTGTTTGTGTAGGGCAGTGAGCTCACATTTTGAAATATGAACAACTTTTAAACTTGTACCACTTCAATTGCAATTATTGGATCCAAGTTTTTCCTCATCTCATCTCCAATAACAACCTTGGAAGACCATCAGGGCAGCCACTAAGGCTCCTATTTTCATGGATGAGGAGACGGATGAAGAAATGAAGAAATAATAAGGGATGGCCCAGGGTCATAACATTCTATCCAAGCCAGTAGAGGGAGGAGTATTTTGCATATAACATGTTTGGTTTTATTTCAACTTGGGCTTCCGTGGTGGCTCAGATGATTAAGAATCTGCCTGCCAATGCAGGTGACCCAGGTTCGATTCCTGGGTCTAGAAGATCCCCTGGAGAATGAAACGGCAACCCACTCCAGTATTCTTGCCTGGAGAATTCCATGGACAGAGGGGCTTGGCAGGTCACAGTCCATGGGGTTGCAAAGAGTCGGACACCACTGAGCAACTAAGCACAAGCACATAAAGTCCAGTGTGCATCTCATTTAACGGTACCTCGAGAGAATAAACTGACTTCAGGTAAACGCTTAAGACGCTCTGAACATGAGGCCAGTGAATATTTTTATATTATAAATATTGGCAGACATTTTTGTTGTTTTTATTAGTATCCCAACAATTAAAGCAGCTGAAGAAAGGTTTTTTAATAAGTCCAATGGAACAGTTCAGGAGGGAAAAAAATGTTTCTCTGTCTACACATTACTGGATGGTGTGCCCTCCCAGTTCATCCAGGACATTCATTTAAAGGTTCTTGCTCTGTTCAGAGAAGATGGTAATTTGTAACGCGCTCCAGTCAAAGATGGAAACATGAATTCTGCCAAGAACATTTTTCAGAGATATTCCACTGTTATTAATTACAAGTTGTCTCCCAAATAAAGCGATATTGCTGTTATTCCTGCCATGTTGCTGCCACTGCATTTCCACTAATAGCAATAACTAATATTTTTAAAATGCTTACTACATACCAAGTGCCGTGCCGGGTACTTTTGTGAATATCTTGCATTTTCTCCTCATTTATTCTTTTCTTTTCTACGCCGTTGGTCAGATTTATTTACTTATTGGCTTCCCTGGTGGCTCAGATGGCAAAGAATCTGCCTGCAATGTGGGAGACTCAGGTTCAATCCCTGGGTCAGGAAGATCCCCTGGAGAAGGGAATGGCAACCCACTCCAGTATTCTTGCCTGGAGAATCCCATGGACAGAGGAGCCTGGCGGGCTACTGTCCATAGGGTTGCGAAGAGTTGGACACGACTGATCGACTAACACATTTTTTCTTAAGCAACTGAACCATTAAGCAATTACAGTTTTAACTCTCAATCTTTAATTATAGTATTATTCATTACATTTGAGTTTGGCTTTCTCATGGAGGAAAAAAAAAAACAAAACCAAGCATAAACGTTTATACTATCCACCTCCTAGTCCAACAGCACAATTTCAGTAAGAAAGTCTTACTGATAATTAAACAATATGTATGATGATGGCAGAGAGATATCAACAGTGATTGTAAAATGGCATTCTTGTTAAGTCAAGAACTAGGATCTTTGACTCACTGCTCAATCCATTTCAATATCTGATTGGTATTACCCTCTAGACCTTCTGGTTTATTGCTTGGCAGCTAATGCACTATTTCTTCCTTGTAGAATGCTAAGGGTTCTTTATCAAGAACTAGAAAACTTTCACACTGAATATTGTCTTTTAGCTTCTTCTCATTATAACCCCTAGTTTCAAGTCTCTTGTACAAAACACTTGTCTGTTTTCAGTACAAATACTATATGTAACCAGAGTTCAGAGAAGAAATCACAACCATAGTAGTCATCAAGACCTCCACCTTCACTCATTTGGTTTTCTAACTTATCAACTGTTCTCTCTTCATCTAAAATGGGACAGTCAAACTCTTCAATAGAGTCATCGTATAACTGCCTGGTGAGCAGAAATCAGCATGGTCCACCCCGTGTTCTTTACTCGTTTATTCTTCATAGCAGTCTTCATCCACAGAGAAGAAAACCTTTGACTTGAGTGGTTAAATAATTTGCAAGCGTGCTAAGTCGTTTTAGTCATGTCTGACTCTTTGTAATCCTATGGACCATAGCCCACCAGGCTCCTTGGTCTATGAGATTCTCCAGGCAAGAATATTGGATTGGGTTTCCATTCCATTCTCTAGGAGATCTTCCTGACCCAGGGATTGAACCTAGGTCTCCCGCATTGCAGGCAGATATTTTTGTTTGTTTATTTTGATGTGGACCTTTTTAAAAAAAGTCTTTATTGGCTTTGTTAGAATATTGCTTCTGCTATATAAATATATATATATATATATATATATATTTTTTTTTTTTTTTTGACCAGAAGGCATGTGAGATCTTAGCTCCCCAACCCGGGATTGAACCTGCAACCCCTGCGATGGAAGGCAAAGTCTTAACCACTGAACCGCCAGGGAAGTCCCTTGCAGACAAATTCTTTACTGTCTGAGCCACCAGGGAAGCTCATGTACTGGGCTTTCAAGTTTTGCCGATTTCTAGACGGCACGCTGATGGATATACACACCCTTGGAGCCAAGTGGAGCCCTTCATCTACTGCTGCTGCAAGAGTTGGAAACACCTGGATGGCCGCCAGAGGGACCCACAGCAGGGAGGTAGAAGGTGTGCATCTTGGACTCCATCCCAGAGGGCTGGAATGACTCCCAGCACTACAAAACGTCTCCTTGTACACAGCCTACCTAAGCTGACAGCCTCAGGGGTGAAGTGTGTACAGGGGTGAAGCGTGTAAATCAGTGTCAAAGGTGACGGTTTCAATAAGAGCCCAGCGACCAGCACGATACTAGCTGGTGAGAAGTGTCTGATGGATGAGGATGCTTAGCAGTGGGGTACCCCGCCCAGCAGACATTTTGGGAGTGAACCTCCATGCTGTGTGACCTTTGACAAGTCACTCAACCAGCCTAGTCTTTACTTCCCCTGTGCACTAACTCAACATTGGGCTTGTTGTCATCAATCCTTCCCTTCTCGTCCGAAATGCTCTTATCTCTGGTCTAAACTTGTAGAACCATTGATTTAATGACCTAAAAAACTGACTCTACTTTTCTTCCCAAGCTACTGAAAGTATAAAGGAAGAAAAGCTTACTCATAGCTAGAATTTGGTTTCCGATCTATTTAATTACAGCATTTAGAGATGTGTCATCCATCCGTAGTGGTAAGTCATGGTCAACTGTTTTGTTAAGTCATTAGCTGTCTCATTGTGAAACCCCCAGTCTCTAATTAGCTAATTCTATTCCACCAGTATGTGTGAGGAGAGTCTGATTCTTCTATCCTCTGCATCTAAGTCCTAGAATAAACCCACGTTGTTCATAATCATCTTTTATTATGCTGTTTCAAAATTTTTCCGCTTCTGATTTTCTGATTATTTCTACATTTCCGGGCTATCGAATTGTGTATCATAGTCTTTCAGAATTAAAAGTGACTTTTAGAAATTATTTAATCCTGGCTTTGGTTGACTTAATTCAAAATTGAAAACAGGAAAGATTATAGTCTGCCAAAGGCCTACAGCTGGCTACTGGCAGATGCCTATCCCTTGACCTGCTGATTTTGGTGAGACTGGGGAGGCTCTGGCTCACTTGGAGGGCAGAGCCCTGTCTGATCTCAACTGAGAGGTGTGAACATCACCGCCTGGCCTCAGCAGCACCCTATGGAGAGTCATGCATGTTTGTGTGTGCTCAGTCGCATCTCACTCCTTGCCATGCCCCCCCACCCCAGGCTCCTCTGTCCATGGGATTTCCCAGAGTGGCTTGCCATTGCTTCTCCAGGGGGTCTTCCTGACCCAGGGATCAAACCCACATCTCCTGCATTGGCAGGCAGATTCTTTACCATCAAGCACCTGGAAAGCTTATGCTTTCATGCGTATAGTGTGAGATAAAGACAGCAGTGAGGAAGAACAAAAGTGGAGTTGGGGGTGTTTGGTCTCCTTTTCAACTGGGTAGAAGATGAATTCTGAGGATGAGTGAGAGGAGAAGGGATTTTACTAGGATTAAACAAAGCTCGAATGTCTTCAAATGCAAAAATATTTAGCCACTTGCCTCATTATGTGCCCAAATACATAATGTGTTTTGGTTTTTGGTGAATGTACACAACTTTGTGGAAAGTACCAAACACAAAAGAACACACCTTAGCTGCTCTGGTAAGATTAGGTGGGGAGGGGACAGGTAGAGGCGGGGCTCCAGCCTTCAAGGGGAAGTTGTAAACACGTGATGGGAACAGGGAGGGGACAAGAGCTATAGGGTAGTAAGGATAGGAGGAAATCTGTAGTCGTGGGAACACCTTCAGGTTAGGGAGGTGGATTTAGGGTGATTTTACTTTCTTTGTAAATACTCTATTTTTTCACCTTGGTATATGTTATTCAGTAAGAAAAGAATAAATTAAAAGTTGTCTTGGGCTTCCCTGGTGACTTGGTGGTAAAGTATCCACCTGCAATGCAAGAGACAGGAGATGTGGGTTCCTTCCCTGGGTCGGGAAGATCCTCTGGAGAAGGAAATAGCTACCCACTCCAGTATTCTTGCCTGGGAAATCCCATGGACAGAGGAGCCTGGCGGGCTACAGTCCATGGAGTCTGCGAAGAGTCAGACACAACTTAGCAACTAAATAGCAACAACAAAAATTGCCTTACCGGATCTTAGTCTGGAATAATTTTCTGGCTGACATGTTTTTCTTAACGAGTTACTTTTAATATTGAAAAATTTAAAGCTAACAGAAAAATTTCAAGAATGGTCCAAAGGATTCTGACCTACTCTTCACTCAGACTCACCAGTTGTTAACACTTTCTGTGTTTGCACACTCTTTCCCCTACACATGAGACTCTCTCTGAGTCTCTTGAGAGTACATTGCCCTTTATCCCCAAACACATTAAGTGTATATTTCCTAAGAACAAGGACATCCACTTACACAAACGTGCACAATGATTAAAATCAGGAAACTTCACATCATTGCATTATTATCTAATCTATGTGCTGTGCTTAGCCACTTCCTTCTTCAGAGGATCTTCCCGACCCAGGGATCGAACCCTCATCTCTTGCACTGGTAGTGGATTCTTTACTACTGAGTCACCTGAGAAGCTTATGCAAATTTCACCAATTTTCCCAGTAATGTCCTAACTAGCAATTTTTTCCCCCTGGTTCAGGCCGGGATCCTGGATTACACGTTGCATTGGGTTCTCACGTCTCTTCCATTTTCTTCAATCGGGATCAGTTTCTCCTTTTGTCTTTCATGACTGACATTTTCAAAGTGTACAAGCCATTTGTTTGTAGAATGTTCCCCAGTTTGGCTGATCTTCTATCTCCTCATGATTAGGTTCAGGTTGTAGGTTTCTTTGGACGGAGTCCTATCTAAGAGCTATTGTGACTTTCCCAGTGCCTGATACTAGGAGACACGTGATGTGATTTGTTACTGTCACTGATAAGGTTAGTCACTGGTAATATTAACTGTAGGTTAAGCCTACATAATTCAAAAAGTTGATGTTTTAGTTATCTTCAGCTCAATGTAGTGTCATTATTAATAGGTAGTTTTGGCAATATGCTAAAAATTAATGTAGACTTACAATTAATCCGCATTAAGTTTAGGCTCAAAGCTTCCCCGGTGGCTCAGTGGTAAAGAATCTGCCTGCCAATGCAGCAGACACAGGTTCGATCCCTGGGATGGGCAGATCCAGCGGAGAAGGAAATAGCAACCTACTCCAGTGTTCTGGTCTGGGAAATTCCACGGACAGAGGAGTCTGGCCGGCTACAGTCCATGGGGTCGCAAAGAGTGGGACACGACTTACTGACTGAAGAACAACAGCACAGAAACAAGGAGTGAGAGCGTGACTACAACACCAGGCCAGGTTCTATCACAACAGAAAGGCAAATTAGAGGAAACTTGCAAGTGAAAGTAAACACTGACATAAGCGAGAATGACGTGTCTTCAACTTCTGTACAATGTGTAGTTCCTAGAGAACCATTTGGATACATAGTTATGTCACATCTGCTGACAAAATCTTAGCACCAAATGTAAATTATAGCATTTGGGGGACGTCATGTACATGTGTGAAATTCTCCTTGAATGACTTGGCCCGAATTTAAAATGAATGGGTTGACTGATGGTCCTACAGTATTTTAACCTTGGATAGATCACTGCAATGCTATTCCTATTGGTGGCTGTAAAGGAAAATGATTTGTTTGCATAGTTCAACAATGAAAATTCATAAATACCTTGGGTTTGAGGATGCAATTTACTTTATTTGTATGAATCCATTTAGAAGCAGAAGTAAGAGACTCGTGTTCAATCCTTGGGTGGGAAAAATGCCCTGGAGTAGGAAATGGCAACGCATTCAGTATTCTTGCCTGGAAAATTTCATGGACAGAGGAGCCTGGTGGGCTGTAGTCCATGGGGTGGCAAAGAGTCGGACACGACCGAACACATTTAGAAGCTATTAAGTATGTGGAAATTAATCTTAAAGGATGTTGATGGCAAAAAGCTTGACTTTTCTGCAGAAAAGCAATTGGATTTCTGTGGCGTCTTTATTTTTGAACTACTCTTGTTAAAATGTGGTTTGCCTCTTACTGGTGGTACTGTTAAACATGGCAAATGGTGTTTTGTTTTAATAAATGTTTTAGCCATAGCTGAACCACTGTGGGTTTAGAAAGAACAGCAGAAATGCTTTATGCAGAATGGACTCAGCAGTTCTTTAATTTGGAAGTAGAATGATTCTTTTTTTGAAATAAATCAGATTTACTAGTTATCCTACATTCCCAGTGACAGCAAGAAGGAAAGGGGGATGAGGGAAAGTGAACAGAAGTGGGATTCAGGAGCATCAGTGCTCAGGTCTTGGGTAGTGCAATAAGAGGAGTCTGGCTGGAATAATTCCTGTTTCCATAGCTGTGAGTCCAGTCCTTCTTTGAAACGTTGTGTATAGCTCAGTGGGGCTTCACAGGTGGCTCAGTGGTAAAGAATCCACCTGCAAAGCAGGAGAGAGGGGAGAGGGTATGTGTTGGGGACGGCACTCCAGTATTCTTGACTGGGAAACCCCATGGACAGAGGAGCCTTGCGGGCTTCAGTCCATGGGGTCTCAGAGTTGGACTCGACTGAACAACTAAAAAACAAAAAATAAAGTTCGATATCCTGAAGCGGCAATGCGGGCCAAGGGTGAAAATGGAAGTAGCTCTATGCTGCCATCTGGTGGTGAGCTGCTGCACTGCCTCCCCAGTGAGTCTGACTCACCCGCCCTCAGTGGGCTCACCAGATAACAGGCAAAATCGGAGGTTTAGCCTGTTGGTCCACTCTGCGCCATGGGAACTCCTTAGTTCTTTTCGTTTTCTTTTCTTCTCTGTGGACAACATCTCGCCTCTCCTCAGATAACTTGGTGCCCTTCCTACTGTCTCCTCTTTTCCATCAGTATACTGGAAAAGACCCTGATGCTGGTTAAGATTGAAGGCAAAAGGAGGAGAGGGAGGCAGAGGATGAGATGGTTAGATAGCATCACCAACTCCATGAAGATGAATTTGAGCAAACTCCAGGAGATAGTGAAGGACAGGGAAGCCTGGTGGGCTGCAGTTCATGGGGTCACGACCTAGTGGCTAAACAACAACAGCGTAATATTGGTCATGTTCACACATGACCGAAGGGGTAAATATACTCATTTTGTGATTCATTTGCATCAACTACAATTTTTTAACTTAGAGAATAAAAACACTGACTGATTTTAATGCAGTATTTAATAAATATTACATTTGGTATTATTTTTTTATCATAAACTTTAACCAAAAATAATAGCCAACCAACCAGCTGTTCATCCAATCATCCAAATAAAGATTCTTATTAAACTTAATGACCCTGATGCTGTACTAGTTACCATATTTTCAAGAATTTCTTTCTGGCCTGGGTTTTAAATAGAAAAATGTTTAAAATTAAAATATAGACTTTAATATTTTATTGAATGTATTTAATATCATATAATTAAAATATGGACTTTGTTTGTGGCAAGTGGTGGTGGTTTAGTCACTAAGTCATGTCTGACTGTTGCAACACCGTGGACTGTAGCCTGCCAGGCTCCTCTGTCCATGGGATTCTCTAAGCAAGAGTACTGGAATGGGTTGCCATTCCTTCTCCAGGCAACCTTCCTGATCCAGGAATTGAACTCGTGTCTCCTGCATTGCAGGCAGATTCTTTACTGTCTGAGCTACAAGGGGAACCCTGTGGTGTGTTAGGCATTCAATAAATCCTCTGTCTTTAGCACTGTGTTCCTGAAACCCTGTTTCCATCCACTCTGTCTGGCTCTGCCCTTTTGATTTACGAGGATCCCAGAGTGGGATCCTGAGCTGTACCCACCTGGAGCTTCAGGCACGTCTGGAGGTTTCTGGAAGGACCCCCAGAGAGCAACTATCCTGAGATGCTGGAGAGGACATTGGAGAGAGTTTCTTGAAGAAGCTTGCTTCTTTTCAAGCTTCAGAGTAAGAATGAAAGGGACCATGGGAAACTCAGTGGAGAGAGGTGGTGTCGCTGGTGGTTCCACAGTGCACCATCTCCGGGGTTATTGTGAGTGCAGGTTCATGTGCCTGCTGCCCCGTGAATCCAAACGCACTGAAACACTGGAGTGTGGAGCAGAGACAGGTTTGTTGCAGGCCATTCAAGGACACAGGTGATTCGTGCCCTAAAAAGCTCTGAGGTCCCTGGAGGGTTTCAGCAAAGCATTTTTAAAAGCCGGGTAGGGCGAGGGTGGGGTTGCAGAGTTTGTGATCAGCTTGAGCACAGTTCTCTATTTGGCTGATGGTGAGGTCACAGGGGTTCACTCTATTGGTCCTCAGGCTACCGGAGGCCTGGGGTTGTGTGTTCATGGTCCTCAAATAGTTAACATCTTCCATTTGATGGAGGGTTTTCACATCTGCAAAGCAACTCGGGAAATGTGTGTCCAGTGCTGTTATCTTAGTTCTTCAGGGAAGAGCTGCAACAGAGGATATGGGGGAAGGCTTGTCCTGGAAAGAACCCATGGGGTCCTGCCCCGCTACATTTTGAGCAAGGAGGTTGTGACACACACATCGAGCAAGGCCTAAGGGGCCTGTGGAGACACGTCCAGGTGGGGCATCAGCAAGATGGCGGCATTGTTTTCACCCAGACAGATCATGGAGAGAGCACGTTGGGGAGTGAGTGGAGCACAGCCTCTGGGTCGGATACCGCAGTTCAGCTGCTCCCAATACCACTTCCAGGTGGCATTAGTGGTAAAGAACCTGCCTGCCGGTGCAGGAGACTTCAAAGATGTGGGTTCAGTCCCTGGGTCAGGAAGATCCCCTGGAGAAGGAAATGGCTACCCACTCCAGTGTTCTTGCCTGGAGAATCCCCTGGACAGAGGAGCCTGGTGGGCTACAGTCCATGGGGTCACAAAGAGTTGGACCTGACAAAAATGACTTCACTTACTTAATGCCATTCCCAGGCTCTTTCCCTTCCTCTACACAGGCTGTGGCTCACCTACTCCCCTTTCCAGGTTATTTCAAAGGAGTGGTGGCCCTGCTCTTCATTTCAACAGTAAAATGCATTTGTCTGCATAACAGTTTTCTCAGAATTTTCCACCTAGAAGTTGGCTGATGTTGAGCAGATTCTCCAGGCCAGTTCTTTTCTAACACATGGAACTCCCATGGCAACATTTCTGAAAGCAAGTCCTGCAGGCCACCAATTCTTTTGGAAATCTCCAAGGGGGAGAAAAGAAAAGCAGCATTAGGGGTAAATACATTGAGAAAGCACTGAATTTAAAAGGTTAAGCCAGTTTCTCTGTCTCATATCCAGTTACCCAAACAATTAGAAATCTGCAGATTGGTAATTTGTTGTTCAGTTGTCGTGTCTGACTCCTTGAGACCCGGTGGACTGCAGCACACCAGCCCTCTATGTCCTTCACCATCTCCCAAAGTTTGCCCAACTTCATGTCCATTGAATTGGTGATGCCATCCAATTACCTCATCCTCTGTCACCCTCTTCTCTATCTGCCTTCAATCTTTCCCAGCATCAGGGTCTTTTCCAGCAAGTCAGCTCTTTGCATCTGGTGGCCAAAGGACTGGAGCTTCAGCTTCAGCATCAGTCCTTCCAATGAATTTTCAGGGTTGATTTCCTTTAGGATTGACTGGTTTGATCTCCTTGCTGTCCAAGGGACTCTCAAGAATCTTCTCCAGCACTATAGTTTGAAAACATCATGTAATAATTATTTAATATTAGAATAAATAATGTATTATTATTATTTATTTCCCTTTGGTGTCTAATACATCTTCAAGTCCTATTCATTTTACTTCATAAATATTTCTCCATTTTTGTCTTTCTCTCTCCATCCTAATTCCCCTACTAAATATCTTATTTCAGGTTTTGGCTGCATTTCCTAATCAGCCGTTTCCAACCCCACTGCCAGATCCTATTTAAAAACATAAACATCACACATCATGCCCTGCTTACAACCAGTCCACTCCTCACTGGTGCTTTCTAACTGGTTTTCACTGGGATGTTCAAAGAAGGGCAAGAAAAATTCTGCAGGAAGCCTTGGATAAGCCAGTTTAAACAGAGTTCTTTACCTCCTAGAGCTCTTAAATATTGACTAGGGGGATTTTTGCTGAAACCAATGCCTGTGGTAGGTGATGTTTATTTTGGTTGGCCAAAATTTAATTCTGTTATTTCGCTAATACTTTGATGGTTATTACGGTCAATACTTACACCTGACACACCTGTAAAGTCTTCAAATTTTTGTGAAATGTTGTCTTCTGTAGATGCAAAGGAGCATTCTCCAGCACTGTGGGTTTCATTTTAACTTTTCAAGTCATAATCGGTCTCTAAGGTTTTTTGCCGTTTTGTTTGTCTAATATTCACATGGTTTGAATCAGCACTATATTCTGAAGAACTATCATCCTCTGAGACGCTAGTATACATGTCGCTTGGACAATCAGAGAAAGTATCTGCATAAAATCCGCTGCAAAGTTCTTCACTCAAAATTTCACAATGTGTCATTGAAAAAAAATTATGTATATAATATACACAGGGCAGGAAGAGAAGGGGACAACAGAGGATGAGATGGTTGGATGGCATCACTGACTCAACGGCCATGAGTTTGAGCAAGCTCCGGGAGATGGTAAAGGACAGGGAAGCCTGGCCTGTTGCAGTCCATGGGGTCGCAAGGAGTCAGACATGACTCAGTGACTGAACAACAATAAAGGTTGGAACAAAAGCCTAACCAAGCAAATGTGAATGATAACGACAATCATACGTTGGCTAATGAACCCTTGATCAATTTTAAGCCCTAGCAAGTTTACCTGGTGATGTTAATTGTTGTTGTTGTTCAGTTGCTAAGTCTTGTTGGACTCTTTGCAAGCCCATGGACTGTGGCATGCCATAGTCATATTAATACATAATGTTAATTGTATCACTCTCGGAAACATTGATATGTCTCTGGGCAACAACATTCTGGTAACAAAAGAGGTATCCCCAGTCAGTACTGTGTTGCAGACTATTGACCTTTGTGACCCTTGTCAGAGAAGATGCGAGATAGAACCTTTCCTAAATCTAGCTGGACCAGCCCCACACTTTCTCCAGGGAAGCACAACAATGATTAGGATTACAAAGTAAGTCTTTCGAGAAACACTTCCTATAGCAATTGTGAAGAATTCAAACCAGTGGGGATTCACTCCACTCTGCCTCTCCCTTGTAAGAATTAGTGTCCCTTTTGGTGTTGCCCTAACCATTGTTCTTGGCTACACTGTCTTTCTCACAGCCCTGGTGAGAGAAAACGAAATTGATTTGAGGGTCAAAGAGGTCAATTTTGCAATTTCAACCACTTACTAGACCAACCAGCTGGCGTAAGCTTCTGTTTCTTTAGTCTCTTTCCTCCATCATTAAATTGTGTATAAAATCTACCTCACAGGAATGTTTTGATTAAACAACAAAAGTGTTGGCCGTTTAGTTGTGTCCGACTCTTTGTTGACCTCACAGGCAGTAGCCCACCAGGTGTGTCTGGCCATGGGATTCTCCAGGCCAAGGATCCTGGGGTGGATAGCCTTTCCCTTCTCCAGGGGATCTTCTCAACCCAGGGATCACATCCACATTTCCCGTACTGGTGTCTGTGCCCAGTCACTCAGTCATGTCCGACTCTCCGTGACACCGTGGGCTGTAACCCACCAGGTTCCCTTGCCCATGAAATTTTCCAGGCAAGAATACTGGAGTGGGTTGCCATTTCCCACTCCAGGTATCAAAACCAAATATCGACCCAGGGATCAAACCCACATCTCCTGTACTGGCAGGTGGGCTCTTTACTGTCTGAGCCACCAGGGGACCAACTGACTAAACAATACACCATCTATAAGGTAAAAAGCTCAGTGACTGGCATATAGAAACTGCTCAATAAATCCTATTTCTACCTATGTTGGAAGGGCTTCACTGGTGGATTAGTGATAAAGAAGCCCCCTGCCAATGCAGGAGATGTTTGATCCCTGGGTTGGGAAGATCCCCTGGAGAAGATACCCACCCCAGTATCCTTGCTTTGGACATTCGATGGACGGAGGAGCCTGGCGGGCTACCATGGGGTTGCAAAAGAGTCAGGCATGACTGAGCAACTAAACAGCAGCAATAACAGCTTACATTTGAACTTTCAGGGGATCTGAGCAGGAAGGTTGTGAAACAGGCTCACTATTTGGTTCTGCCTCCACTCTGAGTGATAACTATGTCTCTTGTGTTTGAGGAAGGCTTTTGAGAAAACACCTTGTGTGATGCACAGAATATTATCCATTCAATGGGTACAGGACCTAAACAGTGGGTTTCAGGTGACCGTCTCTCCACTGTCCGTGTGAACTCATCAGCTCCATGATGCACAGTGCATGGAGAGGACTGCAGTGCCAGGCCAGGGATGCCTTCTTGCAGAGGTGCCAGTGATGCATTTAGCTGCACATCGTTTTCATTTGTATTAAATAAGGTGAACACATCTGGCCCTTGCCTTGTGTCAAAAATTCTTTTTCCCCTGGAATCTATGAACAAAATCAGTGGTGTCTTTTGTTTGTTTGTTAAAGACAAATAACTTTCCAGACTTTGCAGCCCTGCTATCCACTAATTTCTATTTTAAAATTTTTGATTAAGGACATTAGGGAAAAAAAAAACACAAACCACACACTAAAATTTTAAGAAAGATGTGAACAACATTTAAAAATAGTCATGGGGGTATGTATGGAGGTGGTGTAATGTTTTCCTAAATAGTGATGTGCTTAAAATAATCTAGAAAAAGACTTGATTAAATATGCAGTGGACAGAGTATGAAATTAGGTGAGACAATTCCCAGGAGCAATGTAAAAATGAGAAATCACTGCAGCTGTCAAGTCACTGTTATTCTTCATTTTATCGGTAGATGGCACCCTTCTCCTACCTTCAAAGCTTTTATTTACACTAGGGTGTAAAGGACTGACAAGTCCGTTACAACAGTAACTAAGTCCTCTTTGGGTCTCAATTAAATACATACATACAGTCTTATAACACTTAACAATACTTGCACATAGAATGAATTGCATGGCTAAACCAATATTTTAAGAACAATAAAGAATTCTACTCCTGTATTTTACTTGAATATATATGCAAATTCACTTTTCCCATTCATCTCTTGGTGATTCACAAGCATAGTCGCAAATATCCTCCTCTTCTCAATACTCTAAATTCACCCTGAGCCTGGTGGGCTATATACTCCATAGGTCGCAGAGTCAGACACGACAGAGCAACTTCACCCCAGGCCTCTTAGTCTAGGCAGATGACTCACCTACTATTTTATCAAAAAGGTCAATCCCTTCATTTTTTCCATTCATTTGTTTATTCAATCCACAATCATTCATTCAGTACCTACTATATGATAGAAGGGGCTTTCCTGGTGGCTCAGCAGTAAAGAATCTGCCTGCCAATACAGAAGATGACACAGGTGTGATCCCTGGGTTGGGAAGATCCCCTGGAGAAGGAAAGGGCAACCCACTCCAGTATTCTTGCTAAGAAATTCCATCGCTAGAGGAGCCCGGTGGGCTACAGTCTATGGTATCGAAAAAGAGTCGGATATGACTTAGTGACTAAACAAAACAACAGAGATATGCCAGATACTGCTAAGTTCAGAAGGATGCAAGATATATGGCTTATGGGCTTTGCCTTTAGCTCAAAACTTATTTGGACTTTCTAGGTAACACTAGTGATAAAGAACCCACCTGCCAATGCAGGAGACATAAGAGACGCAGGTTTGATCCCTGGGTCGGGAAGATTCTCTGGAGGAAGAAATGGCAACCCACTCCAGTATTCTTGCCTGGAGAATCCCATGGATAGAGGAACCTAGGAGGCTATAATCCATGGGCTCGCAGAGTCAGATACGACTGAGTGACTGAGCACCAAAACTTATTTGGAGGAGACAGAATTATTATAATATTATGTACTACATAACTTACTAACTAGTAGAGATATGTACTTGACGTTATAGGAGCCCAGAGAGAATGGACCAATCCATCCTGTGGGAGGGAGTGTGGGGACGCTGCGGGGGATTGTCAGCAGTACCTACGGCTAGTCCTGAGGGATTAAGAGGAATTGGTTCAGCAGACATCTGGGCGCAGGTCCATCTAGGTGAGGAGGGTTGTGGGTAGAGGAATGGAGGTGAGACACATCATAGATGTGAAGGTACTTTTCCGAACAGCTCAACCCTAAATGCTACCAGTGGTTCTTGGTCCTGGGTCCACATCAGATTACTTGGGGACTTTCTGAAAAATAACAATCCCTGGACTTCATTCCCAGATATTGCTCTTTAGTAGAAACTAAAGTTGTGTCTGAGTCTTTGCGACCTGACGGACTGCAGCCCGCCAGGCTCCTCTGTCCATAGGATTTTCCAGGCAAGAATACTGGGATGAGTTGCCATTTCCTTCTCCAGGGGATCTTCCCAACCTAGTGATTGAACCTGTGTCTCCTGCATTGGCAGGTGGATTCTTTACCACTGAGCCACCAGGGAAGACCCTAATTCCCAGATAGTCTTCTTTAATTCATCTGGAGATGCCTAGGTGCTGGTATTTAACAAAATAACTCCCCTAGGTGATTTTAACTAGCATCCAGGGTTGGGAAACACCGTTTTTGCTGCAGAGAGTGATGGAAAATGACTCAAGAGGGTAAACATGAGGGTTCCCAGTTTATGTCTGGGAAGCTTGTTAAATGTGGAGATCCCGGATTCCTGCTCAGGAAACGTAACAGGTTTCAGATGAATGTGCTAAAAGTAGTCAGAGGTTGTGTCTGAGAAATGCCAAAATATATCAGGTAAACCTTGAGTGTCTGGCTAAGGCATGTGAACTTTCCCTGTTGTCACTGTGGTACCATTTGAGAGGTTTATTTTGTTCTGTTTGTTTTTTGAGTTTGTTTATGCAAGGGGACTGAGATGGTTTTGAAATTGCTTTTTCAAGGAGCCAGCATGGTGGTCTTGAGGGAAGGATGGTATTTAAGGAGACAGGGAGATAGTGCAAAAAGCTCTTATAGAACTCCAGCTGGGAGGATAAGAGCCTGCCTAAGGGTGGTGACAATTAACGATAAAGGTCTGGGTATAGGAAGGGGTAGATGTAGAGATACCTGGGGCACCAAATTGCCAGGACTTGGTGATGAGTAGCAACAATCTGGAATCAAGATTCCCCAGAGAAATAGCAACAACCTCAGATATGCAGATAATATCACCCTAATGGCAGAAAGTGAAAAGGAACTAAAGACCCTCTTGATGAAGATGAAAGAGAAGAGTGGAAAAGGTGACTTAAAACTCAACATTCCAAAAACTAAGATCATAGGATCTGGTCCCATCACTTCACGTCAAATAGATGGGGGAAAAATGGAAACAGTGGCAGATTTTATTTTCTTGGGCTCCGAAATCACTGCAGATGGTGACTGCAGCCATGAAATTAAAAGATGCTTGCTCTTAGAAGAAAAGCAATGGCAACCTCGACAGCACATTAAAAAGCAGAAACATTATTTTGCCGACAAAGGTCCACTTAGTCAAAGCTATGGTGTTTCCAGTAGTTATGTATAGATGTGAGAGCTGGACCATGAAGAAGGCAGAGCACTGAAGAATTGGTGTTTTTGAGCTGTAGTGCTGGAGAAGACTCGAGAGTCCCAAGGACAGCAAGGAGTTCAAACCAGTTAATCCTAAAGGAAATGAACCCTGAATATTCATTGGAAGGACTGATGTTGAAGCAGAAGCACCAATACTTTGTGCACCTGATGTGAAGAGTGGACTCGTTGGAAAAGATTCTGATGCTGGGAAAGACTGAGGGCTGGAGAAGAAGACAGAGGATGAGATGGTTGGACCGTATCACCGACTCAATGGACATGAGTTTGAGCAAACATAGGGAGATGGTGAAGGACAGGCAAGCCTGGCGGGTTGCAGTTCATGGGATCGCAGAGTCAGACACCACTTAGCGACTAACGCTAAATGTTATCAGTATCTACATACTGCAGATGAAGATGTAGATTAATAGAAACCTTAGTGAAATAGCCCCAGGAGACCAGCAGGCGGGGCTCTCACGCCCTGTGACAGTAGCGGAGCCAGACAGGAAGGACTCAGCCAAAGACAAGCCATGTGCTTACTGAATCCCTCCCCACTTCTTTCCCCCTCTAAAAAATCTCCCCTTGCCTGCAGGGACTTGCTGTGGTTGCCGACCCCAAGTTGCAAGACTCTGCGGGTCCCGAATAAGACCCTCTTTGCTTGAGAAGCATCGGACAGTCTGGCCACTTCAAGTCTTCATCCTGGTGGCCCACGTGGGGTCCAGAGAAGACCCCTGAGGGTGCCGGGCTGGTGAGCAAGAAGGTCCAGGAGCCACGTGGAGCCCATCAAGCTCTCGGCTTCTCTCAAGGACCCTGGAGCTTGAAGGTAAGTCTTTCTCCTTCATCGCAGCGTCCACCCTCTTTGCGTTTGAAGCTCTCTGGGCTTAATTTGGGATCTTTAAGGTCCTGGGGTTTCTTTCCTTTTTTTTTTTTTTCCCTGGTGAAATCCTTCTTCTGTATGAGTGTACTTGTTTGGTACTTTGGTCTGATTTTTTTTCTTTTATTATTTAGTTTTGGCTGTGCTGGGTCTTCATTGCTGCGCGTGGGCTTTCTGTACTCGTGGTCAGCAGGCTTCTCATTGCCGCGGCTTCTCTTGTTCTGGAGCACTGGCTCTAGGCTACTCCAGCTTCAGTAGTCTTGGGGCAGGAGCTTAGTTGCTCCGAGTCATGTGGGATTATCCTGGGCCAGGGATCTAACCTGTGTCCCCTGCATTGGCAGGCGGATTCTTGACCATTGGACCACCAGGGAAGTCCCTGGTCTGATTTTTGCAGTATATGTTTCACTAAAACCATTCCCATTCAGCTGTTCAGCTGTTCCTTTGGAAGAGGAGCTGACCTATAGGAACTGCCTGAAAAGCCCAACTCGGCTCCTCTGGGACCTAGCTGTTCCTTTAGAACTGGCTGTTATTAGCCCTGAAGGTTGTTTGGGATGTTTGAACTGTTTGAATTGTCTGAGCTGTAAACTGAGCTGTTTAGATTGTTTCAAAATTATTCTTTTACTCTAGGGGGGAAAAATGAGAAATGGGATACTAGTTATCTAAAGAGTTTGAGAGTATACCCTCTGCAGGGATTCCAGCTGATTTTATGTTTAAAAACCATAGTCCTGTCTTGTGCCCTTTTCTAACTAAGCAGACCCACCTGACCAAAGGAGGTTAGCACATCAGTGGTCATGATGGGGACCTTGGAAATCCACAAAGCTAATTTTCTTACAACCAGATTGGACCTCTAAAAGAACATCAAACCTGAATATTCAATTGGAAGGACTGATGCTGAAGCTCCAATACTTTGGCCACCTGATGCAAAGACCCGACTCATTGGAAAAGACCCTGATGCTGGGAAAGATTGAGGGCAGCGGGAGAAGGGGGGAGACAGAGGATAAGATGGTTGGATAGCATCATTGACATAATGTATATAAGTCTGAGCAAACTCTGGGAGATGGTGAAGGACAAGAAAGCCTGACGTGTTGTAGTCCATGGGTTGCAAGGAGTCGGACGCGACTGAGCAAGTAAACAACAACAGTTCCCACCAAAAGTAAATTCTCTATTGTAACTAATTGATGCAGTGCATTCCTAGGTATCCAACTGACAAACTACCTATTAACTTTTTGCCTTCACTTGGGAAGAAAAACAATTCTTTTGAGCAGTAATGCCTCAGAGTTTTGCTGAGAATCTTCCAATTTCTCACAAATCCTGGAGGGTGATCTGGATAATATAAAGTTCCCTGGAGGTTCTACTTTGTGGCAATAGGTACCTGATCTTGCTGCTTTGTTCTGCAACCGCCTCACAGGGATACAGCATCTACTCATGACTTTTAGCCTTAAAGAGACCTTCTGTCCCTAAAGAAAAATAGCAGTTTGCTCACACCCAGAGTGACTTTTTGATGATAGCCATTCTGGCAGGTATAAGGTGATATCTCACTGTGGTCCTGATTTGCATTTCTCTGATGGTTTGTGATGCTGAATACCTTTCCATGTGCTTCTTGGACATCTGTGTACCTTCTTTGGAAAGATGTTTACTTAGGTTTTCCAACCATTTCTTAAAATCAGATTTTTTAAAAAAATATTGAGTTGCATAAGTGGCTTAAGTGTTTTGGGTATTCACCCATTGGGCTTCCCTAGTGACTCAGCAGTAAAAAAAAATCCTTCTGCAATGCAAGAGATGGAAGAGACTACTTTAGGATCCTTGGTTGGGGAAGATTCCCTGGAGGAGGGCATGGCAACCCACTCCAGTATTCTTGCCTGGAGAATCTCATGGACAGAGGAGCATGGTTGGCTCCTCTGGGGTCCATGGGGTCACAAAGAGTTGGATATGACTGAGTGATTAATCCCTTATCGATCATCTCATTGGCAAATATTTTTTCCTATTAGGTAGGTTGACTTTTCGTTTTGTCAGTGGTTTCCTTTTCTGTGCAATGTTTTTAGGTTAATTAGGTCCCATTTATTTTTCTTTTGTTTCTTTTGCCCTTAGGAGACCAGCCAGGGAATGTGTGTCATGGTGAGAAAGGAATTAAAGACAGGCTGCTGAGAACAGCAACATGTAGTGAGATAGTGTTTTAGGGACTGAGTGTCTCTCTCCTGGCTCCCAGTTCATATGTTGAAATTCTGACTTCTCCCAAATGTGATGATGTTGAAAGTGGGGCTTTTGGGAGGTGACTAGGTCATGAGGGTGGTGCTCCCATGAATGAGATTAGTGCCCTTATAAGAACAGACACAGGGAGCCTCCCTACCCCACCCTCTCTTTCTTTCTCCCTCTCCCACTCCAGTATTCTTTTTTTTTAAAAATAGTTGTAGAATGGTATCCCACTAGGTTTTTTTTTAATTGTAGGATAATTACTTTACAATATTGTGATGGTTTTTGCCATACATCAACATGAAAGAGCCATAGGTATACATGTGTCCCCTCCCTCTTATACCCCCTTCCCACCCCTCTAGGTTGTCACAAAGCACTGGGCTTGAGCTCCCTGTGTCATACATGAAACTGCCACTGCCTATCTGTTTTGTATATGGTAATGTGTGTGTTTCAGTGCTATTCTCTCAAATCATCCCACACTCTCCTTCCCCTATTGCATCCAAAAGTTTGCTCTTTATTGTCTGTGTCTCCTTCACTGCCTTGCACGTAGGATTGTCAGTACCATCTTTCTAGATTCCATATATATACGTTAATATATGATATTTGTCTTTCTCTAACTTCAGTATGTATAATAGGCTCCAGGTTCATCCACCTCATTAGAACTGATTCAAACGTGTTCCTTTTTATAGCCCACTCCAGTACTCTTGCCTGATAAATCCTATGGACAGAGGAGCCTGGCAGGCCACAGTCCATGGGGGTCACAAACAGTTCGATATGACTGAGCGCGCACACACACACCACTCTTTCTACCCTGAATCAAACAAACCCAGGCCCTGAAGATGTGGATTGGCTCAGGCAGGCAGGAAGGTGCCTGGGGTGAAGATTCCAAGTATCAGCTGCTAGGAATCCCTTGCAACAGCTAGGGTGGGCGTATCAGGGCAAAAGGGATCTGAGTGGACTCCACTAGCATGTATGATACCCTCATTACCATTTGAGAGACGCAGGAGAGAGATGTAAAAAAGCATCACCACGGTCACATTACCTGTGAAGGCTTACGGACATAAGCTTTTCTCCATATGACTTTAAGTTTCCTTTTATGTAGTTATGATTCTGCACAATTTGTTTCCCTGCTTTTTAAAGACCTGAATCAATGGTGAGAAGCACTTCTCAATCATCATAAGAGTTTTTAGAAACATAATTTTTAATGTAATACAAACATAACACTTCTCATCATGATGAAAAATTTAAGAGTAAGTAGTACATATCTGATTTCATGTGCTATTTAAAAAAATAAAAGTCTGGATAGGGCTTGTATGAGTATCCAGGTTGACAGCTGTCACTGGTCAGGAGTGAGCAGAGAGCAGTGGTGCTGGGTTGCTAGGTCCAGATCTGTGGGACATGGAGCATTTGTGCAAAGAACTTTAGATTTTCTGGTGATGCATCCATCAAGACAGCAAAGTGATTGTATTCACAGGCAATATGACTCAGATGGTAAAGAATTGGCCTGCAATGCAGGAAGCTGGAGTTCAACCCTTGGGTTGGGAAGATCCCCTGGAGAAGGGAATGGCAACCCACCCCAGTATTCTTGCCTGGAAAATCCCACAGACAGAGGAGCCTTGTGGGCAACAGTCCAAGGAGTCACAAAGAGTCAGACATGACTGAGCGACTGACGTACACGTATGCCATCAGAATCCAAATTTGCACGTTTATGTGGGAAGGCAGGTAACACAAACAGATAAATATCAGGTGAAGGGAAAGGGTTCATGCCCAAAAGGGGAATTGCCAAAGCATATTATCATGCAACACTTTCTTATTGCTTCAGCAAGAATCCAGAAGAGAGTCTTTTAATCCTAGTAAAAGAAACTTTTGGAAAATTAGGAATAAGAAGCTCTTTCTTTACCTTCTGGTATTCCAGTTATGCATATGATACACATTTGAAATTGCCCCACAGTTCTTTAATGTTCTGTTCTGTTTTTTCCCCTCATCTTTTCCTCTTTGCATTTCAATTTGGGAACTCTCCATTGAATTATCTTTTAAAAATCAGTTTATTTTTAATTGGAGGATAATTGCTTCACATATTGTGTTGGTTTCTGCCATACATCAACATGAATCATCCATTCAGTTCAGTTCAGTTCAGTCGCTCAGTCGTGTCTGACTTTTTGCTACCCCATGAATCGCAGCACGCCAGGCCTCCCTGTCCATCACCAACTCCCGGAGTTCACTCAGATTCGCATCCATCAAGTCAGTGATGCCATCCAGCCATCTCATCCTCTGTCGTCCCCTTCTTCTCCTGCCCCCAATCCCTCCCAGCATCAGAGTCTTTTCCAATGAGGCAACTCTTCGCATGAGGTGGCCAAAGTACTGGAGTTTCAGCTTTAGCATCATTCCTTCCAAAGAAATCCCAGGGCTGATCTCCTTCAGAATGGACTGGTTGGATCTCCTTGCAGTCCAAGGGACTCTCAAGAGTCTTCTCCAACACCACAGTTCAAAAGCATCAATTCTTTGGCACACAGCCTTCTTTACAGTCCAACTTTTACATCCATACATGACTACTGGAAAAACCATAGCCTTGACTAGACGGACCTTAGTCGGCAAATTAATGTCTGCTTTTGAATGTACTGTCTAGGTTGGTCATAACTTTTCTTCCAAGGAGTAAGCTTCTTTTAATTTCATGGCTTCAATCACAATCTGCAGTGACTTTGGAGCCCCCAAAAATAAAGTCTGACACTGTTTCCACTGTTTCCCCATCTATTTTCCATGAAGTGATGGGACCAGAGGCCATGATCTTCATTTTCTGAATGTTGAGCTTTAAGCCAACTTTTTCACTCTCCTCTTTTACTTTCATCAAGAGGCTTTTTAGCTCCTCTTCACTTTCTGCCATAAGGGTGGTGTCATCTGCATATCTGAGGTTACTGATATTTCTCCCGGCAATCTTGATCCCAGCTTGTGTTTCTTCCAGTCCAGTGTTTCTCATGATGTACTCTGCATAGAAGTTAAATAAGCAGGGTGACAATATACAGCCTTGACGTACTCCTTTTCCTATTTGGAACCAGTCTGTTGTTCCATGTCCAGTGCTAACTGTTGCTTCCTGACCTGCATACAGATTTCTCAAGAGGCAGGTTAGGTGGTCTGGTATTCCCATCTCTTTCAGAATTTTCCATAGTTTATTGTGATCCACACAGTCAAAGGCTTTGGCATAGTCAATAAAGCAGAAATAGATGCTTTTCTGGAACTCTCTTGCTTTTTTGATAATCCAGTGGATGTTGGCAATTTGATCTCTGGTTCCTCTGCCTTTTCTAAAACCAGCTTGAACATCTGGAAGTTCACTGTTCACGTATTGGTGAAGCCTGGCTTGGAGAATTTTGAGCATTACTTTACTAGCGAGTGAGATGAGTGCAATTGTGTGGTAGTTTGAGCATTCTTTGGCATTGCCTTTCTTTGGGGCTGGAATGAAAACTGACATTTTCCAGTCCTGTGGCCACTGCTGACTTTTCCAAATTTGCTGGCATTATGAGTGCAGCACTTTCACAGCATCATCTTTCAGGATTTGAAATAGCTCTACTGGAATTCCATCACCTCCACTAGCTTTGTTTGTAGTGATGCTTTCTAAGGCCCACTTGACTTCACATTCCAGGATGTCTGGCTCTAGACGAGTGATCACACCATCGTGATTATCCGGGTCGTGAAGATCTTTTTTGTACAGTCCTTCTGTGTATTCTTGCCACCTCTTTTAATATCTTCTGCTTCTGTTAGGTCCATAGCATTTCTGTCCTTTATTGAGCCCATCTTTGCATGAAATATTCCCTTGGTATCTCTAATTTTCTTGAAGAGATCTCTAGTCTTTCCCATTCTGTTGTTTTCCTCTATTTCTTTGCATTGATCGCTGAGGAAGGCTTTCTTATCTCTTCTTGCTCTTCTTTGGAACTCTGCATTCAGATGCTTACATCTTTCTCCCTGGCTTTTCACTTCTCTTCTTTTCACAGCCATTTGTAAGGCTTCCCCAGACAGCCATTTTGCTTTTTTGCATTTCTTTTCCATGGGGATGGTCTTGATCCCTGTCTCCTGTACAATGTCACGAACCTCATTCCATAGTTCATCAGGCACTCTATCTATCAGATCTAGGCCCTTAAATCTATTTCTCACTTCCACTGTATAATCATAAGGGATTTGATTTAGGTCATACCTGAATGGTCTAGTGGTTTTCCCTACTTTCTTCAATTTGAGTCTGAATTTGGCAATAAGGAGTTCATGATCTGAGCCACAGTCAGCTCCTGGTCTTGTTTTTGTTGACTGTATAGAGCTTCTCCATCTTTGGCTGCAAAGAATATAATCAATCTGATTTCGGTGTTGACCATCTGGTGATGTCCATGTGTAGAGTCTTCTCTTGTGTTGTTGGAAGAGGGTGTTTGCTATGACCAGTGCATTTTCTTGGCAAAACTCTATTAGTCTTTGCCCTGCTTCATTCCGCATTCCAAGGCCAAATTTGCCTGTTACTCCAGGTGTTTCTTGACTTCCTACTTTTGCATTCCAGTCCCCTATAATGAAAAGGATATCTATTTTGGATGTTAGTTCTACAAGGTCTTGTAGGTCTTCATAGAACCGTTCAACTTCAGCTTCTTCAGCATTACTGGTTGGGGCATAGACTTGGATTACTGTGATATTGAATGGTTTGCCTTGGAAACGAACAGAGATCATTCTGCCATTTTTGAGATTGCATCCAAGTACTGCATTTTGGACTCTTTTGTTGACCATGATGGCCACTCCATTTCTTCTAAGGGATTCCTGCCCACAGTAGTAGGTATAATGATCATATGAGTTAAATTCACCCATTCCAGTTCATTTTAGTTCTCTGATTCCTAGAATGTCAATGTTCACTCTTGCCATCTCCTGTTTGACCACTTCCAATTTGCCTTGATGCATGGACCTGACATTCCAGGTTCCTATCCAATATTGCTCTTGACAGCATTGGACCTTGCTTCTATCACCAGTCACATCCACNCACCCATTCCAGTTCATTTTAGTTCTCTGATTCCTAGAATGTCAATGTTCACTCTTGCCATCTCCTGTTTGACCACTTCCAATTTGCCTTGATGCATGGACCTGACATTCCAGGTTCCTATCCAATATTGCTCTTAACAGCATTGGACCTTGCTTCTATCACCAGTCACATCCACAGCTGGGTATTGTTTTTGCTTTGGCTCCATCCCTTCATTCTTTCTGGAGTTATTTCTCCACTGACCTCCAGTAGCATATTGGGCACCTACTGACCTAGGGAGTACCTCTTTCAGTATCCTATCATTTTGCCTTTTCATACTGTTCATGGGGTTCTCAAGGCAAGAATACTGAAGTGGTTTGTCATTCCCTTCTCCAGTGGACCACATTCTGTCAGCTCTCTCCATAGGTGTACATATTTTCCCTCTCTCCCACCTCCCTCCCCATCTTACTCCTCTAGGTTGTATCAATCCATTTTTAATTTCATTGATTCTTTCCTTGGCTATATCTAGTCTACTAATGAGCCCACCAAAGACATTCATTTCTGTTATGGTGCTTAGAAGTTCTATCTTTTTATTTTTTGATTCTTTCTTAGAGTTTCCATCTTTCTGTTTGCATCACTCTGATGAGTGTTTTCCAACATCACCAACTGCATTGGGAAGACTTTTACACTCATAACGCTTCCAACATCAGATGTGTGTGTGTGTGTGTGTGTGTGTGTGTGTGTTTTATCCCCACATAGAGCAGTTTTCCAGTTCTCAATGGACACTGATTGAGTGTCTTATAAATAGACACAGTTCTGACACTAGGCACCTGGAGCTAGCATCTGATTCTACAGGTTAGGGCTCAGTCCCATAAGACTAACCCCGCTTCAGATGCCAGTTGTAAGCACAGGTTGTCACCAGTGTTTCTGACCTCTTGGCTTGAAATAGGAAGTTCCCATGCCTCCTTTTTTCAGTTTGATTAATTTGCTGGAATGGTTCACAGAAGTCAGAGAAACATTGACTTACATTTATGAGTTTATTATAAAGTGAAAGTGAAGTGATAGTGTTAGTTGTGCAGTTGTGTTTGACTCTTTTGTGACCCCATGGCCTGTAGCCCGCCAGGCTCCTCTGTCCCAGGGATTCTCCAGGCAAGAATACTGGAGTGGGTTGCCATTTTCTTCTCCAGAGGATCTTCCCGACCCAGGGATTGAACCTGGTTCTACTACATTGCAGGCAGATTCTTTACCATCTGAGCCACCAGAGAAGCCCTACAGAAGTCAGGGAAACACTTACACATTTAAGTTTATTATAAAGGATGTTATAATGGTCACAGATGAAGAGCCAGAAGAAGAGATGAATTGAGTAGATGTGGGAAAGCTCCTGAGTACAGGAGCTTCTGCGCCCTTGGGACTGGGAGTGCCCATCTTCCAGCCATGGAAAGCATTCACCAACAGGGACACTTTCTAAAGCCTGTCCTTCAGGTTTTACAGAAACTTCATTACACAGGCATGATAGTATTACATAGGCATTGATTCCGCCTCCAGCCACTCTTCCCTTCCCAGAGGTTGAAAGTTCCAACCCTGTAATCGTAATTGGTTCCCCTGGCAACCAGCCTGGACCCTTGGGGACTTTCCAAAAGTCCCCCCATTAATCTAAACTCAGGTGTGAGTGAAAGGGACTTATCAGGTGAGTACTAGGACACCCATTTTCTCTTTATCACTCATCACTTAGGAGTTGCGAGAGTTTTAGGAACTCTGTGCCAGCACTGGGGAAAAGGAATGTGTATGTCTTACTACAAATCACAGTATCACAATTACCTATTTGTGCATGTTATCTACTATTTCCATGAGAGCCCTTAACATAGTAATCTATTTATTGTAAATTTCTCGCCCGGTAATGTGAATATCTGTGTCATATGTGAGTCTGGTTTTAATAATTACTATGTCTCTTCAGACTGTGTTTTTTCAAAAAGCATGCTTTGCAATTTTTGGTTGAAAGTCAAACATGTTTTATTGGGTTCTGGGAATGGGAGTAAATAGGCTTTTGGTGTGAGGGTCTTTCCCAATGATCCTTCTTCCCAGAGCCAGGAAGGGATCTTTCTCAGACCTTTTCTCTGAGAACCTGCTGGGATTCCTGGAGAAAAAGCCCATTGAAGTGTGGGGAGGTCTTTAAGATTTTAGTTTTCAAAAGTTTCTTGTTGTCATGCTAGTTCATCATCATTGTTTAGTTGCTTGGTCATGTCTGACTCTTTGCAACTCCATGGACTATAGCCCACCAGGGTCCTCTGTCCATGGGATTCCCAGGCAAGAATACTGGAGTGGATTGCCATTTTCTTCTCCAGGAGACCTTCCTGACCCAGGCACTGAACCCACATCTCCTGAATTGCAGGCAGATTCTTTATCATCTGAGCCATAAGGGAGGCATATCTATAACTACCTATATTGTTTCTTTTTTAAGATTCTTTTCCTTTATAGGTATTACAAAATATTCAGTATAGTTCCCTGATATACACTAGGTCCTTGTTGGCTATTTATTTTATATATAGTTGTATGTATATGTTAAACTTCTAAAGGTTGTAGCAATGTGTCTGGTACCACTTGAAATTCTTTATAACACATTTGCAATGACATTTTTAAAATATAAATTTATTTATTTTAATTGAAGGCTAATTACTTTACAATATTGTATTGGTTTTGCCATACATCAATATGAATCTGCCACGGGTGTACACGTGTTCCCCATCCTGAACCCCCCTCCCACCTCCCTCCCCATCCCATCCCTCTGGGTCATCCCAGTGCACCAGCCCCGAGCATCCTGTATGATGTATCGAACCTGGACTGGTGATTCATTTCACATATGATATTATACATGTTTCAATGCCATTCTCCCAAATCATCCCACCCTCTCCCTCTCCCGCAGAGTCCAAAAGACTGTTCTATACATCTGTGTCTCTTTTGCTGTCTTGCATACCATCTCATTACCATCTTTCTAAATTCCATATATATGCGTTAATATACTGTATGGGTATTTTTCTTTCTGACTTACTTCACTTTGTATAATAGGCTCCAGTTTCATCCACCTCATNTCCCTCTCCCGCAGAGTCCAAAAGACTGTTCTATACATCTGTGTCTCTTTTGCTGTCTTGCATACCATCTCATTACCATCTTTCTAAATTCCATATATATGCGTTAATATACTGTATGGGTATTTTTCTTTCTGACTTACTTCACTTTGTATAATAGACTCCAGTTTCATCCACCTCATTAGAACTGAATCAAATGTATTCTTTTTAATGGCTGAGTAATACTCCATTGTGTATATGTACCACAGCTTTCTTATCCATTCGTCGGCTGATGGACAGCTAGGTTGCTTCCATGTCCTGGCTATTATAAACAGTGCTACAATGAACATTGGGGTACACGTATCTCTTTCAATTCTTGTTTCCTCAGTGTGTATGTCCAGCAGTGGGATTGCTGGGTCGTATGGCAGTTCTATTTCCAGTTTGTTAAGGAATTTCCACACTGTTCTCCATAGTGGCTGTACTAGTTTGCATTCCCACCAACAGTGTCAGAAGGTTCCCTTTTCTCCACACCCTCTCTAGCGTTCATTGCTTGTAGACTTTTGGATAGCAGCCAAAGAATTAATCTCAAAAATATACAAGCAACTCCTGCAGCTCAATTCCAGAAAAATAAATGACCCAATCAAAAAATGGGCCAAAGAACTAAACAGATATTTCTCCAAAGAAGACATGCAGATGGCTAACAAACACATGAAAAGATGCTCAACATCACTCATTATCAGAGAAATGCAAATCAAAACCACAATGAGGTACCATCTCACGCCAGTCAGAATGGCTGCAACGACATTCTAAAGCCTATATGTTAAGGGTATTTTAGCATTTCACAGCAGAAAGTAGAATTATTTACAGCTATGGATTTCTACAGAATATTCTTTTTCAAACGTTTAACTTTTTACTTTGTATTGGAGTATACGTGATTAACAATGTTGTGATAGTTTCAGGTGAACAGCAAAGGGACTCAGCCACACATACACCTTTATCTGCTCTCCCCCCAACCCCTGTCTCATCCAGGCTGCCACATAATATTGAGTAGAGTTCCCTGTGCTATACAGTAGGCCCTTGTTGGTTATCTGTTTTGAATATAGCAGCATGTTCCCAACCTTCCCCAAACTCCCTAACTCTCCCTTCCCTGCAGCAACCATTAGCTTGTTTTCTAAATCCGTGAGACTCTTTCTGTTTTGTGAGTTCATTTGTATCATTTCTTTTTAGATTCCACATATGAAGGATATAGGGTGATATTTCTCCTTTTCTGTCTGACTTACTTCCCTCAGTATAAAACTCTCTAGGTCCATCCATGATGGTGCAAATGGCATTATTTCATTCATTTTTATGGCTTAGTAATATTCCATTGTATATATGTGCCACATTTTTTTAATCCATTCCTCCTGTCAGTGGACATTTAGGTATAGAATATTCTTTTAATTCTTTGTAATCTAAAAGAATTTGCTATCTTTTGGAGTTCACACACACACACAAAGACAACATAATGTTCTACTTTGATGTTTTTACTCATGTTACTACTCACTATACTCTATGTAGGTCACTTATATTGATATAATTTTGGATAAACTTTGGATCTTGACTATCTTATGGTTCCTATTTGTTCTCTCTTTCCTCCTGACTTTCTCCCATCTAATTTCTCTCTATCTCTTCCTGTCTTCCTTTCAAAAATATGTCCTGAATGTCCATGTTGTTTCACTTTCAAAGTACTATGTGTACAAAATGTATTAGGTATGCAAATGTATGCTATAAGCTCTTTCTTAAAAAAAAAAATCATTTATTTATTTATTTTCGGCTGTGCTGAGTCTGCCTTGCTGCACAGACCTTTCTTCAGTAGTGGTGAGCAGGGCTACTCTCTAATTGTGTTATGTGGCTTTTCATTGCAGTGGTTTCTCTTGTTGTGGAGCACAGGCTCTAGGGCACATGGCCTTCAGTGGTTGTGGCCTGTGGGCTCAGTAACAGGCTCAACAGTTGGTGGCACATGGGCTTAGTTGCCCCACAACATGTGGGATCTTCCTGGATCAGGGATCAAACCAGTGTTTCCTGCACTGGCAGGTAGATTCTTTACCAATGAACTGCCAGAGAAGCCCCAGTTACAGGCTCTCAAGTGGAACATTTTCTTGATACCTTGAACTTCTGGTAGAAGCCACAAAGCTGAGGATGATAGGGATCTTTATATTTTGAAAAACCCTGTTAAACGTAAGCATGCAGAACTAGCTGATAGATGGCCAACTTCTGGTTTCAGATTTCATCTTCTAAACATCAGGTTTCATCTCTGACATGAAGTCATCATTCCAATCTTAAACAACAAAATCTGGATAAACCGAAAACAAATTACTTTTCTTTGACCCATCAGAAAACTGAAGGCAATAAATTAGGTGTTTGGGATTAACATAGGGGACACAGTAAAAATCTGGTGTGTATTGGGCATTGTGTGTGGATGTGTTCATCACTCAGTTGTGTCCGACTCTTTGCAATCCTGTGGACTGTAGCCTGCCAGGCTCCTTTGTCCACGGGATTCTGGAGTATTGAGCATTAGTAGGTACCAAACCATACGTTGGGCATTTTATAACTGTCAGCTTATTTACTCCTTATGAGGAATTCAGTTCAGTTCAGTCACTCAGTGATGTATGACTCCTTGTGACCCCATGGACTGTTGCACACCAGGCTTCCCTGTCCTCCACTATCTCCCAGAATTTACTCAAACTCATGTCCATTGAGTTGGTGATGCCATCCAACCGTTTCATCCTCTATTGTCCCCTTCTCCTCCCACCTTAAATCTTTTCCAGCATCAGGGTCTTTCCAATGAGTCAGTTTTTTGCATCAGGTGGCCAAAGTATTGAAGTTTCAGCTTCAGCATCAGTCCTTCCAATGAATATTCAGGACTGATTTCCTTTAGAATTGACTGGTTGGATCTCCTTGTAGTCCAAGGGACTCTCAAGAGTCTTCTCCAACACCACAGTTCAAAAACACCAATTCTTCAGTGCTCAGCTTTCTTTGTAGTCCAACTCTCACATCCATACATGACTATTGGAAAAATTGTAGCCTTGACTAGACAGACCTTTGTTGGTAAAGTAACTGCTTTTTACCAGGCTATCTAGGTTGGTCATAGCTTTTCTTCCAAGGAGCAAGCATCTTTTAATTTCATGGCTGCAGTCACCATCTGCAGTGATTTTGGAGCCCCCCCCAAATAAAGTCTCTCACTGTTTCCACTGTTTCCCCACCTATTTGCCATGAAGTGATGGGATGGGATTCCGTGATCTTAGTTTTCTGAATGTTGAGTTTTAAGCCAACTTTTTCACTCTACTCTTTCACTGTTATCAAGAGGCTCTTTATGAGGAATTACACTTGAGGAATTACAGTCATTTGCAGCATTGCAAAAGGGTTTCAGAAAGCTCACATCGCTTGATGTAAGTTGCACAACTCAACTGATTTGAGTGCCCATCTATGATCTGAGAAAGCCTGTGGCCGAGATCACTGAGGCCCAGTTTCCCATGTTTAGAAATTTCTGCAGTTATTAAATGGAATCATGGCTGCTATAATAAAAGCAGCAATTCTCAGTCTCACTTGCATCTGACTAATAATGTTTGAAGAGTGTGTTGTGTGGCTGTTTCTAGAAATATTCTTAAAAGGCAAATTGTGCCTGTGTCTTTTTCATCCTTATTCTTTCCTACATCTGCTGCCTGGAGGGGTCTATGACAGCTGCCTTCTTGCTGGAGATGCTGTTGCCACACTATGGGCATGACCAAGTGAGGAGCTGTCTGTGGCCCAGGTCACTGGAACTTCATAGAGCAGAGCCCACATGGAAGGCATGCTCCACTTACCTTCAGACTTTCCCATGACAGAATACACTTATAGTTCCTGCTGCTGCTACTGCTGCTGCTAAGTCACTTCAGTCGTGTCCAACTCTGTGCGACCCCATAGATGGCAGCCCACCAGGCTCCCCCGTCCCTGGGATTCTCCAGGCAAGAACACTGGAGTGGATTGTCATTTCCTTCTCCAATGCATGAAAGTGAAAAGTGAAAAGTGAAATTGAAGTCGCTCAGTCATGTCCGACTCTTTGTGATCCCATGGACTGCAGCCTACCAGGCTCCTCCATCCATGGGATTTTCCAGGCAAGAGTACTGGAGTGGGGTGCCATTGCCTCCTCTGCTTATAGTTCCTAACTCTCTGTTATTTACAGTCACAGCTAACCTTATTTTAATTTTTTTGTAATTTATTTGTTATACATAATCTTGTTTGAGTTATATTCATTGTCTTAATATCACCCTTAATTTTTTTTCTCATAAAGCATCTAGGAAATAAATGTGAAAGTTGAAGTCCTAAAAATTTAACAATTGACTTACAAAGAAGTTTTGTTTTCAAACTTTAGAATTATCTAAACCCACTGATAGGCTTCCCTGGTGGCTCAGATGGTAAAGAATATGCCTGCAATGCAGGAGACCCGAGCTTGATCCCTGGTTTTTGGGAAGATCCCCTGGAGAAAGGAATGGCTACCCACTCCAGTGGGCTTCCCACGGGGTGCTAGAGGTAAAGAACCCACCTGCCAATGCAGGAGACGTAGGAGATGTGGGTTGAATCCCTGGGTCACTGAACCTTGTTTTTAAACAAATCTATAACTCAATACCTTGCTCCTTGGAGGAAAATCTATGACAAACCTAGACAGCATATTAAAAAGCAGAGGCATCACTTTGCTGACAAATGTCTGTCTAGTGAAAGCTATGGTTTTTCTGGTAGTCATGTACAGATGTGAGAGTTGGACCATAAAGAAGACTGAGGGCCGAAGAACTGATGCTTTTTAATTTTAGTGCTGGAGAAGACTCTTGAGAGTCTCTTGGACAGTAGGGAGATCAAACCAGTCAATCATAAAGGAAATAAACCCTGAATATTCATTGGAAGGACTGATGCTGAAACTGAAGCTCTAACACTTTGTCCACAATGCAAACAGCCGACTTATTGGAGAAGACCCAACTCATTGGAAAAGACCCTGATGCTGGGAAAGACTGAGGGCAAGAAGAGAAGAGGACCACAGAGAATGAGATGGGTGAATAGCATCACCGACTCAATGGACATAAATTTGAGCAAACTCTGGGAAAGACTGAAGGACAGGGAAACCTGGTGTGCTGCAGTCCATGGAGTTACAAAGAGTTGGACATGACTTAGCAGCTGAACAACAAACAATAACTCAATACCATGTTGAGCAATGCTGTGTATGGCAGAGATGAAAATATGTGATGTAAGTTCAAGTTCTCATGTGGGAGGTGGCAAGGGCTCATAATCTCATGGACTAGAAATCTGGTGATCCTTGTTTGGCATATGGGAACAATGGATTCACATTGACCTTGCTCTACCTTGAAAGCTCTGTCACCCACTAAGGGAGACTGCAGTATAAGGCGGAAAGCTAAGACAAATTCATAACTTTGCTGCAACTTGGATGTTTCTGCTGCTTTCAGCAGAGTCTTCTGGAATTTAAGACTGGAGAGCACCAATGTGCAAGTGGAGGTTTAAGAGGATGAAAGTCTGTTCCAGGAGGCCCTCTCTACCTGCAGAGTAGAGCCTGGAATGGTTGAAGCAACCAGCACCCTCTGTGGCTGATGAGAAGTCCTGGGAAGTGTGGATTCCAGACAGTGGCCTTAGCAGAAATAAGACTGTGGTCCTAAGCCTTTCCCCAGCAACTTCCATTAAAGCCTGTCTTCTAGACCATTGAATCCAGCATGGCAGCAAATATCACCTTTTACCTTCTTGGTCATCAGACTGAGAAGAGCCATTTCTGGACCTGATGCAGAGTGCTGCCCTGGTCCAGATGTCCTGGACTTTGCCTGAGATGCAGAGTGGGAAGGTCTTGAAGGCAGAGAGGGTCTGAGGTTTCTATTTGAGAAGAGGATACATAGCCATCTGGGGAAGCAGACTGTGACAGAGCTGTAAGTTGACATCAACAGGTGTCTTTATCTTTTTCCATAGTGCTATAACCCCTGATGTTTAGCTGGCTCATGCAGTGCAAGTCAGGGACCACACTCAGCCTCCACTGCAGGCTAGTTCAGTCATGTGACTAACTCTGGCTGATAGCACGTGGTGTTGTTAACCCTAATTCCTAGTGTGATGATATGTGGAGATGAAGCCTTGGGGAGGTAAGTAGGAGCAATTAGGTTATGAGGGTGGGGCCCTCATGATAGCATTAGTGCCCTTATAGCAAGAGCATGGCCTCTCTCTCTCAGTGGTCATACACAGGGGAAGGCCATGTGAGGACAGTGAGAAGAGGGCTGACTGCATGCCAGGAAGAGCCTTCACCAGAAACTGAACCCACCGGCACCTTAATCTTGGACTTGCAGCCTCCAGAACTGTGAGAAAATAAATGTCTGATATTTAAGCCCTTCAGTCTCTGCTGTTTTGTCATGGTGGGCCAATCTGAGCTGACTATTACAGCATCACAACGTAAACACCAAGCCAGGGGCTTCCCTGGTGGTCCATTGGCTAAGACTCCATGCTCCCAGTGCAGGGGGCTGGAGTTTGATTCTTGGTCAGGGAACTAGATCTCACATGTCCCAACTAGAGATCCACCACAGCCAAACAAATAAAAAATAAAGGTAAATATTAAAATAATAATAATAAAAAAATAAGCCAAAAAGCTGTCACAAAACCATGGTCGTACATATCTTCCCCAGCCAAACTCCTTCCAAGATCAAGGGTTCTTCCTCATTCTTGAGCGGTATGCTGACTACAGGATGTGAGGTGATGCAATCTGGAGGGCAGGGTGCCCATTCCTGGGGGCAGCTCTTGTCTCCCTTTTGAGTCTTGAGGCCTCTTTGGGTGTTGGGCTCTTGATCATGGCTTCATTAGGATTAAATTTCAGATGGAAACTGCCAGGAAACACTCTCTGAGGATGCTTGTTCCCCGGTGGTGTTAATTCACCTTGGTATTTATCACCCCCTGGAATTCTCTAATTTACATGTGGCCTCTTCCCCTCTGAGTGCTTCGAGCAGATCCAAATTCATTTAGACAATTGTACGGGTACTGTAAAACCACAATTGAATTTTGGGCCTCTGTAGTTGTCCAGCCAAGATGCACTCCAATTAGAAATAATTGCTGTTAATGCAGTTATGAGGTGGTGGGTGTCCACTATGCCTCAGACCCTTGTTCTACAAAATCCCCTTAGAGTCTCTTCTTTATTCTTTAAAGAGACAGGCCCCTAGAATCTACGTGTTTGGAATTGTAATATGGGAGCAATAGTGTGCCTCACTCTTAATTAACCTTGTTAGCCAAGGATTTGGCACAGGAGTTGGTCGATGTAAGTGGGTCTTTGATCCTCTGAATGCAGGTCCCTGGTTGAGGAGGATGTCACCCTTGTGAAATAAATGCCGTTTCTTCTTCAGCATCCTTTAGATACCATTATGATTCTCATTTAATGAAATCATGTGTGTAAAGTGGAAAGCTTTGTGCCAGGCACAACAAATATGAGCTATTGTTTTTATGATCATAAAATAAGCTTTAAAAAAATACATAATGCCTATATTGTTAAGGCCTATATTTTTTCAAAATCCTTACTTTGTTGAAGAATTTCCTTCTTCAAAAAAAAAAAAAAAAAAACAGTAAAAACCAAAACATTTTAGCCCAGCACTTCTGCAGTTTATATAATCACTGACATATGTGTGTGTGTGATGTTGGGTCCAGCTCTTTGCAACCCCATGGGCTCTAGCCCGTCAGGCTCCTCTATCCATGGGATTTCCCAGGCAAGAATACTGGAGTGGGTTGCCATTTCTTTCTCCAGGGGATCTTCCTGACCCAGGGATTGAATCCACATCTCTTGCATCTCCTGCATTGGCAGGTGGGTTTTTTTTTACCACTAGTGCCTCCTGGGAAGCCCAAACAAAGTATTTTAAACAAGGAAGATACAGTTGCTTTGGAATACTATGAAAATAATCACCCATTTTTGCAAAAAGAAAACATATTTTCAAATGTCTTTGTGAGCTAGTTTTATGAAAAACAAGGTTTTTTGTCTTTTGTTTTTTAAAAAAAGACTTTCTGAAGGGAAAGGAAATACAGAGGCAGAGTTGTCAGAATCCTACAGGCAGCTCAGGAGCAATCAGTCCATAATGGATTCTAGATGCCACATTTCCTGAGATGGCCGTCCCTCTAAGAGCATCTCACCCCAGAAATGACTCTCACAGAGACTCCCAAGGTGCTCATCCCCCCTCCCCACTCTCCAGTGACAGAGATAGGGGACAAAGGCTGCTGTTTCTCTCACAAGGCAGGTGCTTCCACCCACCCGGGTAAGGAGCTCTGGGACTATGGTAATTAACATTTTTCTTTTAATCTTGCTTTTATAGTTAATCTCCAGAGCGTGAAAAGAGTTGGCCAGTCGATTAAATCCTAAGCATGCAATACAAATGAAATGAAGGCAGCCCTGATGAATATAAATGGATAAATTTGTTCCTTCTGTTAAAAAAAAAAAGTACCTTAAGAGATACCCAGTTTGAACTACTAAATGAAATACTTGAAATTACCCACAGGAATGGTTTCTGGTTTAATAGGGAACAGTTTATCTAACTCTGGAGAAGGTCATTTCTTCAGGGTCATAAGCAACCGCTCTTTGGTATCTTCTAGGAAAGCAACGAGATCCTATTTAAAGTTTGGTCCAGGATCACTGAGGCTTCCCAGATGGCGCCAGTGGTAAAGAGCCTGCCTGCCAGTGCAGGAGATGTAAGAGATACAAGTTCGATCCCTGGGTCGGGAAGGTCCCCTGGAGGAGGGTATGACAATCCTACTCCAGTATTCTTGCCTGGAGAATCCCATAGACAGAGGAGCCTGGTGGGTTACAGTCCATGGGCTCACAAAAGAGTTGGACACAAGTGAAGTGACTTAGCAGGCACGCCAGTATCACTGGCCCTTGGTTATGCAGGAATGTGCAGGAAAGCTCCCTGACATGGTGCCCCTGGGGAACCTTCAGCAGGTCTGGCACTTGCTGTCTGAGTACCCAGGGCTATAGAAACAAGCATCTTTGTGGGGAGGAGGACGAGCATCTGTGTAGGGAGAAGGATGTGGGAGGTTGACCTTTCCATGCCAGACGGCACAGTTTCAACAAGGCCAAGTCTGAGAACAAGGTGATGGGGAACGAGCTCTGTGTCCTCAGGACACCCCACCTCCGCATGCACCCAGGCTTCTTCTCAGCCCTCACTTCCCCTGTCCAGTGCATGTTCAGCCACAGACCCCAACCAAAATGATGAGCAATTCACAAGAGAGAGAGGATTATCTCACTTCCACACATGGGGTCACAAAAGGTCGGATGTGATTTAGTAACTAAAACAACAGCAACAATCACTTCCACAGCAGTTGCAAGCAAACACCAAACATGGACTTTTTAAATTTTTTAATTTAAAAAACTCAACAGAAAAACAGAGCGCAACATTATTTTCAGAGGCACTGGTTGCAAATACTAGTCCAGACAGCAGACTGGTGCTTGCGGTCTCCAGGTACATTCTGTCAAAAAGACACTTCTTCATTGAAACAGATGTTGTGTAACTGTGGGTATCTGGGGATGTCAGCCACAGAATTGGTCTTCAGTTTTTCTTCCTGGTGCCAGTGAAGCCATCCATTACATTAAAGGCCCCCAAGTACTCACCCAAAAGCAGCCCCAGCTTGAAGGGCAAGACGCTAAAGAGAACACAAGAGGGAACATCTTGGTTATCATTCATGGGACATCTTTATGAGTTCCACTGAAAAGCAGGGCCATTGACTTGCTGCAGAAGACATCAGTCACTCATGCCCACCTCAATGTCCCTGTCTTTAGGTCCACCATGTGGGAGGACACCAGCCCAGGATCTCTGTGTTTCTCTTTGCTTTATTTATATTATTCACTCACTTCTGTGTCAGTCTCAAGGCCTGACTACATTCTGTAATGATGGACAGGAAGCGCGCAGCCTTGAGGAGTCTTGATCCTGCCTTGCAAACTCGCCCTGTTGCTCACAGTGCAACTGGGCTCTCAACACTCAGTTCCTCCCACTGTCCAAACAGGTCATTGCCCTTTCTTTCCTGGACAACAGAGAGAAGTCCACGCAATAGCCCCTCAGAGCTTTGGCAAGACCCAACTAAGACTGTCCATCTCCATCCCGCTCGCCCCTCCTGACACTTTGTTCCTGTCCATCATGATGTTCACACCGCAGGACGAGGAAGGGCACAGTCAGCCAACCAGAGACTTGTCCTAGGAGTGGGGACAAGAAAAGGGCCCTGGGCTCATGGTCCCTCTGGGGGCAGCCTGAGATATCCAGGGGGTTCCTGCCCTTCCCAGGTTCAGGTCTCTGGTCAAATATTATCTTCTCCATGTGGCCATCCTGATGCTTAAATCAGGATGCATCCTAGAGCCCTTGCTCCACAACAGGAAAAGCCGCTGCAGTGGGGAGCCTGCTCTTCCCAACTACAGAGTAGTCCCCACTCGCTGCAACTAGAGAAACGCCCACACAGCAGTGAAGACCCAGCACAGACGAAAACAAAAATATAAATATAGAATATATAAATATATAAAAAACTGTTATCTTCCCCCCTCCCCCCACCAGTTATCTTTTAAATGGCTCCTCTCTGTTGGCTCTGGAGTAAGCTGTTGACTGGACTGGCACGTTGAGAATTAATAGGAGCAGAAACATTACCTTTTTAAAATCACCATGAAGTATATAAACTTGGGCATATACAGGTACATGTTTTCTTGCAGGATAGCATCTACTATCTTCCTGACTGCATATTCTGGCTCCAGAATCGGTAAGAGAGAAGGACAGCTGGGGGAGGTGGGGGAGGGTTAAAAAAAATAAAGAAATTAGAGAAAGCAATTCTTAAAAATTACAATAAAACAGTTGTGAGCTTCCCAGGTGGAGCAAGTGGTATTGAACCTGCCTGCCAGTGCAGGAGACATAAAAGACACAGGTTCCATCCCTGGGTCGAGAAGATCCCCTGGAGAAGGAAATGGCAACCCACTCCAGTATTCTTGCCTGGAGAATCCCAGGGACAGAGGAGCCTGGCAGGCTACGGTCCATAGGGTCGCAAAGAGTTGGACATGACTGAAGTGACTTAGCAAGCATGCACACACAAGACATTATCATTTATTGGCTTCTTTTCCTTCCAGATTTGATATTTTTCTGTACTTGCTCTCTTATTATTAATATGGTGAGTAATAATATAACTAGAATTTGAAGTGGAAATCAGGGATTCTAATTAATACAATGATGTTATAATAGTCACATATGTGAAACCAAATTAAACAAATGGCCTAAATGTTGCAAAGCGCATCTTTGAAAGTAACTGCCTGTCATCTGATGAGTGCAGACTGTATATTTATGCCCCTTCAACAACTTCTTGTTCTTCTGTGGAATCAGGGATGAGAGCAGGATGGAGCTGGTGGCAGAAAGGGTGTGTGTGACAGGAGTGCCAAGGAGATGGGGGAGCAGGTTGAGGCCAGCCTTGAAGACGTGGATATAGCCTTGATGTTTGTGTGCTGTGCTCATGCTTGGTTGTGTCTGACTCTTTTCAACCCCATGGACTGCAGCCCACCAGGCTGCTCTTTCCATGACATTTCCCAGGCAAGAATACTGGAATGGGTTGCTGTTTCCTTCTCCAAGCCTTGATAAACTATCACTATTAAACCCAGTGTCTTAATCACTAACACATCTAAGGAAATAAATTCTAAAACCGTTTATAAAGCAGGCTGAATGCTAGAAAAGTCTTTTTAAATAACTTTAGCCAGAACAAAATAAAATCGATGGTCAATCATTTTTCAAAATACAGTTCCTTTGAAATCAAACGATATGCTTACCCAGTAGCACATCCGTCAAACATTCCGGTTTTTATAAAAAATGGACACACGATAGTGGTTTTGATCCCGTTCTGTCCCTTGGCAAGTGATTCTAAAAATACTGATTCAGCAAATCCATTGGCTGCAAATTTACTTGCACAGTAATCTGAAAAGACAAATGATACTATAATATAGTGTAAAGTTTTAAAATGGCATTACAGGAAGATTTCCTCATAACATGAATACCAGCAGAGATAAACCATTTCAGAGTTCTTGTTTTACATGATCTTGGTCTGCTCTGCCTGGAAGAGGTGAGGTGTGAGTGGGAAGGTCAGTGATCACCTCAAGGTCAGATGACAACGGCTATGTGGGCTTGAGGAACAGCAGGGCTGCCGGGAGTCACACAGCTGAACTTCACTCCCGTGGCAGTGACGGTAAGGCACTCTGCAGCCCTGACATGGGGCACGAGATGTGGGTTCTGTCCCAAAGAACTCTGGCCCAAATGGGGCAGGAGGACACATAGTAGAAATAAAATAATAAGTCAAGGGACTTCCCTGGTGGTCCAGTGGTCACAAATCTGCCTTCCAAGGCAGGGGACGCAGGTTGGATCCCTGGTCAGGGAACTAAGATCTTACATGTCTCGGAGCTACTAAGCCCACGAGCCACAACTATGGAGCCCATGCACTCTAGAGCCCTTACTCTGCGACAAGAGAAGCCCCTCTATGCAAAAACTAGAGAAAAGCCCAAGTACCACCACAAAGACCCAGTGCAGCCAAAAAAAACCATACACTAATAATAAGTCAAGTGGAAGCCTAGGCGGCAGAGATCAGTGTTGGTCATGATACCTGTCAGAGCAAGTTTTCTTCCAACTGGAATTCTTCCACTTCCAGAAGGAAAACAAAGTTTTTCTTATTTGGGCTTTCCTGATGGCTTAGACAGTAAAGAATTCACCTGCAATGCAGAAGACCTGGGTTCGATCCCTGGGTTGGGAAGATCAGGGCATGGCAACCCACTCCAGTATTCTTGCCTGGAGAAACCCATGGACAGAGGAGCCTGGTGGGCTATAGTCCATGGGGTTGCAAAGAACACATTGCCCCTTCAACCTCGACTGCTTGACTATCTTCAAATGCAGAAGTGGTATCTGGGTCAGTTCTGAGCTTTCTGTCCTTGGTTACACTCACTTCAAGTCAAAACCTGGGCATTCAGTTTGCTGAAAGGAAATGTCAGGAGAAGAAAAGGCATTTAGGTGACTTATCCTTCCCTCTGCCTCGCACAGCAGAAAACACACACCTTGGTGCTCTGCTGAGGAGCAGCTACTCTAGCCAGCAAGAACCAGGCTGCACATGCCAGGCATAGGGTATCAGGCAGTTGCTGCCCCAGACACTGGAAAAGACACAAAAGAAGTGGCGAGGGGTGCAGGGAGGTGAGAGGAGGGGTCCTGAGCCACCTCTGGGATCATGAGTCGTCTGGTAGAACTATAGCTCACTGAGCTCCTCTACTTCCGAGACTGGGATGAGCAGGTACAGCCCAGGGCCAGGGAACCTGCATTCCAAGTAGCAGCCCCAGTGGTTCTTGATTCTGGGGAGTTGCTGCCCATGCCAGGAATACTTGTTTCTAAGGGAGCCAGGGAGGAGAGACCTGCATTTGAAGAGAGATGCTGTGTCTAACAAAAGGAATAACAAGCCCTGTAAATGCACCTGTAGTTATGTCAAGGACCTGTGACTTCCCAGATGTATGAGAGAGGGGTAATAATAATGCCTGACGGATTCTAAGGACAGAGGCAGGGAGACCCAGGCTACAGGGAGACATGTACAGACTGCTGATATTGGGGTAATAAGTGGTTCTGGAAACCTATCTGGCAGCTGAGAGATACTTGCTGAGACCAGTGTCGTGAATCTGGAACCAGCTATGAGTCAGCCAAGCTGGCTGGTCTGCTACCTGAGTGTTGCAATTAGGGTTCTGATGGATGAGCCTCCGGGGGGCACCCCGGGGGGAAGGGCAGGACTTCCTAGAGCCAGCTCCCCAGTGGGCCCTCTTCACCAAAGATCTTGTATGTCTTATCCCCTCCCCACTGCTAATGTCAAGTCGGTTGCAAGGGACATGAAAGTGACAACAAATTCTTGCCAGTCTTTAATCGATGGAACAGCAAAAGAAAGTTAATTTTAGGTTTCCTGGGGTGAAGATATTTTCTCCAAGCTCCCAGCCAGGGGAGACCACTTATGGAAAATTCATAGAGCAGAAGGGTCCTCTCTTTTTTTTGGCTGCACTGGGTCTCCATTGTGGTGTGCAGGCTTTCTCTACTTGCAGTGTTTGGAGGCTTCTCTAGCTGTGGAGCACAGGCTCGAGAGTGTGGGCGCAGTAGTTGTGGTGCATGGGCTTAGTTGCCCTGAAAAGACTCTTGAGAGTCCCTTGGGCAGAAAGGAGATCTGATCAAACCAGTCAATACTAAAGGAAATCAACCCGAATATGCATTGGAAGGACTGATGCTGAAGCTGAAACTCCAATACTTTGGGCACATGATGAAAAGAGCTGACTCACTGGAAAAGACCCTGATGCTGGGAAAGATTGAGGGGGCGACAGAGGATGAGATGGTTGGATGGCATCATCGACTCAATGGCCATAAGTTTGAGTGAACTCTGGGAAATTGTGGAGGACAGGGAAGCCTGGTGTGCTGTGGCCTGTGGGGTCGCAAAGAGTCAGACAGGACTGAGTGACTAAACAGCATGAGATCTTAGTTCCCTGACCAGGGATGAACCTGCACCCCCTGCATTGGAAGGCAGATTCTCATTCACTGGACCACAAGAAGTCCCAGAAGGATCCTCCTTAACCCCGATTACAGTGTCAGGTGAGTTTCGGGGAAGGTGACTATGCTAATCACTTGTATAAGGAATTTATAAGTAGGGTCTCTCTTCTTTTTTTTTAATTGGAGGATAATTGCTTTACAATGTTGTGTTAGTTTCCGCTGTACAACAACATGAATCAGCTATATGTATATGTATACTCCCTCCCTTCTGAGCTTCTCTCCCACCTCCTTATCCAACCCATCTAGGTCTTTTATTAATTCCAAGCAACTGTATAAGACCTAATGATCCTAAAGTGCATAGTTCAGTCTGACGCAGGATACAGCATGCTTGGGGCTGGTGCATGGGGATGACCCAGTGAGATGTTATGGGGAGGGAGGTGGGAGGGGGGTTCATGTTTGGGAACGCATGTAAGAATTAAAGATTTTAAAATTAAAAAAAAAACAGTTAAAAAAAAATAAAGTGCATAGTTCAACTTCGTGTAAGTATAGCAGCTGGGCAGTTTCGCTGGATGATAAAGTTCTCAACAACTTACCTTACTGAACATATGTCTTCATCTGTTACCATTTATTATTAATGCACCAAGTCAGTGCTGATTATGAGCAGGAGACGTGATCATGAGCAAGAGCCAGGAGGGGCAGAACAAGGGTGTGTGCGTGGCTGGAGAGGCTGATGTGACTGGTCTGTGCAAAGGCCAGGACAATGCAACTGGAGTGTGGCACCTCTCCTTGAGAGTCAGGACCATGCCTTTTAATGTTAAAGGCACATAGTTATCAGACTGCTGGTGGGCTCGCTGTCCCTGGAAAAAAAGCTATGACAAACCTAGACAGAGCTGTTGCTCAAGCTGAGGTTGTGAAATACCATATTTCTCTTACCTGCCAGTCCATTTATTCCAATTAATCCAGCTGAACTTGAAATGCACACCAAATGTCCATGGTCATTAGCAATCATAGCAGGTAGAAAGGCTTTGTAAGTCTAAGAAGATCAAGGTAAAACATTTAACATTTTATAGCACTTTTTTTTTTCAGATGTCTATATAATCATCATGATTGAAAAAAATTAAGTTCAAAAAAATACCTGAAGGAAATGGGACATTCAAACTTAAATATCTGGCAAGTAACCGCCTTAACTGTTTAAACTGTGGATCAATATTTTTCTGGTGGTTATTCAAGTATTTTAATTGGAATTTCAATTATTAAAAATAATTTACTCAAACTTACATTTGCTCATATTTGACTTTTAAAAACACAACAAAAATAAAATAATTGAAACAGTACAGGAAAATCTTAATTGTGGTATCCACAGTCCACAAACCAGTAAGACCAGTCAAAGATATGGTTATTTAGATTTATGGTGACTTTTTTCCTCCTTTGGCTTATATTTGAATTTCAAATTTTTCCTGAACTTTGTTCACAGGACATGTGGCTATTGGTTTCAGTTTAAAAATATTACTTTGTTTTTAAACTCATCTGGCCTGTCAGGGAGACGTGATCATGAGGGGCAGAACAAGGGTGTGTGCATGGCTGGAGAGGCTGATGTGACTGGTCTGTGCAAAGGCCAGGACAATGCAACTTGAGTGTGGTGTGGCACCTCTCCTTGAGAGGACCATGCTTTTTAATGTTCAAGGCATGTAGTTATCAGGCTGCTGTGGGCTCGCTGTCCCTGGAAGAAAAGCTATGACAAACCTAGACAGCATATTGAAAGGCAGAGACATCACTTTGCTAACAAAGGTCCACATAGCCAAAGCTATGGATTTTCTAGTAGGCATGTATAGACATAAGAGCTGGATCGCAAAGAAAGCTGAGGGCTGAAGAATTGATGCTTTTGAACTCTGGTGCTGGAGAAGACTCTTGAGAGTCCTAAAGGATCTCTGTGCTGTCCTTGATCCATCCAATCTATCCTAAAGGACATCAACCCTGAATATGAATGGAAGGACTGATGCTGAAGCTGAAGTTCCAATATTTCGGGGACCTGTTGTGAAGAGATGACTCATTGGAAAAGACCCTAATGCTGGGAAAGATTGAAGGCAGGAGGAGAAGAGGGTAAGAGAAGATGAGATGGTTGGATGGTCTCACTCAATCAATGGACATGAATTCAAGCAAACTCTGGGAGATAATGAAGGACAGAAAAGCCTGGAGTGTTACAGTTCATGGGGTTGCAGAGTCAGACATGACTTAGCAAATGAACAGCAACAACAAAGTTGACTGTGCATCTTCGTGTGCCCCCAAACAGACCTGGTGGATGTTTGCTTGTTAATTATGCCTCCTTTCATTTCAAGGGAGTTCCTGCCTAGGCAAGTGATGAGGTCACCTGGTCATGTCTAAGCATGGTCACTTTTAACTTCTATGAGCCCTTATCTCACTGGGCTGTTTGAAGGCTTATTCACGAGGTGCCTGGGATGGTACCAGACAGGACACTGGCCGTCAGTACATGATTAGGACACAATAGCAGCTGTGTCTTTGCAGGATTCCCTGAGCAGAGGTGTGGGGATGTAGAGCTTAAGTTGGATCAGGAGAGGACAGCTTGAGCTAGAACTGAGAAGTCTGTGTTTTATTTAAGACCAGTACTGATGTAAGAGTCCACTCTGCAGTGGATTCTGTAAGAATCTGCCTGCAATGCAGGAGATCTGGGTTCAATCTCTGGGTCAGGAAGATCCCTTGGAGAAGAGAATGGCAACTCACTCCAGTACTCTTGCCTGGAGAATCCCATGGACAGAGGAGCCTGGCAGAATCAGACATGACTGAGCAACTAACACTTTCACTACTGTAAGAGAACAAGAGGAAGCCTAAGTCGCTTCAGTCGTGCCCAACTCTTTGCAGCCCCATGGACTGTAGCCTGCCAGCCTTCTCTGTCCATGGGACTCTCCAGGCAAGAATACTGGAGTGGGTTGCTATTTCCTTTTCCAGGGATCTTCCTGACCCAGGGATCTAACCCACATATCTTATGTCTCCTGCACTGGCAGGTGAGTTCTTCACCACTAGCACCACCTGGGAATGACGTTTCTAACGAGAAGAAAAAGTACTTACCCATATATGTGCTTTGAAATTCACATCAAGAGACTTTTCTATAAGCTCATCTGGGCAGTCCATGAACTTTCTGCCTGTTACGATTCCGGCATTGTTGATCAGGATGGAAACATCACCAACTTCTTTCTTCACCTGAATTGGATAAGGAAATCAGCACCACCAGGGCAGCGCAGGGAGACCTTGGAGATACACAGGTTCAGTTCCAGACCCCGCCCTCCCCCCCCAACCCCTGCCCCACCAGCAGTGAAGCTGACGCCACAACATAGTGAGTCATACAGATGTTTCGGTTTCCTGGTGCATATACAAGTTATGTTTACACTATACTGTCATCTACTAACTGTGCAATTGCTTTAGGTTTAAAAAACAAGTTGCCTTAATGAGAAATGTTTTTTTGCTAAAAACGCTAGCCATCATTTAAGCCTTGACTGATCTGCAGTAACAAAGATCACTGATGACAGCTCACCGGAACAAATATAATAATGAAAGTGTGAAGTATCGTGAGAAACAATGTGATGCTGAGACACGAATTGAGCAAATGCTGTCAAAAGGGTGCCGTTAAGAGTTGCTCAAGGCAGGATTGCCACAAACGTTCAATTTGCAAAAAAAAATCTTCAGCTGGTAGAAAAAATGCAATGTCTGTGAAGTGCCATAAAATGAGGGGCACCCATAATTCTTTATGTGAACTGGATTTATTCTCCTGTGGTTTTAGATGCTTCTGTCCTTGTTAACTCAGAGCTGCTGCTGCAAGGCCCTCTAAAAACAAAGCATGTCTATTTCCTCTGCAGAGTTCATGGCACATCAGAGATCTAAGTCTAATGCCTTTCTACTCATCTTCCCCTCTTATGGTGGTTGCAACACCTGCAATGCTACTTTCCTACAGGGAGCGTTATTCTTATACTCAGTAGTGACACAGTTAGTGACTTTGTCCTATGCTAAGAAGAGGCATGAGCAGCACAGCCTTTAGATAAACGTGGTGCTATATCAGGCATGATACCAGCCCATGTAAATCAAGCCCTGGCACTTGTAGCAGCAGGGGTGGGGCAGGGAGGTAATGAGGGAGTGTGATAGTCATATGAATGTTTCAAACATACAGGAGCTCAGAACCTGTCCGTCCTGTTTTCACCCCTTGGCTGGTTCTCTTCTCCCCAACACCAACGTTTAGGTGTAAGGTCTGTGAAGGGAGGATCAGAGGTGCCCCCGTCTGTTGCTGTCGCACTGGCACTGGCCAGACTAGATACTTAATAACTTTCATTTAAGAAATAAAAATCCTGGGAGTGCCCCTGGAGCCTTCCCTTTAGAGCAAACTGTCAGCAAGTGACCCAGGCTTGGTCAGATTTCTGTTTGTTTTTTTTTTTTTGAGCACAGGGTTTTCCAGGCTTGACGGCAGGCGGTGGAGCCATCCCTTGGCTTGCCTTCGTGTTTTGAATTTCATTCCTGTAATTTGTATCACATAGCAGGGGCCTTGTGTTCCCCGAATCAGAGGGAACCCCTGGCTGCAGCACCACTTGCATCTGTGTCTGGCTCTGTTGCTGTGTGTGCACTCGTGTGGGTGTGCAGATGTGGGTGTGAGCCTGCCTGTGCGGGTGGTGCAGCGGGGGAGACGGGCTGGATTACTGACGAGCAGACACTGCCACTCTCGCTCTCCCAGGAGGCCTGAGTCCCAGCAAGGAAGGTGACACGCTCGGTGTCCACTAGCCAATGAGATCCCTAGTCTCAGCGAAGTTAAGGATTGCAACGGAGACCAAGGAAACCTCATGTTTCATGTTGAAATTTTCAGATGGAAGTGCTGGAAACAATCTAACTTAAAGTCTGATATGGAGAGTGGCTGAAATATTTAGTGAAATCAAAGCTGAATAGCAGTCAAGGCACTCTTCCTGGGGCTCAATCACACGCTGAACGGGGCTGTGTGATTCTGAACAATAAACGACTCAACCAGGATGCCAGGTGGCGAGGATGGACTTTCTGAAATTGGTCCCAAGCTATGATCTAGGGACACAAGATTTCAAAGTTACGGGGCTCTGTGGAAGTAAAACACTGTCACATCAGCTCTAAAAATCTGCACTTTGATTATTCCTCTACAGGATAAAAATTTCCTGGTTACCTTTCCTCTATCAAGAACAAGAAGTGGAAATGGCTGGTTTATAGTATGAATGTCTTAAAGTCTTTTGTCTTTAAATGTGAACCAGTCACTGCTTAAGAATGGCTCATAGCCAGAGAAGTGGCTCATAGCCAGGGGAAGTCAACCTGGCAGGAGCCTGTGTTCCAAGTGCAAACAGCTTAGTTTGCAAAAGTAGCTGCAGCAAAGCCCCCTACACTTTGAAAGGTGGTCCCCACACAAGCCCATGCCAGCTTGTCTGGTCTGGATCCCCAGACTTGCCGGGCAGCCTGCGATTGGTGATGGTGGTGGTAACGCATGTATCAGATGTAAAAGACAAAAGTCACAACTTAAAAGGAACTCACTGGCCAGAGATGTGCACACCCCTCCACTGGAGAGTCAGATGAGAAGCTGCAAGCAGAGCCTTGTTAGAGCCCACAAGCTGGGCAGGAACCTTCCAGCAGTCGCATCTACTTTCTTCCTTCTCTCGAAACCAGGGAACACTGAGAGCCACAAAAAAGTAGTCCAGGGGAGTGATGCGTGCAATGCTCATACAAGAAGCGGTTAGAGAAATCCTTATGAGGGAAGAGGAAGCGGCCACCACATGGGCATGTGTCTCCTCGGGCTCTGCAAATCAGGAGCTCTGGGCTCCTGAAAGTGTTCTTTATACATACTTCTCTACCGTCACCAAAGGGGCAGCTGCAGTTAAGAGTCTTTAGGATGAATAACACATTCGCTTTTCATATGACCACGTGAGAGAAATGCAGGTTGAATGGAAATCACTGTTGGGGGTGGGGGAAACAGCTGGACTTGCAATCAGGCTAGATACGGGTTCACCTCCTGGTGTGGTCCTCCCCTAGCTCTGTGACTCCCAGCAGGTTATTTACTAGCCCTGCTTCTCAGTTTTTGTTATGCCTCCATGAAGGGTGCTATAGCCTTTCTCTTACATGGTAACAGGGGGCCCGGACAACCAGCACATGAGCTGGCCAGAGGGCATTCTTCAGAGTCAAGAGACTCGCATCCCACCTGCAGCTCTGCTACTTATTACCTGCACTTCTCAGTTAAGTCACCTGAGAAACTCACCTGCACTAAGTCTCCATTTTCTTATTTGTGAAGTGGAGATAATAAGAGGCCTGACTTTATAGGTGTATAATTCAGAGGGTGCCAAGCATGGTGTGTGGCACATAGCAAGAACTCAAAAATGCTAATTCCCACACCATGATATTTTTTAAAGAGAGGCAAATTAGCACTGAGGAAGGCAGAGAAACTGATGAACATCCGAGACTACATCAAGTCCTTACTGCCCTTAGGAAGAGCAAGCACACAGGTTTACCTGGTTGGCCACTCTGTACACCTCCTCCTTCTGGCTGCAGTCACAGGTATAGGCATAGACCCCCTTGGCTCCAGCTTCCCCAGCCATCTTGTGGGTCTTCTCATTACTCTCCTGATTGATATCCCAGAGCACAAGCACCGACCCAAGCTGGGCAAATTTGAGGGCTAGGAGCCTTCCGAGTCCACTTCCAGCGCCTGTTATAAGTACGATTTCACCAGCAACATTCTTCCGTGGCTTTGGGATTATAGCAAAAACTACAGCCTCCACAAGAGCCAACGCTGATTTTCCTAAGAAAATGAACAATTTCTTGGCTGACTTCAGCTTGAGGGCCATGTTCTGGCTGACACCTATAAAGCAAGAGGGACTCATATAAGGACCTTATTCCATGGGGCCCATACTTCCTTGCAGAAGTGAAAGAAACTAAGAATCGTGATGTAATCATCCCTGTTGGTAGCAGACTCTGAACTGAGAAAGGGGGGTGGGGGTCCACAGGGACCATCTCGACCAACTTGCATCACAGTGCCAAGCTCATCACATCCCCGAATGCCTGTTATGTGTTCTAGGTGACAGAAATGCTCGTTACCCAGAAACTGTAACCACGGCTACATTTAACCCAAAGCAGAAGCTCCCTCTTTCTTATAGCTAGTTTTTCTCCATAATATGTCCTGTAGGTTGATTTCACCTTCAAGGTCTTGACCCTATCGTGTTAATGACACAATTGCTCCCTTCTGGTTTTATTTTTTGCCTCCTTTGAGGTTTCTGTTTTCTCATTGCACTGTTATTTAAAATCTGAGATTCAAGAGAAAAATGTTGAAATCCTGAAGAGAAGTAATTAGACATTCTAAACCTCAGCCCCTATAACTTGCCGTCAGCACAAGTACCTGTTTTCCAGGCTCTGAGGCTCCCATGCTACATCCCTTACTACTTGGCCCTGCAATTGTATGACATCTGGGGAAGGGGTGAGATAGCTAGGCCCTGTGCCTGTCTGGTTTGGAGACTGGGGCAGGCCACGCTGCGCCTCTGGGTGGTCTCCTCACCTCCTGGCCCTGTGGTCTAGGGTGGTTTTGCAAGTAGAATGAGAATGTTTGTGCATGTGTGAGCGCAATGCAGCCTCGCAGCTAGCACTTTATCATGTTAGCTTGTTTCTCAGACTCACAGTGCTGTCCACAGGAAGGTACCTGACAAGTTTGCCAAATGAATAAAAGGCAAACGTATATGGGGCTCAATGCCTCCACCCTATCAGTCACTCACACTTTAGTGAGAATGAGCTTATAAGATGCTTTCCTCACAAGCACCTGAGAAAGAAGGGAATGTCTTATTTCCTCCAGACGAGGAGAGAAGGGGCATACTGTGCTGTGGGCAGGGGTTTCCCTGAATGGGGTGGCCAGCTGAGAGCTGGATGTGAGGACAGAAGATGGACTTCATTAGTAAAGTGAAGCAGTTCCACACTGACTTTGAAGCTTGGCTGAGGACACACTAGTTCTCATAGATTCATTAAAGGATGGCTTGAAGTGTGGTCAGACCCTTAGGAAGCGGCAAACTAAATTGCTGCTTCTTGGCTCTTTCTACAGATGGAGCCTGGCAGGTTATAGTCCATGAGGTTGCAAAGAGTCGGACACAACTGAGTGAGCATACAAGCATGCGTAGATGGGACCAAGGACCAGAAAGAATGTGTGTGCGGCTTAGCCAGGATCCCGGTCTAGTTTTTGCAGGCTAGGTGAGCTCATTGTCACATTTCCTGGGCATGGATCCTGTGCAGGTACAATGCTGGGCCCTGGGGCTGAGTTGGTGGGCAGTCTCCCATAATCTCTGCCCTGGGGAGATAAGAGTCTAATGAAAGAATGAATATACCAGTAGGAGCTGCAGTGTTATAAAGAAAACTGTGTGTGTAGGGGGGCACTCTAGAGAGTAGCCAGGAGACCTGCTTTAGATGGGAGTCAATGGAGGAGGCAACAGGCGAGATCTGTGGAAAGTGACCTTTGATTGGACATGCAAATGATGAACAGGGCAAGGGAGGGCTTGGGAGCAGCTTGCCCAGCACAGGGATGGAAGAGTGTGAGCCTTGAGATAGGTTTGCTCTATGTGTCCAGGGAATAGGCATGCTAGTGGGGGTGGGGGTGGGGGAGCTGGATGTTCCGGTCCAACAAGGAGTGCTTCCTGCTGTGGAGCACTCAGCTTACCACACTTTGGATGAAATGGCTCTCAGACTCTTTGTCATCTTTGCTTCTGGATGATTGATAGAATCTCCCAGGCCCACAGGACTTGGAGAGAAGGTAGCTTAATGAGTGAACAGTGGTCTTCAGATTCTCGTTTTAAACACACAGTCAGGGGATGGATTCCTTCAGGCCTGAAGGAAGACAGTCAGACTTCCCACAGGGATGCCATGCCTTGGGCACCCTCCCCAGGAGGCAACCTTGGCATCATCCACACTACTTCCATGAGAAAATTCACATCAGCTGGCTGTGCATGAAATACTCCTCTGTGAGAAAACGCACGCTGGCCAGCTGTGGACAACTCCTTTCAGGGACCCCATGATGTATGCCTTCGCCAGGGGGACAATGGTCTACCTCTCTCCTCAGCATCTCCAGCACCATGAAGATAGCTGGAAGCCTCACCACTCTCCTGGTTGATGTAAAAGTTATTCGTTTCAGGGGTTCTAGATTTCAGTTTTCCCTTGTCTCCATGCCGGCATGACACAAGCCCTGGGAAAAGCCACTTCTTAACCCAACCCAGCAGATGCTTCCCAGGTTCTCTAGAGCTAGGCCTCCTGAGGTCCCCCTCATTGGGGTTTAGGGTGTCTGCAGGGTACTGGCACAGGCAGTGAGGTCTGGAGATTGTGGGTTGGAAATCTTGAACTGCACCGACCTCTCTGCATCCTTGGTAAGAACTGTGGCATCTCTTGTGTTTCAGTTTCCTTCTCTGAACAGGGGGATTCTACTAGAACAAGCCAACATGTATGAAATATGGAAGGTGTGGAAGTTATACGAGGTTAATGCATGCTGCATTCTAAGTTGCTTCAGTCGTGTCTCACTCTGTGTGACCCCATAGACTGCAGCCCGCCAGGCTCCTCTTGTCCATGGGATTCTCCAGGCAAGAATACTGGAGTGGGTTGCCATGCCCTCCTCCAGGGGATCTTCCTGACCCAGGGATCGAATCCTCGATTCTTACGTTTCTTGCATTGGCAGGCAGGTTCTTTACCACTAGCACCACTGGTATTGGAATATAATATGATCTCTACTGCTCCTTATGAAGGGCTTCCCAGAAAATAATCTGTTACAATGCAGGAGATGCAGGTTTGATCCCTGGGTTGGGAAGATCCTCTGGAGAAGGAAATGACAACCCACTCCAGTATTTTTTTCCCCCTCAAACTTCATTGTTGTCTTATTTTAAGAAATTGCCACAGCCACCCCAGCCTTCAGCAGCTATCACCCTGATCAGTCAGCAGCGATTAACATCAATGCAATATTCTTTACCAGCAAAAGGACTATAGCTTGCTGAAGCCTAGGATGATGGTTACATTTTTTAGCAATAAAGTATTTTTTTCGATTGACACTCCAGTATTCTTGCCTGGGAAATCCCATGGACAGAGCAGCTTGGTGTGCTGCAGTCCATAGGGTGGCACACAACTTGAGTCAGATATAAATTGGCGACTAAACAACAACAACAAACCCATGTGAAACTTCTGAGCAGATTGGAGGGGAAAAAAAGGTACCCATTGTGCCATGGAGCACAGCCCTCTCCAGGAGGCAGGGAGTGAGGGTGAGGGTGGAAGGAGAGGAGCTGGGCTAGATCTGAGTGCTGCCAGCTTTATCTCCCATCCACACCCACCTACTATGTGCCAGAAGAGTGCCAGACGCATGGAGACAGCAAAATAAATACCAGCTAAGGTTGTGACTGGTGTTCCAGCTAGCACATGAATTACAGAAACTTGGCTATGCCAGAGAAAGAGGCTAATAGCAACTACTGCGGAACACAGGTAAATGGCTGGCTCTCTCTTAGTGTAAAGACTGCTCCTTAGGAAGTCAGGGAACATATGTGTTAAATTTCATCAGGCTAAGACTTCTTTGGCGTCTTCATCCCATGGCTTACCCACTTAGTCCTATAGCTGAGCTAACTTGGTGCAGCATAAACAGATGAGGCCTGCCTCCCAGGCCAGGGCTCCGCTGCCCTGCTAAGAGGGCACGGGGTGAATTGTGTGTGTGTGTGCGTGTGTGTGTAAGTCTGGAGAGGGGCAGCGACAGACCAAGGCCAAGGTGGGTGCACAGAGCAGCGGAGAGTGGGGCACCTGGGCACAATGCCCGAAAGAAAACGAGGACACCCGGGAGGAATCCCGCCCTGCTCTGGGATGGGGCGGGAGGCTGGCAGCTCGGTTCTGGGACCGGGAAGCATGGATCGCCGACGCAGAGGGGGCCTCAGGGCCCCTGCACCCAGCCGCCGGGTCTCCCCAAACGCGCACTCTCAGCGCCCCCACCCCCATTAACCTTAACGCCGCGGGCTGGCCTCGCACGACCCTAGCCTCCCGGAGACCTCGGTACTCACCCGGGACAGCTGCAGCAGAGAAGCCAGCCTGTTCAGCCGCCGGCACCAAGTCTCTGGCTTTAGCCCGGTGAGGTTCGGGGTTTATCCCTGGCGCCGCCTGGAGACCAAGGCCAAGGGCGGGACGGCCGCGCCCACGCGGGGGTGGGGCGCCCCGGGGGCGTGTGCGTTCCCATTTTTTTTCTTCCCGGGCTGCCGTATTTGGAAGCTGGCAATTCTGTCTGGTGGACCCGACGTATACCTAGATTCCGGGCAAGTGCATCCCCCCGGGACGTTTAACATTTGCGATGCCCATGGCTGCAGCTTGGATTATCAAGTCAGAATGGCTGGGTTGACAGGGGGCCCTGGCACCAACAATTAAAAAGTTCCCCAAGCGTTTCATAAACGCAGATCGAGGCTGGGACCCTTGGAGAGGAGAAAACGGGGGAGGCAGATGCCCGGTCCGTGCAGGGAGGGAACCAGGTACTGTCCCTGTGGCCTGCAGTGCGGAGCAGAGAGGCGAGAACTGGGCTGTGTTTGGCTGTTCGGATTCCGGCCTGGGCTTTGGCATGTGGGCGTGACACAGCTCGGGAAGCTGGTGGATGCAGAGCTGGCAGGGGGCCTGGAGAAGTCGGAGAAGTTAACAAACGCTGACCCGTGTTTATTGAACATCTTCTCTGTGTACAAAGATCCAGAGACATAGCAATGCTACATATGTTGGGAAGAAATAAGAGATAATAATCAGCGAATAACTTTTGGTAGTCATTTACTAGGTTATCAGTGAAATGAGTGAAGGTGGAGTTTCATGGGCGGCATGAGAAGGAATATCAGGTTATAGGGTGCTAAAGAAAGAACTGGGAGTCAGGACAAGATTGCATTTAGAATTTACTGAGGGTTAAGTAGGACACCCAGGAGTGCCCAAGGTGCACAGGAGAGCTGCTTAGCCAACATGTATCTGGGACAAACCTGGCTGTGTGATTAGCTCAAGTCCGTGCGCTGGATGCCCGGCGAGGCCAGACACACTGGCATGTTGGAGTCTGAAGCCGAGGAGTGTTTACTGCAGGGCCCTGCAAGGAAATAAGGAGGCTCACGCCCTGAAAAGGTTCCAGCAGCTGGAAGGGTTTTGGCAAAAATTGTCTTTTAATGTGTATAATTATATTTATTTATATTTAATTGGTTGATGGTTGCTTTACAATATTGGCTTGATTTCTGTCATGCATCTGTTGAGGGAGTTTGTAATTTCTTTGGTTCTGTCTCATTGACACAACGGACGGACTGGTGTTATTGCCCTCGGAGGGACCAGAGTCACTGTTGTAGCCACGTGTTCTGGGAAACAAACTCACTCAGAAGAACAATGCAGGTAGTGGAGTGCAGTTTGCTACGCCATTTACACCAGAGAACCCAAGGCAGAATCTCCTCTTAGCCAAGGACCCCAACCAGTTTTTGTGAAAACCTTATATACTGTAAGTGTACGTGCCTAAACCCACCTCCCCAAATTCCCTGAAACTAGTCTGAACAATTGAAAATAAAGATATAATCAAAGTTAACCTGTGATTCATTTGCCTAAAGCCTAGGTAGTTAACAGTGGACAATTATCAATAGGCCTGTGGTCATACTCCAATAAGCATAATAGAATGTATGATTCTATTCTGTTACACAGGTAACTAGGGTATTCTTTTAGGCAAAAGAGCGTCTAGGTACAAGCCCCGGGGCTCTTTCTTCTGGGGGCCTGGTTTTCCAGCTGGTATGTCGTTTCCATAGATACTGGGCATATAGGTCAAAGTCCACAGTCTGGCTCAAGATGGAGTCCTGCTTTCAAGACAGAGCCTGTTCTGACTGTTTCCTCCTTCATTATAGCTCCGTGTTACAGCTCAATTTTATTTAGAAAGCAAAGGAAACTATATCCTTGAGTCATGAGGGTGGGCCAACCCTAAAGATGTGAAGAGAAGCCAGATCAATTTTGGTTCCTCTTTTTATATGTTTTTTCTCCTCCCCCGAGCCTGCCCTGTGTAAACTGGGCTTGCCAGGAGAGCTGTTTGTTTTACCTGAGGTTCTCACTCTGGTCCTCAGACCTTCCTTTGTTCTGTTTTCCTGGACTTTCCCCTTCTTTGTCTTTTAGCCACCGCCCTTCTGGACTCCTTTTTCCTATTCTAACTGACACATCAACATGAATTAACCATAGGTGTGTATATGTCCCCTCCCTCTTGCATCCCCTCCCACCTCCCAGCCTTTCCCACCCCTCTAGGTTACTGCGGAGCCCCAATTTGAGTTTCCATTGGCTATCTATAAGGGCTGGTGGGGAGAGGGGGTCCCAGGATGATCAGTTTGGGCACAGTTCTCTGATGGGCTAATGGTGAGGTCACAGAGTCGTGTCACAGAGGTTAGCGAGATCAGTCCTTAGGTTCCAGGAGGCCTGGGGCTGTGTGCTCATGGTGGTTAGGTACTTAACATCTTCTGTTTGGTGGGGATTTTCACAAATGCAAAACAGCTCAGAAGATTTGCATCCAATACTGTTGTCTGGGTCCTTCAGATGGGAGCTACAGCAGAGGATATGGGGGAAGGCCTGTTTCAGGCAGGCTTCATAGGGTCCTGCTGGGTTACAATGTGAAGAACTGCACATTTGTTCTTTATTTGGCTGTGAGAAGAGTCAGGCGGGTGGTTTAAACCTGGAGGAGTAGATGTAGGGGAGAGAATTGAATGCCTTTTCAGCGCTTAGCGGGGAATGGTGTGTTCCGGAGGCGGTGAGGAGCTGTTCTGTGTGAGGGTGAATAGGACAGGTATGTGTGTTGGTTTCATGTTGGCAGGCGTCACCCAAGGACATGTGCTGTAGGGGGCTCTGCATGGCTGGGCGAACCACAGAGCTTTTGGGGGAGGCAATGAGACACAGTTAGGAAGTACACATGTGCAGGTGATAGAGACAGGCAGGGAGGTGTCCCAAGTGCATGGAAGAGGGGGCTCCCTCAGCCTGGATGAGGAGAGGCAGTTGGCCTGAAGAGCCTTCCTAACTCAGAGACAGAACCCATCAAATGAGGGGCTGACTCCATGGGGAGTGAGAGCGGGCTGTTACCAAGTCCAAGCTCACTCTGCTTGCTGCACGGAAAGTCAGTGATTCTGAGACAAGGCCTTGGGACTAAGAAGAGACTTTATATGGGAGCCAGTTGACTGAGAAGATGGTAAGCTAGTGCCTCAAAATAACCATCTTGTTGGGGCTTGGTTGCCAGGATTTTTATGGATCAGAGATGGAGGGGTGAGGAAACTAAGTAAAAAGACTATTCAGTCCTTGCCAATATCCCCTAGAATGGCAAGCTTCAGGCGGGGGAATTTGTTAGTTTCACTCCCTAACAGTCCTTCACAGGTGAGTAGCTTAGGTTATCTGCCTGCCATTACGTATGCTTGCAGTGACAAAAGTGGCAAGATGAGAGTAAAGGTCATAGAAACAGATCCAACATAAATTCAAAATTAACCCTTCCGGCTTACAGGCCAGGGCGCAGAAAAGTTGGATGACGGACTCCAGGTCATGTAGCCAGCCTGCAAGAGTTCAGAGTGGGGTGAAACCATTGGATGGCATTTCAGGGGACTCTGAAGAGCCCTTGGTCCTCTATGTCTCAGCGCAGAAAAAATTTGGCAAGAGGCAAAGTGATAGATAAGAAGCAATTTATTAGAATAGGACGCTTGAGAGGCCTACAAGTAGGCGGGAGAAAAGGTATCAGGCTGAGAGCTTACTGGGCTACAGTTCTATAATCAAAGGAAAAGAGAGGGGGGAAAACTTCTTTGACTTTCTTGAATAGATGAATTTCTTGAATAGATGAATTTGACTTTCTTGAATGCCATGCTTCCATCATCAGCTTCTCCTCTGGGTTGGGCAGGGAAGATTTCTTGCACCTACATGGTCAGGCTAGGGCCGCAAATGATTGTTTTTTAATGTGTGCAGGAGCATGTCCTAACTTACTGAGCTCACTGGGCAGGATGTGGGGCTCATGTCACCATCGTTTTATTGTTTGGAGGTACATCCTGTGTTTCTGTGTCATGGGTTTGTTGCTAAGCAAGCCTGCTTTTGTGGTTAAACTAACCTGCTTTTTTTTGAGTAATCATTAACTTAAAGGTGTCTCCCATATCTTTTCTACTGCCAATCCCCTAGTGGGATCACTTGTGTGTGTCAGTCTCTCAGCTGTGTCCGACTTTTTGCGACCCCATGGACGATAGCCCGCCAGGCTTCTCTATCCATGGAATTCTCCAGTCAAGAAGACTGGAGGGGATTGCCGTTCCCTTCTCCAGAGGAACTGCCCAACCCAGGGATCGAACCCTGGTCTCCTGCATCACAGGCAGTTTCTTTACCGTTTGAGCTACAGGGAAGTCTGTGAGTGGGATCGCTTACTTTGTCCCTTTACTCTGTCCCTGTCAGGGGGGCACTGGGAAACGCCAGCCTTCTATCATCTTCATGGTTTCTCTGCACTGTTCCTCTTCTTTCTGGTCAGTAGTTCACAGTAGACCTCAAGAAAGAAGTCTCCAGCATTATTAGAAAGCTCCTTAAAACAACATGAATGTGAAGCAGTGGGCTCCGCTGATGATGCCCTTCAGGGAACTAGAAGCACTGCCTTTGGAAAAGGCCTCCTTTTGCCTTGGTATGGGGAGAATTCATAGGTGACTGGAAGCGTGGAAACTATGATTACCTTTAAACTATAATTACCTTCGTGGCAAAGTCTAGGAACAGACAGTTTCTGATGGTGGATGCAGAATGGTTGATGAGCACATGAAAGAAAATGCTCTAACTTTATTCTTAGAAAAATGCATATTAAATTATTTCTTGCCTGCCAAATTGACAAATATTTGGAAAGGAAAAGAGAGAATGTCTTCATATGGCAGTGATGTAAATGAAACATTGCTGGAGAGCAAGTATGTTTCAGGAGCTAGAAATATATGTAACCTCTCATCCTGTTCCATCTATGACATTAATCTTTACAAAATAATTGGATATCATTTGTTGACTCCAGGAAGGAAAACTGGCCACTGGGAGGAACATTTTGACTGCTTTGACTCATGGAAATGTATTACTTTTTCTGGAAACACATATATTACTAAAAATAAATTGATCTTTAATTTCTAAGAAATATGTGCAGATGGAGTACTTAGAGTCATTTTTTAAAATAAAATTCTATTCTCAAGGATATAGAAAAATACTCTTCATGTGATATAAGTTTAAAAATCATAGTATAAGACTCAATATATGATATGATCCTATTTTTCTATGAAAACTTTGTCTACATGCATTAGAAATGCTGGTAGTGAATTCACCAATGTCTTAACATTATTTTTATTATTATTATTGAATAGTGGAATTTTGGTTGATTTTATTTTTTCTTTGTGTCTTTTTGTATTTTCCAAATTTCCTATTATATGCTTTTATTTCACAGTAAAAATTTTTCTTAGAACAGACACACACAGATGTTTCCATTCAAGATGGCAGGATGAGTATAGGCATGTATTCCTATTTTCTTCCAAAATTCCTGTGAAATGAAGGGGAAGATGTTAAAGTGAATTCGAACATAATAGTGTTAGTAAAAAAGAAAGACTGTCTCAGTGGGGACTGACGAGAGGTCAGTAAGCAGATGGATCCTATTTCCAGAAATCAGAGCAAAAGATACCTTAACCTAAAACACACTCAGGGAAGGCACTGGAGAAATGAGTCATTCTTCCCAACAAAATCCCCGAGTAACTGCAATCCAGTAAATAAACACAAAGAGTGGAAATAGGATATAGATCATCCACATTTGGAGTACGAGTCTTGATACAACAAGAAAAACAAAGCACTAAACGTACTGAAATAAAATATACAAACATTGTTTTGTTACTTCTGCCACTGGAAACCAACAATTTTTTAAATCTGACTCCATAAAGAGTATGAACTATCATATAGTAAAAAAAATATCATAAGCAAAGTAAAATAGCAAGCACTAGACTAGGAAAAATATTTTCACATAAAGAATTGACAATTAGTTATGATTTATAGACTTTGTATAAACCACTCTGAGTAAGGCAGTAGAAAAAAATGGGTAAAGATATGCACAGAAAACTCATAGGCAATAAATACAAGTGACTGAAAACTTCTGAAAAGATGCTACATTTCACTAGTATTCAGGAAAATGCACATTGGAAAAGAATATCCTTTTGTTTCATCCATTGATATGGAGACATTACAAAGTTAGGTGAAAACCCAGCAATGATGCTGGTGTGGGAACACAGGTGTGCTTATGGATTTGGTGTGAGGGCAGATGCTGATGTATCCTTTCCAGAAGGCAACTGAGCAGCAGCTTTCATGCCTCTGACCCTGTTCTTTCACATCTAGGGATCAATCACATAGGAGTATTGACACTTGCTCAGAAGGAATTCTCAGTGAAGCTTGTTTGCAGTGGCAAAAAACAGAAACTCCTTAAATACATATCTTTTCCAATAATTATAGTGTAGTCACATGATAGAATTCTTTGAGGCAGACAAAAAGAATGAAGTTATCTTTGAAAAGATATAATTGACAAACCTTTAGCCAGACTCATCAAGAAAAAAAGAGAAAAGAATCAAATTAACAAAATTAGAAATGAAAAAGGAGAGGTTACAACGGACAATGAAGAAATGCAAAGGATTATAAGAGACCATTATGAAAACTATATGGAATAAAATGGATAACCTGGAAGAAAATGGATAGATTCTTTGAAAAGTTCAATCTTCCAAGACTGAACCAGGAAGAAATAGAAATTATGAACAACCCAATTACAAGCCCTGAAATTGAAGCTGTGATAAAAAATCTCCCCAGAACAAAAGCCCAGGACCAGATAGCTTCACAGGAAAATTCTGTCAAATGTTTAGAGAAGAGCTAATGCCTATCCTTCTAAAACTCTTTCAAAAAATTGCACAGAAAGGAATACTTCCAAACTCATTCTGTGAGGCAACCATCACCCGGATACCAAAACCAAAGACAACACAAAAAAAGAAAACTACAGGCCAATATCACTGATGAACATAGATGCAAAATCCTCAACAAAATTTTAGCAAACAGACTTCAGCAACACATCAAAAAGTGTATACACCGTGATCAAGTTGGGTTTATTCCAGGGATGCAAGGATTCTTCAGTATATATAAATCAATCATCAGTGTGATATACCATATTAACAAATGGAAAGATAAAAACCATATGATGATCTCAATAGATGCAGAAAAAGCCTTTGACAAAATTCAGCACCCATTTATGATCAAAACTCTTCAGAAAATGGGCATAGAAGAAACCTACCTCAACACAGTGAAGGCAGTATATGACAAGCCTACAGCAAACATTATTCTCAATGGTGAGAAACTGAGAGCATTACCTCTAAGATCAGGAATAAGACAAGGGTGTCCACTTTGACCACTATTATTCAACATAGTTCTGGAAGTCCTAGCTACAACAATCAGAGAAGAAAAAGAAAAGGAACCCAGATCAGAAAAGAAGTAAAGCTTTCACTGTTTGCAGATGACATGACATTGTACATAGAAAACCCTAAAGATAGTATCAGAAAATTACTAGAGCTAAAATTTAGCAAAGTTTCAGGATACAAAATCAATACACAGAAATAACTTGTATTTCTATATACTAACAATGAAAAATCAGAAAGAGAAATGAAGGAATCAATCCTATTCACCATTGCAATAAAAAGAATTAAATATCTAGGAATAAACTTACCTAAGGAGACAAAAGAATTGTACATAGAAAACTGTAAGACACTGACGAAAGAAATCAAAGATGACATAAACAGATAGAGAGATACTCCATGTTTCTCGGTAGGAAGAATCAATATTGTGAAAATGAGTATACTATCAAACACAAACTACAGATTCAATGTGATCTCTATCAAATTGCCAATGGCATTTTTCACAGAACTAGAACAAAAAATTTCACAATTCATATGGAAACACAAAAGACCCCGAATAGCCAAAGCAGTCTTGAGAAAGAAGAATGGAAATGGAGGAAAGAATCAACCTTCCTGACTGCAGATTATACTACAAAGCTACAGTCATCAAGACAGTATGCTACTGTCATAAAAACAGAAATATAGACCAATGGAATAAGATAGAAAGCCCAGAAATAAACCCATGCAACTATGGGTACCTTATTTTTGACAAAGGAGGCAAGATTATACAATGGGGCAAAGACAGCCTCTTCAATAAATGGTGCTGGGAAAACTGGACAGCTACATGTAAAAGAATGAAATTAGAACACTTCCTAAAGTGCATACACATAGGAACACCATACACAAAGATAAACTCAAAATGGATTAAAGATCTAAATGCAAGACCAGACATTATAAAATTCTTAGAGGAAAACATAGGGAGAACACTCGATGACATAAATTAAAGCAAGATTGTCTATGACCCACCTCCTAGAGTAATGGAAATAAAAACAAAAGTAGAATGTGGGACCTGATTAAGCTTAAAAGCTTTTGCATAGCAAAGGAAACTATAAGCAAGGTGAAAAGACAGCCTTCAGAATGGAAGAAAATAATAGCAAATGAAACAAGTGACGAAGGATTAATCTCCAAAATATATAAGCAGCCCATACAACTCAATGACAGAAAAACAAACAACCCAATCTAAAAGTGGAAAAAGGCCTAAACAGACATTTCTCCAAAGAAGACATACAGATGGCTTACAAACACATGAAAAGATGCTCAACATAGCTCATTATTAGAGAAATGCAAATCAAAACATCAATGAGATCACCTCACACCGGTCAGAATGGCCATCATCAAAAAGTCTACAAACAATAAATGCTGGAGAGGGTGTGGAGAAAAGGGAATGCTCTTGAACTGTTGGTGGGAATGTAAATTGATATAGCCACTATGGAAGACGGTATGGAAATTCCTTAAAAAACCAGGAATAAAACCACCATATGACCCAGCAATCCCACTCCTAGGCATATACCCTGAGGAAATCAAAACTGAAAAAGTCACATGTATCCCATCATTCATTGCAGCACTAATCACAATAGCTAGAACATGGAAGCAACCTAGATGTCCATTGACAGATGAATGGATAAAGAAGTTGTGGTACATATACACAATGGAATATTACTCGGCCATAAAAAGGACTGCATTTGAATCAGTTCTGATGAGGTGGATGAACCTAGAACCTGTTACACAGAATGAAGTGAGTCAGAAAGAGAAAGATAAATATCATATTCTCATGCATATATATGGAATCTAGAAAAATGTTACTGAAGAATTTATTTGCAGGACAGCATTGGAGAAACAGATATAGTAGATAGACTTATGGACATGGGGAGACGAGAGGAGAGGGTGAGATATATGGAGAGAGTAAAGTGGAAACTTACATCACCATATGTAAAATAGATAGCCAGTGGGAATTTGCTGTATGTCTTAGGAAACTCAAACAGGGGCTCTGTATCAACCTAGAGAGGTGGGATGGGGAAGGAGATGGGAGGGAGGTTCAAAAGGGACGGGATATATGTATATCTATGGCTGATTCATGTTGAGGTTAGACAGAAAACAACAAAATTCTGTAAAGCAATTATCCTTCAATTAAAAAATAAATTAAAAAAGAAAATAATTGAAAAAAAAAGCATACACCAATTTCATATCTCAAACATTTCTGATAGGGTAATTCTCCTCTCCACACACAAAGATATTTATTTCAGCCTAGGTTAACAGGAGAAAACTGGAAACAACCTAAAATATCCATTAGAAAAAAAAAATGTAGTTTGAAAAAATGCAGGAAAACCTACACATAATGATGTGTAAATATTTCCATGATATATTGTTGAATAAAAAAGTGATGTAAAGATAAAAAAGAATGAAGTTAGAACTCTATATACTGGCAGGGAGAGATCTCCAGGGTATGTTACATGAGAAAAAAATACAGTCTTATTCCATGAAATTTAAATTTAAGATGGCACTGTTTGTGTGCATGTGTGTGTGTATGAATACAGATGGAAACACATATGTTCACAGTGGTTACCCCTAGGAGGGGACCAGATCAAGTGAGGGCCATTAAGGGAGGTTTCCTGAGTTAGGGTATATGTTTCTTTCTTTTTTTAAATTACTTTTTATTGGAGTATAGTTGATTTACAATGTTGTGTTAGTTTCTGCTGTTCAGCAAAGTGACTCAGTTATATATGCTTCTATATCCACTTTTTTAGATTCTCTTCCCATATAGGTCATTACAGAGTACTGAGTAGAGTTCCCTGTGCTATACACTAGGTTCTCATTAGTTATCTATGTTATATAGATAGCTATATATGTGTATTTATGTATAATGAGATATATATCTCATTATATATCTGTGTCTATGTAGTAGTGTGTATATGTCAATCCCAATCTCCCAATTTATCCTCCTGCACTTCTCTCTTGGTAACCATAAGTTTGTTTTCTACATCTGTATGTTTCTTATCATTAGAGTTTCTACAAATGCCGTTCATTATTTTGTAATCTTAAAAACCAAAATAATGATTGAAATGGACATACTTCCTGTTTAGAAAAGACTCATTTTAAGAACAGATTGTCAACCCAACATTGTAAATCAGCTATCGGAGAGAGTGATAGTGTTGGTCATTCAGTTGTGTCTGACTCTTTGTGACCTTGTAGACTATAACCTGCCAGGCTCCTCTGTCCATGGGATTTCCCAGGCAAGAATACTGGAATGTGTAGCCATTCCCTTCTCAAGAAGATCTTCCTGACTCAGGGATCAAACCTGGGTCTCCTGCATTGTAGGCAGATTCTTTACCATCTGAGCCACCAGAGAAGCCCCAAATCAACTATAATTTGGAAAAAATAGTTTTAATTCCACATCTCCAAAAAGAGAGAGAGAAGAGATTGCCTTTGGAGATTAGGTGACACATTCAAAATATATTAGTATTGCCAAAATGTACTATTTGGGGATACTGCCTGGAGTTGGTCAAAGGAAATTATAAAATTCTCAGAGAATAAAATTAGCTTCTAAATACATTGGCTTGTTCCATGAACAGAGAAAAGCATTGTCAGCCAAGACAGAAGTAGGCCACAAATACGTTTGACTCTGAATGAGTAGGAGGAACAATACATGTGGATAAGCAGTCCAAGATGGAAGGAGGTGGGGGGCAGTTGTGCTGGCTGGGCAGAGGAACTGTGTACCACAGAAACTCAGAAGTTCCAGAGAGCCAGGCCTGGGGAAAGACAGCGATAGAACCGACACAGGACTGGAATCCCCTGGTGCCACGTTTCTCAGGAGAATTGCCTGGTACCATGTTTCTCAGGAGGGCTGATCACACAGCCAAACACTCCTTAGACCCCTCTCACAGAAAAAGGCAAAGAGATGAGTTGATACCAGTTTGTTTCTGCCCTTCTGTTTATCCCAAGATCATAATCACCTCCAACGCCCCCCTTCTTTTCCTCTGAGTAAACATAGTATGGGTGGCATTGTGATGAGTTTATGTAGATTTGACCTGGTTTGCCATGCCAAGGCTGCTTGTGTCATGTTGGAAGGCAGTTCAGACACAGTCAATGTCTCATGACACTGACACGTCTTCTCCTCTTCATTTTGCAGTTCTCTTCTTGGATTTCTTTCCCTTTTGATTCTATCTGTGGTCAGGAAACTGCTAGTGAAGGGCATTAGCTGCCTGTATTGGGTATAGATGGCTCCCCAAGTGGTTTAGTGGTGAAGAATTGCCCTTTAATGCAGGAGATCCAGGTTCGGTCTCTGGGTCAGGAAGATCTCCAGGAGAAGGGAACAGTTACCCTCTCCAGTATTCTTGTCTGGAGAATTCCATGGACAGAGGAGCCTGGCAGGCTACAGTCCATGGGGTCACAAAGAGTTGGCATGACTGAGCAACTGAAGTTGCACGCAGCTCTTTCCTAAAGCAATCTGCCCCAGACTAGTCTGTGCTCTGCTGGCTCTCTCAAATCAAGCTGGCCCTACTGCCTGAAAAGTGGGGGTACTTCTCATCCTCTCTGAATTTTACTCATGTTTTGCCCTGGGATGCTGACCCTTCTGGGGTGACAATTGGATAATTCTAGAATGGACAGCCCCAGAGGAGGAGATGCTCAAGGGCATAGGAATGCTAGCACAGTGCAGAAGGGGGCAGTGCCTCTTTATCCAGGAGCCTGACTCCTGATAATGCTTCCTGCCTTCTCTACCTTAGTGCTAGAATTTAAGAAGTGAGGTTTTGTTTTTTTAATTTTAGTTTCATATTGGAGTATAGTTGGTTAACAATGTTCTGTTAGTTTCAGGTGTACAGCAAAGTGATTCAGTTACACATATAAACGTGTCTATTCTTATTAAAATCCTTTCCCATTTAAGTTATTACAGAATATGGAGCAGAGTTCCTTGTGCTATATGTCAGGCCCTTGTTGGTTATCTGTTTCAAATATAACGGTGTGTACTTGTCAGCTCCAAACTCCCAAGGTATCCCTCCCGCTATCTTTTTCCTTCTGGTAAGCATAAGTTCAGTCTCTGAGTCTGTGAGTTGGTTTCTGTTTTTTAAAATAAGTTCATTTTTGTATATAAATATTTTTAGATTCTGCATATAAGTAATATCATATAATATTTATCTTTCTTTGTCTGACTTCACTTAGGATGATAATCGCCATTATCATCTATCATCATAATTTCCAATATCATCCTAAGTGAAGGAAGTCCCTTCAAGCCTGTATATTGTCATTCTGTTTATTTAACTCATATGCAGAGTATATCATGTGAAATGCTGGGCTGGATGAATCACAGGTGGAATCAAGATTGCCGAGAAAAATATCAACAACCTCAGATATGCAGATGACACCACTCTTCTGGCAGAAAGTGGATCACATCCTGGGCCATAAATCTAAACTTGATAAATTCAAAAAACTCAAAATCATTCCAAGCATCTTTTCTGACCATAATGCATTAAGATTAGATCTCAATTACAGGAGAAAAACTATTAAAAATTCCAACATATGGAGGTTGAACAACACACTTCTGAATAACCAACAAATCACAGAAGAAATCAAAAAAGAAATCAAAATATGCATAGAAACTAATGAAAATGAAAACACAACAACCCAAAACCTGTGGGACACTATAAAAGCAGTGCTAAGAGGAAAGTTCATAGCAATACAGGCATACCTCAAGAAACAAGAAAAAAGTCAAATAAATAACCTAACTCTACAACTAAAGCAACTAGAAAAGGAAGAGTTGGAGAACCCCAGAGTTAGTAGAAGGAAAGAAATCTTANGCAGAAATAAATGCAAAAGAAACAAAAGAGACCATAGCAAAAATCAACAAAGCCAAAAGCTGGTTCTTTGAAAGGATAAATAAAATTGACAAACCATTAGCCAGACTCATCAAGAAACAAAGGGAGGAAAAGCAAATCAATAAAATTAGAAACAAAAATGGAGAGATCACAACAGACAACATCCTATCTTCTGCCTCCGTTATTCTACTATTTGTTGCCTCTAGAGTGCTTCTGATCTCATTTATTGCATTATTCATTATATTTTGACTCTTTTTTATTTCTTCTAGGTCCTTGTTAAACCTTTCTTGCATCTTCTCAGTCCTTGTCTCTAGGCTATTTATCTATGTTTCCATTTTGATTTCAAGATTTTGGATCATTTTCACTATCAATATTCGGAATTCCTTCTCCGGTAGATTCCCTACCTCTTCCTCTTTTGTTTGGTTTGGTGGGCNACTCTCCTGTTCCTTTACCTGCTGAGTATTCCTCTGTCTCTTCATCTTGGTTATATTGCTGCATTTGGGGTGGCCTTTTTATATTCTGGTAATTTGTGGAGTTCTCTTTATTATGGAGCTTCCTCACTTTGGATGGGGTTCTATCAGTGGCTTGTCAAGGTTTCCTGGTTAGGGAGGCTTGTGTTGGAATTTTGGTGGGTGGAGCTGGGTTTCTTCTCTCTGGAGTGCAGTGGAGTGACCCGTAATGGGTTATGAGACATCAAAGGTTTTGGGATAATTTTGAGCTGTGTGTATATTGAAGCTCAGGGGAGTGTTCCTGTGTTGCTGGAGAATTTGATTATAGTCCACTCACTATTCTCGATGAACTTTTTTTTTTTTCCTACTTTCTTATCTATTGACACCTTTTTCCCTATGTCCAATAACTGTCGGATCTTGAGAGAAGGAGGGGTAAGAGTGAGGGGTCAAAACAATTAAGAAGTTCTAAGACGATTTCGAAATGAAGAAAGTCTTATACTTATGAGAGAGGAAGTTTTCTGTAGGTGGTCTGTGTTACTCCAAAGTAATTAGGACACATCCTCTAGTACTTGAGGAAGACCCTCGGTTACAGTACTACAGGAGATCGGGGATTCATACGGTGTTAGTTTTCTTGTACCCAAACTTAAGACTATACACGACTTAGGTTCCGGAGGTAAAACGACCTCAGAACCAAACGTAGTGACACGTTAATTCCGTACCTACGAGAAAAACGATACTTCAACGACACTCAGAGTTTACTTACTTTCGTGAAACTCTTAACTTTCAATGTAACGACTAAAATTTCACAATATGTTTAAATTGACTGGTAATAATAGAGTGATGTTACGTACCTACACTCTCAACCTAGTATTTCTTTCGACTCACGACTTTTTAATTACTAAAACTTGACACCACGACCTCTTCTGAGAACTCTTAGGAAACCTGACTTTCCTCTAGTTCAGTCAGTTAGGATTTCCTTTAATTGGGACTTATAAGTAACTTTCCTGACTACGACTTCGACTTCGAGACTATGAAACCGGTGGACCACACTTATTAACTGAGTGACCTTTTATGGGACTAAGACCCTTTCTAACTCCCGCCCTCCTCTTCCCCCGTCGTCTCCTACTCTACCAACCTACCGTAATGGGTGAGTTACCTGTACTCAAACTCGTTTGAGGTCCTCTATCACTTCCTGTCCCTTCAGACCGTACGACGTTATGTGTCCCAGCGTTTCTTAGTCTGTACTGAATCGGTGACTCGTTGTTGATTGCGATGTTGTTAATAGTTGACTACGATTGAAGTTCTCTTTGTTCTAATAGTGTTAACATTACTATCGAATATTGATTTACTAACCTAGTTAGTAAGTCTTTACTTAAATAGACTTAAATAATACGTATATGATACACCGTCCGTAACAAGATCCATTCCTCTTGTTCTTGTGAAAAGAAAGTATCTTAATTGGATCAAATAAAACTCCTTTTTATTAACTTTTTTTACGTCTGAGAATGTCTGGCACCGTACTATTAAATATTTAAGTTAAACCGAAAGGGATTCGGGGGAAGAATGCAATCGTTATTATATATTCTAAAAGGTGGTTAATTTAGATAGACTTTAGTGACTCATAATTTAATACCGGAGTCCTCTATATCCGTAATTCATCAATTTATGTTTTCTTTCGTACCAATTTTTCATTGTTTTTAAATAAGGGTCACCACCACAGTTGAAAAGATGTTCCAATTAATTAGTAACGTTTACTCACATCGCCCTTGTCCGAAGTCTAACTACAACTACTAACATTTCAAAGTTGAAACTTTTAGGGTTCGTTTATTGGATTAAATAACCAGTATTAGTATCATGTAAGTATTAATCATTTAAAAATTCTCTTGTATAATTAATTTTTCCTTTCGTTTGATTTGTGGATTGAACGTTCAAATTTCATAAATAATAGACTTGTATACTGAGGTATAACCTGTGTCAAGGGACTTAATTTATTATATAGAACATTCTAAAAGTTATCTAAAAATAAAAGATAAAGTCTTTTCGATACCTTTTTACATATAGTTTAACATACTGGGTTTCAGGGTGAAGTAAAAATTTACTTTAAAAAATGATGATGGTTTTAGGATTTTAAAAAAAGCGATACCTTATATATATGTATCTATGTATTTAACTAACTGACTTGTAGTCGATCTATTCTGATACTGTATATCGAAATTTCAATTACGAAAAAGTCACAACTTTGTAGGGATACCACCCGTAAGATGTGAACGATGTTAATTAATGTTTTATAAGAATTTTTATATAAAAACCAATGAAATTCCAAGACGAATAGGTTGTTACCTTTCTCTTGATAAGGAAGGGTACTCCAGAAGGTATGAGTGAGTCAAGATCGATGTAGGTAAATGGACAGGGGGGTTTTAGTGTCCACGATGGAAGTTCCGGGGAACGTCGGAGAACGGAGTGGACTACGAGAAGACTCGACAATCTGGGACCCTACAGAACCGGGTCGGGGGTAAAGGGTATTCGGAAACGAGACTGGCGGGAACACTTTACCTTCCGGTAAGGAGGCCGAAGAACACAAGGATTAAGGAGAATAGACGTAATAAGTAGTAGTATTTGGATTGCGAGAAGTACATATGGCATATTAGCGACAAACTTTATAGAGACATTGGGTAACCTTGTACCCCAGGGACTCCTGCCTGTGAAATGAAGAACACAGGAGTCGAGGATCCAATTATCCGTGTGTTATCGAGAACGGGTCAAAAACACAGTAGTCGTAAAATAATAGTAATAACAAAATTTAGTGAACAATAAACACGAGATACGAATACCTTTCTCTAATTACTGTCAGAAAAATTTTTATACATAATGAGAAGATGTATTTACTTTTATTTTTATAATCGTTTTTATGTACCGAAAAAGGGTAAGTCTTAGACTGAGAAGACTGAAAGTGAAGTTTTTAGTGACTACTGACAAAAGAATATATAGTAAAAGACCCGGTAGTCTTGGTAACCACTATTTCGTCCAGAAGTTTCTTAGGTGTTTTTATCGATTTGTGGGAACTACACCGAGGATTCGATCGAAACGCCAACACAACGACTCGGTCGGACGATCCTGAAAACAAGTAAAACCTGTGAAAGTTTGCATAGATTTTTATCTGACGTACGTGCGATTCAGTGAAATCAGTACAGGTTGAGACACACTGGGGTGTCTAGTATTGGACGGTCCGAGGGGATAGGTACCCTAAGAGGTCCGTTCTTATGACCTCACCCAATGGTACGGAAGGAGGTCCCCTAAAAGGACTGGGTCCCTAACTTGGGTCCAGAAGACGTAACGTTCGTCTAAGAAATGACAGAGTCAGTGGTCTCTTCGGGACTATCTACGCATCCAACAATATATAACCGATGATACTTATTTAGACGTTACTTATTTTATTATATTACTGAAGTCAATAGAGAATCTATGACTAAAATAAAGGGAAATCTATATTATGTGTCTTTTTATACCATCTAGATAAAAGTTCAAAATTGACTTTGAGGGACGAAGTTCTCTGACTTAAAATCGGAGAGGGTGGGAAACTCCCAACCCAATGGACTCAAGACTTGAAGAGGGGGTGAACATCAACTTGACTTCTGCAGAAGTCAACGAACATATAAAATTTCATTTAGGACCTGTAAAGTGCATATTCTGGAGTCTGACTGGAGACTGTTCCTGTAAAAAAGGTTTTTGTAAAAAGTTCTGAGTCTCTTCTGAAAAAAAAATTTATTTATTGGTTCTAAATTAGATTCATGACTGACGACGACGACGACGATTCAGTGAAGTCAACACAGGTTGAGACACACTGGGTCTTCTGCCGTCGGGTGGTCCGAGGGGTCGGGGACCCTAAGAGGTCCGTTCTTACGACCTCACCCAACGGTAAAGGAAGAGGTCACGTACTTTCACTTTTCACTTTCACTTCAGTGAGTCAGCACAGGCTGAGAATCGCTGGGGTACCTGACGTCGGGTGGTCCGAGGAGGCAGGTACCCTAAAAGGTCCGTTCTCGTGACCTCACCCCACGGTAACGGAAGAGGCATTCATGACTGATGATTCATGATTGATGAGTTTACACATAAACACACTAGATATTACGAACTTTGAGAAATGGAAAAACACATCAGGCAGACGTATCATATGATAAAAATTTTTCCCGTTAATAACTTTCTTATATAAGTAAAGTGACGACTCACACATGACAGTGAGTATGTGTTATAAATAAGTCCGAAATAGGGTACTTATTGTATCGTCCGTACCTTGATTTTTCGTTAACAAAGACAGGAACTCTTTATTTACCAGATCGATTCTTCTAACTATTATGTGTGTGTGTGTGTGTGTTGGACGTGTAAATTTTATTTTGTTATAGTAATTATAACTTATAAAGTTCGTGTATTCTAAAGTCCCCGTCTCTTTCATAGAAACTCTGTCTTAGTTAATCTCTAGTTAAAAAACACTTACTTCACTCGAAGTCTCACTCAGAGTTAAGTGGGACACACAAGGTTGTGACTTGGTCTTTAAACGTGTACCATTTGAGATTCCCTTTTTTATTCGTTGTTATACACACTACTATTTAATGATTCATCTTAAACGGGTATAGTTTTAATACGTTATACTGCAACTGGAAACTCGACGAGTACTTTTTCAGAACAATATTGATAAGTTTTCGTATAAATGGAACCCTTTCCTCCCCCCACGAGTTTTTTTGAAATTTCTGTACTTTTAGATTTTCCCTACGTAATAATACAACCTTAAAGCTCCCGTCACACCACAGACAACTTCCGTCGAAACCCAGTCCTCTAGACTGGGTCGTCGTTCGTACATCCGTCCTGTCTCTACGACGGTCCACCCAATTTGTGTCTCTGGGCTCTGTTCGTCCCACGAATATTGAAAAGTCCCTTTAGACTGGTGAAGGAGAGCGGTGAGTGTCAAGGTAGTAAGTTTCCTTTGCTTCTTGGTGGAACCCCACGAGTCCACATGTCCCTGATTTACGGGCTCAATAAACATTGGGGAACCGAAAAGGAACCAACTGTTCGTTGGGATGCTGGTCACCACGTAGACTCCTTTGTGCATTGTCCCCAGACTACGGACGAGACGTCACCGAGTCGACAAACTTATGTCACTACTGTTTAGTACGACCTGTTGTGGGAACGTGGGAGAAGAAGTTCGGAATAAGGTCGAGAAAAGTAAAGGTAGTAATCGGGACGACATTTCCACTCCCTGGCCTTCGTGTGGACTCATGTGTCTACTGGGTCGATGTGTCAATGACTCCACCTTGGGTCTGTCGGACTACGGTCCTGTGTGAAAGCCGAAATCGGTGCCAGGGAGGGGTGTAAGAAATCGAGAAGGAAAGGGAACAGGAACAGAGTACTTATTTTACCCTTGTAATAAGAGACACATAAGCACGTTCGTGGTCGTTCGGTACACGATGACTATCCGACAACTATCATATCACCTGTATCAAATTAAAAAAAAATCGGACACACTCATGTAGTTTCGATATATTCCAGTGGGACGAATAAATTGAATATACGTCTCATGTAGTACTCTTTACGACCTGACCTTCTTCGTGTTCGACCTTAGTTCTAATGACCCTCTTTATAGTTATTGAAGTCTATACGTCTACTGTGGTGAGAATACCGTCTTTCACTTCTCCTTGAGTTTTCGGAGAACTACTTTCTTTTTCTCCTCTCACTTTTTCAACCGAATTTCGAGTTGTAAGCCTTTTGGTTCTAGTACCGTAGGCCAGGGTAGTGAAGTACCCTTTATCTACCCCTTTGTCATCTTTGTCGCAGTCTGAAATAAAACCCCCCGAGGTTTTAGTGACGTCTACCACTGACGTCGGTACTTTAATTTTCTGTGAATGAGGAACCTTCTTTTCAATACTGGTTGGATCTATCGTATAAGTTTTCGTCTCTGTAATGAAACGGCTGATTCCAGGCAGATCAGTTCCGATGCCAAAAAGGACACCAGTACATACCTACACTCTCAACCTGACACTTCTTTCGACTCGGTGTTTCTTAGCTACGAAAACTTGACACCACAACCTCTTCTGAGAATTCTCAGGGAACCTGACGTTCCTCTAGGTCGGTCAGGTAAGATTTCCTCTAGTCAGGACCCACAAGAAACCTTCCTGACTACGATTTCGACTTTGAGGTCATGAAACCTGTGGAGTACGCTTCTCAACTGAGTAACCTTTTCTGAGACTACGACCCTCTCTAACCCCCGTCCTCCTTTTCCCCTGCTGTCTCCTACTCTACCGACCTACCGTGGTGGTTGAGTTACCTGCACTCAGACTCACTTGAGGCCCTCAACCACTACTTGTCCCTCCTGACCACACGACGCTAAGTACCCCAGCGTTTCTCAGCCTGTGCTGACTCACTGACTTGACTATATCCTAGAATCAAGGGATTGGTCTTTAACTTGAGGTCAAGGGGACGTAGTCTTCCGTCTCAGAATTGGTGATCTAGTGGTCTCTTAAGAGATCACCTGCAAGAAAATCTGTTGTTAAATATGACCAAAACCAACCGTTCCATGTCTCAATTAGATCGTACTAAATAAAAGAAGTAAGTCAAGTCAGTGAGTCAGTACAGACTGAGAAACGTTGGGGTACCTGGCGTCATGGCGTCCGGAGGGGTAGGTAGTGGTTGAGGGCTTCAAATGAGTTTGAGTACAGGTAACTCAGCCACTACAGTAGGTTGGTAGAGTAGGAGGCAGTAGGGGAAGAGGAGGACGGAACTTAGAAAGGGTCGTAGTTCCAGAAAAGTTCTCAGTCGAGAAGTGTAGTCCACCGGTCCCATAACCTCAAAGTCCAAATTGTAGTCAGGAAGGTTACTTGTGAGTCCTGGTTAGAGGAAATCCTACCTGACCAACCTAGAGGAACGTCAGGTTCCCTGTGAGTTCTCAGAAGAAGTTGTGGTGTCAAGTTTTCGTAGTTAAGAAGTGGTGAGTCGAAAGAAATATCAGGTTGAGAGTGTTGGTATGTACTGGTGACCTTTTTGGTATCAGAACTGATCTACCTGGAAACAACCGTTTCATTACAGAGACGAAAAATTATACGACAGATCCAACCAGTATTGAAAGGAAGGTTCCTCATTAAAATTAAAGTACCGACATCAGTGGTATACGTCACTAAAACCTCGGGGGGTTTAATTTCAGACGGTGTCAAAGGTGACAAAGGGGTAGATAAACGGTACTTCACTACCCTGGTCTACGGTACTAGAAGCAAAAGACTTACAACTCAAAATTTTGTTGAAAAAGTGAGAGGAGAAAGTAAAAGTAGGTCTCCAAGAAATCAAGAAGAAGTGAAAGACGGTATTCCCACCACAGTAGACATATAGACTCAAATAACTATAAAAAGGGGCGTTAGAACTAAGGCCGAACACGAAGTAGGTCGGGTCGCAAAGAGTACTAGATGAGACGTATATTCAATTTGTTTGTCCCACTGTTATACGTCGGAACTGTATGAGGAAATGGATAAATCTTGGTCAGACAACAAGGTACAGATCAAGATTGACAACGAAGGACTGGACGTATGTCTAAAGAGTTAGTCGTCCAGTCCACCAGACCATAATGGTAGAGAAAGTCTTAATAGATCCCTCACCTTTCCTCTTTTAGGTAAAGTGTCTCCGGCCCCGACTCCGAGTTCTACTGTCTACTAAATAAGTTCCAGTGGGAGAAAAGACTAACCTGACTCTTTCTTGATACCGGTCTAGAAAACAAATACTCGATCACTTTGCCACGTTGGGTTTAACCCTGAACTTACTAACCCTGAGAAAATAACTCAAAACGAAATAACTTATAATTAATATCTAAAACCTCTTGGTGGTCATGACCCGATCGAATATCGTGTTAATATGACACATAAAGGTTAGAAAAATCTAAAAGTCATTCAAGATGGTCGACTCATCGTAGAAAGAATGGTAACGGATTCCCATCGATGATTTCACGGAAGTCGATGTTATAACAATTTAAGTGTCCTGGAAAAACTACAAGATGAGGAGAGGGGCCGAGACCGGGGTCTCATTTATTTACTGGGGACCCAGTGATTCGGACTCCTACCTCTCTCCTTCCTGGATGACTCATGGGGACCTAGGTCCATTTGAGAGACTACGTCACTTCTTTCACCCCTCGGTTTGTCCTTAAGTCGTAACTTCACTCAGAACGAGGACACAAGGTCGGAGTCCTCGACCGTTGTTAGGAACGGGATCCGGACGTCTTTCTTCTCTTATGAACTTTCACAATTGTCGTCGTCGAACGTTTCCATTTACCCTAAGACTCCGTCATTTTTTCGACTGACAAGAAAATAAGGACACAGTGTCCGTAATTGACCGTCGTATACTTACCATTATCCTCGGTATTTGTCCATTCATACATTTGCAAAGTAAGAAGGAACGTATGAGTAGTCATTATGCGTGGTTTTTCTCGACAGACAGTATTAGTCGGTACAATCTTGTTATACCATCTTTTCGTTTGTTTAAGTGACTTCAGAAAGACGACGTCCTAACCAACCCAAGGGAAAAACGTTTACAAAAATGTAATCTCTTTGATCGTCTTAGATTCATGTCCTAATTTACAATCTAAACGGTTTATTGAGTCTGAAAGTTCACAGAATGTGAAATGTACAGTTCTAGAAACACAGTTTTCATTAAACTAACGAGAACAAACCACCACCCCCAAACACCTCTCTTCCCCTCCCACTATCACCCTCAACGAACTAACCCCCCTCCCGTCACTCTCACCTACTGAACTAAAGTTGGGAGGTCTATTTACCAAGCTAAGACTGAGTCAAACAAATATAACATGATTTGTGCACACAGGAAAGAACAATTAAAATATTGGAAAGGCAACCGTTATCCACATCAGTACGACTGTCTTAACAGGGGTCAGGTAAGACAGTGAGAAACTTTTAATTTGGTCAACCAACGTCACGTAATTATACACAATCAGCGAGTCAGAATAAACTGAGACCCTGCGATACCTGATATCGGACGGTCTGAGGAGACAGGTACCCTAAGGGGTCCGTTGTTATGACCCTACCCAACGGTACGGGAAGAGGTCCCCTAGAAGAACTGAGTCCCTACCTTGGACTCAGTGGACGTAACGTTCGTTTAAGTAATGACAGACTCGGTGGTCCCTTCATGTAAGTACAAACCTGTGTTAAACACGTAAGAACATTTATAGACAGTGAGTCAGTGGACCTTCAGACTACCACCTACTACTGTACCAACTTGATGTCAGTCAAACCGTTGTGGTTGAGACTACCTCGACTAGGAAGTAAGAAGGAGATGGAGTAGGAAATGAACAAACGAGAAATGGGAGGAAAGGTCCCATTTATGTCGTCCACCCCTGTCGACTGGACTCTACGGACCGAAACCTTTCGTTATAGTAGACCGAGAATCCGTACTTTCTCTAGTCTTGTACGGTGGGGTCTATACGGGAAGACCGTATTTCTGGAGGGATACGAGGGGATAAACGGATTCTCGTCACTCATACAAAGGGGAAACACATACAGAGGGGTGGGGTGGGAAAAATGGTCCTTAACGTCTTACTGAGTTAGTGGTCTCTACTAAGATCTGAGGACCCGGGTCTTACCGTGACAATCCTTAGATGTGTTTGAAATGATTTTGTGGGCTCGGAGGGAAACAACAAATCAGTGATCAACACAGGCTGAGAAACGTTGGGGTACCTGACACTGGGCGGTCCAAGGAGACAGGTACCCTAAAAGGTCCGTTCTTATGACCTCACACAACGGTGAAGGAAGGGGTTTAGAGGGAAATCGAAAGAGTATATAATTGGATGGTAGGGTGTACAATGACGGAGAGTCCGAAGGGTCTACCGAGTCACCACTTCTTGGACGGACGGTTCCTTCCTCTACACTCAAGTTAGGGACCCAACCCTTCTAGGGGACCTCTTCCTTTACCGTTGGGTAAGGTCATAAAAACGACCCTATTAGGGTACCTGTCTCCTCGAAACGTTCGATGTCATGTACCCCAATGTTTCTTAGTCTGTGCTAAATCACTGAGTTGTCGTCGGTCAGAGTCCTGGGACAAGGAAACGTAACAGTCAGGTTCCCCAACGTTTTTCAGTCTGTGCTGACTCTCTGCTTACGAGAAATGTAACAGTGAAAAGGTATTTAAATAACAAGAAACAAGTTTACAGATTGAGAGGTCCAGACTGACGGAGAACCCCAAAAGTAAAGTAAAGAGACTCGGGGTAAGGGGAGGGGTATACGTATGTTTTATTTGGAAAAGAGGACGATTCAACAGAAACCGACTAAGTCAAATTCCGGGGTCGGTGACTCGGGTAAATCCCATTTCGTTTGTCCAAAAAAAGACGGAACATTTCACTGAGTTTTTTTGGAATCCACCTTTTTAATTTTCAGACGGTTCACCGAATCCTACGAACCTCAAAGTAATGTATTTCATCGAGTGTAACATAGACGGTCCCCGTTCTCAAATTCCGAATTCTCTGTCTTGTAGACCCAAGGGGGGGTTCTGGCAAGGAGTGACCGAACCTTGATCACTGAGTCGAAGTGTCTGAATGAGTTAACAGACATTTTGTTAGAATTAATAAAGATGACCGAGACAGAGTGTCCCAACAGATTCCTTTTCTTTTTTTTTATACGTTTTGTGACTTTTTTTGATATTTCGTGAAATGTCTACAGTGTAAGTTATAAATCAAGATGGAGATCTATTTTATCAAAATTTTGAGGAAGAATATTCCGATGACACTCTTTAATTCAATACAACGGAATTCTAGTCCCCATGTAAATGAACTAGAAAAGGTTTGGTGACCTTTATTCTATGTTTGACATAATCCCCTAATATTAGACCGATCTTCTATTCTTAATTTCAAAACCACTTCTACATTGAAATTTTTTAACACGAAATACTAATACTTAAAACAGGTGAGGGGGAAGGTACTGGTACACAACCAGATGAGTCCGTAGGTCTACTCAGATTCATTTCTCATAAAAGGTCATCAGTACATGTGTACACTCTCAACCTGGTACTTCTTCCAACTCGTAGGGTCACCAATTCTGAAGTATAAGGTTTCGTCCCCCACACCCACGTTTGGGACCAGTCCCTCGATTCTAAAGTGCACGGACCTCCGGTTTTTTTTTTTTTTTTAGTCTTCGTTATCACATTGTCAGTTATTTTTAAAATGTTTAATGAGTGTAGTTTTTTTTAGATTTTTTTTTTTTTATGATACGATTTAGAATCTCACTTTTTCTTGGGTGTTAGGATTTGTTTCTTCGTTTGTCACCACTACACCCGACCCCTACTCCGTTCCCCTGTATGTCATCCCCACACACGTCTACCCACAAGATCGGGTCCTCTTTAGACTTGGGTCCGAGTCCCGTCCTCTCCCCTGGCGTACATGTCCTCCTCACCCTTCACTGGGTTCCACTGGTTGACCTGGACCTTAAGTTCCCTGACGACGGTTTTCACCACGACCTCCTTCTTTTGTTTTGTCGTATTAGTACCCCCACACCATACACGTACCTCGTATTAGTAAGTCGGTCGTCTCTTCCAAAACGTCCTAGTGTGTCCACACGTCCCTCGGACCTCCGACTCTGGATCCCGGACGACGACGACGACGATACAGCGAAGTCAGCACAGGCTGAGACACGCTGGTGTATCTGCCGTCGGGTGGTCCTCGGGGACAGGGACCCTAAGAGGTCCGTTCTTGTGACCTTACCCAACGGTAGAGGAAGAGGTTACGTCCTCTTCACTTTTCACTTTCACTTCAGCGAGTCAGGACACGTTGAGAATCACTGGAGTACCTGACGTCGGATAGTCCGAGGAGGTAGGTGCCCTAAAAGGTCCGTTCTCATGACCTCACCCCACGGTCCCGGATTCTACTCGATTACTTTTAGACACACCAGGGGACTCGACGGTCTACGTTGATACATCGGTCCTCCCTCTGACCCTAGAAAGTCCCGTTTCCGTCGAGTTCCCCTTAAACCTTCTTACATTAGACCAAGTCGGTCACACCTTTTGTCACGTCTCCGAGGAGTCTTTTGATTTTTATCTCAATGGTATACTAGGTCGTTTGGGTGAGGACCCTTATGTAGGTCTGTTTTGATATTAAGTTTTTTGTGTACGTGGGGATACAAGTATCGTCGTGACAAATGTTCTCGGTTCTATACCTTTGTCGGATTTACCGATAACTGTCTACTTATCTATCTCTTCTACACCACGTATATATGTGTTACCTCATAATGAGTCGGTATTTTTTCTTGTTTTACAGTAAATGTCGTTCTACCTACGTTGATCTATGATAGTATGATTCATTTGATTCAGTCTTTCTCTTGTTGTTTATGGTATACACCTTGTACCATAAGGGAATATCCACCTTATACCTAAGGTGGATATTCTTTATATCTTATATCTTAGATATATACCCTTATATATCTAAGGGAATATACACCTTAGACTTTATACTATGTTTACTTGAATTGATACTTTGTCTTTATCTTATCTTATCTTACCTTATTCCCTGAATCTCTTTTCAAACCCCCAACGGCTCCCCCTCCCCCAACCCCATTCCTGACCCACCCTCTAACCTCAATCGTCTCCATTCGAAAAAATATATCTTACCTATTTGTTATTGTAGGATGATATACGTGTCCTTGGATATAAGTCATAGGATATTACCTTTGGTATTATCTTTTCTCATAAAATTTTTGTCACACATACCCACATATTGACTTAGTGAACCGACATGTCGTTATTGGGAGTGTTGTGACATCTAGTTTATATAAAGTTATTATTTATTTATTATTTAATTCTTTCTTTTTTTTTTTGTTTGGTGTTGAGACCTCTCCACCCACCAAAGATGAAAAGACTGTGAGGTCTGGTATCCTTCCAAAAGACGCCAGTATTTACGATACTTTCAGAATTTTAATATGTTGTGTAGGTCTTCGTGTATTCTTATCTAAACATGTCAAAATTTCACAGTAGGGTCGTTTCTCTAAATAACCATGAAGATTTAACGGGACGGGAGGGTAAGGACAGGGTAGGTTTTATTTCTCAAACCGACATTTATATCTGTGACAGTATACGAGGAATAACAATAGAAACACGAGTGTCAAAGTAGGGGATACAAGTAAAAACGTTGTTTATATCTTCCAACGTCATTTAGACACTTATCTTGGGTATTTGGATTTAATATTACGTCTACACGTTTATTCTGACGTCCACTAGATGTCGATTTCTATCAGGTGCCAAACCTTCTCCGCCAACAATCCTTTTGACCGTCTAAATAAATTTCGAAAGTTTTCGGTCGAGAGACGAGAACCAGGTAAACCAAACCTTTATCGGACCACTTCGGTAGTAAAAGGCGAAGAGTGTTTGTGTTGAAAACTGCGGCGGAGGAGTGAGGAAGGGACGAAGTGTAAAAGGTCTGTAAAGGACGGTTTGATGTAAATGAGTGAAAGAAGTTTCTTTTTAAGGTCAGCCGGGAGAGGGGTCAACGGGATGTCACTTCAGAGATATCCGTAGTCTTTACCAAGAAAATTCGTTGAAAGAGAAACTTGACGCGTTCTCATTGAGTCTCTGAGACGTCAGACCTGGACTCGGGACCCCCGTCTTGTCGTGACTACATCATTTAGTTTAACTACAAACCCATGGGTCCAATCCATGGGTGACACTGACCGTGACCAAATCCTTTACATATTGTAAGTCGTTTTCAGGAGATTCGAGGGTTATGGATAAAAAAAAATTGGTTATACATAAATCTTTAAAGATGACTTCTAAATTTTCTTTTAAGAAACGATTACATAAACTCGATTATAAAGTGTCCTAGATCCAAAGGAGACTCACCATCTACCAACGAAAAAATAACAGCAAGTCAGTGATTCATCACAGACTGAGAAACGCTGGGGTACCTGACGTCGTCCACCGACCAAAACCTTTCATAATTCAATCTTTGAACCCCACCCCCTTTCTCACACGGGACGCTCCGGAGATTAAACGGTGTCCCTCATACTTGAACTCCGACTCGTCCTGACATTGAGGGGCAATCACTTACTAAATACGGTCACGATGAAATATTTCCTACTTAAGGTCCACCCGCGACTTGGCAAGTCACAGACAAGGGTAGTCATTCGAAACCGAATTCGACAGACTCGTAATCTCGTTGGTCGAGTCAAGTTCTGCTTGAGACTGAGGTCTCTAGAGTTGTACCTTCCACAGGGATGAAGAAACAGATTCTCGTCTACTTGTTAAAATCCTAATTTGACTTATTCTTTTGGTCGATACCTACATAGGACTCTCCGATCAAACACAAGTGCTTCAGTGTACCCTCGTTTACTATGTCCGTAATTTTACCCTCAACACAAAAAGTGAACATTGATTTTCTAGAAACTGTTTACTGTAATTTTAAGGATAAAAGAGGTCTGACTCACTTCGTCACCTCATAAGGAAGACTGTTACTGTCTTCCTAACCTTTCCTTTTACCTTTTCTTAGTATTTTACGAACAAATGGAACCTCGTCCGTGACCTAAGAAATTTTCTAGTGAGACGAGTTCTGTATTTCATAGGAACTTGAATGTGAAAAAAAAATTTTATTTTTTTAAGTCGTACCTTGAGGGGAGAGTGGGTGAAAATAGGAGATTCGGTGGTCCCTTCGGGGACTGTCTCTGATCCTTCTATGTAAATGGAACTAACAACCAGAGAAGAAAGTCTTGAACGAAAATCAGTAAAAGTTGTGTTATACAAGAACGATTTTGAGTTGAGTAACTGATATAGTTACCGCAAATGAGGTTCCCTTCTTGATGAAACAAATACAACTCACTCCTGTAAGTATCTTTAAATAAGTGTGTGTTTAGGTATTTTGTCCTGTTCTTAGGATCCTTTTACCCGTCAAACATGGTTGTAAAGACCGTACACTCTCGGAGTCGGTCAATTTATACACAAGTCCTGACACGAATTCTATTGAGTTTAACCATATTTGAGTTGTTATACACTTTAATTCACTTTTTCTCTTCTACCCGAAGGGTCCACCGAGTCATCATTTCTTAGGTGGACGGTTACGTCCTCTGTGTTCTCTACGTCCAAGTCAGAGACCCAGTCCTTCTAGAGGACGTCCTCCCGTACCGTTGGTTGAGGTCATAAGAACGGACCTCTTAGGGTACCTGTCTCCTCGGACCACCCTATGTCAGGTACCCCGACACTTCTCTATGTGTACTGACTCATTGACTGTGACTTAATTGACTCTTTTTTCTTCCATGAATTCAGGAAATATAGGAAATTAAGCAAAGGACCTTGTTATGATTCTCGAAAATCATAGTATAAGTTATTCTTTCGTTCATAGTGGTATAACCTACTTTGTCATATCGGACCGTAAAGAGTACATCTGGATGGAACTCCCAGGTCGTGTAGGGAAACTTTAAGAAGAACGGACAGCTCTACAGTAACAAAAGTCGTGTTCTCTACGACAGAAATCTCGGTCAACGTAATGGTGTTCGACAATCCATTTGTTATAAGTAAATACCGTCGAAGAACTAGAATCGGTTTTCCGGCTCTTCACTATTACCGTTGAAGAATTATGTCCCTATACATACACACACAACGAAAGTATACTTTAGAGGCTCGTTTTATTTTATACAAAACCTGACTTAAGTTAAGTAGAACAAGTCTATTAATATACTATCTTATAGTAAAGTAAACCCACGACAGATTGGATTACCTAGTAAAACGTCGTTTTTACACTATATGTTCCTTAGGTTGGTTCCCTTTTTACCGAACATTACTTTCGGGCGGTCTATACTTCCGTAAAGGGATGTGATAGGACTAATAAAGAATACATCTGAACACTGAAGGGTAAAACGTCTACACCTTTAACTATGAATCTTCTTACTCTGAAAGCAGATTCAGATGGAGTACCGATTTCCCATCTGGGTACTAAACTTAAGGATAACTGAGGAAAGTTTAATACACAAGAGACGTGCTCTAAAACACTAACGAGTAAATCTTTACTAAATAAAAGTCAGGCGAATTGGTGGAGACGATACTACGAGGCACCTTTTAAATGTTAAAAGATCCGGTGTTAAAGATGAGAATCCTCTTCCGTTACCGTTGGATGAGGTCATGAGAACGGACCTTTTAGGGTACCTACCTCTTCGGACCATCCGACGTCAAGTACCCCAGCGATTCTCAGTCTGTGCTGACTCGCTGAAGTGAATATGAAAAGTGAAAGGACGTAACCTCTTCCTTTACCGTTGGGTGAGGTCACACGAACGGATCTCTTAGGGTCCCTACCCCCTCGGACCACCCGACGGCAGATACCCCAGCGTGTCTCAGCCTGTACTGACTTCGCTGAATCGTCGTCGTCGTCGTCGTCGTCGTTAAAGATGAGAATTCCTCGTACTTCCGAGTAGAACACTCTTCTAGTGTTATTTTTATAATCAGATACCACGGTTTCCCGTCCATGGATGTGTAAGGAGGTCCTCGGGTGTCACTTCCCTCCACACACACACACACACGCCTCCCCCTTACACACACACACCCACCCCCCCACGCCCCAACTGAGAAGGAGTACCTTAGACTCGGATCAGAGCTTCTTGACCCTGGACGTCTCTACTCTCGAGACCTCTCCTTTACCGGCACTCTGTATTGTCCACACCTTCTTATACTTGGCAGGAGTATATCAAATGACCCGGGTGACCCGGGTCATTTTTCGTATAAAGAAAGCAATCGATACGTGAAATACTAGTCCAAAATACGAGACCGGGGTATTCTCCTTGAACGTACATCTTTCAAAGTGTCCGTCCCACCAGCAAGTCTAACCTTGCGAACGAAAGAATTGGTCAGGACGACGAATATATTTGTAAAGTAGCCCCTAAAGTAGTCTAGTGGAAGAGGAACTCCGAGATCTCTGTATGTTTTGACACTACGACTCTCCTACAATTTTGAGAATTCCCTCCTAAGGTTCTCGTTGAAAATACTCGGGAGAACGAGTTCCGTGTGTCTGACCGTGAAAACTACCACCACATAGAGTTGAAGCACTCACTCAGATTTCATCCCCCTAAGTGACTTTGATATATCGTTTCTCCTAATACGACAGTAACACACAAAAGTAACACTACCTGTTCTGTCTGGACTTCTACATCGACTTTACTCTCTTCATGGACAGTTTGTCCCTTCCTTTGGTTCTTACGAAATGTGAACTTCTCGATATTTGTCGAACTCTTTACAAATGAAAGGAAACAAAATTTGAGAACTCATTTACACTAAATAAAGGTGAAAAGAACTTTTTAAATTCTCGACTGGAAAGTATTAGTACAAACAAAGTTGGACGTTCATTTCTCCATTGTGTAATAAGTCCGAAAACTTGGGAGTCTTACTTTGGATCCTGAGAAACTATATTTGTCATTAATCAACGACTTAAATAAGAATGTAGAGATGGTACCACTAGTGAACACTACTTTCTAATTATCGACTAAGGTTTTATCAAGAGTTGTGAAGGAAGTGTTTTGTTTTGTTGTTACCTTTGTAGGTGTACGTTACATAAGGAACTAGAATCGGGTCACTGACTGTGACAATAAGGTGGGAGTTCATTCAACGAAAGAGAAGAATCTTTCCGTTGGGGAAAGATTTTACCAATAGAAAAGAAAGTTATAAAAGTAAATAAATAAACGACACAGGTCAGAGTCAACGTAGTACGTTCTAGAAAATGACCCCGTACGTTTCAGAGATCAACACCGCGACACTGCAACACCACGGGTCCGAGACCTCGTCCACCCGAGTCGTCGACACCACGTACCCGAATCGAGAAGGTACCGTACACCCTAGAATCAAGGGACTACTCCCTTGTTTGGGTACAGGGGACGTAACGTCCCGTTTAAGAATTGGTGACCTGGTGGTCCTTTCAGGGGGTTTACTATTAGAATTTCAATTAAGACGTGAATCGAACTCTACGGGTACTCCGTCTCTGTCATCCCAAACGGGAAATTTGCTTCACATTCACGATTTGGAGTGTAGGTAAAGAGGCCGAGAGGTTGAAAAGACATGGGAACTAAATCGGTTGTGTACAGTGTCGAGTCTACAAGTCATTTATACACAATTTACTTATTCTCTTGGCTACGGATTTTATTTCCCTTCCGTATAAAGTACGGGACGACTTATAGAAATATCAGGATCTCTGTTCCTAGTTTCAAATTAAAGTACTATGGGAATCGGTACTAAAAGATAGAGGAGTAGAAGTGTATTGACTATTTAGTGATTGAACCAGAACGTCAAGGAGTCGGTCCTTGTCACAGACTGAAAATTTAAGATTATTCTGAACTTATAAAATTCCTTTTACTGATAAAAAACTTCTTCTAGGAAAAACCTCAGGTTCATAGTAGACACCGTTACTCTTATTTGCATGTTTAAACTCTAGTGGTATGGTTTTTTTAATTGTGTAGTCCTACTTTAAAGATAAAGTAGTTCCGTTTTCCTTCCGGTAATCAGTAAATAAGACCAATAAATTTGTAAAATTCATTCGAGACTGAAAGCATATCAAAACGTTTTGACTAGAATTAATATCTTCCTGACTATCAAGGATGAGACAACAGACCAATAAATTGATTTAAAACTGGAACTTGTTTAGTGACTTTAAGATACCTAGTATCAAAAGATTTGCAGTCACCTGTTTGAATGAGAAGTAAGTCTGGTTGGGGAACCCCGTCGGAGTCACTGAGGTGTCAACTTCTGTTATTACAGACTAAACTTCTACAAGTTTCTATTAACGTAAAATGACCAGTTTTAAATTTACGGTTGAGAAGTTATATAAAACAAAAGAAAGACGGGAGTTTGGAAAATCTTAGCCGTCTTTTTTAGAACTATTAAGTTAAACAAAAGTGTCGTCAAGTCGACCCGTCGTATTAGTCGGGACCCCTCCTGAGATAGAGACAGGAATGACTGTCCCCGATGGCCGGAGACCCAGACACTTGTCGGTCCACGTCACTGAAATGCCCCAGTACTTTCTGATATTTAGTAAACGTCTTTACCAGTGTAGACACAAAATCTTAACATCACCCTAAAAATTTCGATGAAACAAAATTTTGAGATTCGTTTTTAATATCGGTAAAAATGTATAAAGACTAAAATTTTCATAATGAATGTCCGTAATCCCTATTTACACATAGAGTCGTCAAAAGGTTGAAAGTAGGTATCTCAAAGTTTATGTGCATCGAAAGAGGGGTCCTCAAATTTAAGTACGTAACAACAACAACTCAGAGATTCAACACAGACCGAGAAACGTTAGGGTACCTGACATCGGACGTTCAGAAGAGACAGGTACCCTCAAGAGTTCCGTTCTTATGACCTCACCCAACGGTAAAGGAAGAGGTCCCCTAGAAGGACTGGGTCGCTAGTTTTGACGTAGAGGATGTAGAGAACGTAACCACGAGTGAGTGAGCAAGTACAGACTGAAAAACGTTGGGACACTTGACATCGGGACGAGACAGGTACCTCTAAAGGACCGTTCTTATGACTCACCCAAACGTACGGAAGGAGGTTTTCTAGAAGGGTTGGGTCCCCAACTTAGACTCTGAGGACACAGGGGATGTAACGTCCACTTAAGAAATGATGACACGGTGGACCCTTCGAGTTCACGTACGTATACCAACTTATTATAAGTCAGGTTTCAGTGTACTGAACACTACAGTACTTTGTGTAAATAACTATACTGGTAGAAGGGTCATTTGACCCCGAAGGGACCACCGAATCGACCATTTCTTAGACGGACGTTACACCTTCTGGATCCAAGCTAAGGACCCAACCCTTCTAGGGAACCTCTTCCCTTACAGATGGATGACGTCATAAGACCGGACCTTTTAAGGTACCTGTCTCCTCGGGCTGCCTAATGTCGGGTACCCCAACATTTCTCAGCATGTACTGACGCGCTGAAAGTGTAAGGAAGGACCATTTGACGCTTACAGAGTGACTGTTCCTGGTGTCCATTGGGTAATGAAATAGGGGGCTTTGACGGAGTGCTGTGGTCGTTAGTTATCTACAAACTATTGTACTTTGTTTCATCATTTTAAGTCGTTGTTTTGATCCCCGAAACACCTTCAGAAGTGTCGTCAAAAACTTTGTCTTATTCATTCTTTTATAGGGTATTTAAGTGTATTTTAAGTCCTTGAGTCGAAAATTATTCTTGGAAACTCTATACCAAATTTTATAGGTTCACTCACTTCTTGATCAGTGATACTGTCTTTCGACGAAGAGTGTGGTCGGACACAACCGAAATCCATGGATACCCTACCACAAGAACTCCCAAGGTTACTACAGAGTAGTTTAGTTAGTTACATTAAGTGGTGTAATTGTTTAACTTTTTATTTTTGGTATACTAATAGAGTTATCTACGTCTCTTCCGGAAACTGTTTTAAGTTGTAGGTAAATACTATTTTTGAGAGGTCTTTCGTCCTTATCTTCCTTGTATGGAGTTGTATTATTTTCGATATATACTGTTTGGGTGTCGTTTGTAATAGGAGTTACCACTTTTTAACTTTCGTAAAGGGGATTTCAGTCCTTGTTCTGTTCCCACAGGTGAAAGTGGCGATGATAAGTTGTATCAAGACCTTCAAAACCGGTGTCGTTAGTCTCGTCTTTTTCTTTATTTTCCTTAGGTTTAACCTTTTCTTCTTCATTTTGAGAGTGACAAACGTCTACTGTACTAGGAGATGTACCTTTTGGGATTTCTGAGGTGGTCTTTTAATGATCTCGATTAGTTACTTATATCATTTCAACGTCCTATATTTTAGTTGTGTGTCTTTAGGGAACGTAAGGATATGTGCTTATTACTCTTTCATCTTTTTCTTTAATTCCTTTGTTAAGGTAAGTGGTAACGTTGCTTTTCTTATTTTATGAATCCTTATATAGATGGATTTCTTTGATTTCTGGATATATATCTTTTGATATTTTGTGACTACTTTCTTTAGTTTCTCCTGTGATTATCTACCTCTTTATATGGTACAAGTACCTAGCCTTCTTAGTTATATCACTTTTACTCATATGATGGGTTTCGTTAAATGTTTAAGTTACGTTAGGGATAGTTCGATGGTCGGTGTAAAAAGTGTCTTGATCTTGTTTATTAAAGTTCTAAACATACCTTTATGTTTTTTGGAGCTTATCGGTTTCGTTAGAACTCTTTCTTCTTACCTTGACCTCCTTAGTTGAACGGACTGAAGTCCGAGATGATGTTTCGGTGTCAGTAGTTCTGTCATACCATGACCGTGTTTCTGTCTGTATATCTAGTTACCTTGTTTTATCTTTCGGGTCTCTATTTAGGTGTGTGTATACCTGTGGAATAGAAACTGTTTCCTCCGTTCTTATATGTTACCTCATTTCTGTTAGAGAAATTGTTCACCACGACCCTTTTGACCAGTTGGTGAACATTTTCTTACTTTGATCTAGTGAAAGATTGTGGCGTGTGTTTTTATTTGAGTTTTACCTAATTTCTAGATTTACATTCTGGTCTTTGATATTTTGAGGATCTCCTCTTGTATCCGTTTTGTGAGAGTCTGTATTTAGTGTCGTCCTAGGAGATACTAGGTGGAGGGTCTTAAGACCTTTATTTTCGTTTTTATTTGTTTACCCTAGATTAATTTTAATTTTCGAAGACGTGTTGTTTCCTTTTATATTCGTTCCACTTTTCTGTCGGAAGACTTACCCTCTTTTATTATCGTTTACTTCGTTGACTGTTTGTTGATTAGAGTTTTTATATGTTCGTTGAATACGTCGAGTTAAGGTCTTTTTATTTGCTGGGTTAGTTTTTTACCCGGTTTCTTGATTTATCTGTAAAGAGGTTTCTTCTGTATGCCTACCGATTGTTTGTGTACTTTTCTACGAGTTGTAGTGAGTAATAATCTCTTTACGTTTAGTTTTGGTGTTACTCCATGGTGAAGTGTGGTCAGTCTTACCGACGCTAGGTTTTTAGACGTTCGTTATTTACGACCTCTCCCACACCTCTTTTCCCTTGGGAGGATGTGACAACCACCCTTACGTTTGATCATGTCGGTGATACCTCTTGTCACACCTCTAAGGAATTTTTTAACGTTTATCTTGATGGAATACTGGGTCGTTAGGGTGACGACCCGTATGTGTGGCTCCTTTGGTCTTAACTTTCTCTGTGTACATGGGGTTACAAGTAGCGTCGTGACAAATATTATCGGTCCTGTACCTTTGTTGGATCTACAGGTAGTCGTCTACTTACCTATTCTTTCGACACCATGTATATGTGTTACCTCATAATGAGTCGGCAATTTTTCTTAAGTAAACTTAGTCAAGACTACTCTACCTACTTTGACCTCGGCTAATATGTCTCACTTCATTCGGTCTTTCTTTTTGTGGTTATGTCATATGATTGTGTATATATACCTTAAATCCCTCTACCGTTACTGCTGGGACATACGTTCTGTCCTTTTTTCTGTGTCTACAGATATTGCCTGAAAACCTGAGTCTCCCTCTCCCTCTTCCACCCTACTATACCCTCTTACCCTTAAGATTGTACATATAACAGTACATTCTTAACTTAGCGGTCAGGTACAGACTGCATCCCACGTCGTACGAACGCCGACCACGTACCCCTACTGGGTCTCTCTACAACACCCCTCCCCTCAACCCTCCCCCCAAGTACAAACCCTTGCGTACATTCTTAATTTCTAAAATTTTAATTTTTTTTTTTCTTTTATAGAAATGATTTTTGTTTTATGAATTCGAATCTATAATGGGAGTTTTGGCAAAAGATAAAAACAAAATTGATCAGATTGTAGCCACTTTTGTAGTATAGTTGGAATTTAAAGTGTCTAAAAAGACGATCTTTTCTGGAAAAGTAAGTACCTTAGGTATCTTGAAGTGAAAAGTTCTGACGTAAATCAGTGAGCCCTAATAGTAAAAAAGGGGTCTTTAAAGGTAGTAACAAAGACTAGTAAAGTCAAATTTATGTGACGATTCAGTCTCCGAAGAAGATTTGGTCTCCGTTTACGGTTTCAACCAAATTACTTAATACAGTCATCTACCGTAAAATAAGAGTTAGGTCATTTACACAGAGGTCATTACTTCTCTCTGTGCCCAGACACTGTCAACTAAAACGTAGTCGCTTTACAGTAGTCTATGAAAAACATGAGAGTGGACTACGACCTTTTCTAACACCCGTTCTCCTCTTCCCCCGCTGTCTCCTGTTCTACCAACCTACCGTAGTGACTGAGTTGCCCGTGCTCAGACTCGTTCGAGACCCTCTCTCACTTCGTGTCCTTTCGGCCCACACGAGGTCAGGTAGCCCAACGTTCGTCAGTCTGTACTGAATCGTCGACTTGTCGTTGCGAGGGGAGGTCTGACCTCCGGTGGAGGAGTAGTGGAGGGGGTAATGGACGTTCAGTCCTTCTGAGAGAGAGAATGCTGCAGGTTAATATAGGAGTTTTAAGTTCAACAAACTCATCCTACTAGGGGATCGGGATCTTGTGTCATCCCCTAGCTCCATAAAAGTCTATATGACAATTTTACCTCACCCAAAGTTTTTACGTGTGTAAAGGATGGATCTACAAGTTGTAAAGACACGGAACTTCAGTAAGATTTATATATGATAACGTACGAGTCAGTACAGGTCTAGAAACGTTGGGGTACCTGACATCGGGTGGTCCGAGGAGACAAGTACTCTAAAGGGTCCGTTCTTACGATCTCACCCAACGGTAAAGGAAGGTGTCCTCTAGAAGGGTTTGGTCCCTAGCTTGAACTTAGAGGACGTAACCGTCCGCCTAAGAAATAGTGGTGACGATTTGTTAATTTTCGATAAAAGAGATACTCAAATTAAAGTCTAATTGTCCGTCGCGAGACTGACTTTATAGGAGACCCGCTGTAGCAAGAGAGAGACTACACACTGAACGGTTAACTAAGGTTACCTATGGACCTCGGTTCTTGTCGTGTCCTACAGTCAAGACCCTTACTTAAGTCAATTTTTGACGAATAAAAACAAACTCTCGTGTGACTGAACCAGGAGACTCAATCGTGTCCAGTACTAGACATTCTTAATGATGTTTGGATTTTGACCCTTTCATTAGATGGTTCAACGATAAAGGACCCTTTTAATTTACACGTGTCGTAGACACTACTTTACATATATCCACCTCTTCAAACAACCCGACTGAGTGTTCCTCCAAGTGAATCTTTTACTTTGTTTGGGTCATCGGGAAGAGATTCAATTTTCGGACTTGTATTCGTCAACTGTGATAAGTCATGAAAATCTTAAGTTCGTAATTGCCACTAGGAAATCTGAATAAAAAAAAATTCGGTACGATAAAATGGTAGACTCTAAAAAGAAAACAAAGTTTAGTATTGTCTCCGAAAAGAGATCCCACCAAAAGTTAAGTAATTGGATAAGAAGTTTTTGTAACCAGATTCTCTTAAAGAATCAACCGTTCCTTACAAAAGTTTCCCTATCGAAGAAATTAACTTTCCAAACCATTTGTAAAGGAAATAAAGTGAAAGTAAAACTTTATTAAATATACGAGATTGATCGTTCGTTTGTAAAGTTTTCTCAGTTTTATGTAGTTAAAAGTCTTTTGGATATGACTCGAATATTTTGTAAAATGAAACTATTCTCTGTAGTCTCCATTTGAAAAAAAAATTCTACTTTAACATATTATTTTGTAAAGATCTAAAGATTCTATAAATCTGACAATACGTGACCTATAACTAGTATAGAGAAAATACAAGTAGTGACTAGTGTCTATTTTAATATCCTTCAATTATATTATTCTGAAAATAAAAAATAAAAAAACTAGACAATTATTTCCTGTATAAATACTTATCACAAATACCAAGGAACCTTGTGACACTTAAATATATTTACTATCATCCTCTTTTTGACTTTCCTTACCGGTCCTTATCTACGAATATAGAACAAATTTAGATACCTCTTAAATAAATTTTGTCCATATAAATTTATAACTGTTAGTCTAAAGTCCTCGAGTACCAAGGATTAAATGAATAAAAAAGTCCCTGAGTTAAGTTACCAATCAAATATATTCCGTAATTTATATTCCAGGCTCGTTCTAATATCCACTGCCCTGTTAAAACTTAATTGTCTCCTTTGATGGTAGTCTCAGAATAATAGTACAGACTCACATGGGGTCCAGGGGGAGGTTCAGACCCCTTGGTCTTCGTTCCTTCCTTTCTTCTTTCCTTCCTCCCTTCCTTTTAAAAGACAGAGTGGTATAAAGAGTGACGGTTAAATTTTATAACAAAAATCTAGTAGACGTTTAATCTTACCGAAGGGACCACCGAGTTTCCATTTCTTAGACGGACGTTATATCCTCTGGGGCAAGTTAGGGACCCAACCCTGCTATGGGACCTCTTCCTTTGTCGTTGAGTAAGATCATAACAACGGACCTCTTAGGGTACCTGTCTTTTCGGACCATCCCATGTCAGTCCCCGAGTTTTCTTAGTAGGTACTGACTTGTCGACTTCTACTAACGGACCATACACTTTTAGTTTATAAAGTCCGTCTAAGCTCTTTATTTCTGTACAACGACTGTTCTTATATATAAAAATTTTTTAGGTCCTTTCTCAATGATTTTATCTTAACGTATATTTAAGGAAAAAGTAGGAGATTACAATCTCTTAGAAAAACTAGAGACTATAGTATTTTATTTAATGAGATAAAACGAAAAGTTTACGTAGGATATAGTCCTCTATTTCTTTCTTTTTCCATTATAAGGTTCGACGTGACATATATAAAGTCTTTAACTTTTATTAGAGTGATTTTCTTATTAAACATATCTCTTTTAATAATTGTCAGGATGACTCTTGCACTAAAGTCAGACCTTTAAGAATAAGAAAATAAAAAGATATAGGTCAATCTGACCGTTATACCCTGATTACTGATCTTAGATTTATTAATAATCGACTCCAACTGCCAGAGGACAAGTGGAAGTGTGTCTTAAGTTCTACTGGAGTAGACTTTACGTTCTTGATTGAGAAGACAACCCGTAGAGAGAGATACTGAGTCCGAAAGTTACATAAGTATCCTATTAAACGTTCGACCCCTTATATACATACGTCCCTTAATCGTGAAACGTCGAACGTAAAACAACAGAAACTTTATCAGAGGAAGTCTTGACAGTACTGACTTTTCACGAGACTAGAATCTTCGTCTTTCCACTCGAGGTCTAAACCTGTCTCTTACCCCTTGACACCGCCCCCCCCCCCCNCTCCCTGACAAAGGAATCGTAAATTTTTCGACTATCTGACCTGGGTTCGTTCGAGTCTCTACAAGTATGTGGTCGGACTGGTCTCCGACACTTACACCACGAAAACACGAAAGTCTGTACCCCAATCCCATAGAACACCCGAAGAGTGGGGACGAGGAAGAATGGATACTGTTCCAGAGACACCGGGGGTCTGTCCTCTCGAACGACGTCGCCCTACGATCCTGTTCGTCCTCTTCCCGGTGGTTCCCGTCTTTCCGGTGGTACGTGTTACTCCTTAGGACCGGCCGGGCGACCGTCCTAAGGAGTTCCTGAAAGGGACGACAGGGTCTCCTTTGACAATTGTTTAAATTTCCAGTGAGTCCGGTGTTCCTAGGAACCGGATCCAGTAACTTCTCTTATTATTACTAGTCTATCTTTAAGGTCACCGTTATCTTTAAGGTCTGTTCTGTCCGCGTACCGTAACGAGATTCTATCGTCTTTGGACACGGTCCTTGATAGATATCCAGGAGAGGGACTAAATTTGACCTTTCCCTAAGGTGAAATTTACACCGGTTCGTGGTGGAGTGGAATGAAGGAACTAGGGTTCTTTATGTAATGTCAACTAGCCTTACAATTTACACCAATACAAAGAAGGGACGAGAAACAAAAAAAGAAGGAAGAAGTCTTTTTCTTTATAGTGATCTAGTTACAAAATCTGTAGTTCTGAACTTCCATATCGGAGTGGTTCTTGATGTTCATATGTTCCGTTTCCACCTATTTTTATACAAGACCTACGAGGACGTCCTCCACGTCTACTCGGTCTGAAGTCTCTTTCCAGACGGGACCGAAGACCCTCACGGTACTCGACCTCTTCCTCGTGATCTGTAGGGCTCTGTCCTCTTCGAGTAGGGTCCCTCAGATCCTCATGTTCGACTACTGTCTAACCACCCAAGTACACAGCGAGAACGTCAAGGTGTGGGCGGTACTATAAGTACGTCCACGAGGTCAGACCCTTTCAAGAGTCTCTTTCCTCAGGCCTGGACTCGTACCGTCACACACCCTGAGTACCGACCAGTAGTGGTCCCGTCCTTACCTTACGTCGGTGGTCCCAGTCGGAAAGAGTTTCTAGACGGTGTCTCCGACTTCGTCGTCGGAGTACACTCCAAGACCTGACCTCGCCCTCTCCCCCGTTTACAGGGACTTCACTTGTAACTTAAAGGACACTCAGACCCGAAAACAAAATAAGACAAAGGATTTGAGAGTTTTACAAGTATATAACGACTTTAGTTGATCGGTTAGTAAGTAAATACATTCCGAAAGAAAAGAAAAAAATTCGAAAAATTTTACTGTAAAGCATTTTCAATTGTACATGCATTATCTTTTTTTTTTTCTTTTGACTTCCTTTTTTACAGTAAGTATTAGTGTTCGTCAAATGCAAACATTCTGAAAGAAAATGTACAAACAAGTTCTATCGAGAAAAACAAGTTAAATTTTTAGAATTAACTTTTCATATCACTTGAAAAAAAAAAGTTGAAAAACAAAACATAACCCTATATCGGTTAATTGTTAAACACTATCAAAGTCCACTCGTCAACTTCCCTGAGTTGGCGTGTATATACCCATAGAGAAGAGGGGGTCTGAAGGGAAGGTAGGTCCGACGGTGTATTGACTCGTCTCAAGGGACACGATGTGTCATCCAGAAACAACCGCTAGGTAAAATTTATATCGTCGCACACGTACAGGTAAGGTTTGAGGGATTGATAGGGACCGGGAGAGAGAAGGGAGACCGTTGGTATTCAAACGATAGATTCAGTGTATCCTGAAAAAAGTAGTATAAGATTTTACACTACTAGTCTTATCTCGTATACTAAGACCTGGTCCACCAAAGATCTCCTAAACTTTTCCGGAATACTTATTCGATCGTCGGTTTTTTTTGTCTTGTGTCGTGTACTCTTTTGACTGATAACCAGGAAGAAAAACCTACAAAATGTATGGACCTAAGTAAAGAAAACTTCATACACATTACTGACTTTGACGTCTATTGAGTCCGGTCTACAAACGATCTTAAGTACTGAACTGAATTAGAAGTTTCAATCATTGTGATTTTTAGGGATTTTCAGAAGGTTTTATAGAAGGGGACATGACACTTTTTCATTTTTTACAACTTACCTTATGGTTCTACGGTGACCTTTAGTCTCCCGTTTGAGTCTTTAAAGTAATTTTACGTACAAAGTCATAAAAGACTAATACATTCCTTGTACATAAGTAACACTAATTAGTTTATATATCTTTTTATATGTCATTTTTTACTGTTCTGTAAGTATAGTGGGTATTCAAATAGGTAGGTCTCTTTTACTAATAAATGTAAAACTTTATATAGACGGGAAAACTGTTTGTATGTCGTGTATCGATTACAACTATACCTGAAGGGTCCATCACGGTCGTCGTTTTGCGGACGGACCGTCGTGTTCTCTGTACTCTCTGTGCCCAGGCTAGGGACCCAACCCTTCTAGGAGACCTCTTACCTTATAAGGTCATAAGGTCTTATGATCTTATGGGCGAGGTCATAAAAACTGACCTCTTAGGATGTCTCCTCGGACCACCTGATGTCAGGTATCGCACGTGTCTCAACCTGTGTTCACTTTGCTGAATCGTACACGTGTGTGTTACAACTATGTGAAAACACAACCGTCCTAAAATGTTATATGTAGTTTTTGAAAGAGAACCTTTCATACTTTTTTTTTTCTCTTTATTAAATGTGAAAGGGTATGATCTTTATCAATGAAAGTTCTATGACAAATGAACGAAAGACCTAAAAATATGCGTATCAGGTTCCTAACGTCTGAAAAAGACATTTCCCGATCTGTCGTCTATAAAATCCGAAAAACCCGTCTACCAAAGTCATTGTTGATTAGTTGAGACGGCGACGCCGACCTTTCGCCAGTCTCTGTTGTGTATTTGTTTGACACACACCGGTACACGGTTATTTTGAAATAAATGGTTTTGTCAGTACCCGGTTTTAACCGGAAATCCAACGTCAGTCGGTTAGGAACCGTATCTATGTCATTTAGACACATTTTTACAACAAATCATTGTTCAATATATATGACAAACGTTGGTCGAAAGAAGAATGAAAAGAACACTGAAAAAGTCCACTATTTTTATATAAAGATTTTGTAGATACATCTACCGAAGTTATATAATGAAAATATATTCATATGGTACAAAATATAAAATTTAGAGTGTAATAACTTGAAGTGTCAAATTTAAAAAAATTATAACATTACTTACTTCGGTTAAATATGGACTAAGACACACGAAGAAAGAGTAGAAAAATACATCGTATTTAAATACCTTTAGTTTGATCACTTAGTTTACTTATTTATAAAGAAACCGAAAACTTTAAACGACGGTTTAACGGGGTATCTTAAACACTACACAAAAAGGAGAGTTTACACCTCCTCACTGATAAAGGGGTGTAAAAGTGACAGAGAGGTCAGATTGTAGTAAATTAATAAACAAATCCATGAATATAGAGACGTTTATTATATGTAATAAAAAAGTGTGTAAATATCTGACAGATTAAAGAAAACATTTAAAGGAGAAAGTAAAGACAATAGTAGTAAGAAGATAAAAAAAAGGATGTATATTCATTTTCCAAAACATTATAAATGACCGAAATTAAGGGATCAATAAATAGAATATTTAAAAGGGGACCAATCTACAAAAAAGGTACCTTAAGAGATCCGTTTCTATAACCTCACCCATCAGTAAGCGTAGAGGTCTACTAGAAGGGTTACGTCCCGGACATAACGTCCGGTGGTCCCTTCGAGAGTAGTTACTCATTCTCTAAAACACTATAGACGACTGATACTAAAGGATCATTACGTAGAATATTTAAAGGGGGACAATCAACAAAAAACAATGTAAATGAACTACCCATAAATAAAATTAAGTCTTTTGAATAAAAAATCAGTAGGTTATTTATCGTAAAATTTTTTAATTAATTAAATAAAATTAACCCCCGATTAATGTTATAACATCACCAAAAACGGTATGTAATGTAACTGTACTTAGTCGGTACCCACATGTACACAAGGGGTAGGACTTAGGGGGAGGGTGGAAGGAAGGGTAGAGTAGGGAGTCCCAGTAGGGTCACGTGGTCGGGACTCGTGGGACAGGGCACGTAGTTTGGACCTGACCGCTAGACAAAGTGTATACTATCATATGTACAAAGTTATATAAGAGAGTTTAGTAGAGTGGGAATGAAAGAGGGTATCTCAGGTTTTCTGACAAGATATGTATACACAGAGAAAACGACGGAGTGTATGTCCCAGTAGTAATAGTAGAAAGATTCAAGGTATATATACGTAATCATATGACATAACCACAAAAAGAAAGACTGAAGTGAGACATATTACCGGAGGTCAAAGTAGGTTGAGTAATTTTGACTAAGTTTACATAAGAAAAATTACCGACTCATTATAAGGTAACACATATACATGGTGTCGAAAGAATAGGTAAGTAGACGGTTACCTGTAGATACAACGAAGGTACAGGACCGATAATATTTGTCACGACACTACTTGTAACTCATGTGTACAGAGAAAGTGAAGACCAAAGGAGTCACACATACGGGTCGTCACCCTAACGACCCAGTATACCTTCAAGACAAAGGTCAAAAAATTTCTAAGAGGTCGCACAAGAGGTATTACCGACATGATCAAACGTAAGGATGGTTACCACATTCTCTCAAGGGAAAAGAGGTGTGCGAGAGGTCGTAAATAACAAACATCCGAAAAACTGTCGTCGGTAAGACAGGCTACACTCCACCATTGAGTAACACCAAAACTAAACGTAAAGAGACTATTACTCACTACAACTCGTAAAAAAGTACACAAACGATTGGTAGACATATAGAAGAAACCTCTTTACAGAGAAATCAAGAAACCGGGTAAAAAACTAACCCAGTAAATAAAAAGACCTTAACTCGACGTATTCAACGAACATATAAAAACTCTAATCAACAAACAGTCAACGAAGTAAACAATAATAAAAAAGGGTAAGGCTTCCGACAGAAAAGTGGAACGAATATCAACGGAAGTAAGATACTTTAAAAATGAAATAAGTAAATAGTTTTCTTGTGGAAACACTTAATATGGAAGTTTCAACACAATTATAAAAATAAATTTATAAAATAAGATTGGGTAGATCTTAAATATTATGTAATCCTTATATTGGTATACATAAATTAAAAAGTTTATCAACAAATTCTCTTTGGAAAATACACTTTATAGTGGAATTAATATATGGGTTCAGAAAGATAAATGATCCCAACTAAAGATATATAAAATAAGACAACGTGAGTAGAATGACGTTTGCCAAAGTAGTCATAGTGTCTTAAAGTCAATCTTATTGAAATGTCACAGAACATTACATGTAGTCACGTTCAGGGGAGAAAAATAAAAAGTTATAACAATTTTAAAACGAACAGAATGTCAACTTACAATCTCGGTAAAAAAATTTCAAAAACAGGTGCGAGCAAAGATAATCTTTATGTTATTAAGATATTTAACTGACCCCCTCTTAATCGTGGAAATACCTTTTCAAAGAAAGGTGAGTCGCAATACTACACGGAGAGAAACAAGTTTCGAAGAAAGTACGGAAGAGACATCAGACAACGGAAGTAGACCCAAGACGTATAAATGAGGACTTGTACATCATTAAGGTACGACGATACTTTACCCAAAAAGTAGTACGTAAAGTTTTACATTACCGATACATGCCGTACGGGGGGTTGGGCCTCAAATTCGTATTAAGATTGGAGGAAATTTAGGTAGGTCAAGGATACAAGACATATGAGATAGGACGGGAGACAACAGGTGAAAGTAACGGTATCCGAAGTATATATAAAGTATATATGACGGTGACCGAAGTATATCTGAGACTAGTAGAGAATCGACCTACTAACATGTAAAAAGGTATGATCAGAGGGACCGAGGTTTTAGTAAAGTGAGATTAGGTATGAAACTACTACTCACTAAAAAGACTTTAAGTTTACAACATAAGAGTTTAAAGAGAAGTTTATGAACTTATAGATGGGTGTCTAATGAAAGTTACAAAATCCACGTCTACCAGGGTCTCAGGTCGGTGGTAGAGGAGAATAGAGGATCGGGCAGATTGAACGGTGATTCGACGTCGGAAGGTCCACGAGTGTCAAGCCACGTACATGTTCATCACTCTTGACATATGAAACGTGAGTCACAAAGGAGACAGTCTTACATTAGACATACTTGTGATAATGATCTGACTTGTAACGCCATGGGTTTCATTAGCTACCATTGACCTTGTTTGTTAAGGACGCACAATTACTGTCGTGTCCCCTTCACACACCAAGAGGTCCATCGAGTACAGGTTCACCACTAAGTCTTGTGTTAAGGAAAGGTGAAACACTACGACGGTGGAATCTGTACACCATAGGTTCCTCTCTTCTCTCCTACACCCCTAGAACCCCGTCCCCATCCCCCGTACAATACTGTTCGAAAGTGTAGGAAGACCGGCGTAAAGTAACGGTTTTGGGTATTCTCAAATATTGTACTAAAACACCCCTCGACCCTTTCTATCGGAAAGAAACACGAATCCTTTTCCTGTACTTTAACCAATCGTATCTCGGTCAAAGATGGTGTTGGGAAGTTCCCGTCGGACAGATAAGGTGACCAAAAACATAAGGGTCATAGATAGTGTCACGAATCTTTATATTTCATTCAACTATTTGCGTACTTATTTATTTGTCTATTCGAGATTCAGCAGATCGATATGTTAATTGTGTTATAGATCTTAGATTTATCCTAATATATCCATGTACTTTGATTTTGACACAGACCCTCCCCTCAAACCAAAATAATAATAATAAAAAAAATTAAAATAAAAATGAAAGAAAATGAAATGTTATGACATAACCAAAACGGTATCTAACTGTACCTAGGTGGTACCCACATATGTTCGAGGGTTAGGACATAGGGGGAGGGTGGAGGGTGGGGTATAGTAGAGAGACCTAATAGGGGTACGTGGTCGGGGTTCGTAGGACATAGGACATAGTTTGTATCTGACCGTGAAGCAAAGAATGTACTATCATGTGTACAAAGTTACGGTAAGAGGGTTTAGTAGGGTGAGAGAGGGAGAGGGAGTCTCAGGTTTTCAGTAAAGATGTGTAGACACAGAGAAAACGACAGAGCGTAGGTCCCAGTAGTAATGGTAGAAAGATTTAAGGCATATATACACAATCATATGACATAACCACAAAAAGAAAGACCGAATGAAGTGAGACATATTAGCCGAGGTCAAAGTAGGTAGAGTAGTCTTGACTAAGTTTACATAAGAAAAATTACCGACTCATTATGAGGTAACACATATACATAGTGTCGAAAGAATAGGTAAGTAGACGACTACCTGTAGATCCAACAAGGGTACAGGACCGATAATATTTGTCACGACGCTACTTGTAACCCCATGTACACAGAGAAAGTTAAGACCAAAGGAGCCACACATACGGGTCGTCACCCTAACGACCCAGTATTCCGTCGAGATAAACGTTAAAAAATTCCTTAGAGGTGTGACAAAAGGTATCGCCGACATGATCAAACCAAAATCTAAGATAGAGGTCAAACTCTAACTTTACTCTGTAGTTAAAGGTTGACTTGTGTCCGGTAAGACTTCGTTACCGAAAGGGAAGGTTAGGACCAGGAGGTCACAAAAAGGAGTCGGTTCATGTCGAGGGAGGTAGGGTACACTCGGTAGTCCACCGTAGTAGTCGGGTCCAACCGGTCGTGAAGAGAACGACCGACCATTCACGATGCTCACGTCCCAAGGACGACGATACAGGGGTTTCGGATCGGAACATAGACGATGACCCCTGTTTTCTTCGGTCTCTGGATCCTGTCATATTTACCCTAAGGTAAGTCTCTTGCCATAGAACGTTACATTTAGATGTCTGAACCTCGCCACACTCCTTTATTCTAAATCCCTAGTACTGTATCCGATGGACTCACAACCTGGTCTTTTGTTACGGGGACCTCCACATCTGTGCTTCACTGAAACCTATCTAAAAGAACTACAACTTGGAAAATAGACTTTTCGGTTCTTCGTAGAAGGGTACTTCCCATGAAGTGTCTCATGGAAGTCGGAAGGGACCACGTCATAAGAAGGATTGGTCTGAGTCAACGGACGTCAAAAAGATACCCGTTCACATATAAGTTACAAGTTACAAGTCGGATCTCAAACCAATTCTCGTGAAAACAGTTCACGAGTTTCTCACGTACCCTACTAACATGGGTACTACAACATCAGTGACGCCAGTCATGTCTTAGAAGAGTCACGTAAGTCATCTCTGAACTGACATGTCTTAGGAGCTGAACAGAATAATGTATGTAGAAATTACACAGTATAAATCAAAACATTATCTGTATTTTGTTCGAACTTCTCAACTGTTTGAAAATTAATTTTTCTTTAGTTTTGGTGTCTGTTATCTTAAATCGATTTATACGTAGTCCTCCAGAAAAGAGGACGAAGTTAAAAGGATTTGTAGAACTTACTTTCAGTAACAAAAGAAACGATTAATCGACTGAATAGTTTTCACTACATATGTCCAAAAGAAAAGGTCGTTCGTAATACCTCAGGGGAGATATACTTTCCACGATTCGATCCTCGGTACCCCCTTTTGTTTATAGTTGATTGTACAAAGACGAAACTTCGAATTCCCAAATATCTTTTTACTTTACACACGTATTTGTCCATATATTGTTCAGTGTCACATTATTCCCGAGATTCTCGTGTTAGTTGGATTTAAGAAGAAAGTGTGAAGTTACTGGAGTCATCTTAATAATCTCGTGAGTGTATCTAACAACTACCGTAATGTTTTCTACGTGTGAAACCCCTTCTTAACTAGACGTCGATAGTTACCGTCATCTACACAAAGTGACAAGACAAAAAACCGGTGTGGTGTACCGGACGTCCTAGAAGGGACAGGTGTTTACCTCGGGTACTGGGGACGTCACCCTCGAGTTTTAGGATTGACGACCTGGTGGTCCTTTCAGGTACAAAGTGACAAATTGACAAAGTGAATGAGTAATTGTGACAGGATATCCAGTTCGGACGACCTTACTCAGAAACTTCTTTGGTCCGTCTTGTGTCCGGGTCTCCGGTGTCCCTTTAGAGGGAAGACCTCTCGTCAGTTCCTGGAGTTTCGGTATCTTTCTTCGGACCCCTTCGTCAAGTTACTCTCCAGTCCTATCCTTGGATCGACTATCCCTATGATAATTCCCGTAGATGACATTTCGGAAAGTTGAAACGAGATATCAAAAAAAAAAAAAAAAGGTCAATGGAAAAAACAACAACAACTCTACTTTACCTGTCTATTATCATTGTCACACATACAAATTCAACATGTTGCACAACCAAAGTGTAACATGTATATAAGTGTGTATGTAACGTTATACTAGCGGTGGTATCGTATTCGATTATGACGACAGTATAGGTTAATAATAGTCCAGAAGAAACACCACTCTTGTTAGTTCTTGATCAGAGAATCTTTGAAACTTCAAATATTATGGTATAAAGTTGTTATTAGCCTATACCACGGGTTTTAAAGGTCTTGAATAAATAGATGATCATCGATCAAACATACGAATTTTGTAGAAAAGTATAGTGGGCTGATTCGTTAAAAACTGGTGTACGACTTAATATATTATTTTTATATATAGTTACCCATTATACTACCTTATCAGACGTGTTTCTCGTCAAAATAGTATAAGATTGTAGACTTTACGGTTAAAGTCTCATTCTCTATCGTATCTTTTAAGTATGTTCATTCTAAACGGGGTACAACCCTAATCTGACCTCTCTGTCTACTAAGGGACTCGTCCCTGGATCTTCTCAGCCTCGTCCTATAGTCTGTCTGACTGGTCCGACGGGCCTGTCTGTCTCCTGTCCGGTCGACTGTTGGTTCGACACTGACCACGGAGGACCGAAGACGTGACCGGACCGGCCGGACTAAATACATACACTGGTCCTTGTGTTACCCTTGTTGGAGGATCAAAATGTGAATTACGAGTCCTTGATTAGTTCTTTTATCATAATATTATTTTCCAGAATAAAATTTTGTAGACAAAGTAATAAAGTTGTTTACTATTGATGACGTAAAATATTACAATTTTCTCTTTTTCGCCCTGTGTTGTAACACACATGGTATACAATTGGTGAATTTGTCCGTAAAGAGTCTTCCTAACTTTCTCTTTAGTGTCACTATAGACGTAAAGTTGTCAAAATAATACTCATTAAATTTTAATAAATAAAGATTTAAAAGAATTATAATGATATCGTTTTCATCAAAATGTTATTTATGATTCTTTACCTTTTTCTAATAAAAGGGAGTTTCTACGTTTGTTCAAAATAATTTCGTGTTTTGTCTTAACTAATAACAACAAAGTCGACCTATCCATACCATTTGTTTGGGTCTATTTGACACCTTGAAAAGTTCGATGGATTCGGGTAGGTGAGAGGGAGTACTCTTAGGACCGAACTACTCAGTTGGACGGTCTACCTTTGTTTTTTATAACTCGTCTTTTGCTCCAGTCGATGTTCTGGACCTTAACCTTTCTGAGGTTCTTTCTCCGACAAACCGAACATGGAACTTTTTTGTCGGCTCACCGACACCAACAATCTTCAGGTTCCTCCTTTAGTCTTAGATGGATTTATTGTCTACTATTGAGGATGTTCCCGTCTCCGTCCTTCCCCAGGTCAAACGAACCACACCTGTCTACCCCGACCGTCCGACCGACCCAGTCTAGTTTCTTTGACCCGACCACCCCAGTCTTATTTCTTTGACCGGACCTCCTCCACTTCCCTTGTCATCTCTGACCATAAACAGTTTACGTTATTTTCCTATTTGGGCCAATAAGTGCCCTGGGTTCGGTAGGGGTTCCGCAATGAGTAATTTTCGTGTCGTCTCGGTGTCAGTACTGAAAGTCGAGTCTCTTCGTCAGGTCCCCGAGGTCCTAGTGGGTCCAAAGGATTGTCCTTGGTCTCCGTGTCCTCTTACGGTGAGTGTAGTTTACAACAGAGTACCTGACCGATGCCCGGGCTCAACGTTACAGTAAATTTCGCGGGGTACACACGAGTCATCGAGTCAACCCAGACCGAGAGACACCGGGGTACCTGACATCGGGTGGTCCGAGGGGACTGGTACCCTAAGAGGTCCGTTCTCGTCCAACGGTAAGGGAAGAGGTCCCCTAGAAGGGTCCCTAGTTTGGACCCAGAGTACGTGACGTCTATCTAAGAAATGGTAGACTCGGTGCTCCCTTCGGGAATAAGTGTAGATCCACTTCTCTTGAGTTTAAAGATTGAATCTGGGTTCTTCACTTTCGGATACGGTCCCAGTCAGGTCGAACTCGTTTCTCTTCCCTCGGAGAGACCCTGTATGTCCCCAACAGTACTACCTCGTCCCTGGACATACTCTCGTTACTTATAGATCCACACCCCACCCCCTCCCCCCGACGGTTCCCCAGTGTTCCCCACCCCTTCTTTCGTTTTCCTCTCCTTTCGACCGTCCCTCACTCTACCACCGCCTCCCTTTTCTTTTTTTTGTCATTCTCCCTTTAGGAATTATCAGGGTTCACTACGTTGTAACGTAAAAGGTCTTCCCAGTACGGTGACCTGCGTTGAAGTGTCCCCCAAGGTAAGACCAAGGACTTCGAGGTCGAGAAGTAAGTCCCCTCCCTGTTGGAAGGATCAATGAGTAGAGGAAACTACACTAGAAGTGGTAGAAGGTAAAGGTTCATTGGGGGTCTTAGGAGACTCAATTCGTGTCCTCGATGTCTTAATAAATAAAGATCACCCATCAACATGACTCCACAAAAGTAGAGGAGTTTTTTGTCTTGTATGTTTTTCACGACATATTTCTCCAGTTGTACTTTCTCCTGTCGTCTCCCTTCTTTGTCTAAATAATTTCTGTCTTGACATGTAAAATCGTTCCTCGATTATATCGTTGTAACCTCTTCCGTTACGGTGGGGTGAGGTCATGAGAACGGACCTTTTAGGGTACCTACCTCCTCGGACCATCCGACTTCAGGTACCCCAGCGATTCTCAGCCTGTGCTGACTCTCTGTAGTGAAAGTGAAAAGTGAAAGTACGTAACCTCTTCCTTTACCGTTGGGTGAGGTCATAAGAACGGATCTCTTAGGGTCACTACCCCCTCGGACCACCCGACGGCAGATATCCCAGCGTGTCTCAGCCTGTGCTGACTTCGCTGAATCGTCATCGTCGTCGTTATATCGTTGTATGAAATTTTTACATTTTAATAAGAACTAAAGAAACTTTTTTATAAGAAGACTATTTTTAAAGGATAAAACTAAGATGACTTTCATTAGAAGACTATTTAAATCTCTACTCGTTTAACCCGTCCTCATTCCGATCTCAGTCTCCTTGGTCTCTAGTTTAACGGTTGTAGACGACCTAGTAGCTTTTTCATTCTCTCAAGGTCTTTTTGTAGATAAAGACGAAATAACTGATACGTTTCGGAAACTGATACACCTAGTGTTATTTGACACCTTTTAAGAAGTTCTCTACCCTTATGGTCTGGTGGACTAGACGGAGAACTCTTTGGATATAGGTCCATTCCTTCGTTGTCAATCTTGACCTGTACCTTGTTGTCTGACCAAGGTTTATCCTTTTCCTCATACAGTTCCGACATATAACAGTGGGACGAATAAATTGAAGATACGTCTCATGTAGTACTCTTTACGACCCGACCTTCTTCGTGTTCGACTTTAGTTCTAACGACCCCCTTTATAGTTATTGGAGTCTATACTTCTACTGTGGTGGGAATACCGTCTTTCACTTCTCCTAGGTTTTTCGGAGAACTTTCACTTTCTTCTTTCACTTTTGTCAACCGAATTTCGAGTTGTAAATCTTTTAGTTCTAGTGACGTCTACCACTAACGTCGGTACTTTAATTTTCTGTGAATGAGGAACCTTCCTTTCAATACTGGTTGGATCTATCGTATAAGTTTTCGTCTCTATAATGAAACGGTTGTTTCCAGGTAGATCAGTTCCGATACCAAAAAGGTCACCAGTACATACCTACACTCGAAACCTGACACTTCTTTCGACTTGTGACTTCTTAACTACGAAAACTTGACACCACAACCTCTTCTGAGAACTCTCAGGAAACCTGACGTTCCTCCAGGTTGGTCAGGTAGGATTTCCTCTGGTCAGGACCCTCAAGTAACCTTCCTGACTACGACTTCGACTTTGAGGTTATGAAACCGGTGAAGTACGTTTCTCAACTGAGTAACCTTTTCTGAGGCTACGACCCTTCCTAACCCCCGTTCTCCTCTTCCCCTGCTGTCTCCTACTCTACCGAACTACCGTAGTGGTTGAGCTACGTGTACTCAAACCCACTTGAGACCCTCAACCAGTACCTGTCCCTCCGGACCGCACGACGCTAAGTGCCCCAGCGTTTTTCAGCCTGTATTGACTCGTTGACTTGACTTGACTTCCGATCTCACACCGTCTCCTACCTCGTTTCCAGTGTCCTACAGTGGACTAGAGACAGTGTTCACTGTAAACCCTAATTTCGTTATTGGACTTTGTAATTTTCCAATCTCAAAATCCTTTTTCTTTAACCCTTCTTTTACCACGAATAAATACCAACACTAAATCAATACTGATGTGAATGGAAGACTTAGAGAAGTCCAAACAAATGTCAGAAGTGGGTAAGGTGAATGTACAGAGTATCAGACTCCAAAACGAAAGACCTAATTTACAGAAGGTGTAAGAAAGGAGTTGCTACACAAAAAGAAGATGAAACTGTTTCTTTTTTAAGTTTGAATTCTGACAGTAAGATCTTATGGTAACTTTTAATCGGTTGTTCAAACGGATTATTTAAAAGGGAACAAGTATAACTGACATAGATGTAAAAAAATTTTTTTCGGATCTTTCGTTAAAGAGAAACGTTCACTTCACTACGGTAAAAATATAAAGTGAGGTAGGTTTTAGAGATCTCTTACAAGTCCTTACGGTTCTGTAAATCTCTCCGTGTGGTCACACTCAGTTCAAATTTGATAACAGAAGTCTTTTGACACCTGTTAAAGATGGTCAGTTACTGGATCGTTTTAGACTTTGATACGACGGGGAAACTTTAATGTATTAGAGAAGGTTCTAATTGTACCAGTCCTTCGGACAAATGTTATTTTCCTATTTTGAATAGACAACCAATTTTTTTTTGAGGGACCTTCGGTGTTCTCTTAAAACGAATAAAAGATGAGAACTACTATTAGAGAACTTCGATAGAGCCACCTAAAGTGGTCAACTTTTATATTTACGAAAATACTGTCTGGAAACTAACTCGTTTCTTATGACTACATTAATGTTCGGACGGACAAGAAACTGTAATCGACGGCAGTATTGTTTCCCTCAACCATGGAATGCTTTAAAGTGTCATAACCTTTAAAAAATTTTAAAATAAATAAAAATAATTAAAAAAACCGAGGACACCCAGAATCAACACCGTACACCCTAGATTAAGGGACTGGTCCCTAGTTTGGGCCCGGGGGACAGAACCCTCGAGTCTTAGAATCGGTGACCCGGTCGTTCCTTCGGGTTATAACTTAAAACAACTCCAAATAAAGTACGGTCCGAGGTTGATTCACGAAATGTATTAAATAAAATGAATTAGTATTGTCGTTAAGTACCTACGGGTTATAACATCATATCTATCCCTTTGGTTCTAATTTTATTTATTGAACGAGTCCCAGTTTTGATTATTAATTACTTCGACCCAAAGTTTAGGTCCATCCGCACTGAGGTTTCGGAGGTCGCGACTTTACATGAAACAGAAAAGTGTCGAGTTGTCTTTGAGGTCGTCGTGGTAGAGTACTAAAAGTTTTATTTATTAATTTTGTTTCTGTCTTGACTTCCTACAAATTCTAAATTCTGTCCCACACATTTTGAATCAGAAGGAATGAAGACATATGTGAGAGGAAAACTCATTAGACAGTAAACAAACAACGTTAATTGAAACTCAATATCAGACGATACGATAAAGGATTTTATTTGACGGTGTGTCCAACTCTTACAAACACAACCTTAATATATACGTGTAAGAGTTTGTGTCCGACCTTTTACTTTGGTGAAAACTATTAAGTTTGACAGTAGTCACTCGCGTGTCGTAGGACGGTTAGTATGGACCCCCGACGCCACACACAGGGGTCCTACGCATTCATGATCCAATGAATCTTTCTGACTATTTGTATTAGAACTACACTAATGACATGTAAGAGTACTGATCATGGATCGAAAACGAACTTAAATAAAAAATAAATAAAAATCAACCTCATATTAACGAAATATTACACCACTATCAAAGACGTCATGTTACTTCACATAGTCGATATACATATGTATGACCCTTTCTAACTCCCGTCCTCTTCTTCCCCCACCATCTCCTACTCTACTAACCTACTGTAGTGGTTGAGTTACCTGTACTTGTTTGAGGTCATCTATCACTTCCTTTCCCTCCGGACCGTACGACAGACGCCCCCAGCGTCTCAGTCTGTACTGAGTTGCTGATTTGTTGTTACAGGTATGTAAGGGGGGAGAAACTCGGAGGGAGGGTGGTGGGGGTAGGGTGGGGAGATCCAACAGTGTCTCGTGGTTCGACTCGAGAAGACTATTCGTCGTCCAAGGGTGATCAATAGTTAAAATGTGCCATCACATATATACAGTTACGATGATAGGGTTAAGGAGGGTGGGAGAGGAAGGTGTCTAGAAGAAACCGATAATGTGTATTTTAATAAGATTCAAACCCAGTTACTTTACCCTACTCCCTCGTCTCCTTTCTTTACTCCACTATATTAATAAAGACAAAATGTCTCTCCGATTCAATGTGTACACAAATGTTTCGAATCGTCATAATTCACTTTAAAAAAAAAACTACTACTTAATATGTAAATATCCAACGTAAAAATAATTCCTATTAAAAACAAAAAATTAAAAAATAATTTCACATCAACTTACTCTTACAACAAATTAGTGACGACATATCGTTTCATAAAGTCAATATATATATGTATCATACACATATTTATATATATATATGTATATATATATAAGAAAAAGTATAAGAAAAGGTCATGTCATTTTAAGTTAGAGAACAACCATGTATACACGTACGAAGGTTAATTTACTCACCATTTGTGAAGCAGAAGGTTGATGACTCAAATTCTATCGTGGTTTCTTTCGTTAAATGTGTTGTCAGTTTTAATTAAGTTCATTATTCTAAATTCTTCTTCCTGGACTCAATTTAAATTTACGGTCGAACGATAAAGTCTCGTGTACGTCCGATTGACCTTTACACATTGGAGAAGAATTTGGTCCTATCAGTCGTAGTCCTACGTGTTATCGTACGTCCGTGACTCCTTTCGCGAGAGGAGGTGACGTTCGTAACTTATCGCGGCAAAGTACTCTTTGAAGGGAGATAATCCTTCTGTTACATCCGGTACCGACCGGATGTCAGGTATCCCAGCGTCTCAGTCTGCACTGACTTCCCTGAATCGTACGCGTGTGTCCGCAACTGGAGGAGACCCTGGAGTCTCTGTCGTGATCCGACAGACCAAAAGGTAAATGAAGAGACATTTTCGTCTACACCTCCTCAACCCTCCTCCCCCACTCCCCCCTGTCAATCAAGGTTCTACGATCCTCTCGAGAAGGTTCTGGAACCGTTTCAGTCGGTTCGGTAAGTCGACACCCACTAAGGCTTTAGGTTACGGAACAGTAGAAATTTCTGACTTTACTTAGAACCTGGGAATGAGAACGAAAACATAGTTATCCATCGGAAAGAAGTGTGTGTATACGAGATAAGGAAGAGTCTGATTCTTGGTTGTTGTATCTATTGATTACTCTTGGAGGACATATCGTAGATTACGTGACACCACTGGATTTCCTCTTTCTTTAGGTTTTTTCTTCTATGTGTGTGTGTATATACATATACATTACTGAGTTAACCATTTCTTAGTGGATGTTACGTCCTCTACTCTTAAACTAGACAACCAGCCCTTCTAGGGAACCTCTTCCTTTACCGTTGGGTGAGGTCATAAGAACAGACCTCTTAAGGTACCTGTCTCCTTGGACCGCCCGACGTCAAGTACCCCAACGTTTCTCAACATGCACTAATTCACTGATGTGGCGGTAGTGGCGGTAGTGGTGGTAGTGGTGGTACCGATTAAGTGAAACGACATGTCGTCTTGGATTGTGTTGTGACATTTTGTTGATACACGATTCAATGAAGTCAACACAGACTGAGAAAACACTGGGATATCTGACATCGGGTGGTCCGAGGACGCAGGTCCTTTCTTATGACCTCACCCAACGGTAAGGGAAAAAGTCGTCTAGAAGGGCTGGGTCCCTGGTTTGGACCCAGAGAATGTAGAGGACGTAACCGTCCGCCCAAGAAATGGTGATCTCGGTGGACTTTTCGGGTTTTGTTGATATAAGGTAATTTTAAAAAATTTTTTCTCTCTTTCTTTCTTTGTTGTAGTTGACACCAAGTCCTCAAGGGACACAAGATTGTATCTCTACATCGTCGATAGTCTCGAATGTTGTCTCGTAGCGGACGTCCCTGGACTGTCGATGGAAACGTTTGACCTGTGTTCTCGGTTACTGTATACAGGGTACTTATATAAAGTTATAAAGAGAAGACCAAGTCCTAAAACCAATTCACGGATGTAAGGGTAATCAGACTCGGTTTGCAAAAGGAACGTTGACAGTAGTCTTTACACTCCAAACCGAAGGTTCCTTTTTCCTTCCGTTCCTTCGTCTGACGAATAGTTGTAGTAGAGATTCTGAAAAAGAGACTTGTCCTTTACCCTCGGAAGAGGGGGAACCCGTCAGACCTCTTCACGTGACAGCTCACAGTTGGGTTAAGGAGAGTCAACCTCCAAAAGAAAAAATATTTACCACTCGAGAGTTTTTCGGTCCGACTCTCTAAAACGGGACCCGACGTCTGTGTGGTGTCGAGGTGACCCTCTTGATAAATGTCCTTGCTTCGAAGGTGGGTAACTCGGATAACACGTCATCTTCTACTGTCCCATCTCTCGAGGAATTTGAGACGTCTTCTTATCGAGACCAACGAAAAGAAAAGTAGACACAAGAAGGAATATTCACTTTACACTGGACTCGTTATTTGTGTCCAATATTTATATCTCTTTGTCTCTCACTTTACAACCATTAACGCATGGTGACTGTACATTTATTAAACTGAATACAATCGGTAAAGATCTCCCATAAATGATTTTTATCATTTACCGAGTAACGGACAGTTTCCCTCCCAAGATTATGCAAAATTAATCAAAAAGACAAGAGACTGTCGAAGATAGTATAAACGTACCTGGAAAGTCTTCTACTCCAAATAGTCACCCGACAAACGAACGAGTGTGCAGATCGTTTATTCAGACCCTTCGTCATCTCTCTTTTTAGTTCTGTGTAAGTCGAGTGGTACCTCAAAACACTCTTCTTTACGTCAACATTTTATTTTAGGATAGTTTAGAAATAAATTCCTTGTACCGTACACGGAGATTGGTAAATTTAGTTAATTTTCGATTAAGTCTAACTAAATCATTGAGTTCTATCTCTGTCGTGGTCACTGATATTTTCGTAACTAACACAAGTAGGTTCAGAAAATTCTGAATTTATGTTTAATTGTAGTCTCCAATTGTAAACTACAAGGTTTTACTTAGTGACAATTTCAATTCAAGAAACCTTTCGTATCTTTAGTGAGATACGTTTACTCGGTCTAAGCTAAATTAAGTTGGTTCTTAATAGCCCGTAGATGACTCTCGAGGTGCACCGAAACCCTCGACTACCGTATAAACATTTCATAGTGAAAGTATATGAACTTGAACGATTTTTTTTTTTAGGAGTTGTGTCAGGAATGTTTACATACTAGATATAAAATGTTTCCTTTCCCAACCTTAAAGTTTAACAGTTCAGGAACGGGACTAAAGTATATTGATCACTTGTCGTTTCAATCCTGACCTAGAATTGAGAAGAAATCAAGTCGAGTGAATAGGTAAATGGATTAAAAGAATTCATAGAATATTCACGTTCATAACATGGTGTACGACCCATGTACTAGGCACGTTTCTTTGTTTTCTCTGGTCTCAGAGTGGGAGTACCACTCAACACCCTCCGTCTATAAGCAAATTGTTATTTGACCTCGTACAAAAAGTTAAGATTTTTAATGACATCTCTTCAGGAGAGACTCTTTTATTGGGAAATTCGACTCTGGACTTCCTCAATCAATTCATTTCTTTTACAGTACACAAACCCCCGTCTGATAACCTTTTCTGGGAACTATGACCCTTTCTAACTACCGTCCTCCTCTTCCCCCGCCGTCTGCTACTCTACCAACCTACCGTAGTGGCTGAGTTAGTGTACTTAAGCTCGTTTGAGGTCCTCTATCACTGTACTTTCTGTCCCTCCGGACTACGTGACGTCAGGCCCCTAACGTTACTCAGGCTGTACTAAATCGCTGACTTGTTACTGTTTTAGTATCCATAACCTAGTCATTGAGGAGAACCTCTATGAGTTTGACACCATCCTCGTTTCCTGTCCCTTACTAAGTCATGAGACTCTACGTACAACGCCCCGTGTGTTGACTTCGATACCGTACGAATTCAGTTCCCGCATAAGAAAGACGATCTTATATCAGTCGGGTAGTGGAGGTGACCCTTTTTGTCTTAGTGATAAATCCTCCGACCCTTTAACACCGTATTTAAAAGTTTTGGTGAATAGACAAATTAGGTACTACCAAAACTGGTCCATTCAAAACTACAGAACTACGACATTAGACAGAAACGACTCCGAATAAATCTCCAAGTCAGAAGTTGGAACACTACTTGATGTGTTTACGTCGGGACGGGTCTCCATGACGCCCCGACGACGAGTGACATAGACAAAATTGGACCTGGTTTTATTACAGAATTAACGTTGTAGTTTCCGATGAGGTAGGGTTCTCTGGACCCGTAAGAAATTAGTCTTCTCTTGAAACTGTAAGGTAGGGGTCGACGACATGTTAATCTTAGGACGATGAACCTCGACAGTCCACTGGTGTCGACTGGTGACTAAGTATCTGACGTTAAGTAATTTTTACGGTTAAGACAGACGGACATAACCGTCTACGGCATATAGAGACGGTTCAAGTAAAAGAAACACACTTTTCCGGACACTCAAGTCGAACGGAATTCTAGAACTGTTTTCTGGTAGGGTTCACTCATAGACAGAAGTCGAGATAAGAGTGAGACTTAGTCAGTGTCGAGTTCAGACTCCCGAATGTCCCCCTTTCGGACAGTAGAGTACCCGACGTGACTACATTCATTGGGGCCCCTTTCGAGGTAAGTCTCTCACTAAATGTCCTTGGTGTACCCCTAAATGTCCTTGGAGTCCCTACCCCCTCGGACCACCCGACGACAGATACCCCAGTGTGTCTCAACCTTAGCTGATTTCACTGAATCGTCGTCGTCGTAGAAGAGATTAATCCCACCCTACGACCTCCATGGGTTCTATCTGGCTTCGGTTTTCTAGAGGTGCAAAATCAGTGTTCAGTGTATGACTACCGTGTTCGTCGAGGTGCCGTACACAAAAGGGTACGGTGCCCTTTTTTTACACACTAAATGTTTGTTTGCCCAAAGGGACCACCGAGTCGACCATTTCTTAGGGGGAGTCACCGAAACTAGGGACCCAACCCTTCTAGGGGACCTCCTCTCGAACCGTTGGGTGAGGTCATAAGAACGGACCTCATGGGGGTACCTGTCTCTTCGGACCGTCCGATATCAGGTACCCCAAAGTTTCTGAGTCTGTACTGACCCACCGATTCGTCCGTACGTGTTTGTTTGTGTTTACATAGTAAAAATAAAGACAAACGAAAGGAGACTCTACCATAGATGACTTCACCAAGAACGTCAAAATTTTTCTCTCTTAAAGAATTTATTTCTATTAATATAGAAGAAGTCAGGGAAGTCATGGATTTGTTTCGTTTCCCTTTGCTTAATCGGACTGACTGTTTAGTCTCTACAGTGTTGTCAGAGGTTCCTGTTCGGGCCGTCTACGACTTACTCCTCGTCTGCCACCCCTTCCTTGGGGACCCACGAACAAATACTCTCTCCCACCAGAAAGGGTTCACCTACTACCACTTCGAGGTCTTCGTCGATTGCTCCCGGAGGGTGCACGACTGTCGTGTAACTCTCGTGTTGACCCGAAGAGAGAAAAGAGGGTGCATAACAGTAGACCCGTCACTACCCACGACCAATTATTGGACTGTAGGAGTAATGACAAGGTATAATCTAATCGGACTAAGAAATCTTTTCTGCCTCTTACAACTCAAACTTGTATTATAAAACAAGACTGAAAGGTAAAACTGTTTGAAATACTTTTAAGATGAACCAATACACGTCCAGTATCAGGAAAGAGTGAGTCATTTTTTGTGTACATGTTTGACTCTGTACACTTAGAAAATGAAGAACTGTAATAGGTTCAATTTCGTTTCCTTCTCGGGTAAGTCATTGGTGCTTCTCCTTCTTCCGTTACAGTGTGACTCCTACCTCAGTCGTACAGAGGTCATTCGTCGGAGTAGTAAGAGAAGACGGACGGAGGTGTAGGGAACGGGTCCTCGTACTGAAGGGGCATGAGGAAGGGTGGTGTGGTCACCATTCCAGTACTGTTAATCGCCAGACTTTGGAGGACAACGTCGTAGTGAGTTGGAAAAGGTTTCCTAGACCTCTCAGTTAAGGTGTTGTGAAGTAGGAAGGTAGGTTCTTACACCACCTGCGTGTGTGTGTGTGTGTGGGGGGTTTGTTCTTACTAGACCCTCGACACCTTCCCGAAGTGTCGTCTCGTGATGAATAAATACGCTTCTTGTATTTGGTACCCCTACCCAGAAAAAGACACATCGAACACGAGTTAAGATAATGATGCAATCTCGGTGTTGGAGACGTCTTTAACCAAGACTCAATAAAGTTATAAATAGTGGACGGAACGTTGGAGATACCCGTAGGGTCCACCGTGTTACCATTTCTTAAGTGGACGGTTCCGTCCTCTGCGTCCTCTGTGCTCAAGTTAGGGACCCAGTCCTTCTATGGGACCTCTTCCTTTACTGTTGGGAAAGGTCATAAGAACGGACCCTTTAGGGTACTTGTCCCTTCGGACCGATGTCAGGTACCCCGGTGATTTCTCAGTCTGCGTTGAGCCTCCGATTTGTGGTGTAGTGTGGGACGTTGGGGGCTCCGACTTTAGCAGGACGGGATAGTGGTTGAATTACGAGGAGATTGTTAAGAAGTGTGAGTAAAAGTTCAATGCACGTTTCAGTTCATGTTCTCTGGGTTCCAAAATGTCTTCAACCAGATACGGTGTTTTTAAAGTAGAAAACGACGGGTGGTTCTCCAAACGTATTTTTGTAAAAGAAAGAACAGAGATGGATTAATAATAGACTCAGTGTTGGAAACTTTACACACCTTCGACGGGTCGAACTCTCCATGGGAAAGTTTTCGGTTGTATCGTAGACGTCTTAAAGTGGACAAGTTTGAGATACCTTCGAACGTCAACGTAAGAACGACCCGTTAACTCAAAGTAAAGTTCGGACAGTACCTGACCTTCCGTCACTCTCTCGGAAAATATCTTTTGCCGTCTCCACTCTTGTGAACAGTTATTGTATTTCTTTTCCGATGACGTGAAGATTTACATTCTATCGACAGTAACATAATATAATTTTTTTTTTGTCAATCCTGTTTTTCCGTTAATCGTAACTCGCCAGTTGTACCTCTCAATAGTACTCACCTGTTTCCACCGGAGACTTTTACGACTAACAGTTCTTTGTGATAATAGAATGCTTAAATACACACACACAAATAGCCTCGTAATGACATAAACGTAAGTAAATTAACCTTCGTTAGAGTAGTAATAAGTAACTATGGATGAGAATTTACTTCCGTTAATGAAAGAGTCGTTCCTTAGTAATACCCCATACATATTTAATAATAGAAATGTACATCCCCCTAATACATCCTACTTGTGACTCCGTTTCGAAGAAGAACCACATACTGTGCCGCGATGTACCGAGATCGTCCCTAGTACTTTCACTTATAAAGAGACCGACTAAAGACCTCTTCTACTTGAGAGTACGTAGTGTCAATATCTTAATAATTTGTAACGAAATCAACCTCAACGAGAGCAAACGGTAATAGACCAAACATATTGATCAATCGAGTCTACCATTTCTTAGACGGACGTTACACCCTCTGGACTCAAGTCAGGGACCCACCCCTTCTAGGGGACCTCTTCCCTTACCGGTGGGTGAGGTCATAAGAACGGACCTCTTGACTTACTTGTCTCATCGGACTGTCGATATCAGGTACTCCAGCGTTTCTCAGGTCGTACTGACTCTCTGATTGTGTGTGTGTACGTGTGTATTGAAAAATCTCATTACGACTCCGAAAGTATGAAAAATACGGCTTTGCGACACACGAGACTTCTACACAGTGGAGGAGGCTCACCGAAGACCTCTCTCTTATTTATGTTAAAGAGAGTACGTGAAAACCTTCGTAGCGAGCTTAGAGTCACTCACGAATGACCGAACCATGTGTCGGGACTTTCTTCAATAACGACTCTCGCTTTTGTGTTGGTTTCGTTGTGAAAGAGAAAGAAATTAAACTCTCTTGTAATCCTTTAATCTTTTAGACCTTTACTCGAAACGGTCTCCTTTGTAGAAGACTTGGGACTGAAAGGTAGGGTGACTTTTTGCTACCCGTCTTGAATTAGTCGGGTCTGTCAGTCGGTGGTAGACGGGGAGTCGCCTCTGTCCCGAGGGTGATTGACATTATTTTCTCACTCAAATAAATCTAGAGGACAACACAAGACTTTAACGAAAGGTATCGAAGACATCTTAAAGTATTAGGTGACTTTTTACCGTATTTAAAAACCACTCCTTAAGACACATCGTTATCAGGGTCCTGACAAGGATACAAGAGAAGGATAAAAGAGAATAACGTTATTCATTACTGGAACTTATTGGTAAACATAGGATACTTTTCTCCTATATACTAGTAGAGGTCTAACGTTGTTTCGTTTTTCTTTAGTTTCAAGTACAAAAGTGTATCGTATGGTGTCCTTAACTTTTATTTGAGACGGAATGTGTAAAGGGAAGAGGTAAAGGAATTTATATGTTCAGGACTGGAAACTACCGAATCCTAGACTGTATTATGTCTTTAATCTCTTAAAATTACGTTAAAGTCAGATCACTCTTCTTAATAAAACTCCGATACACTGAGATAATGGTTCAAAACAACAACAAAACGAAACAAAAAATGAAGAACCGGAACAGTACGTCGGACACCCTAGAATCAAGGGACTGGTCCCTAAACTTGGGCACAGAGTACGTCACATTCGTCTTAGAAGTGGTGACCTATCGGTCCCTTCAGGGACCAGTTCATAAAAATACAAATAAATCATTTCATTTGTGAAACCGTAGATAACCTTTTTTACACAGTTAACCCTTTTTTACTTGAAAAGGTCGTAAGAAATAGTATACCTTCTATCTTTTCGGATCATTATAGTACGTTTACACTGAAATAAGAATACTTAGAGGTGTTTCGAATGAACATTTGGGTTCGAGAATCCACTCTGTCCTCTTCAATCCCTTAGTTCCTACCACATTCTCGAGTAGAAAAAGAAAGAAAGTGGAATACGACTACTTCTAAAAGTCCGACAGAGACTCACGTACTAGTTTCTCTTTAAACTATCTATTTAAAAGTGTTTCCTTAACACTATGCAACTAGAAATCTCTAGTCATTGTTAAAAGGACAGTGGTATCGTAGGAGTTTCCTTTTCAGAGTATCGATCCACCAACTCAAATTGTTTAGTGCCGACAAACGAAAACACTACAAGTTTATTTCAATTTCGTACGCATTTCTTCCCGAAGAGTGTCGTATGAGATCCGACACCAAAAAGTGGAGTAAAAGATCATTCGTGTTCGTGACTCTGTACAGCCGACCAATCCCTTTTAGAAATTGTAAGGTTGTATTCGGTAAAGTCTTAAAGACCTTTAACGTTACGAACAGGAGTCAAAGTTTTCAGGAATTGAAGGTGTTTACAAGAGGAGACTATTTGACACAAATTTGCCGGAATAGAACATGGGATCCCGTTGTACTCCATGGAAATCAGATCGCACGCACGAATCAGTAAATCAGTACAGGCTGAGAAACGTTGGGGTCCCTGATAACGGGCGGTCGGAGGAGACAGGTTCTTTAAAAGGGCCGTTCTTATGACCTCACTCACCGGTAAAGGAAGAGGTCCTTTAGAAAGGACTTGATCCCTAGCTTTGAAGCAGAGGACACAGAGGATGTAACCGTGCGTCTAAGAAATGGTGACTCGATGGTCCTTTCGGGACAAATGAGAAATGTGAATGTAAATGAGAACTTCCAAGTGTTTATGACAAGTTCCCAAAATACTCATTTGTCAGTTAATCACAATATACCCGAAGGGACCACCGAGTCTCCAATTTCGCAGACGGAGGCTACGCCCTCTGGACCCAAGCTAGGGACCCAACCCTTCTAGGGGACCTCTTCCTTTACTATTAGGTGAGGTCATAAGAACGGATCTCTTAGGGTACCTGTCTCTTCGGACCATCCGATGTCAGGTGTCCCAGCGTTTCTCAGCCTGTGTGACTCGCTGAAGTGAAAGTGAAAGTGATAATGTAGTGAAGTAGAAAGGAACCAAGACGAAGTCTTTCAAATAGACGGACGTCAGTTCATCCCTAGGGTGATATAAGAGGTAAAACGAAACACGGAGGGTGGAGAAACGGGTGAATTTTGTCTTTCTGTAGGACAGTCGAACGTAAATTCTACCAAGTAACGGGAATCCCATACTTTAGGAGACCCTATGTTTCCAGTCAGGTTTTACAATCCTGGTAACTTGGAAATTAATTTACGGACTTAAGATTGTTACGGAAGAAGATTGAATGTGTATAAAGACTTTTTTCTTTTCGAAATGAAATTTTTAATCGATATCATTAGGAAGGACCTTACAAGTCTAAAGTCTATGACGGGTGATTTCTTACTCCCTACTCTCACTTCTAGGGTCTCCGGTACCTTCACCTAACGAGAACTGACCATCGTTCAGGAGGAACACACTCCACCAAAGGTACATAAAAGAAAGTCATTTATTTTCTTCTTTGATCGACTCATTAGTCAACTCTCCTGAACACGATTCGGTAAAGTCAACTTAGGTCGAGAAACGGTGGGATACCTGATATCGGACGGTCCAAGGAGACAGGTACCCGAAGAGGTCCGTTCATATGACCTCACCCAACGGTACGGGAGGAGGTCCCCTAGAAGGGTTGGGTCCCTAGCTTAGGCACAGAGGATGTAACCGTGTGTCCAAAAAAGTGGTGATCACCCTTCTACATTAACGGAGCTGCTTCCGGAGGGACCACCGAGTGAGTCATTTCTAGAGTGGACGTTACGTCCTCTGTACCCAAACTAGGGACCCAAACCTTCTAGGGGACCTCTTCCTTTACCGTTAGGTGAGGTCATAAGAACGGACCTCTTATGTTACCCGTCTCCTCGGATCACCCTATGTCAGGTACCCCAACGTTTCTCAACCTGTACTGAATCACTGGTTTGGTGGTGGTTAACGGAGTGGTTGACTATCTTAGTGAACTTGTCAACAACTAGTGTCATCCTAAATAAACCGTATATTAGGTCTTCCTCAAGTTTTTAGGACACCGTAGGCATATTATTTTTACAAGAATACACTCAAAAATTACATTTTCTTACTGTCCCACTGGATATTTTCTGAAAGATCGTGTCTTTATATAATATACTCCTATATCAAAGACACCCTATATATCTTACGATAGTATTGAAGTTTCTCTTTTTATTACATTTAAAAACTTGACAACTTCTTGAATGTTTACATACGAAATTTATCTACCATCAACCATAGTTTAATGATACCATTAATTTTGGTTACTTACGTAAATTCGTTATGACCCTTTAAAAGTAATTTCAGTAGTTATAAATATTATGTGTTCTTTAACGTGAAGGTCTCAATAGATTAAGTACTACTTCTCAAACTTTACAGTTGGATTTTTATCGCCATATATATATAAAGTTTAAAGAAAATCCATCGTGTATTATTTGGTAAAGTTTCTAGTGAATCTTAAGAAAAATTACACAACAACCTAAGACTAACGATCTTAAAACAATTCCTAAAAACGTAGATACAAATAGTCACTATAACCGGACGTCAAAAGAAAAAAACGCCGTAGAAACAGTCCAAAACCATAATCCCACTACCACCGGAGTATCTTACTCATACCTTCAAATGGAGGGAGACGTTAAAAGACCTTCTCAAACTCATCCTATCGTACTCCATCCGTGCACTAGGGAGAAGAACCTAAAACATACTTGCACATGAGTAAGTAAGTTTGTACAGGTTGAGAAACGTTGGGATACCTGACATCGGGTGGTCCGAGGAAACAGGTACCCCAATGGGTCCGTTCTTATGACCTCACCTAACGGTAAAGGGGGAGATCCCCTAGAAGGGTTGGGTCCCTGACATGAACGGTGAGATATAAGGCACGTAACCATCCACATAAGAAATGATCACGCGGTGGACCCTTCGGGGAGGAACCCAAGATTTACGAAGTTTCTTACCCGCCACCAACGTTGATATGTAAGTTGGTGACCTTTCACTTTCAAAGCACCTCCACATTTCCCTGTGACCTCAACCTCGGGACCCAAGTGTCAGGACGAACTTTACAGTGAATGTTCACACTATTCCCAGTTCAATCGATTGGAGAACAGACCAAGGAGTAGCTAGACTACCAAGATCGTCCTTGTTTCTCTTAATGGTCTAACGTATACAGTTCACAGATCCAATTTCACAGTGAGTGTGTGGTACCCGTAATTTTTCTAGGTAATTTACCCAGACGGGTCTCAAAGAGATAGTTTTCAAGCAATTAAAACTCGAAATTGTCACAGTTGACCACAATTATTAAAGTTAAAAGAACTTTATGTTCTACTTCAAAGAGTAAGGTTCAAAGTAAAAAACACGTGTCAGTAGACGTTTTATTTTTACGACCTTTCCCTACTATAAACCTTTAATACGAACTAAAATCGTATCTCTCTCAACTGTTTTTATTGCCTTCCCTTAAACCTTTCCACAATATTATACGAGGTTATATCCGACTTTATCTCTACAATTTTTTTTAACTGGAGTGACATAGATACGTAGACAAAGACAGAACATCTTTGTCTGAGGGTCTGTCTCGTGTCTGCACACCAATAGTTTCCTCCCTCCCCCTCTCTCTACCTACCAGACCCCCAACCTCCAACCGTCTGCGTTCGATAATTTATATCCTGTCTATTTTTTGTTTCAAGATTACATATCGTGTCCCTTGCTACCAGTTATGGAACACTATTTAGTATTACCTTCGTTTATATTTACAAAAGAAAAAAATCAACATATGTACATATTGACTCAGTGAAACGACACGTCGTCTAACCATGTAACAAGTAGTTGATAGGAAGTTAATTTTTTTTTAATAATTTTCTTTTTAACTGGAGTGTAACCGTAGTAGATATTGTTTAACCATCAAATAATTTCACCGATAAGTCATTGAATCATTGAATCTGTTACCTTTGGGAATTTCTGTCTCCCGTTCGGGAGACGAAATCCGTCGTTTCTCGTTGGGTCTGAGAGTCGTTTCTCAATATACAGGTCTAGGTATTTCACTTCCACCCTCTACAAACGCGTTGTGTTCTCCTGGAACGAGGTACTGGTGGAGTGGACCCCCGACACTCAGTCTGGTTGTCGGGTAATCACTTTCCGGTCCGATACATCGGATGCAGAGAGTTTAATATCGTCTTCTTTCACATTCATTACCCAGAGAATTGAAGGAAACCAACCACACCCTTCCTGTTATCTTTATCTACTCTAATTTGACAGTCGGAAGTTCCCGAAGAGATCACCGAGTCTACCATTTCACAGATAGACGGTTCACTCTCTGGGTCCAATCTAGGGACCCAGTCCTTCTATGGGACCTCCTCCCTTACCGTTAGGTGAGGTCATAAGAACAGACCTCTTAGGGTGCCTGTCTTCTCGGACCGACCGGTGTCAGGTACCCCAGTGTTTCTCATTCTGTACTGACTTTCTGGTTGTGAAGTTCCTACCCCTCGTTCGATGTGAACAAAGACACACAGACCTGATTGTACGTACGTCAAATAAATCTTCCGTGGACGAGTGTTTTACAACTTGAGTCGATTAGGAGATCGACCACCTCTTCGACCCTTTCGGTGTAGGTGTGGTACGTTGTGTGTGTCGTCTCCAAAGGACCCGTACTACAGTTTTTGGTCTGAGGAGCGGAGAAGGTCACAGACGAGATTCCTTTGTAACCTGAAAGTTGTCCGTCGAGAATAGGACGATCAAGCCTACGGAAGTGTTTCTGTGTTGACTCTAAGTTGTAAGTATTTGGTTTCTACTCACAGTAAAATAATAACGGAGCCAAGTAGGATTCTGGTTCACGTCCGTTCTATAGTTTTGTGTTACCAGGAACCTCAGTTTATCGAGACCTTCTTTCAGTATCGAGACTGTAAATTAGTAACACACCAGTAATTGGAGAATGAAGTCAAACGAGTGGACATTTAACTTATTGTTGAGAGAACTTCCTAGGAATATCCCTAAATTCTATGTGGGTCCACGTACCATCGGTTCCTATTTATCATCAAGTCGTAATTTACCGAATCAACAAACCCTCCGGCAAGTTTCAACACGTCCGGCGGAATCTTTTTCACTAACCGGTTTCTTCAGATCAGTGTCCACGAGACTAGTTTATACTCAACGTAGCTAAAGGTATGTAACTCACCCAGACACTCTAATAGTCTTTCGAATTAGATACACGAGTGAAGTAATTTTTGTTAAGTCTTCAAACCAAGTAAGTTCACGTTAGACTATCTTGAACGACTGTTTTTTTTAGTTATACTTTGTTAATTTACTGTAATAAACTACTAGATATTACTGGACAAGTAAATACGTTCTTATGTTGACGATTCCGATCCAACCTCTTTCTCATAATGAAAGACCAAATTTCGTTAGTCTTTTATTTCTAGATACACTTCTTAGAGTATTGATGTCTCGGACCAGGTCCGAGGTACACTCTTATAACTCTTCTTAATGACAAAAAATTCGGTTCTGTACCCATCTGTTGATAAAGTTGGTAGACCTTTAAGTCGGAAATTTTACAAGATCTTAACGAGGAGTACCATAAAATAGAATCCACTATTTAAAGTTCATAAACTTAAAATTTTACTTTCCCCTACCGAAAAAGTAATTCAGACTGAAGTTGTTTTCCCACATCTTTTCCGAGAGTCTTTAAGTGAATTATACGGTGAATGGACATGTCAAGGTTTCGGAAAATAAAAAAGGGGGGAAACATTTATTTCGTTACTTAAGATCCCGACAACGTTGACTAATAACTGGACAGGTACAGGAAAGGTATTACGAAAAGACTTAAACTTGGTGCGGTAACACAGTAGTTATTCCTTTGTTCTCTTACTGTCTATTTGTTTCGGTAACAAAGTGAATGTGAACAATGTTTGTCTTTCAATTAACCAAAGAAACGGTGTCTGGTTCCGATTTTAGACTTCAGTTTTATTACATACAACCTTAGTGTCTCACTTCATCCGACGATTGGGTAGGTGTATCTAATTACTAAATCGAGAAAGTAGTCGTAAGTATATGAATCTTAGGACCCTTGTAGAGTCTCGGAGTAAGATGGACAGTGGTTTACCTCTGTTGAAAGAGAGTATAAAATAGCGTATTAGGGGTGTAAAAAAAGTCGTGATATGTAAAACCAATATAAACTTCACTTAATTCAATTCATTATTTACTAACCGATTTTTAGTTCGTGTAAAAGAATAAACAATTTCGTAAACTTATTATATACGTTTTCCATACCATTCAGGCCCCGAAGGGTCCACCGGCATCACCGTTTATCAAGTCAAGTCAAGTCAGCGAGTCAGCACAGGCTGAGAAACACTGGGGTACTTAGCGTCGTGTGGTCCGGAGGGACAGGTAGTGGTTGAGGGTCTCAAGTGAGTCTGAGTACAGGTAGCTCAGTCACTACGGTAGGTCGGTAGAGTAGGAGACAGTAGGGGAAGAGGAGGACGGGGGTTAGGGAGGGTCGTAGTTTCAGAAAAGGTTACTCAGTTGAGAAGTGTACTCCACCGGTTTCATGACCTCAAAGTCGAAATCGTAGTAAGGGAGATTTCTTTAGGGTCCCGACTAGAGGAAGTCTTACCTGACCAACCTAGAGGATCGTCAGGTTCCCTGAGAGTTCTCAGAAGAGGTTGTGGTGTCAAGTTTTCGTAGTTAAGAAGCCGTGAGTCGGAAGAAGTGTCAGGTTGAGAGTGTAGGTATGTACTGATGACCTTTTTGGTATCGGAACTGATCTACCTGGAATCAACCGTTTCATTATAGAGACGAAAACTTATACGATAAATCCGACGAGTATTGAAAAGAAGGTTCCTCATTCACAGAAAATTAAAGTACCGACGCTAGTGGTAGACGCCACTAAAACCTCGGGGGTTTTATTTCAGACTGTGACAAAGGTGACAAAGGGGTAGATAAAGGGTACTTCACTACCCTGGTCTACGGTACTAGAAACAAAAGACTTACAACTCGAAATTCGGTCGAAAAAGCGAGAGGAGAAAGTGAAAGTAGTTCTCCGAAAAATCAAGGAGAAGTGAAAGACGGTATTCCCACCACAGTAGACGTATAGACTCCAATAACTATAAAGAGGGCCGTTAGAACTAAGGTCGAACACAAAGAAGGTCAGGTCGTAAAGAGTACTACATGATACGTATATTCAATTTATTCGTCCCACTGTTATATGTCGGAACCGCATAAGGAAAAGGATAAACCTTTGTCAGACGACAAGGTACAGGTCAAGATTACAACGAAGGACTGGACGTATGTCTAAAGAGTTCTCCGTTCAGTCCACCAGACCATAAGGGTAGAGAAAGTCTTAAAAGGTGTCAAATAACACTAGGTGTGTCAGTTTCCGAAGTCGTATCAGTTATTTCGTCTTTATCTACAAAAAGACCTTGAGAGAACGAAAAAGCTACTAGGTAGCCTACAACCGGTAAACTAGAGACCAAGGAGACGGAAAAGAGTTTGGTCAAACTTATAGACCTTCAAGTGCCAAGTACATAACTACTTCGGACCGAACGTCTTAAAACTCGTAACGATATGATCGTACACTCTACTCACGTTAACACGCCATCAAACTCGTAAGAAACCGTAACGGAAAGAAACCCTAACCTTACTTTTGACTGTGAAAGGTCAGGACACCGGTGACGACTCTAAAGGTTTAAACGACCGTATAACTCACGTCGTGAAAGTGTCGTAGTAGAAAGTCCTAAACTTTGTCGAGTGGACCTTAAGGTAGTGGAGGTGATCGAAACAAACATCACTACGAAAGATTCCGGGTGAACTGAAGTGTAAGGTCCTACAGACCGAGATCTACTGACTAGTGTGGTAGTACTAATAGACCCAGTACTTCTAGAAAAAACATGTCAAGAAGACACATAAAAACGGTGCAGAAGAATTATAGAAGACGAAGACAATCCAGGTCTGGTAAAGACAGGAAATAGCTCGGGTAGAAACGTACTGTACAAGGGGACAATAGAGATTAATAGAACTTCTCTAGAGATCAGAAAGGGTAAGACAAAAAAAGGAGATAAAGAAACGTAACTAGTGACTTCTTCCGAAAGAATAGAGAAGAACGACAAGAGACCTTGAGACGTAAGTCTACGAATATAGAAAGGAAAAGAGGAAACGAAAAGCGGAGAGAAGAAAAGTGTCGATAAACATTTGGGAGGGGTCTGTCGGTAAAACGAAAAAACGTAAAGAAAAGGTACCCCTCCAGAACTAGGGATAGAGGACATATTACAGTGCTTGGAGTAATCCGTGAAATAGATAGTCTAGATCCGGGAATTTAGATAAAGAGTGACGGTGACATATTAGGATTCCGTAAACTAAATCCAGTATGGACTTACCAGATCGCCAAAAGGGATGAAAGAAGTTAAAGTCAGACTTAAACCATTATTCCTCAAGTACTAGACTCGGTGTCAGTCGAGGACCAGAACAAAAACAACTGACATATCTCGAAGAGGTAGAAACCGACGTCTCTTATATTAGTTAGACTAAAGCTACAACTGGTAGACCACTACAGGTACACATCTCAGAAGAGAACACAACAACCTTCTCCCACAAACGATACTGGTTACGTAAAAGAACCGTTTTGAGATAATCATAAACGGGACGAAGTAAGGTGTAAGGTTCCGGTTTAAACGGATAATGAGGTCCACAAAGAACTGAAGGATGAAAACGTAAGGTCAGGGGATATTACTTTTCCTGTAGAAAAAACCCACAACCAAGATGTTCCAGAACATCCAGAAGTATCTTGGCAAGTTGAAGTCGAAGAAGTCGTAATGACCAACCCCGTATCTGAACCTAACGACACTATAACTTACCAAACGGAACCTTTGCTTCTCTCTAGTAAGACAGCAAAAACTCTAACGTAGGTTCATGACGTAAAGCCTGAGAAAACAACTGGTACTACCGATGAGGTAAAGAAGACTCCCTAAGGACGGGAGTCACCATCTATATTACCAGTAGGCTCAATGTAGGTGGGTAAGGTCAGGTAAAATCAAGAGACTAAAGATCTTACGGTAGAGGACAAACTGGTGAAGGTCAAACGGAACTAAGTACCTGGATTGTAAGGTCCTAGAATACGTTATAACGAGAAATGTCGTAGCCTGGAACGAAGGTAGTGGTCAGTATAGGTGTCGACCCACAACAAAAACGAAACCGAGGTAGGGAAGTAAGAAAGACCTCAATAAAGAGGTGACTGGAGGTCATCGTATAACCCGTGGATGACTGGACCCCTCATGGAGAAAGTCATAGGATAGTAAAACGGAAAAGTATGACAAGTACCCCAAGAGTTCCGTTCTTATGACTTCACCAAACGGTAAGGGAAGAGGTCACCTGGTGTAAGACAGTCTGGAGAGGTGGTACTGGGCGGGTAGAACCCAACGGGGCGGCCGTACCGAATCAAAGTAACTCAATCTGTTCCGATACCAGGATCACACTAATCTAACTGATCGAAAGACACTCATACTAAAGTCACACAGACGGGAGACTACGGGAGAACATTGCGGATGGTAGAATGAACCCAAAGAGAATGGAACCCGCACCCCATAGAGAAGTGCTGACGAGGTCGTTTCGGGTCGGCGACGAGGAATGGAACCTACTCCCCATAGAGGAGGGTGACGGGAAGGACTGGAAGTTGCACTCTACCGAGGAGATCCGGGAGGACGTGGGTGTGTCGGTGGTGAGGAACGTGCACCCAACGAGGAGGGCCGACGGCGGGGACCGGAACCCATACCCCAACGAGGAGGGGGCAGACGTCTATACTCTACATTCTCTGAGCCCAAGTTAGTGACCATCCCTTTTACGGTACCTCATCTTTTACCATTGGGTGAGGTCATAAGAACGGACCCTTTAGGGTACCTGTCTCCTCGGACCGCCCGACGTCAGGTACTCCAACGTCTCAGCCTATTCTGACTCGTTCGTCTCACATTCAGACTGAGTACCACCGAACCATTCTACTAGAGATTTCAAATATACTACCGTAATAGATCTTTATAACTTTCCTTCGGTCGTATTAAAGGTCCTTACAGTCCTTGAGTTAAATATTTGTTCCAGAAAAATCTCCATTCTTTCAATATCGGAGATTTTACGAAGTAAGGACTAAGTCTTCGTTTTAAAGGTGGATTTACTAGTAGGTTCACCTCCGTCAGAGTTGAGATCAGTGTAGAATGACTGGGTAACTATATTTTTTTTAAACATTGTCATGTTAACCTTCTAAATTTTTTTATACTACCTGAACTAATAAAATTTTAGGAAACCAGGAAACCACGAATCTTTACGTTCACTTACTTTTTTTAGAAATTTAGGATCGAGTAGAGATCCTTTTCATTCCCCTTAGGAGTATTCGGTCTCCTTTTCCTTTTATTTTTAGTCTTGTTGTCTACCCGTCACTGAGGAACTCGAAAACGTCAGGAACACTAGGTTCCCCAAATACATGACCAGTGTGTTCCGGATCGACGTTCCTGAACCGGAGTTTCTCCACCCTCACCTGGGAAACGACTGGGGACACTTCCGATGTATGTGACTCTTACTTATTTTATCTTTTGTTTTGTTTTGAGTCGGATGTCCGCTTTCCACCTCTTTTCTTAATAAGTGTCAGAACGAGTCCCAATTCCACCTCTGTCTCTTTGGACCCTTCTCTTAAATATAGATGCCCGAACAGAAGTAACACTAACTTCAAAGGCGAATTAGAAATATCGGGTTCTTCTGGTCTGATTCTTGTCTGAGAGGGTCCACCCATTACAAGGTCTCTATCTACAGTCTCTTTTCTGTTTCGTAAAAATCTCCTTAAGTCAAAGTGGATCCCCGAAGGGTCCACCGCGATCACCATTTCTTAAGGACGGTTGTGTCCTCTGTATTCTCTAACTCAAGCTAGGGACCCAGCCCTTCTAGGGGACCTCCTCCTTTACCGTTGGGTGAGGTCATAGAAACGGACCTTTTAGGGTACCTGTCTCCTCAGACCGTCCGATGTCACTACCCCAGTGTTTCTCAACCTGTACTGACTTTACTGTCGTGTGTGTTAAAGTTTACGAGGACATAACCAGAGGTGTGTGTTTTTTATTAATTTAGATGAAATTCAATACTTACTTACTAAACTGAAGTACCTATGGTTACCAAGAGTCACGAATAATTCAGGGTTATCAGGACACCCTTCGTTGTCCGAAGAAAATCGTTTATGTTGAGTCCGTCATTTCAAACTATCTCCATTTCACCGAGGTATAAGAACCTACTTACGACCTTACTTCGCCCAGAGTCCCAAACTTTGTATGTGTTAGAGAGAGAGAGAGAGAGAGAGAGAGAGAGAGAGAGTGTGTGTGTGTGTGTGTGTCTGTGTGTGTTTATGTGTAGATTAAGGTTGTAGGAGGAGATTTGGAATTTATACGTCTCTCTCAAGGACCCTTGAACTCTTTTTAGGTGACCCGAGTGTCTCCGGTAGAAAGATAAAAGACAAAAAAACTTAAAAGAGAAAAGAATCGAGTACAGAAAGGAGAGCAGAGAGGATTTGACATGTACTCGTCGATACTTTGTCCATGAATCGCCTAAACAAAGACAAAAGAATAGCCTATACTGTTTTTACTCTCGAAGGATCCACCACAATTACCATTTTTCGGACGGATGACTATGTCCTCTTGATTCTCTACGGTCAAACTAGGGACCCACCCCTTCTAGGGAACCTCCTCCTGTACAGTTGGAGGAGGCCATAAGGACGGACTTCTTAGGGTACCCGTCTCTTCCTTAGACCACCTGATGTCAGGGACCCCAGTGTTTCTCATTATGTGTTGCCTTCACTGAATCGTGCACACCGTTTTTACTAGGGTTACCGATGTCGCCACCGTTTCCAGACGAGAAAGAGGTGTCAAATTTGGGAATTAAGAAAACCTTCAACACAAATAGACCTTTCTTCTACTACATTTTTAGATTCCAGTAACCAGACTAACACCCTTTCGATCAATCGGCATTGGACCGAGTGGGACATAGTGGAGAATAAGGAAGAGAGGAAGGTTGAAAACCAAGAAAGACATTAAAGTAGTCTTTATTACGGTTCCATCGACTATTTATTCAACTACTCATTTAACCTTTATATTTTCTCTACCTCTTCGGTTTATACTCCGACCGTGTGTCATACATGCGACTTCAGATCAAGAGAAGGACGTCCGTCCGGTGGTCTTACGTGGCCTACGTTGGAGTTGTATGTAAAAGTCCACATCCAGATTTCGTTGAAAAGACTTTTCGTATTGAGTTTACACGGGATTCCTACAAGAGAAGATACGGACGCAATTTCTTGAATCGAGAAGGAGTGAACACACACAATCAATGAGTCGGCACAAGCTGAGCAACGCTGGGGTGCTTGACAGATACCCTAAGAGACAGATACCCTAAGAGGTACGTTCTTATGACCTCACCTAACGGTAAGGGAAGAGGTCTCCTTGAAGGGTTGGGTCCCTAGCTTACGACCAGAGGACGTAACGTCCGTCCAAGAAATGGCAAACTCGATGTCCTTTCGAGTGAAAGGGTTCTCATTTAGTTTAGGTGTCAGTCGACCATTCATGAAACAACAACAAGTCGCAGATTTAACACAGGCTGAGAAACGTTGGGGTCCCTGACATCTTGCGGTCCGAGGGAATAGGAAGTGACAGAGGACCTCAAACGAGTTTAAGTATAGGTAACTGAGCCACTTGTGAAATGAAGTCAAATCAAGTCAGCGAGTCAGCACAGGCTGAGAAACGCTGGGGTACTTATCATCGTACGGTCCGGGGGGACAGGTAGTGGTTGAGGGTCTCAAGTGAGTCTGAGTGCAGGTAGCTCAGTCACTACGGTAGGTCGGTAGAGTAACTTTCCAACAACAACTTAATGCTGCGGCCCTAAAAACCAGAACAAAAACAACTGACATATCTCGAAGAGGTAGAAACCGACGTCTCTTATATTAGTTAGACTAAAGCTACAACTGGTAGACCACTACAGGTACACATCTCAGAAGAGAACACAACAACCTTCTCCCACAAACGATACTGGTCACGTAAAAGAACCGTTTTGAGATAATCAGAAACGGGACGAAGTAAGGTGTAAGGTTCCGGTTTAAACGGACATTGAGGGCCACAAAGAACTGAAGGAGGAAAACGTAAGGTCAGGGGATATTACTTTTCCTGTAGAAAAAACCCACAATCAAGATGTTCCAGAACATCCAGAAGTATCTTGGCAAGTTGAAGTTGAAGAAGTCGTAATGACCAACCCCGTATCTGAACCTAACGACACTATAACTTACCAAACGGAACCTTTGCTTCTCTCTAGTAAGACAGTAAAAACTCTAACGTAGGTTCATGACGTAAAGCCTGAGAAAACAACTGGTACTACCGATGAGGTAAAGAAGACTCCCTAAGGACGGGAGTCACCATCTATATTACCAGTAGACTCAATTTAGGTGGGTAAGGTCAGGTAAAATCAAGAGACTAAGGATCTTACAGCTGCAAGTGAGAACGGTAGAGGACAAACTGGTGAAGGTCAAACGGAACTAAGTACCTGGATTGTAAGGTCCTAGAATACGTTATAACAAGAAATGTCGTAACCTGAAACAAAGATAGTGGTCAGTGTAGGTGTCGACCCACAACAAAAACGAAACCGAGGTAGGGAAGTAAGAAAGACCTCAAAAAAGAGGTGACTAGACGTCATCGTATAACCCGTGGATGACTGGACCCCTCAAGGAGTAAGTCATAGGATAGTAAAACGGAAAAGTATGACAAGTACCCCAAGAGTTCCGTTCTTATGACTTCACCAAACGGTAAGGGAAGAGGTCACCTGGTGTAAGACAGTCTGGAGAGGTGGTACTGGGCGGGCAAAACCCAACAGGGCGTCCGTACCGAATCAAAGTAACTCAATCTGTTCCGACACCAGGGTCACACTAATCTAACTGATCAAAAGACACTCATACCAAAGTCACACAGACCGGAGACCACGGGAGAACGTTGTGGATGGTAGAATGAACCCAAAGAGAATGGAACCCACACCCTATAGAGAAGTGCCGACGAGGTCGTTTCGGGTCGGTGATGAGGAATGGAACCTGTTTCCCATAAAGGAGTGGTGGCGGGAAGGACTGGAAGTTGCACCCTATCGAGGAGATCCAGGAGGACACGGTCGCGTCGGTGGTGAGGAACCTGCACCCAACTAGAAGGGCCGGTGGCGGGGACCGGGACCCGCGTCCCACCGAGGACAGCCGGTAAGGACGTGGCAGTGTCGGACCATGAGAACCGACGACGGGGAGTGGGACCTGCACCCCATCGAGGAGAGTCGGCACGACTCACGCGACCGGCAGCGTCGGCGAAATCTAAAAAGGATTTTTAAAAGTCTCTGTGACTCTTTTCGAAAATATTGGTCTTCGTGTTGAACTTTTTCAGGAGATATCTTGTATGTAAGCGAGGATGCTTTTGGGAGAATGAAAGGATTCCCGTCACAGTGTCAACTTCGTAGAAAGGGTTAGTAAAAGTCCCACCAAAATTTGAGACTCTTCTCACACCAGAGACTTTTCATCGTCACTGGTGGTTCACACATCCCATATCACTGTGCTCAGAAGTAGAATTAACATGGGACCGTAGAATTTACACGGTTACATAACATGAATGACTACCCTTACGGACCACTATGATAAACGTTCTCCACGGGTCAGTTAGTTTGAGTCTTCTGTAAAGAAGGTCTGGAGTATTCCGTACGTACCGAGACGTACACGGTCCCCTCTAAGTTTCTCCGTAAACCCGGTACTTCCTTGAATCTTAACCTTTCTGTTGGTACATGTTTTCGTTATTAACCTCTTGTCGTGTCATTAGTAGCGTTGTCCTCCGGTCCCTCAGATTCACGGACGCACCTCTCGAAGTCGGACTCTTGTTAACAGGACGTCTGGACTCTAGTTTTCCACACTAAACGAACGTGTTATCTCCGACCTCACCCGTCTACCCTCCTTTCGACCTCCGTTGATACTCAAAAGAAAAGACTCGTAACTTCATAGTCCCCTTCATGGACGGAAGACCGATAACGGACTCGGAGTCGAGTCTTTCCCTCAATCTCTCTAGAAAAGAATGACACTAAGATTACGTCTATGTCGGTGGACGGTGTACCCCTATCGAGAGACATGTGTATTATAAAAATAAATGAGTATAAAATCATTTAGATTTGAGAAGTCTTCGAACACGATACAACTTGTGAAGCCTGTTACAAAAAAGGAAGTACCTTTTACTTCTTCTCTACCTGATTCTGTATATTATAAACCATACCTCCGTCTAAAAAAAAGGTTTTAAGATGATCACTATCTGAAGATTCTTGTCTCTTGAAGGAGAAGTTGAGTTTCTATACCGTAATTAAGATGTGATTCTCGTACATCACAGGTAGAACAGTTCCAAAGAATCCAGTAGTAGTTACTAGTTAATGGTTCTCGAATGACCATTATGTCGGAATTGGGAGACGGTCTTTCCGAAAGTAGGAAACAAGGTTACGTAAAGTGAACAACTGGATTTTTTTTGTTTTAAGTGATGGATTTTCAACTCTCAACACAAAATAAGACACCCTTAAAAATCGTGAATTCGGGCCCCCGTTGTAGAGTTCTTTGGGACTTTCTTGACGAGACTCTACTCCCACCCTCTTCGGTCCAATATATCTTAAAACATTGTTTCCCGTCCATCAGGATTGTAGTTTTCTACTAACAACTTATTTGTTTTACTATAGGGTTCCATTCCTTAAATCACGTAAAGAAACAGACCCTTCTAAGTTCCTAGACCCGAAGGACTTTAGTGAGGAAACTATAGGGTCGATAGACCCTAATATAGGACACAAAAGTGTAGAAAATAACAAACAAACACACACACGACGGAATTATAGTGATTACCTCCTCGGTATGCATCGGGAAAGAAGAAACGTAAAGATTATGGATCATGTCATAGATTGTAGATCTTCCATGAATCATTTACGAATCTAATATAACTTAATGTCGAGACAAGGACCGAACAGTGTTTGGACTCAAATGCAAAGAGTCCCGAGTGACACCCCTCACCGGGTCGGACTACTGATGATCTAGTGTCCATAAGAAGAGGAAGGACTCAAGGGAGTCCCGAGTGACCGAATGTAACCTCCCGATGTCAACGACTACTGACACTGCCGCAACAAATGACTCTACCTTCCTGTATAAGGTTCAGAGTGAGAGAGACTCCAGCTACAGGTTACCGAGGGTGTAGGGTTTCAGTTGACAAGGATGTGATGAATAGGTGAAGGAGAGACCTTGAAAGACCATAGTGTAATGGAAAACTCACGGTGAATCGGACTAGGTGAAACGTCACATCACTGACTGAGGTGAGAGTTGGAAGGTCTTCAGTAACCAATGGATTCCTGTCCTTGTTCTGACTCAATAAAACTACATTGGGTTTAGGGATCGTGTTACGTCTCTTGTCGTCAATTTTAACACGACTTAATCCGACTTTCGGAAAAACTACTAGAGTGTACTGAGACGGAAGGGACCACCGAGTCAGTCCTTTCTTAGACGGACGTCACGTTCTATGACGGACGTTACATCCAAGCTAGGGACTCAGTCCTTCTACGGGACCTCTTTCCTTATCATTGGGTGAGGTCATAAGTACGGACCCTTTAGGGTGTCTGTCTCTTCGGACCGTCCGATATCGGGTACCCCAGTGTTCTCAGCCTGTGTTGAATCGTTTATTTGGTGGTACTGAGATATAAAGAGTCGTAATTAAAGGGAAGAAAGATCGTACAACCACCCGAAAAGTTACGTAATGAGTCTAAGGGGGAATTCTTGACCCCTGGAGGATGGGTCCACGACCCTCGGGTGGGAGTCGATAGTCGTGGAAATCCCTAATCGTGTTGACGACCCGCGAAGGAGTGGAGTCCAGTGAGACAAGGTCCTGTCGACCGGGCTCACTACCTCCCAACTTCTGGCCCGTGAGAGTGGCTGGAACCCTGTCAAACCAACCCAGTAGGTAGAAGTCCAGACGTCTTCACTGACATAGTGTCGACCTGAGAAGGGAGACGAACTAGGACGATAAAGGAAGGTGTGCACAAATAGGGTTCTTGTCGGGGAGTTTGGAGAATGTGTGGTTAAAGGAAAGTCGGAAGAAAGATTCCTTGTGTTAGATTTTTTTGGGTTTGTTTGTACTTGCACGACTCACCGAAAATAAAACTGTGGCTGAAGAGTGGTATGGGTACTGATGGTACCGATTCTCCTCTCCAGACTCTACAAATATCACTACAAGATGAACCACCGGGTACTATAGGAAAAACCACACACACACTTGGTAAAAATTTCATAAATAACTTAAACAATATTATAACGAAGACAAAGTGTAAAACCACAAAACCGATACTTCGTGTACCCTAGAATCAAGGGGTTGGTCCTTAACTTGGGATTAGACGACGTCACCTTCCACTTCAGAATCGGTGACCCGACGGTGCCTTCGGGATCTTAAGATAAATTGTTGGGGTTAAGTGACGGAGCGGAGAAAAAAAGACCTTTATTTATGTTGTCTACCAACCATCTTCTTTGATTTGATGTGAAGCTCAAGAGGACCCCGAACAAATTAAATAGGAAAGTTTTGTTTATCAACATGATACAAATGGACGGTTGTCTCTTTACGGACTTAAGTATAAGGAAGAGGACAAACGACGTCTGTATGTACAGTTTTTCCAACCCTATTAAAAGATCCACGAAGGTTTCGGACAATCTTTCTGTAAGGGGCACGATATTTAATACATACTTTTTTTATGTCTATCTTTTACGAGGACTCCTTTGTTTACTTCAAGTACTTTCCTTTGAGTAAAATATAGAAAAAACTCTATTTTCCGTACTGGCGTAAAACCCTCTTTCGTCAACTTTTAGATATACACTTCGGTAACGTAGTTTTTCATTGTAAGAACTGTTTATATTTAAAGTTTACAATAATATTTCGATCAGATCTTTTAAGATAGAAAGACTCGTAAACTAACCATTCTACAGTTTGAGTACAGTCCATAACACTATAAAACCCTTAGGTAATTTCAAGAAATCCCTTTTTTACACCAGTTGTCTTTAATGTAAAATTTAAATGTTGTTCAGATGTCATCTCTAATTATTCTCGTCCTTTTACCAAATAACTATTTTCGTAATATTTACCCTTTATTTTATAAAAGTACCATACCAAAGAATGACATCCTTAGAAATACTATTAGTTGTTTCATTGAGACTTTCAGTAAGTGATATACTCTGAGTTACAACAACAACAACAAAAATTACAATTCTCGACACTGGTTTTTAATAATGTCCTTTTCTACGACTACTGACGTAAAATTTTACCGAACAACAAATCAGTGGTTCAGTACAGACTGAAAATCGGACGGTCCGAGGAGATAGGTAGCCTAAAGGGTCCGTTCTTATGACCTCACCCAACAGTAAAGGAAGTGATACCCTACAAGGGTTGGGTCCTAGTTTGGCCCAGAGGACGAAACCGTCCGTCTAAGAAATGGCTACTCGGTGGACCCTTGACAATTTTACCCGACACGACACGATTCAGTGAAGTCTGAACAGGCTGAGAAGTGCTGGGTTACCTGTTATCGGGAGGTACTAGGAGACAGGTACTCTAAGAGGCCCGTTCTCATGACCTCACCCAACGACACGGGAGTAGGTCCCCTAGAAGGGTTGGGTCCCTACCTTGAACGTAGAGAGTACAGAGGACGTAACCGTCCCTCCAAGAAATGGTGATCGTGGCAGATCCTTCGGGAAGTTTTACCCGACGACGACGACGACGACGACGATTCAGCGAAGTCAGCACAGGATGAGACACGCTGGGGTATCTACCGTCGGGTCCTCCGAAGGGTTAGGGACCATAAGAGGTCCGTTCTTGTGACCTTACCCAACGGTAAAGGAAGAGGTTACGTACTTTCACTTTTCATTTTCACTCCAGTGAGTCATCACAGAGGTGAGAAGATTTATACCTACGATTCTTTGATCGAGACATACCTTTAAATAATTTACGAAATTGTAAAGTGAAAACAGCTGTACATACTACACGGTCTGTAAAGATTACATATTGACGTAAATTAAAAGTGTGGGTAGAAAATTCCACAGTAGTGAGAATAAAATTTTTATACTTTTGACTCCAAGTCTTCCCAATATGTCGAACGGATTCCGTTCTAACGTTTCTTGTTCTTTGAGCTCTGGGACTAATCGAATCAATGTCGTATTTTAGTCTTAGTTTCAATAAACGAAAAGTCCAAAGTCCTAACTAAAACAAAAATTAACCTGTTACAGAAGAAAGGATGTTTGGTAACAGGTCAAGAAACAAACCTCCACCCTTTCTAAGACTTAGAGAACATGAACATAAACAACAAGGAACTAGTCAGTGAGTCAGTACACTTGGATACCTGACGTAGTGCGGTCCGAAGGGACAAGTAGTGATAGAGGACCTCGAACGTGTCCGAGTACAGACAACTCAGCCACTACGGTAGTTTGATAACGTAAGAGACAGTAGGGGAAGAGGAAGACGGGAGTTAGAAAGGGTAGTGGTCCCAGAAAAGGTCACTCAGTCGAGAAGCGTAGTCCACCGGTTTCATAACCTCGAAATCGAAGTCGGAGTAAGGAGGGTCACATATAATTCCCAACTAAAGGAAATCCTAAACTAGAATAACGACAGGTTCGCTGAGAGTTCACATAAATGAGAAAAATTTGTGACCAAACCGGTTTTACAAAGACCCAATAAGACATTTTGCAATACTTTTTTAGGTTTACTTGAAAAAACGGTTTGGTTATAAAAAGACTGTATGGTTTTTCACTGAATTAGAAAATTGGGTTTCTGGATCTTCTTTGAAAAGAAGTAAGATTTTCAAATTATCGACAAAAAAATCCAATACTTAATTAACAAAATCCAGATAAATGGGTTTAGGTGGGTGCTGGGAAATTGTAAATATAAGTCCTGAGAAATTTAATTAGAAAGTAACTTTAAATTAACTTAATGTTATAACACAATCAAAGTCCCCATGTCGTTTATTTAAGTTAATATATATATATATATACTACAAGAAAGTATGGACCGTAACGAAAACCATTACAAAATGAGAATGACCCCCCGACACAGTGTCGAAAGGAGACAAAGTGTAGACTAAGACCCAGGAAACACTCTTAAAATCTAAAAATGGTTTGACAATTATTGTCACAAAGGGAAACCCTCCTCCTTTAAATTCACCGGATACTCACAAGCATCAATTTTTTACGAGAGAAGACAACCAGATATCTCCAAAACAAAGAAATTATGGACCAGAAACCCCTGTTTACTCAAAGGGTCCATTTCTTGGACGGACGGTTACCTCCTCTGGGTGCAAGTTAGGGACCTCCTCCCGTACCGTTGGGTGAGGTCATAAGAACGGACCTCTTAGGGTACATGACTCCTCGGACCACCCGATGTCAGGTACGTCAGTGTTTCTCAACCTGTGCTGAATCACTACCTCGGGTCTCCGTTTGTCGAAGGTAATAATGACAGGAACAAAGACACGACCCGAACTTGAAAGTCTCTTGAGAAGGACCTATCCAGTCTTAGTAGAGTGAGAAGACTCTCAATAAGATAGTGACGAGCGAACTAGGTGTGTGAAGTTCGGGGGTGTCGGGTGAGGGGAGAGTAGAGTGGGAACAACCACACCGGGAAGACCCCCCTCTCCCGGGTGTAGAGGTACAAAAAGATCTTGACACCCCTCTCAAATTCTCTTGACAAATAAGATTTGAAATATACAGGAATGTATAAAAATGGATATTTCGGACAGTTTAAGACTTTTGTGTAAGATTTCAGTAGAGTAATGGTACCACGAAAAAGGACCCGACGAACAAAGGTCTGCAAAAGGGAGTCACTTATAACAAACCTTCACGACCCTTTCTTTTTCTAAAGAAGGTAAGAGAAACCCAGAATCCGACCCGGACTTTTAATTTGACTGTTTCTGTCTAATTGTCCTCTTTTCACATGTGTAAAATAATTTACACAAGAGACGCTTGTTGAGACATTGTATTTATGACTCTGGAGACGGAGCGAAACCAAACATAAAATGACACAGGAGGAGGAGGAGAGAGGGGAGACTAGGAGACCAAGACTTTGATGAGACCACTAAATGCCGATCAACGTTTAGGTCGTCGGAACAAAATAGTAGAGGGAAGGACAAAGAGACGAAAAATTGGAACTGGTGAGGAGAGAGAAGTCTCGTGTCTGAGGTCACGGTCTGCCGGAGTTTAGTTTCGATCGAGGACTGAATCATTGACACTCAAACCCTTTAAATGGCTATTTCTTAGACGGGCGGTTACGTCTACACCCAAGCTAGGACCCAACCCTTCTACGGGACCTCTTACTTTACTGTGGGGTGAGGTTATAAGAATGGACCCTTTAAGGTACCTCCCTCTTCGAACGGCCCCATGTCAGGTATTCCAGTGTTTCTCGACCTGTGCTGGTTCACTGATTTGTTATTGTCTTTCTCGTACAATCAAACAATACTTTTAATTCACCGACTACGCACCCTTCGTTGGCCTCTTCACGGTAGATATAATCGTTGGCACCGTCAGGAAGAGGAAGGGTAGACAGTGTTGGAGTGGACGAGGAGGAGGGTGGTCCCCGGGTAGAGGGGTAGAGGAAGGACGCGAGACGTGTACTGTCGACCGGAAAGGAGAAGGGAGTACGTACGAGAGAGACCCACGAGAGGAGATGAGACCCTACAATCGGTCGGGAAGAGCCGTTCACCTGTAGGGCACCATGTACGTAGATTTCACTTGGATTCAGAAGAAGTAGCACTGAAACGAGACGTCAATGATCGTCGGTGGTCCTTCGGACCCTTGGAGGTGGACTGATCCGAGGGGGTCGGAGGTGTAGACCGGGTGGGAGTTGAGGACGGCTCCCAGGGTGCTCAAGACGTAGACAGTCGAGTGTCGAAGGTTGAGGTCCTAGGTTCAGGAGTCGACGAAAGAAGTGTCAGGTAGAAAGAGTTTCAAAGACTTGGTCTTCGTGTCTTGAGTGAATAGAAAGAGGACTGGGCGGGAGAAATCGGAGGCATAGTTCAGTTCGAGGAGTACATCATGACTTTCGGCAGGTACCAGAACGGGATGACTGGCGAGGTCAGAATGGAAGATTTGAGAGAGGTGGTCCAAAGAGGTACAAGAAAATACGACAAATACAGTTACAGAGGGAGCGGCAGGAGAGACGAACTTTACAGTAGGATGAGAAGAGGGACGACACACAGGACACGACCGACGGAGGGAAAATAGAAGGGTATCAGTCGAGTCTCGAATAGAGTAGGTCTCTCGAAAGGATTGGGGTAAAGAGGGACCGACTTGTTTCCGAATGAAGAGTTAGGGGAATTAAGGTATACATCGGAAAGGTTATCACGAGTTTAGTACTCGAGAGAGTATAATTATATTAGGATACAAGGGAGAATCTTTTATGGACTACACACTATCTCTTCCTCCAAAGTTAATTTTAAAGATAAAATCCATTCATACTATAATTTCTAACATAATGTTTCAAGTAAATTATAGTAAATTACTTTAGAAATTGTAAATACGATATACCTCCATTTCCAATTTAAAGTAGAGAATTACATAATAGTCAGAAAAATAAATTTTTAACTACTCATTTTTCGTACCAATCGGTAATTGATTAGATTTTTAAATTGTGACCTGAAGAGACCATCGTATCACCTATTCTTTGATGGACGGTTCCGTTCCGAGTGTCCAAACTAGGGACTAGTCCCTTCTAGGGTGTGCGGTGTATCGTCGATTTGGACTCACGGTGTTGGCGTCTCGGACACGAGTCCTCTGGTGCGAGACTTTGTTCTTTTCGGTGAAGTCCCTCTTCGAAAGTGTGGCGTCACTTCTCCTCGGGGGTGAGAGACGTTGGTCTCTTTCAGTGACATTCCGTCGTTTCTGGGTCGTATCGGTTTTTAAAATTTTTCATTTTATTTTTATACTGTAACACAAACGGAACCCTCGTTCTATATGTAACGTTACACCTGAATTTAAAACCATGACGTGACTTTGGGAGTATGAACCTTTAAAATAAAACAAGATTTTTATTAAAAATACTAAACAATGATTTACTGTTCTACTTTCTCTGAAAGTGTCCTAGGAGAGACGTTCGGTAAGAGAAGATAATACTGTACCTTCCACACTTATTAGGAGAATGATTTATTTACTTTTTAGATCATACATATGAAAATATAAAAGTTAAAAGAATTTTTAATAATTTGTAGAACTATATGATATCTTTTTTCAAACTCTTCTACATCTGAATTTTTTGACATTTACTACTATTAGAACTTAATTTAAACATTTGGAAAGTAGAAAATGACGAAGTGATTGTATATCATTTAATAAACCTTCTTTTAAGAGTCTAAAAACCTCCAGAGACTAAAGGATTTAAGTTGTTAAAGATTAATAAAGTTGAAATCTATTTTTTATTACCTTTGAAAACAATTATCCAGAACTACTAACACATATTTTTGATAGTCCATCTTTGACTAAACATTAAACAGGTTTGTGTATATGACACCAATTATCTTATTACCAAGGGGTTTTACCGACACAACATTAGGAACCTTAGACATTATACTGTTTTCTCTGAAACGTCTATACTACTTCAATTTTTAAAACGACACCCTTCTACTCAAACCCAATAAACTCGGGTTTATTCCCCAGTTCCGATACCAAAAAGGACACCAGTACATACCTATACTCTCAACCTGACACTTCTTCCGACTCGTGGCTTCTTAACTACGAAAACTTGACACCACAACCTCTTCTGAGACCTCTCAGGGAACCTGACGTTCCTCTAGTTTGGCCAGGTAGGATTTCCTTTAGTCAGGTCTTATAGGTAACCTTCCTGACTACGACTTCGACTTTGAGATTATGAAACAGGTGGACTACTCTTCTCGACTGAGTAACCTTTTCTGGGACTACGACCCTCCCTAACCCCCGTCCTCCTCTTCCCCTGCTGTCTCCTACTCTACCGACCTACCGTAGTGACTGAGCTACCTGCACTCAGACTCACTTGAGGTCCTCGACCACTACCTGTCCCTCCGGACCGCACGACACTAAGTACCCCAACGTTTCTCAGTCTGTGCTGACTCGTTGACTTGACTTGACTTGACTTTCCTTTTTATAAATCAAATAAATAATTAACAAAACATTTTTTGTCTTTACAGTACTCTCGGGTTATGAAACGTTTGGAGAGTCTTCAAAACTTGATGGAATCCCTTAGGACAAAACACGTATAAGGAGAATAATATATCTAGTACAACATAGTACTTCACACTTTCACAATTAAAGAGTCCACACGGGTTGAGACTCTGGGGTACCTGACGTCGGGTGGTCCGAGGAGACAGGTACCCTAAAAGGTCCGTTCTTATGACCTTACCCAACGGTAAAGGAAGAGGTCCCCTAGAAGGGTTGACTTTGGACCAGAGGACGTCTAAGAAATGGCTGACTCGATGCTCCCTTCGGGATACAACATAGTGTTATTAGAATTTTACACGACGAAGAGGGATCATCTGACTTATATCACTATACTCGAGGACATAGAGTAATTAGAACACTAAAAATCCTGGATCGTCTCATGTACTGAGTTTTTATTCACGAATTTGGATGTAAAGAACTTATTTAAGTAGTTACTCACTTTTTTGTTTTAGACATCTGATAATACTAGTTCAAGTATAGAACCCTACACTTCTCGAAATAAGTAAAGAAAATTATGAAAATCTGTGACGTTAAAATTAAGAATTTGTCGCGTGATTAAAAAATTTATTTCTGTATCTTTTGATGTTTCAACGAAAGGTTTCTTTCAAGATTCTTTCTTGTTATGTTATCTCATCAAACTTTTGTTTCAGGGTAAATACTCTTTTCAGACCACTAAAAATTCGTAGTTGGTAGTTGTACAACCAATCACCGATCCCTACTTCTCTCGTTAAATTTTCCTGTAACGAGAATAGTAAAATACAGTAATGTTTAAAAAAGGATAACAAAAGGAAATGTTCGTTTTTAAACGTTTCGAACTCTATCCTTTTTTATTCTCCAGTACACTCTTCGATTCTTTTTTAGAAATCTGTAAAAGTTGTTAATAATAGAAAATAATTACATGTATTTAAGAGAGGAACCGGTTCGAGACCAGTCCGAGAAACTTGAAAGAAGAGTTTCTCTGGAACTGAAACTCAAAGGTACAAGTAAAGATGTAGAAGGTTAAAATCGTTCTTAAGACGATTCCGTCAAAAATCGATCTTAGGGTGTAGGAGGCATAGATTAGTGGGAACTTTAGATGATCCCAGGGAGTAGTAGATAATGGGGATCAGGGAGTGGGGGTAAACAAGGACAGACGGACGAAAATTGTTCTTGTGACAGTCCAATTAACCGGTCTTAGAAAGTACCGAGGATTACAAAGGAAAATCATTAAACGAGTAGGGGAGGGACCAGGAACCGATATGTAAGGGTAAAAGGGAACGACGTAGAACTCAACTTAGGTTGAAGAGAGAGGGTGACATTCTGGGGTCCTGTCACCAGGGAGGTGGATTGGTTACCACGTGGAATTTACTTCAGACGGAATGGTAAAAAATTGTTTATAGTGCTTGTGAAAAAGAAATTGTACTATCTTAAGAAACATAGAGATACCGTATACAACTAAAGTTTATATTACTATGATTAGTCTTAGTTGGAGGAAAAGTATAAAGGATATAAAATAATCTTTTTATAGAAGTGAGGGAGGGTGTAACTCTTTGTACTATATATAATTTACTTTAATAAAACAGTATATACATATCTATAGTACCAGTGTCTTTGGTACCGTTAAACCGAAATTCTTTCCTCTAATTTTCATATACGGGGGGTGTTTCAAATGTATCTTACTTAATATTCTAATTAGACCGAACTCTTTATTTCACTTTATAAACCCTTATTGATAAAAGTAAGGTAGATATAAAAATCCATATATATTAGTAAACAAAAAGATTGTGTTTTGAAAGTTTAGATGTCGAATTTTATTCGCGTATCTAGAGTGTACCGTAAAAGTCTCTATGAAAGTTTCTCTAACACGTTTCGAGAGAAGGTAAACGAATACACTAACTTTACATTTACCCTGAACGAAAGAAAAACTTATGGTCTTTCTCGTCGAATCGGAGGTACTTGGTCGTCTTTCCTTCGTAAGAACGAAAAGAAGGGAAGAAGGTTAAGATGAGATTGAGGTAAGGGGTTTTGGATTGGGTCTCTGTATTTGTGGTAAACCGGTCGATACCGTGACCTGGTAGAACTAAGGGTCCAAATGGGGTGACCCTTCGTATGTCTTCGGCCTGTCAGGGAACCTTCTTGTTGGTATCAATAGATAGTCGGTGGAGAATAGATTAAATAAAGAAATTCATACCGTAATTTGGTCAGTAACAAAAGAACTCGAATAAAAAAAGAGATAGATCCGACATATTAGTACTAAAGACAAATAACTTCAGAAAGAGTAAGAAGTTACGGGGGACGGTACTTTTAAATAACTTTTATTAGAAATTTTTAGGTATATCAACACTAGTCTCTTTACAAATGTAACGTGTAACCCTATACTGTAAAAAATTTCCCTTTTATGTCTCTGGTAATACAGCTTCAACCGAAGACAAAAGACTTCAGACGTCCGAGAGGTGTAGGCACAAGTAATGAATTTTTCCTCTCGAACGATAATTGTCGACCTATGGAGAGACAATACTTCGTTGTGTTTCTACGATTTTCGTTCGGTCACTTTAGGAACGGTCTGTGGGAGTCACACTTAATTAGAGGACGAGAGGACACTGAACTCTCACAGAATCGAATTAGGGACCAAGTACTTCTAGGGTGTACGGTTCCCCATTGATTCGGGTGCGTGACGTTGATGACTCGGACACGAGATCTCGGGTACTCGGTGTTGAGGGTTTCAGGTGTAGGAATCTCGGGTAAGTATCCTTGTTGTCTTCGGTGGCGATACTCTTCGGGGACATGGTGTTACTTCTCATCGGGGGTGAGTGTTGATCTCCTACGGGCGTACGTCGTTGTTTCTGGCTCGTGTCAGTTTTTGTTTTAATTTTTTGTTTATCTTTGTTTTTTTTTCTTCTTTTGTTGTACGACCCTTAATTCCGATGTGTATTCTTCAATAATCAACTCTCCTTGTGTCTTTTTCTTTCTTATTTCACCACTACGTTCACTTTCAGTTCCGGACCAATTATAAATAATTTATTTCCTAACTTACTTACCTACTCACGGTGGTGCTGGAGAAAAAACGTCAGACCTGAACAGAAAAGTACAAACCCTTGCGTACATTCTTAATTTCTAAAATTTTAAATTTTTTTTTTTTTTCTTAAATCGTCCGTGGCGACATCTTTACAGAATGAAGTTCCCGTCGTCCAGAGTTTGACTAGAGTAACTAAAAAAAAAGGAAAAGACAAGGGACTAAACCAACATTCATAGAGAATCTGATCCGAAGGGACTACCAAAATGTGAATCTTTTTACGTAGACATCACGTCCTCTGTGTCCAACCTAGGGATCTCTAGGTTGTCATAGGGTGTCCTTCTAGAGGACCTCTTCCCTCCACCGTTGGGTGAGGTCATAAGAACGGACCCTTTAGGGTACTTGTCTCCCGGGACGCCCGATTTTAGGAACCCCGGCGTTCCTCAGTCTGTACTGACTCGTGTGTCATGTGTAGAGAATCTGATCTCTAGTGTGTGGTCAAACCGAAGACGAGTTGGATTGAAACTCAGACATAAACGGTTTTAGGATGCCCGTGGTGGACAGGGTAAGACGAGGTAGGGTGTCTGTCGTCGACAAAGTTTCGGACCAGTGTAACGTCCTCCTAGAAGTAACGAAGGAGATTCAAAGACCCGAAAAACATTAAGTAGCAGCGGTGGGATTGGTTTCAATCTAAAGAATTGGGATGGATGGAGTAGTTATCAGGAAGAGTAGAAGTCACCGACTTAGAAGCAAGTACGACGACCACGACCACGACGACACGACATGGGTCGGTACAGACTGGAAACCGTCAGGGCACCTGACATCGAACGACCCGAGGAGACAGGGACCCTAAAGGATCCGTTCTTATAACCTCACCCAACGGTAAAGGACGAGGTCCCATAGAAGGGTCGGATCCCTGACTTGGGTACAGAGAACGTAGAGAACGAACCGTTCGTCTAAGAAATGGTGACTCAGTGGACCCTTCGGGAAAGGAAGTATTAGGGTTTGTCTGACAGTCAGAGTTAAGTAGAGGACGGAAGATAGTAGACGTAAGTCCGGTCCTGAAATGTGGCTCAGTCTTGTTAGACTCCGTGATCAAGAACCTGGGGTAAGGATGAGGGGACCAGTCTGAGAGATCTCTTTTAGACCTTTGACGTAAACATTATTCGAGAGTCCGTGTGTCTCCAATCTGATCTAATCCATTCTCACGACGACGACGATTCAGTGCAGTCAGCACAGGCTGAGACACGCTGGGGTATCTACCGTCGGGTGGTCCGAGGGGGCAGGGACCCTAAGAGGTCCGTTCTTGTGACCTCACCCAACGGTAAAGGAAGAGGTTGCGTACTTTCACTTTTCACTTTCACTTCAGCGAATCAGTATAGGCTGGGAATCGTTGGGGTACCTGGTGTCGGGTGGTCCGAGGAGGTAGGTACCCTAAAAGGTCCGTTCTCATGACCTCACCCCACGGTAACGGAAGAGGAATCCATTCTCATCTAAGAAAATTTAATCTCATGTCAACGAAATGTTACGGTACAATCAAAGACGACATGTAGTCACACTTAGTCGATATGCATATGTATATACGGAAGGTAAAACTCAGAGGGAGGGTGGGGTGGGGAGGACTTGAGTTAGGGTGGAGAGATCCAGTGGCGTCCCGTCGTTCAACTCGAGGGACAGCGTGATCTATAATTTGACGAGTTTCCTCGAGAGACGATAAAGTGAGAGGGACTTGTGTGAAAGAAAGACGGATCTTACGGAGGGGTCGAGGTGTCCTAGTTCTAATCACACAAAGAAAAAGGTAAGGGTACTGAAAGTCAATGTTTTGTCTGAGTGTCTGTATCTCTTGTCTATTCTTCGTCTGAACTAACCAGGACAAATAACTACTATTATAACTCCGTGTCCTCTTCTTCGTCGAATTGACTGAGATCAAATAAACCCCGTTAAATCATTTTCGCGAGGAGAGAGAATAGACCCATAAAGTATGAGTTCCGGAGTGTTGATCTGGTAATCTTGTAGATTCATTGTCGTACTTAACTAACAAAAACAGTAACAACAAGTCAGAAATTGAGTATATAGACTGACAAACGTTGCGGTACGTGACGTCATGTGGTCTGAAGGGACAGGAAGTGACAGAGGGGATCAAACGAGTTTGAGTACAGGTAACTCAGCTACTACGGTAGGTTGACAGAGTGGGAGGCTTCGGGGGAAGAGAAGGACGGGAGTTAGAAAGGACCGTTATCCCAGAAAAGTTTGCACAGTCGAGTAGTAGTCTACCGGTTTCTTAACCTCGAAGTCGAAGTCATAGTCAGGAAGGTCACTTATAAGTCCCAACTAAAGGAAATCCTAACTGACCAAAGTGGAGAAGCGACAGAGTCCCTTAAAGTTCTTAGAAGAAGTCGTGGTGTCAAGTTTTCGTACTCGAAAAGTCACGAGTTGGAAGAAATACCAAGTTGAGAGTGTAGACATGTACTGATGACCTTTTTAGGACCGAAACTGATATACCTAGAAACAGTCGTTTCACTACGGAGACGAAAAATTATGTGACAGATCTAAACAGGATCGAAAAGAAGGTTTCTCGTTCGCGGAAAATTAAAGTACCGACGTCAGTGGTAAGTGTCACTAAAGTCTCGGGTTCTTTTATTTTAGACAGTGACAAAGATATAAAAGGACTAGACAAGTGGTACTTCACATTATAATTGATAATATTTACTTTTTCTTTGAGATTTCTTAAATAACTTTGAAGGTCCTGTACAACTAGTTTGATACTTCTTATTAAAAGTGAGATTCAAACTGAGTCAAATTCGATGAAGACGACGGACATTTGAAACTATTATCGACACGAACGGTAAATCTTTCATTTTGTGTACCGGTTAAAAAGTCAGGTAAAAGGTAGAAAATTTAAGAAGTCCTTTTTATCAGTTTTAATAAGGTGAGACAGTGTAGTCACCGTAACCTCATCTTCCTTTAAATATAAATATCCTTCTAAAGTACGAGCCACATAGAGTTTCATACTAAGTTTCAGTATTTAATTCATCTTTAATATGAGTTAAATCTATTTTCATTAGAACAAAGAAGATCTCTCTCGTTACTCACTCTTCTAAAATAAGGGACTTCCTAAAACGTAAAAATGTTAGTAGCACAATAGTCAAGAATTAAACAATTTAAATATCGTGACTCCTTCAACTGTCACAATTATCAGTCTTTACACACGAATAAGTTCCTCGAAATACGTCTGGACCATTAAAAAAAGTTAAATGAGCATAACTCATTTAACTTATAAATAATGAGATTATTTATTAATAAAGACAGTGATATATTTATATATAAAGAGATGGAAATATACACATACTGTGTAGAAATTATAAACAAAGCTGTCCTACTTCGTTAAGGGTAACGTACTAATAAATTGAGTAATATATGATTGTAGATGTATTTAACAGTTTTACGGTTGGACCTACTTATATATCCTTCTTACTTAGGACTTTACTGGTTTCCAGTAAAGTGTCTTTCTATAGGTGGTTGACCGTTTCGAAACGGTAGTAATTTTTACGTCTTGTCAAAAACTCTACAAGTCCCATCAATGTATCACGTCCATAAAAACATGACTACACGTGGTAAGGTAGTGGGTTGGCACCAAGGAGACTGTGTTACTTATTGGGTACATCTTGTAACACGACAAATGTCTTACGAAAATGTTAAGTTCTACGGTTAGGACACTCAATCCATTGTGATAGTTAGAGAAAGCGTGCTCCTCAAACTCCATGTCTCTCTCTAACTGTCTACGTAGATTCCTGGATAAGTTCGAGGATTCAGTATTTAACTGCAACCGTGGACCCTGGAGACTGTAGACACGAGAAACGTTTCTAAAAGGACAAATATTTACGAGACATTGACACGACGGAATGTTCACATGGGTTTGATTACGAACCGAAGTCCTCCTTATAAAGTATTATACTTTCAGAGGACCAACTAACGGATGTTTACCTCCGTCTCTCCTCGTTTCTTGGACCCTATTTCGTTATATCACTTTGAACCTTTAGAAAGTTGTACTCATTAATTTGTCAAAGAAGAACGTGTTAAAGTTTTAACGAGTGCACCATAAAAACCGATTTGTCTAATCGACGTCTGTCTCCCTTACGTATAGTAGTTACTGAGTCTTTTTATTGGACGAGGTTTTTAGAAAGGTAAAAATGTCTGGTCTCGAATAACTTAGTCGAAAACACCAGTAACTATAGGTACGTTAATGAAAGTCAAGAAGTGGAAAGTACTTTGAAGGACAAAAGTCTTGTAAATGTCCTACAAGAATTTCGTAAGTACCGTCCTTTCTAGGACCCAAATTAAAGGACATCTCAGAAGTTGGATGTCAACCGAATTCATCGAACAAGACCCACCATTTAAAGGTTTAGTACTTTGTAGGAACCCACTTTGTTCTTAACTTTTGAAAATTTACTTGTAGAAGACCAGTTCCCTTAAAGGGACCATGACAGTCTTTCTCAATCGAGGGACGTTCAGACTATGGTCTTCCCGAGAAAAGTAAATAAAAGATAGTAGATCGGTCACAGTATAAGTAAACCGAGTATCGCTATTCACACTTAATCGTTATCCAGGAGGTGGACAGACTGATAAGACTTCACAGTTTAGAATAAAATAGTAAACCCATCCACAATCTCTGGTCAAGTCAATACAATAAGTAAACCGTGAGAACAGTACCGGAAAGAGTAAGGGAACACATTTTAATGACTCTTATTTCGTAGCGTATGCTTATACTGAAACATACATGTCAATTAAAACTATCACGAGACAAGAACACTGAGTGGGTACCTATGACTGGACATTAACAATCATCACTCAATGTCTGATGTGACGGTACGAAATATATTATATACTGTCTCTGTATTGAAAAAGATTGACTTTTTATGGTAAACTGGTAATCCGGTCGTTTACCGTTAATGACATCTTCGTGTCCACTATTGTTACTATCTTTTAGCAATTGTTACTGTAAACCCAGACTTTGACACATGAAAGACTTTACAAAGGGAGTTAACTTATTAAAGGAAGTTTGTCTTTTTCTGGTCGATCCTACTTGTCGAAAATTTAAAAGGATAACATCTGAATTTTTATACGTGTCGGACTTTCAACTCTCAAGACGAAATGAGGAACAGTCAAAAATCGTGAAGTTCGGATCCTCCGTCATAGAGTTCACTGGGACGCCTCTAATAGACTTCTACGATTCATCGTGGGCACGTACCTCAACGAAGAAGGTTAAAATTCCAGAAATCCATACTGCATCTCTAGAAATGGACGTAAACTTCGTATTGAAACGGTAAGGATCTTGTATTACCCCGGCACTACCGAATCAGTAGGTCATTTGTCTTGAGATTTTTTTCACCTTCCACAACCTCCTTTGGTGTCTGTCGTAGAAGTCTACCGAGGACTTTTGTCATTAAGGGTCCAGAGTACCAAACAATTCCAGGTCCTGGTGTGAGAAGTTAAACTGAAAGAAAAAAATTTCGCATAAAAAAATTTTTTTATAAATAAAATCCGACGTAACCCAGAATGAACACCGAGAAGTAAAACCGTGAACCCGAAGAGAGATCAACGACACCTTTCCAAATCACCGAGACGTACACCCTGGTATCAAGGGGTCGGTCCTAATTTGGACGTAGGGGACGGGATCCTCCTTCTAAGAGTTGGTGACCCAGTGGTCCCTTCAGAATCGTACGTACGTGTGTCCTATATCAATCGTGTACCTTCGGACAGTCGACAGAGAGTGGTCGTCTGACTGGATGGAACTTGGGTCTCGGGTTCAGTACTCACAAACTCCCTCAGTGTCTCCTACCACCGAGTTGACACGACGGTCCTGTTTTCGTCCCTGTGAACAGTACAGAGATGGGGAATTTTGAGGGAGTTTATAATTAATTTCTCCTTTTGTATGTAGTTTGGTCAGAAATTGTGTTGATAATAGGTATAGAAAGGTCGATTTGGAGATGATTATCTGGTCATCCCAGTCGGTTTAAAATGTAATTTGTTGGTGGACCTCTACTCTTCTGACAAGTCCTACCTTCTAGAAAGAATCCGAGTCTTTACCTCGGTGATTTTCTCAGTGAAATTACGGGATCAGTAGGGCAGAGAGAAGTACGGAAAGTCAAACCACTACGGAGAGATGATCAATATACGAAATACAGATAGAACGTCCGAATTACTCAGTAGTATGTTAATAAATTTGTCTGATAAGACTAAAAGAGAGATTTATATCCTCTTGTGTAGAGAGAGTTACTGTGTCATAACGGTACAGAAATGATAGACGGTTTTGGTAATAAGTTTACTGAATAATGAAATAAGTAACAAGTAAGTACCCCACAGTAATCATTATTATTTATAGTAAAATGGATTAGTCAGAAATTAATACCGGTACAGATAGGATCTTTACTTCGTTATAAGTGTTTAGGGATTTTTAAATAGATCTTGTAAGTGTTTTTCGGTAAAAGATACAAAATTATGTTTATAAATTTTTCATTGTCTGATTTACTATGTTAGAACGTCCACTTTAAGAGTTGATACACGTAAAACAAATGACTCCATTTGTCCTCTAGTTTAGTCAGTTAAGATTTCCTTTAGTTGGGACTTATAAGTAACCTTCCTGACTACATCTTCCAGGTTATACAACCAGTAGACTACGTTTCTCGGTTCGGTAACCCTTTTTTGGGACTACGACCCTTTCTAAATCAAGTCAAGTCAACGAGTCAGCATAGACTGAGAAACGTTTGGGTACCTGACGGCATGTGGTCCGAAGGGACAGGTTGTGGTTGAGGGTCTCGAACGAGTTTGAGTACAGGTAGCTCAACCACTACGGTAGGTTAATAGAGTAGGAGACAACAGAGGAAGAGGAGGACGGAAGTTAGAAAGGGTCGTAGGCCCAAAAAAGGTCACTCAGTCACCGGTTTCATAACCTCGAAGTAGAAATCGTAGTCAGTAAGGTTACTTATAAGTCCTGACTAAAGGAAATCCGAACTGACCAAACTAGAGGAACGTCAGGTTCCCTGAGAGTCCTGAGAAGAGGTTGTGGGGTCAAGTTTTCGTGGTCAAGAAGTCGTGGGGTTGTGGGGTCAAGTTTTCGTAGTCAAGAAGTCGGAAGAAAAACCAGGTTGAAAGTGTAGGTGTGTACTGATGATCTTTTTGGTATCGAAACTGATCTACCTGGAAACAACCGTTTCACAGAGACGAAAAATTATGCGACAGATCCAACCAGTATTGAAAAGAAGGTTCCTCGTTCACAGAATTAAAGTACCGACGTCAGTGGTAGACGTCACTAAAACCTCAGGGGTTTTATTTCAGACAGTGACAGAGGTAACAAAGGGGTAGATAAACGGAACTTCACTACCCTGGTCTACGTTACTACGATCAAAAAACTTATAACTCAAAATTCGCTCGAAAAAGTGAAAGTTGTTCTCTGAGAAAATCCCGTCCTCCTTTTCCCCCGTTGTCTCTTACTTTACCAACCTACCATAGTGACTGAGTTACCTGTACTCAAACTCGTTTGAGGTCCTTTGTCACTTCCTGTCCCCTTCGGACTGTACGACGTCAGGTACCACCATATCTCAACCTGGACTGACTCGTACACAGGTACGGGACTCCACTCACTCTGTTCTCAATAGGATGGTGGGGGTAGAAGATCTACTCTTCTCCTTTCTTACGTTGGACCGGTTACAGTGTGTCTACACTACACAGACGGGGGTAGAATAGGACGATTTGACTCCGTAGTGGGTGAAATTGTTCCGGAGTCTAAGACTTTAATGACAAGAGGTGGGAAATCGGGTCGGGAGATGGGTGACGAGTCTCAGAGTGTGAACAAGATTAAGACGAAACCTGATCTTCTTCTGTGTCTGATAGAGGAGACTTTCGTGACATGAACAAAAGGAATTTGACAAAAAGCACTACCGGAGTTGAAAAAGACGGTCAAAGGTGAAACAGTAAATCTAGTAACGTGACCAGATGTACCATGTATCACACAGAGACAGAAGTTGTCGAGTACTCTAGGGACACGGATAACGCTCTTTTTATCTCATCAGCTTAAAGGAGTGACTTTTAGGTATTAATTTGGTCTTCTAAATTAAAGGACGAGTACTAGTCAACAGGAACTCCACTGTAAGAAAACGTTTCCTTCCAGTCACAGACAAAGACGTGTGAGGACGAAGGTAGTCTAGAAATAACGGGAGGACAATCTGTTTCAGGACCGGTGTTCAGTTATACAGGGTTCCATCTCAAGTTCATCCTATTTTGGTGACGAATTCAGAAGTCCGAACTTATTGAGGTTTTCGTTTAAAGTAGACTAAAGTATTAGGGGTTCATATAAAATAGATGACCTGAACCTGAATGACTATCTCCTTTTTTTTTAATTGTGTGAGTTTCTTACATTATTTCTGGTTAAAACCGTTGAGACTCATTTCTTTTGTGGTAATCAGTAACCAAAAGACCTTGTTTTCAAACTAAATAAAATAAATTTTTTTCAGGTAGATGTAAGGTGTGCTCCGAATCTTGAGAAAAAGACACTTTGCACCCTTTTCGATAGAACTAATGTTTCCACGAGAAAGAGTTACACGGGTCCAGTATTTTAACAGTGAGTTCACTCTCGGTACAGTAATGTATATAAATATATTTATATAGTATATGTATATTACAGGGTATATATATACTGTAACCACCAAGTTTACCATTTCTTAGACGGACGTCACGTCCTCTGAACCCGAGTTAGGGACCTAACCCTTCTAGGGGACCTCTCCCCTTAACGATGGGTGACGTTATAAGAACGGTCCTCTTAAGGTACCTGTCTCTTCAGACCCCTGATGTCAGGTACCCCGGGATATTACGTCCTCTGTGTCCAAACTAGGGACTCAACCCTTCTAAGGGACCTCTTCCTTTACTGTTGGGTGAGGTCATAAGAATGGACCTCTTATGGTCCCTGTCTACTTGGACCGCCCGATGTCAGGTACCCAAGCGTTTCTCCGCCTGTGCTGACTCGCTCACTTGTTGTTGTCGATGGGAGTCAATCCGTATGTACTCCTAGTTATTTTGTGATGTTCCGAAAGTGTCGAGATGTTCCGGTCCTATTATAAAAGGTAAGTAAAAGAAAAACAAGGAGTCTGTCATTTCAGCGTTAACAGGATAGAAGTTCAAGTGACTATGAAAAGAAGACTGTCAATTTCTGACGACAACACGCGGAGACAAAAAAAAAAATAAAGTCAATAAAACGAAAGGTTGAAGTTCAAAAATAATCAAGAAAATACAGTAAAGATAGAGAAATAACTATCAGAGATGAACCACTCTTTACGAGTATGAAAGGAAATTTAAAGATCTACACCAAAAGAACTAAAGTGACTTACATAAATACTACCGACTTAATTTCAGAAACAAAGTATTTAGTTTATAGACTCAAAGACAAAAAAGAAAGGTCAATACTAGGTATGAAAAGACAAAGAAAAGTGTAGAAGGTCCAAAAAAACAAAACGATTTTTAATTTATAAAATTCTTTTCTTATACAGTTTGGACATGTAACTAAAAGGGGAGGGAGGATCCTAAGTCACAACGACAACGACATATAAACGAATCATCAAAAAGACCTGATTAAGATATTTTAGACATAAAAAGCAACACACGTCAGTGACCTCAGAGACGAACCAGACACCAGTCGATTCACGAAGGGACCACCGAATAAGTCATTTGTTAGAAGGACGTTACGTCCTCTGAACCCAAGTTAGGGACCCAACCCTTCTAGGGGACCTCTTCTCTTATCGATGGGTGAGGTCATAAGAACGGACCTCTTAAGGTACCTGTCTCCATGGACCGTCCGATATCAGGTACGTCAGCGTTTGTCCGTCTGTACTCACTTACTGAAAGTGAGTGAGTTACTAACTTGTCTCTAAACGAATCTACGGAACACGGTTGTTCAGGAAGTCAGAAACAGTTTCTGTGGAAGTTCCGCGGTCGACAAATATTGGGACAGATTTGGAAGGAAAGGACGAACGGGTCTCAGAGTGTCAATTAGCCTTATCTCTTGTATCCCGAGAGAGTCCGGAAAGGACCCGCACGAGATTGGAACGAGTATACGTGCCGGTAGATCTATCTTAAGGTCCTTATACAGTTGAATTTTTTTTTTTCGGAATATTTGTGAAGTAAAGGATCCAAAAGGAAAATGTCAAAAATAGGTCAAAGAACAAACGATGTTGACCCTGACGACGGACCTTATCGACGAGACAAGTTGTTGACGACAACTAATAAAATCTGATTGCGGGACCCCGATCCTGACAAGTGGGACGAACTTGGGACTTAATTTAGTTTATTTTAGTTCGAGAATCTTACCCGGAAAGGGTCACTAAAAGGTCTGTCAAGTTTATCACCGTTAAGAGACCCCTACCTCTAAACCTTCTAGTGGTTTGGGTAAGAATGGGAGGGATCCCCGAAGGTCCGACGACCAAAAGTATCGATGGCAGAAACGCTCCGTCAACCAAGGTTCTGGTAACACTCTCCCTCTCCCTCTAAACTTATCCCGTTTATTCTTAACCTGGTACTTCTTCTACTCACTGTTTCTTAATTACGAAAACTTGACACTACAACCTCTTCTGAGAACTCTCAGGGTCCCTGTCGTTCCTCTAGTTTGGTTAGGTAGGATTTCCTTTATTTGAGACTTATAAGTAACCTTCCGACTACAACTTCGACTTCGAGGTTATGAAACGGGTGGATTACGCTTCTGAGTTGAGTGATCTTTTCTGGAATTACGACCCTTTAGAACTCCCGTCCTCCTCTTCCCTAACTGTCTCCTAGTCTATTAACCTACCGTAGTAGTGTCTGACTCACCTGTACTCAAACTCGTTTGAGGTCCTCTTTCACCTCCTCCTCTTTCAGAGATTTTCTCTGACCACACGACGTCAGGTACCCCAGGGTTTCTCAGTCTGTGTCGAATCGGTGACTTGTTGTTATTGTTGAGTGAAAGTCGATATATGTAACGAATAAAAGGGTTTGTCCAACAACATTACTCTTTAGGACTCCGGTCCTCAGTGACAGTCGGTCCCTTACATCGGGTCACGACGAGACGGTCCTTTCTAGGAGAACACATGCATAGTGGGTAGAAGTCTATTTGGTTCCTTCACCAGGAGAGTAACTCTTTGTCCCTTTATCTTTCGCTCTACTTTCTTAAATTAGAGTCCGAGTTGGGTATCTGTCATTCATCGATTTATCCCTTAATTCGATTACAAAGGAGTTCAAGAGCTCTCAAGAACCAGTATCTTTCATCTCTTCTTTCTTCTGCTCCCCGTCTCCCTTAAGAGGTCGTTGGTCGTTCTGTAACACCAGGGGTATGGAAACACCCTCTTTCCCTTGTACCTCCTCCTTCCTTCCCTTCTCTTGAAGGAAGTTCCCAAGTCAACTTATCAACTACAAACGGGTGTCTATCGGTGAAGGTGGAGTCCCTCTGCCAAACCAACTAAAACGTATACTTTAAGAAGGTGATTAATAGAAGTCTGAAGAGAAAATTAAGTTATATAAAATTCTAAGTAAAAATTAACCTCTTATTAACGAAATGTTACAATACAACCAAAAATGACATTTTGTTACACTTAGTCGCATTCATGTGTATATAGCGGGGGGAGAACTTGGAGGGAGGGTGGGTGGAGGGTGAGGTGGGGAGATCCAGTAGTGTCTCACGGCCCCACTCGAGGGACACGATATATCGTCGAAGAGTGATCAATAGATAAAATGTGTGTCATTACATATATAAAGTCACGATGAGAGAGTCAAGTAGGGTGGCAGAGGAAGGGGATGACACACTCACCCCACGCACGCACACACACACACACTCTCTCTCTCTCTTTCTCTCTCTCTCTCTCTCACTACACCTGGTAAAAAATTTCGGAAATGACTTAAACAATGTTACCAAAAAACCGGTCCTCTGTGCACCCTACTTTGGGTGTAGGGGACGTGACTTTCCACTTCAGAGTTGGTGGCCTTGTGGTCTCTTTAGGTTTAATAACGAAAAATATACGTTGAAATAGTCGTAGTAAAAGTTTACAGGTCAACAGGTACACTTAACTCTTTTTTTCTGAGACCTTTGAACTTATGGTGTTGTCTATGGAGGAATTCAATATAATAATATTGAGTCTTTATCCACTCGTTTCGTCTCTTATAAAGAGGTCACAGTCTCAACTAAATTGATTGTCAATTAATTGTCAAACGTTTACCCCACACTAACGAAAAGTAGGAAATCATGTGTGAAGTTTCCCTGAGGACTACAACTACAACTATATTAACAACTGAAACAGGACACGTTAACTAAAAGTACACCCAAATTCGACCGACTGTTCACTGCACTGTTCTATATGCCGAGTGAAGTATTCTTGATGACTAATTACTCTGACTAATTACAAACTTGAACTAAACAAAGTTTTTTAACCTAGTCGTTTCCCACTGGTTTCTGAAGAATCACAGTTCACAAATTAAAATGTCGTGGGACCTTTGTTCACATAAAGTAAAACTCTGAGAACCATTTATATAGATGACATTGGTATTCTGTCTTATGTCAATTAAAATGACTTCAGTTGCACCTTACGTCCTTTCTCCTTCTACCCAAATTTAAAACTTTCAACAAACATAGTGAGATCTATATTATCCATTTTGTAGACACCGACTTTTTTCGAACTCCTACTTTAGGGAAACCTTCTAAGTAGGAGTTCTGTCAGGTAGTCTTAGACTCTAAATACGGTTTTAGGTAAGCCGGACCTTATTCCGTCACTTACTTTAAAGTGTCCTTTGACTCTATGTTTTCGTAAGAGACTAAACCTTCATTCCTTAAAAAAGTCTCTAGCTAAAACGTGTAAGAAATTCCTTTACAGAAATCCCTCCTCCTCATGTTTAAAAGTGGGTTGCTGTTCCGTAAAACGGTTTCATACCCTTCTTCGGAGATTAAATATCTCGGAATTCTTAGGGTTCCCCGAAGAATCTACTCTTCCCGGTCGAAGTTTTACCATTGATTTACGTCTTGTACTTCCATTGATAGAAACGTCATTCTGGTTTCTGGTCTGGTCATATGGACCTCCTCCTTAGTCCGGTTAATCGTTTACACATATAAAATAATATTAAGATTTTTAATATACAAATACTAAAATATATAATATATGTCATATTAAAATATGATATTTTAATATTATATTAAGATTTTAATGTATCTATATTAAAATAAAATTCCTTATATTAAATAATAAAGAAAATGACACCTCTCCATAAAACGTTGATACAGTTATAGAATAAAGAGTACTGTAAAAGTTCAATAAGGAAATACTAAATCTCAATATACCTGAGTTCAAAAGGATAAAATAAAGTACTCAAACTTAGGTAATAGTAGTAATGAGTAAAGATATGGATTGACAAGGACTGAACCTGTTACCTTGTAACAAGAAACTCATGAAGGGCCGTATACTATAAGGTCCAAGCAGAACATGACAGAGGTGGGGTCGAAACCTAAATTGGCAAAGAGGTTTCACAGGAAAAAAGAACCTGAGCAATCGTCTCAGGAATCACCTCCTACTATAAAAAAAGTAAAAATGAAAAAAATTAATTTTTTTTTTACAACGTAGTCTCATATCGGTTAATTGTTACAACACCATCAAAGTTCACTTGTTACTTCCCTGAGTCAGTATGTAAATGGACGTAGGTAAGAGGGGGTTTGAAGGGAGGGTAGGTCCGACCGTGTATTGTAACTCGTCTCGTCACGACATGTTATCCAGAAACGACTAATGGGTAAAATTTATATCGACACACAGGTACTGAAAGGGTTTGAGGGATTGGTAAAAATATATAATATAAGTTATCTTAAAATATAACATTATAATGCCATTTCTCAAACAGATGTTATGCCCTCTGGACCCAAGCTAGGGACCCAACCCTTCTAAGGGACCTCTTCCTTTACCGTTGGGTGAGGTCATGAGAACGGAACTTTTAGGGTACCTGCCTCCTCGCACCACGTCCGATGACAGGCACCCCAGCGTTTCTCAGCCCGTACTGACTCGCTGGAATAAAGTGAAATGAAGTGAAGTGAAGTACTATAATAATATTTCAATACTATATTAATATTTCAATATACCTATATTAAAATAAGATTCCTTATATTAAAATAACATTCCTTAACCAAGAGTACTAATACGTCCGGCTCTTAAGGGCGGTGAACGGTAGACGTTCGACCTCTCTTCCGTCAACGTACCAACCTGGTGAGTCCTATCGACAGGAGAACGAGAGACAGGAAGGGGACGGATTGGTCAGAGACGAAGTGGGTGGGGGTACGTGTCCTGAGTGGAAGGTTGTAAGAACGGGGACCCCACGCGGTGAGACGACCAAAGGGACCATTGATAATCCGGTCGGACTGTAGTCAAGGGGGTTACTGTCCGTTCGAGGGGAGGGAGAACCCTAGCTCCTGTCGGTGGTACAGGACGGTCATAGAGGTCCTGGGACGAAGTCTGCACAGCCGAAGGGTTAGATAATTTGGTAACTACAGAGACAACGACTGAGGTCCGACAAAGAAGTCAGAAGTCCGACCCGCTTACGTCCAAAGATCCCGGACACCCCACGTCCAGTTTGTCGTCACCACACCAAAGTCGGTCTCAAGATTCCGGCCTCTTGGTCCTCCCGTCATCACATTCAGAGTCGGACTCCCGTTCTCTTCTAGTCACAGGGTCGAATGACCGTACCTTCTCTCTCTTAAGAGGGAAGGTCAGGGCCCAGGGGAGAAACAAGATACGTCTACGAGTCACCTAACCTACTATCGATGGGTATACTCCTCCCCCTCTCCCCCTACAACCGTGTACTGGCCTCCCCACGTATGAGATTGACACACTCTCCGGAACTCTTACTATTATCATCAATTATTAGTAACGATTAAGTAACAATAACAAATTAGGTGACAAACTCCCATCAAAAAACACGTCGTCGTGTAAGATAGTGGTCCATCGGGTCAGCCTTTCTTAGACGGACGGTCACGTCTATGTCCAAACTAGGAACCCAGTCCTTCTAGGAGACTCTCTAGAGAGGGTGGGACTCTTCTCTCTTACCGTTGGGTGAAGTCATAAGAACGAACCTTTTTTGGGTACGTACCTCCTCGGACCACCCGGTGTCAGGCAGACTAGTGTCTCAGTCTGTGCTGACTCGCTGACTCTTTCCTACGTGTGTGTATGATTCTTGTTACTTAATCTCGTTCGAACTGTATGTCTCTTCCTTTCCTCAGAAACAGTTTACTATGACTTCCCATGAATAGACGGAATCTAAAACAAAGTAGGTATGTCCAGGAACGGTCTTTGTGTCATTGTTAAATTATATTGAACTTTGATTACACAGGTCCAACAACAAATCATGACTTTAGAAAACGAAGAACTAAGAAACAGACAAGATGTCCAATGTCGACACCGAAGGGTCCATCGCGATCACCATTTCCTAGGTAGATCGTTACGTCCTCTGCGTTCTCTGGGTCTAACCTAGGGACCCAGTCCTTCTACGGGACCTCTTCCCTTACCGATGGGTGAGGTCATGAGAACGGACCTCGTAGGGTACCTGTCTCCTCGGACCGTCCGTTGTCAGGTACTCCGGTGTCTCTCAGTCGGTACTGACTGGTTGATTATGAAAGTGAAGGAGAAAGGTAACAAAGGTAGATATCACGTTCGAAATTAACTCGTGACTTAGGGATTGCATAGTGGAGCTCCGACCCTCAGGGAACGGAACTTTTGTAGAGAGGGAAAGAAAGATAGAAGTGTACGTTACAGAAAAAGACTTTCAGTGAATGATAGGTTCAATTCTACGTGACGTCTATGGATTTAAGAAACAAGAATTGTGGATGTTTAGACTCCCGGTAACCGAGAGGACACGAAGCACGACCAGACCTCACTCAGTCCTAATACTTAACTCTCTCAGGTCCCGGACCGGGGTGTTTAGGGTGGACTCGACCTTGTGGGTCTCCTCCTTCACCCCTTCTGTCGGAGGACAAAGTGAGCCACTACGGTGGAGCGTTGGTTGGTAGGGGAGGACTCTACGTCTAAAGAAACACGAGACTACTGATCGTTTATAACACAAGGTACTGTGACTACGTAAAGAGTCTGAGACTTATGGTGGGTGAGAGGGTCCTTACTGGTAGGTCTGAGAAGTAATGCCTGGAATAAATATACACGAGACTGTTATAACAACTAAGGAAAAAATTTACTCAAATTCATCTGTAGAGCTCTACTTCACAAACGGAATCGTTACATATACGGACACTCGGAGGATGCATGGAATATTACGTACGTCAAAAGGTACACACCCATAGACTTTAATTTCGAAAGACAGACAAGAAAATAACTTTAGGAGTAATTGAATTTTAAAGACACCGGAGAAGTGAGTTCTTTATAAGTAGTCTTATAAAGTAGTCTTATCTTACTGTCTTGTATTAAGATAACTGTGGACACAAACGGACTACTCTACAAGGACCCTGATGACAGGTGGATGACAGACGGAAGTCGAACTGGATGTGTTGAAAGGGAGGTCGGAGGACGGGACACAAGAACTGGTGCACTGTACGTTTCAGGGACGGACTGTGGTAGTGTGTGTGAGAGAGAATCGAATCTGACACGAAATGACTGTACGGCCCCAGGTCGGGGCCACCTAGGTCCCTTAAGCTTCCCACCTGCCACAACCGCACCTTTCTGAACAAACAAATAATTACATTCTAATCTAATTCTTTGATATCACATCATTCTTCTAATTCACCTCCTTCTCCCGACTTATCGAACCAAATGCGCCTTCCGGTTATTTTAAGGTCTGTTCCTTAAACGTGGTAGATGCAACCCGGTGACCGCGGGCGAATTTATAGATTCCCACGGAGCGGAATTCGAGGGAAAGCACGCCCAGAATTGTCGGCCCCGTTCATTCATCTGGACCGCTCGGAGGCGCGGGGTCCACCTCTAAGTCGGACTTCAATTTCATTTATCGTCTCTCTTCCTTTCCCTCTCTTCTTCTTTCTCTCTCTTTCTGTACCCCCCTCGGTCTCAGGGTTCTTTGGTCCGGCTCTCTGATCAAGCTCTTTGACCAGGCTAGGAAATAACAAGTCTTCCGGAAAATATGAAAACTATTTTGTACCTCTAGTTACCCATTGTGTCTTAATACATCGCAAGCGTCGGGTCTGAGAAAGATATGTAGTAAAACATATGTTTTCCAGAGTCCACTAAATGTAATAGAAGACCGGTTCTCCGAACAATTGTGAAAAACCGAGAGAAGGAATTACTTACAATTAAAACAAAGGGGACTTCACAAAAAGAAATTAGACGTAGAGGAATTTCGTAATTTCAATGTAGAGATATCTTGTTTCCACGTCACCCTATATTGTTTCTTCCATGAATTGAGCTTCTAGATTACAACGATTATGGTCCAGATGATGAACAAAAAGATATACGGTTGATATAGATTTTTATTTCCTATACTTTTAAACCGTCGTTCGTAACTGGGTTTTTTACTTTGAAAATTAGTCAGGATAAGATTTCTAAAACTGAGGAGCCTTCGAGGACGTAAGGATCCTACAAAATTCGAAGGACACGGAGGACGCCAGTCCTCCGGAGTTTGTTAGTGTTCGCGTCGACATGCTCAGGATGTCCGTCCGATCTTTCGGTAGTCTCCCAAAAACCTAACTTTGTGAGAAAGTTTACGTCTTCTGATTGCGGGACTTAACTGAAAAAGGTCTTTTCCAGTCTTCTCACTTTTTCGTCTCGTGTTTTTGGCCGTCTAAAAACAACCCCATGTACGAATTTTTAAAGGTCTCCCCAGGGACTTCAGACTCGTGCGGAACGCATACAGTCGAAGGAAGGAGTACTGGAACAGTGCCCGCCCTAAGGAGTGTGACCGAGGGCCGTGACTGTGGAGGGAATTGTTACAACAAATTTTATTAAAATTTTTATAAGTGAAAAACCGACGTAACCCAGAAATCAACGTCGAACACCTTAGAAAGTAACTCCGTGTACCTGAGACCAACACTAGAGCACTCGATTCATCAACACCTCACACCCGAATCAACGAGACATCGTACACCCTTGAATCAAAGGATTAGTCCCTAGTTTGGGGACAGGGGACACAACCTTTCGTCTAAGAATTGGTGATCTGGTGGTCCCTTCAGGACAAGTTTTAGTAAAACTAATAATAGAATGTGGGGAGTCTTTTATTTTACTTACACGGAAGGTCTGTGACTTGAAAGTTTAGGTCTCTACCTGTATACGGATGAAATTTATGTAGGATATTCTGGTTTCTCTCTGGAACCTCAATCACTTCCGAAACACTAACTCTAGGGAAGAAGTCCTACCTATTCATAGTACCCTTTAAATGTCAAAGTAGTCTCAATACTGATGTTACTATAGTTGTGTACTTGCGAATAGATTTGAGACGGGTTTAATTTCAGTGACCCAGTATCTTTGAAATTTTTTAACATTTATTCGAAATAAAGATGATTAAACCAACGTGTCATAAGTTTGTTATAATCTATTCATGGAGAGACTGAATTTACCAATTTCTGCGTAAGCAAACTTACTCACGTTTAGTTTTTTGTTAATTTTGACGAGACGATTTACTAGATTAAGTATTGAATTATTTCACACCGACGACAAAACTAAAAAAATTAATGTACTCATTAATTCTTGTCACGTATGAACAGTGTGTGTGTCTGTATGTGTGTTTGATATCCCCACTACGTAAGGAGTTCCTATTTATTAAGAGAGAATTCTGACCATTGACTGGTGTATAAGAACATCATTGATTTGGGACACGAACCACCGTCTCCCACAGTAATCTCTTTCGTTTGGTGACTTGTCTAGGAGTCAGACCACTCTTGAACAGACTCTCACCTGACTAATGTGATTTAGTCATTTCTCCTGACCTGTACCTTGTTTTTACATACAGAATGTTTCAGTCTTCGAAAGTAAAGTCTGTTTACCTTCCGAGTCTACTAAAGTCCACTTTCACTCTAACCCTTCCTCACACTACGACCTTTTCATCCCACTACATTATTCCTAAATACTCCGTCTTATACATTTATCTACTTATCGATGACGGTTCTTGAACTTCCCTCTACAGAGTCTCTGCGATCTGTTCCACCGTATTCAAGTATTCGCGAGGAACCACACCACGAAGTCCTTGAGCCGGGAGGCCCAAACCGAAATCACCGTAGAATCAGTCTCTAGTCATAGATCATTAAGTCGGGACAAGGGAAGTGTCGGTAAGAAAAGTCTTGAGTTGACCAAGTGTAAGATTAATACTTTGATAACTCTGATAGCTATCCCCACAGTAAAAATACTTGATACCTTTTATTATTATTAAGGACGGAAGTCGGACAATGTAGGGTAGACCTTAACGGAGGACTTTTGGTGGGTTCTGACTGTTGGTCTTAGAGTATTTAAATGGGGTCTCCTCCGTCTGAAGTAATAAGGATTTAAATTTTACCATTTTAAAATGTGTAAATGTTAAGAATAAGGTGATTAGAAGTGTCTTTAACCGGTGTCTGAGTTGACGTCGTAGGTTTTTTAGATTTACGTACACTGAAGTCATCAACAACACTTATTCTCACACCACCTCGGAACGACTGTGTCAGGACCCTCCGTGTGTCTCCAATGTATTCGGTCATTAGTCGTTCTTGTTATAACTATTTCTACGCGAACTGAGAGGATTGAAGTCTTGACAATACAGAACTACTTGTTGAAGACTCTTTAGTCCAACTACTGATTGTGACCAAGTCCTTCTTCTTCAATTTTTTTTTTTGTTTTGACTAAGTCCTCAGAAGCAAATAGTCGACACATGGGTCTGATACTAAACCTCGAAGTTTTAGTAATTAACCTTTTTTTCTTTCTTTCTTACCTACTTCCTCTCTTTTTCTTCAGACGACAAAAGATTAGTAGTAGCAGTAGTAACCCCTTTTATTAACGATCGTAAACTCTAAATCTATGTTTATGTAAATCTATCCCCGAAGGGTCCACCGTGATAACCATTTCTTGGACGGACGGTCACGTCTTCTACAATCTCTACACCCAAGGTAGGGACCCATCCCTTCTAAGAAGACCTTCTCCTGTACCGTTGGGGTACATAAGAACGGACCTCTTAAGGTACCTGTTCCCTCGGACCACCCATATCAGGTGTCCCAGCGTTTCTCAATCTGTCCTGACTTAACTACCCCGTGTGTGTGTGTGAGTGTAATTCTATGTCTCCCCCTTTAATTCCGTATCTCGTGGCGGTGACTTACCAGACCCTGAGGTACAAAGCCTTCTCACACCTGGAGGTCCCTTCGATCCTTCGGTCGGTCTGTCTTCACTTGCTGCCGGGTCATGATGTAGTGACTGACAACGTTTCTTCTCACGAGAGGGAGACCGTAGTCTTTTCTTCAGGAGTCTTCGAATGAATGCGGGACAAGACTATGACGGGAGCTTTTTCTTACTAGAGAAAACGCAGTTTCTCTTCCTTTACGTTTAAGATAACGATTCTTTACTCTACTATGTGAATTGTACAACTGAGAAGTAATGAAGTAACCCTTCTTGTTACGGTAGGATTCTCCTGACGTCACTTCTGACTTAGTCTATTCCTAATTCTTCGTATAAGGTTTATGGGACCGAGTGTCGGTTATGAGTCACGTACACAAAGGAGACGTTTTCATTAGATGAATTCCCGTTTACGAAGAATAATCGATATTGTAATAAATCTCTATTTCCTATAGAGTTATTCATTATGGCTACTAATATATTTAGGTCTAGAATATTTGATACTCCCACTCCAAATTTTTTAATGAGTCTATTCTTATAATCTAGTAGAGACTTTTGTCAGAGGTGACACGATAACAACAACAAGTCAACGGTCAGTACAGGTTGAGAAACACTAGGGAACCTGACGTCGTCCGGTCCGGAGGGACATGGAGTGGTAGAGGGTCTCAAAAGGGTTCAAGTACAAGTGGCGTAGTCACTACGGTAGGTCGGTAGAGTAGGAGACTGCGGGAGAAGAGGAAGACGAGAACTAGAAAGGGTCGTAGTCCCTGGAAAAGTTACTCAGAAGACAAGTGTAACCTACTGGCTTTGTGATACGATAGTCAAGTCAAGTCAAGTCAGCGAGTCAGTACAGGCTGAGAAACGTTGGGGTACTTGACGTCGTGTGGTCCGGAGGGACGGGTAGTGGTTGAGGGCCTTGAATGAGTTTGAGTGCAGGTAGTTCAGTCACTACGGTAGGTGGGTAGAGTAGAAGACAGTACGACGACGACGACGTCGATTCAGCGAAGTCAGCATAGGTTGAGACACACTGGGGTATCTGTCGTCAGGTGGTCCGAGGAGGCAGGTACCCTAAAAGGTCCGTTCTCATAACCTCTAGGAAACAGTATAAAGGACGAATTAAATAACGACAACAACCCAAAATTCTAACGAAATGAAGGTCCTTATTCTATAAACCGTATTTGAAACAAAAGTATTACACTCTCTAGGACGGACCGTGTGTCTGTGTCTGAGACTTAAAAATTTTCAGTAGGATCGTTTACGAAGTTGGTAACTTTGTTTGAACTTTAAGAGGTCTGATAATTATAGAATTAAGACACACACACACACACAATCAACAAGCCAATACAGGTTGAGAAACGTTGGGGTGCCTGACGTCGTACGGTCCGAGGGGATAGGAAGTGATAGAGGACCTCAAACGAGTTTGAGTACAGGTAACTCAACCACTACGGTAGGTTGGAGAGCAGGAGACAACAGGGGAAGAGGAGGACGGAAGTTAGAAAGGGTCGTGGTTGTAGTTGTCTTTGCGGTGACCTTGGTCACGATGACAACAAAAATTATGTCCAGGATCCTCTACTGGACTGTGTCTTTACGTTCGTAGAGTGTTTTATCTTAGCTGCTGGTGTCTATGTCTATCATACAGTGCTACCGATGACAAAAATTATCGTTGTCCCGAATTGACAACACATGCAGACTCCGACACGGAGACACAGGTGTGTTCTAATAACCTTATTTGGGTCTCTGGTTGTATAAATGGACTCCCGTGTCCCAAACATTACGTACGGTAGAGGTGGGGTCTCTAAGGAACCATATAACTAGAACGGAGGAAAGGAGATGAGTGATAACCACGTTTAGTTTCGATCTCTTAATTTCGACCCTCCTCGGTACCACAGGAGGGGTAGGGAAGAGATTGCCAACCTCCAACTTATGGTCAAAACCGACTCCAGTCCGTCCCAAAAGGTCGTTCGTGAGTCAGAGGGTCCTGAAGATACGGGTACTCACTCAATGGACGACCCGTCACTCGAGAAGGGTCAGAGGTCCCACCCAAGGAGAAGGAAGTACCCTGAAGAGGTTCTTCAGGGTTTGAAGAGGGAAGAGACTTCACCAATAGGAGTGGTTGTGTTGGAATAAAGAATTGAGTTTCACTCACCGAGATTGAGTCTTTTGACGAAAGTTTAAAATTTATAGAAGGTACTTCAAGGTCTGAAGGATTTCTCTCTATTAAGAGGTTCTCAGAGAACACGAAGAAGAACAGAATGTTAGTCTCTGTGACTGACATAACCAAAGTCTGGTAGAAAATTTAATACACATATCACTTGTTGGAATCTTATAACTCTAACACAGAAGGAGATCCGTTTCCCGATCCAAGAAATGGTATTCTTTTTATCACAGAGAGAGGGCCCTGTTTCAAGGTCGTCCAAATAACGGGTAATAGTTTCTAAATCCAAAGGGTTCGAACCTCTAAAACGGGGGTATTACACGGGGCACCGTACACGTCCCAGTGGACTGGAAGAAGTATCGACTCTTTGACTACCCTTACGACTACGTAGTAGATAACGAGAATGATACTCATTATGATGTATCAAAAACAGAGACTCAGTCTTAGGACGTAGTAAATGGTCGTAGGTACTTTGAACAACCGACTGTTCAGTCTATTTTAAAGTCTGGAAAGTATTAATAACTAAACTGAAACAGTACTGAGTTTCAATAGATTCAATGTTCACGGAAGTAATCCTGTAAACCAACGTATAAAATACATCTTTATTCTTATTGAATAAATTACAGTTTAAGATCGGAACTTAAATAACTAAACCCTAACCTACATCGTATTTATTAAGACAAACTATTAATGGGAAGGTTCCCGAAGGAGCCACATTTAAGACATTTCTTGGATGGACGTTACACCCTCTGGACCCAAACTAGGGACCTAACCCTTCTAGACGACCTCTACTTTACCGTTGGGTAGGTCATAAGAACGGACCTCTTAACGTACCTGTATCCTCAGACCACCCGACGTCAGGTACCCCAACGTTGCTCAACCTTTGTGGACTTTCTGATTCGTGTATCGTGTCCAGGAAGGTTCCCCCTCCTACTCCCCTTCCCTATCAATCCCTCACACCCTAGTTGTGTGTATCTATGATAAAAATTTTGACTATTGGTTGTTCCTGGATGATATGTCGTGTACTTTGATATGTCGTGTACTATGTTACAACACACCGTCGGACCTGCCCTCCCCTCAAACCGCCTCTTGTCTATGTACAAATACATACTGACTCAGGGAAACGTCAAGTGGACTTTGATTGTTGTAATAATTAACCGATATGTGATTATAGCCTCTTCCGTTACCGTGGGGTGAGGTCATGAGAACGGACCTTTTAGGGTACCTGCCTCCTCGGACCTTCCGACGTCAGGTACCCCAGCGACTCCCAGCCTGTGCTGACTCGTTGAAGTGAAAGTGAAAAGTGAAAGTACGTAACCTCTTCCTTTACCGTTGGGTGAGGTCACAAGAACGGACCTCTTAGGGTCCATACCCCCTCGGACCACCCGACGGCAGATACCCCAACGTGTCTCAGCCTGTGCTGACTTCACTGAATCGTCGTCGTCGTCGTATGAGATTATGTTTTATTTTTCAATTTTTATTTCAGATGGGGGTGACTTTAAAAGAAACTTTGAAAGAGGGAGTAGTAAAGATTATCCGACAAGGGGTTTATGGACAGTGGAGGTAATGTGTTTGTATAAGTGGAGTGATGATCAAATATACCTTTTTAAACTGAATATCGGATAAAGTCTCTGACTTAGTAAAAATCGGATAACGGAACAGTTTCAGGGTAACTCCAACACTCATAATTTAGGTGAACAAGGGTAGAGACCCCTGAATACATCACCTTCGGTGGACCCATTATAAAAGAAGGGTTAATTTAAGTAAATGAAATAGGTCGTACTTTTAAAAAATAATATTCATCAGTCTCTTAATATACGATAGTTCTGTGAGTTCCCTGAATGTTTTTTCACAGTTCTTTTTTTACGGAGGAAACTTTTTGTAGTCAACCCCTTCGAAATACTGGGAAAATATAAAACGGTCGGTCTTCAAGACCGTGAAAAGGGTAATTGAATGCCTCGGGTTCCGTTCACCTCGGACCTCTACGGATCTAGATTAATGACGTCCCAAGTTAAAACACGGGTTAATTGTACTTGTCACAATTTCCTACCGGGAGCCGACATGGTTTCAACGTCTCAGTGACGTGACTGGTCGTCACATGGTTAGGGGTCTCCCTTTGTATCAGTCGGTACACACTTACCTCGAGACAAAGACCCATCCTAATATACAACACGGGCACAAAAGTAACACTTGTGCCTTGACCTATTACCGTCGTCAGAAGCACGTTTCCCATCCAATATTTTAACCTGAAATTAAAGTTAAAAGGTCCATTGACTCCGTTTTCATCTAGATTGAATAGGTCAATACTACCTCATCTGTTACGTTTTAATAGAGTCCTTTTGTTTAGTAATAGAACAAAACTTTTCTAAAGATCCCTTCCTTTAGGTAGGTAGAGAGAGAGACCCTCAACCGTGACGGAATATATTCGTTAGTTTGATAGAAGACAGATAAGTAATTAAAAGATCATTGTTTGTGTAGCATCACTGTACAAACACTGTAATTTTGACCAAGTGGTTTTTCGGAAAGTCGTGTAGGGGGTTTATTTACTTCCCCGAAGGGTCACCACGTAACCCTTTCTTAGGAGGACGTTACGTCCTCTGGGTCCAGTATAGGGACCCAGTCCTTCTAGGGACCTCTTCCTTTACCGTTGGTTTCGGTCATACCAACGGACCCTTTGGGGTACCTGTCTCCTCTGATCGTTCGATGTCAGGTTCCCAAGTGTCTCAACCTGTGTACTATTGTGTCCATGTTTACTTTACTTTACAATTTATAATTTAGGTTAATGGTAACTTGTCTTCATCAAAACGGGCTCCGTTTACGTCTGGTCGATAGATAAATGTGAAGGAACTGAATTGGTAAGAAATGTACTAGGACATGTTCTGACGATGTGATTTTCCTCCCAAAATAAAAAAACACTCAGTGATCACGTATTGAAAAGAAGGGAGGGATCGAGTCAGAACGTTTTCAGACCTTTTTCATAAGTAATTATTTAGATAATTAGTCATTTATGGATGGGTTACGTGTACCACTCGACCTAAGACCCCTGTTTACTACTTGGTATAACTTTACTAACGACGTGAGTCCGTCATCCAACAGAATGTCTTATTGTTAACAGTCACTGACTCGGGGACAAACCACGGAGTAACCCATGGTACAAATGTAGGGTCCGTAACTCCTTTCGATAGACAGTAGTGGGGTAAAATATCCACCTTTTTGACTCCGGGACTTAAATGTATTGGAAAGATTCTAAAGGGTCGATAATTTATAGTTTCGGACCGAAACTTAAGATAAGACGGACAGAGTCATCCACGATAAGTCATAAAAGTTATTCATTACTCATAGAATAATTATAAATCAAATATACGATAAAGTAGACTACTCAGTGATGAGTAGTGACTATATAAAGTGTCTGTAAATTATATGCTGTAGAAGATGATTACTAATAATTCATTACTACTACTGACTCTACGAACGAAAATGTACAGTTCAGCAGATCAGGTACCTTACGGGTCTATAAACCAATTCATAATAAGGTCCACAAAGCCACTCCCGTAAACCCCTATTTTAATTATAAATTTAGTTAATTTATAACATTTTAATTCACTTCTTCTAACGAGAGGGATTACGTCATCCGGAGTAGGTTAGTCAACTTCCGGACTTATCTTGTTTTTTCAACTGGAAAGAGGTCTATTCTCTCTTATAGAGGACAGATTGACGAAAACTCTGTTGTCACAAAAGGGTGAAAACCTGAACTTGACTTCGTAATCAAGGAGTACGTAGAGTTCGGACAACAGAAAATTTTGACCTAATGTAGTAGACAGTAGGACCAAAAGTTTTGAGCCGAGTTTGACCTTGATGTGGTGGAATGTATTTCGACCTCTGAGTCCTCGGGACTCCTACATCAAGGTCAGAGTCATGTTTCCGGACCCTTTATCATCTTGACTCTGACTCCTTCTCAGTTACAAAGTCAGGTTCCGGTTTCCGTTCTTATCATTATAGAAATACGTGAAGTCAAGTCAGCAAGTCAGTATAGGTTGAGAAACACTGGGGTACCTGACGTCGTACGGTCCGGAGGGACAGGTAGTGGTCGAGGGTCTCAAGTGAGTTTGAGTACAGGTACTCAACCACTACGGTAGGTTGGTAGAGTAGGAGACAACAAGGGAAGAGGACGGAAGTTAGGAAGGGTAGTAACCCTAGAAAAGTTTACTCAGTCGAGAAGTGTAGTCCACCGGTTTCATGACATCAAAGTCGAAGTCTTAGTCAGGAAGGTTACTTATAAGTCCTGACTAAAGGAAGTACTACTTGACCAACCTAGAGGAACGTCAGGTTCCCTTAGAGTTCTCAACAGAAGTTGTGGTGTCAAGTTTTCGTAGTTAAGAAGTCGTAAGTCGGAAGAAATATCGGGTTTAAAGTGTAGTTATGTATTGATTACTTTTTTGGTATCGGAACCGATCTACCTGGAAACAACCGTTTGATTACAGAGACGAAAAATTATACGACAGATCCAACCGGTATTGAAAAGAAGGTTCCTCATTCGAAAAAAAAAAAAAAATTAAAGTACCGACGTTAGTGGTAGAGGTCATTAAAACCTCGGGTCTTTTTATTTCGGACTGTGACAAACGTGACAAAGGGGTAGATAAAGGGTACTTCACTACCCTGGTCTACGGTATTAGAAGCAAAAGACTTACAACTCGAAATTCGGTTGAAAAAGTGAGAGGAGAAAGTGAAAGTTCTCCAAGAAATCAAGAAGAAACGAAAGACGGTATTTCCACCACAAAAGACGTATAGACTCCAATAACTACAAAAAGGACCGTTAGAACTAAGGTCGAACACTAAGAAGGTCGGGTCTCAAAGAGTAGTACATAAGACGTATCTTCAATTTATTCGTCCCACTGTTATATGTCGGAACTACATGAGGAAAGGGATAAACCTTGGTCAGACAACAAGGTACAGACGAAGATTGACAACGAAGAATTGGACGTATGTCTAAAGAGTCCTCCGTCCAGTCCACTAGACCATAAGGGTGGAGAAAGTCTTAAAAGGTGTCAAATAACACTAGGTATGTCAGTTTCCCAAACCGTATTAGTTATTTCGTCTTTATCTACAAAAAGACCATAAGAGAACGAAAAAGTTACTAGGTTGTCTACAATCGTCAACTAAAGACCAAGGAGACGGAAAAGATTTAGGTCGAACTTGTAGACCTTCAGGTACCAAGTACATGACAACTTCGGACCGAATCTCTTAAAACTCGTAATGAAACGATCGTACACTCTACTTACGTTAACACGTCATCAAACTTGTAAGAAACCGTAACGGGAAGAAACCCTAACCCTACTTTTGACTGGAAAAGGTCAGGACACCAGTGATGACTCAAAAGGTTTAAACGACCGTATAATTCACGTCGTGAAAGTGTCGTAGTAGAAAATCTTAAACGTTATCGAATTGACCTTAAGGTAGTGAAGGTGGTCGAAACAAGTATCACTACGAAGGATTCCGGGTGAACTGAAATGTAAGGTCCTACAGACCGAGATCCACTCACTAGTGTGGTAGTACTAATAGACCCAGTGCTTCTAGAAAGAACACATCAAGAAGACACATAAGAACGGTTGAGAAGGGTTATAGAAGACTTAGACAATCCAAGTATGTTAAAGATAGGATATAACTCGGGTAGAAACGTACTTTACAACTGAACCGTAGAGATTAAAAGAACTTCTCTAGAGATCAGAAAGGGTAAGATAACAAAAGGAGGTAAAGAAACGTGACTAGTGACTCCTTCCGAAAGAATAGAGAGGAACGATAAGAAACCTTGAGACGTAAGGTTACCCACATAGAAAGGAAAAGAGGAAACGAAAAGTGAAGAGAAAAAAGTGTCGATAAACATTCCGGAGGAGTCTGTCGGTGAAACGAAAAAACGTAAAGAAATAGAACCCCTTCCAAAAATAGGGACAGAGGATATGTTACAGTACTTGGAGACCGGTATCAAGAAGTCCGTGAGACAGATAGTCTAGATTAGGGTACTCAGATAAAGAGTCAAAGTGACATATTAGTATTCCCTAAACTAAATCCAGTATGGATTTACCAGATCACCAAAAGGGATGAAAGAAGTTAAATTCAGACTTAAACCGTTATTCCTCAAGTACTAGACTCGGTGTCAGTCGAGGGTCAGAACAAAAACGACTGACATATCTCGAAGAGGTAGAAACCGACGTTTCTTATGTTAGTTAGACTAAAGCCACAACTGGTAGACCACTACAGGTACACATCTCAGAAGAGAACACAATAACCTTCTCCCACAAACGATACTGGTCACGTAAGATAACCGTTTTGAGATAATCTAAAACGGGACGAAGTAAGACAACAGGTTCTGGTTTTGACGGACAATAAGATCCATAGAGAACTGAAGGACGAAAACATAAGGTCGGGGGATAAGACTTTTGCTGTATAAAACCCCCCACAATCAAGATCCTCCAGAACATCCAGAAGTATTTTGGTAAGTTGAAGTCGATGAAGACGTAATAACCAGTCCCGTATCTGAACCTAATAACACTATAATTTACCAAACAGAATCTTTGCTTGTCTAGTAAGACAGTAAAAACTCTAACGTAGGTTCATGACGTAAAACCTGAGAAAACAACTGCTGCTACCGATGAGGTAAAGAAGATTCCATAAGGACGGGTGTCATCATCTATATTACTAGTAGACTCAATTTAAGGGGGTAAGGTCAGGTAAAATCGAGCGACTAAGGATTTTACAGCTGCAAGTGAGCGGTAGAGGACAAACTGGTCAAGGTTAAACAGAACTAAGTACCTGGATTGTAAGGTCCAAGGATACGTTATAACGAGAATTGTCGTAACCTGGAACGAAGGTAGTGGGCAGTGTAGGTGTTGACCCACAACAAAAACGAAACCGAGGCAGAAAAGTAAGAAAGACCTCAATACCGAAGTGACCAGAGGTCAGCGTATAACCCGTGGATGACTGGACCCCTCAAGTAGAAAGTCACACGATAGAAAAACAAAAAAGTATGACAAGTACCCCAAGAGTTCCGTCCTTATAATTTCACCAAACGATACGGGATGAGATAGAAATACTGATATAGGATAACTAAGACAGAAAGATTATGTTACTACTCTATTCGTTCTATTCTTAGAGAAACACGACCCCACTACTATTGTCATCAACTAAACCCGAGTAATCTGTTCATTTAAAAATTGGTTTTAAAAGTCAAAAAATTGAAGTACGGAGGACCCTTTTTCACTAATTCTACGAATGTAAACTCAAGAACATTGACAGAAAGTAGGTAAGTTGGAATAGACAATGATTAGATGAGAAATTTTCTGTAAAAACGTTCTAGAAATATATACTCTTAGACGGACGTCCATCATACGCAAGTTGTCTTTATTTATTATGTAATGTGTCCTTTCGTTGTAGTTTATTCATCATCGACTTAATTTGTCACATATATCATCAACTTAATTTTACACTTATTTCTTTTTCTTCGTTCACTAATATATATTTCTTTGTTCTTTCAAAATAATCACATCTGTATTAAACTCTTGACCCCATCCCGGTTCACTTCTCGACACTTGTACATCCTAACATGTGTTCTATTCTATCTAAAGAGTCACTGGGGATCAAGAAAATCCTACTTTGACATTTTGAGTATAACTTCAGAAGTGTTCGAATACCGAAGACTTTACTACATAATATTTAAGTTTCCGTTCTGTCAAACGAAAATGGGACCTTTTATTTCTCTTAACTGGATAAACAGTGTGTAAGGAACCAGTGTCCTCAACGTGAGAAAAATTCGACAGTTTCAGAAAAAAAAAAAAAAAAAATTTAGTAGATTTCGATTCCTAAGTTCCTCTACGTACTCCACATATGTAGAAGTAAAGTTCGAACGTATCGGTAAACGGACCAGTCATGTTGGTTTTTACGTGTCACACACGTGCACGAGTCAGTACAAACTGAGAAACGTCTGGGGCTGCCTGACATAGGTGGTCCGAAGAGACAGGTGTCCTGAAAAGGGCGGTTCTTATGACCTCACCCAACGTTAAAGGAGGAGGTCCCCTAGAAGGACTGTATCCCTACTTTAAGAGTAGAGGATGTTGAAGACGTAACGTCCGTCTAAGAAATGGTGACTCGGTAGACTCTTCGGTTTTCATGTGTTACAAAGTAAATTATTTGGATAGAACGGTCTTAAAGGTCCTTGAACGGGTCATTGTTTTATTTAGAAAATGTTAGCGGGGGAACCGTGAAGAATGTTATGTAGTGGTTGAAGTAACACACATTCTCCGTCAGACTCCGTTTGAGAGACCTAGTAAGTTATAGATTCTTCGAAGAAAAGAATTAAAAAATTTTTTGAAATTTTTAATAAATTAAAATTTTAATTTTGAAAAATTAGATTTAAAAAATTTATCCAAGGAAGGCAAAAATTTTCGTAATTGTTCGTTTACCAAAAACTTTNCGTGAAGAATGTTATGTAGTGGTTGAAGTAACACACATTCTCCGTCAGACTCCGTTTGAGAGACCTAGTAAGTTTTAGATTCTTCGAAGAAAAGAATTAAAAAAATTTTTGAAATTTTTAATAAATTAAAATTTTAATTTTGAAAAATTAGATTTAAAAAATTTATCCAAGGAAGGAAAAAATTTTCGTAATTGTTCGTTTACCAAAAACTTTTAAAAGACTTTTAAGAGACGTTAAATATTTCAACGAGTATTGCAAACCTTACATCCACGATAGTGGTATCTATTAATTTGGTTGCACTACATCTTACGTGGGATTTCCATTAGGAATGTGACAGGGAACTAAATTAGGATCACAAATAAGTTATTTCTGCAAACATTTGAAGATCTAAAGTTCTTGAAAAAAAAATTTCCAGACCTCACAAGTCTTTTACGTAAGATGTAGTGCAACCAAATTAGTAGATACCACTATCGTGGATGTAAGGTTTCCAATACTCGTTAAAATATTTAACGTCTCCTAAAAGTCTTTTAAAAGTTTTTGGTAAACGAACAATCACGAAAATTTTTACCTTCCTTGGGTAAAAAAAATTAAATTTAATTTTATAAAATTAAATTTTAATTTATTCAAAATTTCAAAAAATTTTTTTAAATTCCTTTCTTAGAAGAATCTATAACTCAGAAATGGACGTTTTGACTTCACCGTCTTATTTGACAATGATCCTACGTCGCACTATCTATGATTTTATTTCTATCCGTGTTTCTAGACACAAGACCTTCCGATTTCTTTCTCGTCCCTCTTGCTACCTCATTATCGGGTCACCCCTTTTTTTGTCCCTTCCGAAGATCTTTCCCAAGTCAAGTCAAGTCAGTGAGTCAGTACAGGTCGAGAAACGTTGGGGTACCTGGTGTCGTGCGGTCCGAAGGGACAGATAGTAGTTGAGGACCTCGAACGAGTTTGAGTATAAGTAACTCAACCACTACGGTAGGTTGGTAGAGTAGGAGAGTAAAGTAGGAGCGTGGGAAGATTAGGAGACAGTGAGGGAAGAGGGGACGGAAGTTAGAACGGTCGGAGGCCCAGAAAAGGTTACTCAGTGAAGAGACGTAGTCTACCGGTTTGATAACCTCGAAGTCGAACTCGTAGTCAAGAATGTTACATATAAGTCCTGACTAGAGGAAATCTTACCTGACCAACCTAGAGGAACGTCAGGTTCCCTGAGAGTTCTCAGAAGAGGTTGCGGTGTCAAGTTTTCGTAGTCAAGAAGTCGCGAGTCGAAAGAAATACCAGGTTGAGAGTGTAGGTATGTACTGATGACCTTTTTGGTATCGAAACTGATCTACTTGGAAAAAGTGAAACGGTTGTTTCCAGATCTTTCCCACTCACGAATTCTTTTCTACGTGCTCTATTTACTCTTTACTTCCTTCATAGTCGTAAGGTCCGTCCTCGTTCTCTTCAATTTATATACTCGTTCAACCGGGTAGGTCGTATTGGTCAAGGGGAATTGTGGGACCACACAGTAGCACCAGAAGAAAAAGGTCGAGACGTGTTCACAAGTCCATTGTAATAAATGTATGACGTGTTCTTCGTACGTCCTTTCCAGTGAGTTACTACAGGTTTTTTGAACTTGTTACACATATGTAGTTTATTCAGTTCACAAGAGGTAGTAAGTCCGTGTACCCTTCAATGGGTTACTCCTCGGGTCTGTTGACCTTTCGTGACCACTATTGACGTGCCGTAGTTAAGGGGTTACAATTCTCCTGACCAGGAGGAGAAAGTGTCGGTCGGAAGAAGACTATTGTAGACTTTATTGTGACAGAGTCGAAACAGTAACGAATATTTCAAATAAGTAAAACTTTAATTTTATGAACAGTGTACCTAATATTTAAGTGTAAAATCATATTCAATAAAATTCTAAGAAGAGAGAATTGTCGTAAACACCCTGAAATACCAAGAATTATAAATAAAAAAACCGACATAGTCCAAAATAAACACGTACGTCCGAAGAGAAATCAACGTCGTGTACCCCTCAACGGGTCACCGTTCACCCTAGAAACAAGGGGTTGGTCCCTAGGTTGGGTATAGGGACCGTCACCTTCCACCTAAGAATTGGTAACCTGACGGTCCCTTCTGGGTCTTTTACAAAAATTTCTGTATGTTAAATTATCGGTATTCACTAAAATTTTGTTAAAGTAGAATCTAAAAGCAGAATTGTCTTTTAAACTTTTATGAGGACTCTCTCATTTTTGAAAGAGAGGACCGGGTTAAAGAGTAGACAGAAAGAAGAGTGATGAAAATCACACACCTAGTAGAATCGAAGAAGGTTTATGTTTTGATAAGACTTTGAGAAAAGTCTCCATTATCTGTCATTTCATATTAAAGGAGGTCCTAAGTTCAGGAGTAGAGGAACTGTTAAACCAGACACAAATTTTGTTTTACTTTCTTTTCCAATATTAAATTTGGAAATTTCTAAATACTCTTCGTATGACAGACCTTTTTGACTTTCGACCTTTTAGTCTACTTAACTCTTTCCACAAAAATATGGAGTATAAACACGAAAGGTTTGGGGGGTCCCAACGGTCGAACGCACCTTGAGGAGGATTGTTCGAAACACCACTCTTAAAACTGTGAAAGTGAGACCAAGGATAACCTTTATGGTGTCATATTCGGAAGACACGTTATAAAGTCGTTAACAGGACGGTTAAGTTCTTAATATCTTTCTTTTTCAATCGGTTTGTGAAGATCTTACAATTTTCCGAAATCAAACTTTCATTATCAGTTCGACATTGACGAGAGGTTTTAGGGATTTAACTTCTATTTATATAGTCCTTTCTTACGAAAATCGACTTTCATTGTCTTTGAAAATCAATGTCATTGTCATTGATTGTGTCTGAATTTGTCCTCTGTAAACGACAAATGAATTGAAGGTTTGATCCACTATAATCATTTAGTAGGTCTTGACTCTCCCGGTGATGTGTTGCGACTACGATAGTCAGAGAGGAGAGATAGTGAAATTCGGAGACTTCGAAAATACTTCTGACTGATAGTTAAACAACAGATTGAGTCTGTTGTTAACTCGTACTTTCCCCCAGTTAATAGTCATTAATGTTGCTCCACTTCTTCACTTTCAATAAGTCAGTACAGACTGAGAAACGGTTGGGACCTTAAGAGGTCCGGTCTTATGATCTCACCCATCGGAAAGGGAAGAGGTCCCCTAGAAGGGTTGGGTCCCTAGTTTGAGTCCAGAGGGCGTGATGTCCGTCTAAGAAATGGTCTACTCGGTGTTCCCTTCGAGTAATGTTCCCTTCATTAATGTTATGACTGTAAGATTATTAGTCATTAATGTAACACCGTCGTCGTAAGTGAACCCTGACGGAATCCGTTTAGTCATGTGTACTAATGTGTATGGGGACGGACGAACCCCGGTCAAAGGAGTAACAGAGTTTCACCGACGGGGACAAAGCTTGTAACCAGGATAGTGGTATATATTTACGTTCTTCGTTCCCCATCTTCTGTATCATCGTTCGAACGAAAGGTCCGACCGAGGAAAAAGTCTTTCTTCGACGGAAGAATCCCCACAAGTCACAAATAGTCTATGTTTCGAGGGCCGGGTCTCCCGCGGAGCGGACCTCTCAGGTATTCTCCAGTTCCACCCCTAATCGAAAGTCTACGTGACGATAAAGAGACGCCAGAATTGTTTTCCGGAGTGTGAGGGTTTGAGGTAGGACCGACCCCCAAGCCCCAGCCGCCAGCCCCTCCCGCCCGAAGAAATATCGGTTCTCGGTGACCACTTCCACGATAAAGTGACGTGGTTCTTTGTGGATCTTCCTGCCGGATAGATTTCATCAAGGGGTTACGTTCGGGAACGTCTCCGTCGTCCACTGGTGTCTCGAAAGAGGAAATTTTTCGATCTTTTAATTATACTTCTTCTTACCGTTATAGTTGTCTTCAAAATTCGTGACCAGAATTTCACGAATTTTCGGTCTCGGAATTTTCAGCTTCCTCGTAGGCCCCGACACACGCGTAGAAGGAGACGTAGAGACGCGAGGACCACGGTCCGAGCACCGGACCTACGACGTCTGGGAGTGCCACGGACGTTTGGAGAAGGTCTGCGGCCGGACGACCGCTCAGGGAGCCAAGGCCTCTGTCAGAGGGTCGTCACGACTGGTGTCGTCTTTTTGCATTCTTCTCGTAGAGACGGGTGCATGTTGTACCCACAGGACCTCGGTCGCACGTGGACGTAGGTGTCGAGGTTTCGGCGACACGCCTGAACTCTCACCCTTCGCGACCAACTAAAGTGGAAGACACTCAGTGCGGGACGTAGGGTCTCCTGTCGGTCGACAAAAGGATTTAGACGTCGTTTCCCCGAACTTATCAGGACGACGTTTTAGGTCTTTCTTTTATGACGTGCCGATCCCAACTGTTTTGTGGATCCGAATCGGGTTATTCTTTTGATTATTAATTAAATACTAGTTAATTAATTAATTTACCTTCGGTTACATTTACAGACAATAAAAGATCAGACCAATATCGTAACATACAATTTTACTAGTGCAAGTTCCACTCTTTTGGAATGATAAAAGTCGAACACTATGAATCGAGTAATAGACTATTTTTATTAGAGTTATTATTCGACAATACCCCAGACACGAACCACTAAGAGGTCCTTTGTTTTACAAATGATCTGTAAATAAGATACTTAGTGTTTGGAGAGAGACATGAAACCTAAAACAGAGTAAACTAATAGTATTAGGAGTGACAAGAAATCCCAAATGATCTAAGATGTGGGACGTAATTTCAGAGATCTACATAATAATTAACTAAATTAATAATAGTATTGGGTCATTCTGACAATATAATCATAGGGTCAAAAAGTTTCACTCGTATAACCCGTGTCTCTTCAATTCATTGAACGGGTTCCAGTGTGTCATTCAAGTCTCCACCTTGTAAGTATTCTTAGACTGAGGTCCTACACAAACAAGGTTGGTGTCGACGGGAGGGTTATTTAGGGATTTCGGTACGAGGGTTAAGTAGGGTGGGAGGGGAAGGAGTGACACAGGTGTTCAATAGACACAGTCGTCTCATTATAGATATATTTATGTAATGGTACACATTTTGTCAAATCGATCACCCTTCGACGACATATCGTGTCCCTTGAGTCGAGGTCACAAACGGTTACTGGATCTCCTCAGTCCATCCCCCTCCACCCTCTCTTCGAGTTCTTCCTTTCCTATATACATATGTATATCGACTAAGTATATGTGTACCGTGGTGGTTGAATTACTTGTACTCAAACTCGTTTGAGGTTCTTTGTCACTTTCTGTCCCTTAGGACCACACGACGTCAGGTATCCCAGTGTCTGTCGGTCTGTCCTGACTCACTGACTTGTTGTTGTTATATTGACTAAGTGTGACAACATGTCGTCGTTGATTGTGTTGTAACATTTCGTTGATATGAGGGTTTATTTATTTTTGTCACTCTTTGTAGGGTTTTCTTCGTCGATTATATCATAACATTTCATCGACAGAAGACACTTGTCTTGTATCTGATCCACCCAGTTGTTTGATGATTAAAAATCGTTTCCTAAAGTTTATATTTATATTATAATTTAATATATAAAAATTTTTTCAAAAAGTATTTCGGGATTATTTAACAGTGGTACTTTTTTTTTTTAACAGTGGTGCCGGAGACTCTTTCCACTGTCTGGCAATTTGGAAGGGTGGTCTTCCTACACGGCGGAGGACACGGGAGAATAGGACAGGGGTGTAGGTTTCTGCTCTGTGTCTCAGATCATCTGCAATGGACTCATTTATTTTACACTTTCACTTTCACCATCGGTGAGTCAGTACAGGGTGAGAGACGTTGGGGTACCTGACATCGGACGGTCCGAGGAGACACGTACTTTAAGAGGTCCGTTCTTATCGTCTCACCCAACGGTGCGGGAGGAGGTCCCCCTAGGAGGGATGGGTCCCCTAGGAGGGATGGGTCCCCAGCTTGAGTCCAGAAGATGTAACGTCCGTCTAAGAAATGGTAGACTCGGTGGTCACCCTCGGGTTTATTTCATATTCATAATAATAAAATTATTATTATTGCTTTTCATCTTCGACTCAGTCCGTCTTGGTGAGTTCTACGTTCACTGAGACAGACGAAGATTTCAGGACTGTGAACGGGTAGAGTGTGACAACCGTTGTGCCTCAGGTACCGACGTGACACCTAAAAGGGTCGTACGTGACGACCCTCACTCTAAAGTTCTGTAAGAGGAGTTAAGTAGATTCTCGAAGAAACCTCCCTCTCCCTACCCACGACCCCCTCTTGTCTGACCCCCTCACCCTCCCCAGTAAAATGAGAGGAACCGTAGAGGTCGAGGGGTGACAAACGTTGTTTGTTTCATGTGGGCCCTTTCAACCAACCGTCGGAATATTATCTTTGAGGTACCCCCAAAAAACAACAAAAATATCTTCAAATGGTGCTACTCTAGTAAAAATAAGATGGTGATATTGAAAACAAACTCTTTTTGTGATCGTTGATAGAGGAAGGTCTTTGGAACGTTTAGTTAGACACCTCATCGGCTCCGGGACATCGGTAGACAATGCGTCTACGTTCTCAACAAATAAGTATGAAGGGGTAAGTAGACAGAACACAAAGGAGAACAGGTACAGAGTGAATTCCATTTGTGTTTGGACAGTCTCACACTGTTTTCGGTTCTGGTCTTAGACGGACACGGGTCTTCCTCTCATAGACAGTTCCCTCCCTCCCTCGTGTCTCCCACGACCCGAATCAGTGAGTCAGCACAGACTGAGAAACGCTGGGACATCTGACATCGGGTAGTCCGAGGAGACAGGTACCTTAAGAGGTCCGCTCTTACGTCTTCGGCCAAAGGTATGGGAGGGAGGTCCCCTAGAAGGTCTGGGTCCCTAGTTTAGGTTCAGAGGGTGTAACGTCCGTCTAAGAAATGACAGACTCGGTGGTCCCTTCGGGTCGTGTCTCCCACTTCCGTTCTTTTGGGGGAAGAATGAGAAGGTTCTGTTTTCCAGTAAATTTAAAGACTAATGTATCAGGAGGTACAGACTGGAAGTTTTACGGGAAATCTACCGTTTTTTGTAATCCTCACAGTACATTTCTAAGGGTTGTGACACGATGAAAAAGATAATAAATTTTTTAATGACCAAGAAAATGGATCCGTTTTCCAAACGAAGAGATTAATTCTCTTACTCAAGTACCTTTACGTATCCTCCGGGTCCAGGGTAGGGATCCAACCCTTCTAGGGGACCTCTACCTTTACCTTTTGGTGAGGTCATAAGAACGGACCTCTTAAGGTACCTGTCTCCTCGGACCACCCGATGTATGTCAAGTACTCCAGTGTTTCTCACCCTGTACTGACTCACTGATTGTGAAAGTGCAATGAAAATGGATCCGTTTTTCAAAACGAAGAGATTAAATCTCTTACTCAAGTACCTTTACGTATCCAAAAGATTATTTTTTTAAGAGAATAGTTGGGTCTTTGGGACCTCTTCTATAAGAATCATTAAAAGTGGTAGAAAAGGATTGTTATTAAACTTAGGTAAGGGAGGTCAATTTATAGTAATAACTGTCTTAACGGTTTCGTTTGACTCAATTAGTTTCACTTTAATTAATAAGGTGTATGGAATTTTTAAATCTTGAAGACACTACCGGGTCTTCCATCTCTTAGACGGATGTTACATCCTCTGGACCCAAGCTAGGGACCCAGTCCTTCTAGGGGATCCGTTCCCCTACTGTTGTACGGGTCATAAGAACGGACCCCTTAAGGCACATGTCTCCTCGAACCGTCCAGTGTTTCTCAGTCTATACTGACTCGGTGATTGTGAAAGTGAAAAAGTTTTTTAAATCTCCATCCTGACTTAAGTCCTTTCCGAACTAGTCCTGAATTCATTTTAATGGTACAATACCGAAGAAGACGGAAAGTGGGGACGACGGGAGACGTACATAGAGTAAGAATACACAGAGCATGTAATCGGTCTGCGTGAGACGTCTCCTTCTTCTACCGGGGAAAAGGTAGGTCTTCTGAGTCGTTTATAGACTGAAATATATATAAGTAATTGAGACTACCACTATATAAGTAAGAGGTTGGTTGGTGACGCCGGTCTCCATCGGTTCAGAGACTGACTGGTTCGGACTTAACGAGTGTTGACGATCTCTAGTTCGACCCCTACCTCTCCATTCAGATAGACGACCTTGGTGATCACGACGACGACGACGACGATTCAGTGAAGTCGGCACAGGATGAGACACGCTGGGGTATTTGCGGTAGGTTGTCCGAGGAGGCAGGGACCCTAAGAGGTCCGTTCTTATGACCTCACCCAACGGTAAAGGAAGATGGTGATCATCTAGGGGTCCCCTTTTTTTTTTTTTTTTGTTGAGACCTCGATATACCATGACCTCTTCTGTGACCTCTCAGGGAACTGTCGTTCCTCTAGTTTAGTCAGTTAGGATTTCCTTTAGTTGGGACTTATAAGTAACTTTTCTGACTATGACTCCGACTTCCTTTATTTAAAGATAAAAAATTCTTGGGGGTCAGACACCAAGAAACAATAGTCGTCGAGATGAATCAAGTGGGTTCTGTTATCTCGTTACCACGTCGAAAACTTCTTAAGTTTGTATATGTCAGAATACCCTACCGTTCTAAATCTCCCAGTAGACCTTACTAGTCTCTCGACTCGGCCGTCGGTCGTTCCTTTACCCCGAAATTCTTTTACCAAAAACGGTTGTTGGACTTATACCCGAAGGGTCCACCACGTCACCATTCCTTGGGTGGACGATTACGTCCTCTGTAGTCTCTACTCCCAAACTGGGGACCCACCCCTTCTAGGGGACCTCCTCCTGTACCGGTGGGTGAGGTCATAAGAACGGACCTCTTAGGGTACCTGTCTCCTCCGACCGTCCGATGTCGGACACTCCAGTGTCTCAATCTGTGCTGACTTCGTTGAATCGTTCGTGTGTTGTTGGACTTATTCGGACGTTCACCCAAGGAGGGGTCTCGTAAGTCTTTCCTTGGGTCGGGACGGTCGTGGATGACAATCGGAATCCTTTGAGATTCGTCTACTCCGGGGACCCTACGAGAGACAGTCTGAAGACCGTATTGACCCTCTATTCTCGATCTACAAACTTTTATAATACAAACCCGATTAAACAATACCGTCGTTACTTTTTACTGAGAGGGAGGTAGAGAGTAGTGGTGGACGAAAAGGAGACATGTGGTACGTGGGACGGGACATGCCGAGGGTCTTTGTCTACAAGAGAGATCACGGAACCCAAACTAACGAAACGGACCTTACAAGAAAGGAAACAGAGACAAGAAGGGTTCCACGTCGAAGATTAGAAGTGGAGAATGACGTGTGCGAGCCCCTCAGGACTGACGCTCGAGGTAGTCCCAAAGTAGATCCGTAGCAAATGAGGTCGTGACACACCACGAGTACATCCTCGTACATCAGGGGACAAATGAACAAGACGACAGGGAACTCTTATTCCCCACTCCGTCTAACCAAGTTCTACCCCCTCATCTCCCTGTACGAGAGTAAAGAGGACGGTCTCGTCGTTTTAGCGTTGATCGACAACTTTTTGATAGCTGTCCTTCTGTTACCCTGAATGTGTGTGTGTGTGTTTTTCTATGGTGTGTAAGTTCTGTTTCCTCTTCGGTGTTGTTTTGTCATCCTCCCCTTGTTAATACTATTTTAGTTTAGGAAATGACCTGTCCACCCAATGAGTGTTTGACCTCTTGTTAATATGGTTTCGTCAAGAGTGTGACAACAATTCAAAGATCCGGGGTGTAATCCGAGGGGTCGGACCCCTAGACCGGTTCTCTGACCCTTAGGGGTCCCTGAGACTAAAACTTTTGGTCACCCTAAACTAATGTCTCGAAGGTATCCTGAGCCCCTTTGTCTCTTGCTCCCCACTTTAATTAACTTGTTCTTCCGGTAGTCTGCCTTCGTCAGCTAACGATACAGTCGAATAAATCCAATTAAGTCTTGGATTAGGACGTGGACGGAGTTCCACTGTTTTAGTTTTGGGTTCCAGTCGTCGGTTGAACCTGACATCGAAATCGACTAGTTATTAAAGGAATGAAACGAAGACAGAAGGGAGACATTTCAAAGGGTCGAGGACAGGAACCTTGTAAGACCTGGTGAAAGACAAGTAGTGACAGATAACTTTAGTTAAAAACGAGTTTATTTGAGAATTTACCCTTTCTGGGACTACGACTCTTTCTAACTCCCGTCCTCCTCTTCCGTCTATGTCCCCTACTCTACCAATCTGCCGTAGTGGCTGAGTTACTTATACTTAAACTCGTTTGAGGTCCTCTGTCACTTTTTGTCCCTTCGGACCACACGACGCCAGGTACCCCAGAGTTTCTCGACCTGTACCGAATCGTCGACTTGTTGTTGTTGGTAAATAGAAAACTGTTTCCTGTGACAGAATAAGTAGAAAAGTAGAGGTCATAGTCAGATATGTCTTCCACTCGTCATTTACCCATCTTGACTGCCTAGGTCTGTTTATTTTGATCAGTTGTCGAAAGTAATGTCCTGACTTGGATTTTTTTCTACTTCCGGCTTTTGTCTCGAGATCCCGGGGACTTCACATATCTGACGTGTCGAGTGGGTCGTGCCTTCACCCCTATTCTAGAGACTTTTATATAGCTTGTCACAAAAGTTTTTATAAAAGTCAGGGACGTTTAAGGAAACGAGATTCTAAGGGAAGGGTGAATTATTCAGTAAGTAAAGAAGTCCTCTCCCTTTTATATCGGATCTTGTTTGATACGACGGAACTGAGACTTAAAGAATAATCTGAAGAAAAGAAAAAAAAAAGGGGGTCACTCTGTTATCTTAACTTTAGACCCGAGACCTCTCTCCTTTCTCCTAAAAAATATAAGGTTTCCGAAAAGTATAATTCTCGTTACAAAGTCCGGACGACGACGACGATTCGGTGAAGTCAGAACAGGTTGAGACGTGTTGGGGTATCTACCGTCGGGTGGTCCGAGGTGGTAGGGACCCTAAGAGGTCCGTTCTTGTGACCTCACCCAACGGTAAAGGAAGAGGTTACGTACTTTCACTTTTCACTTTCACTTCAGTGAGTCAACAGAGGCTGAGAAGCGTTGGGGTACCTGACGTCGGGTGGTCCGATGAGACAGGTACCCTAAGAGGTCCGTTCTCATGACCTCACCCCACGGTAACGGAAGAGGCAAGTTCGGACTCGTATGTGAAAATTGTATTCGACGTCACATCGGTTATCTCTGTAAAATTATTGGACAGATTACAGATTTAGGTCACTAAATGTTCTTCCCTTAAAGTTGGGTTTTCATCCACTGGAGGTTTAGGTACGAAAGAGGACGATCTCGTAAAACGTAGGTTTCTTAAATGACGAAAACTTTTATCATTAAAGGGACATTAACCGGTATACGTTTGTTCCGAAGTTCTGGAGGACCGAAGTCACTACGTCTCGTCTAAGACTGTATTTGTCCACCGAACCGTCCATTGGAAAGTTCACTCTAGACTGGGAATCCTGAGGTCTTTCGATACTTTTATAACCAAAAGAATAAATTTTTAATCAACGTTTACAACATAGACAGAGTATCAAATTTTATTTTAGATTTCGACTTGGTGAGACTTATTAAGTTAGTGTGTACGTACGAATGTACGATTCAGCGAAGTCAAGTCAAGTCAAGTCAAGTCAAGTTAGAGAGTCAACACAGACTGAGACGTTGGGGTACCTGACTTCGTGTGGTCCGAAGGGACAGGTAGTGGTTGAGGGTCTCGAACGAGTGTGAGTACAGGTAGTTCAGTCACTACGGTAGGTTAGTAGAGTAGGAGACAACAGGTGAAGAAGAGGACGGAAGTTAGAAGGGTTCGTAGTCCCAGAAAAGGTCACTCAGTCAAGAAGTATAGTCTATCGGTTTCATAATCCCCAAGCCGAACTCGTAGTCAAGAAGGTTACTTATAAGTCCTGACTAAAGGAAATTCTAACGGACCAAACTAGAGGAACGACAGGTTCCCTGAGAGTTCTCAGAAGAGGTTGGGGTGTCAAGTTTTCGTAGTTGAGAAGTCGTGAGTCAAAAGAAATACCAGATTGAGAGTGTAGGTATGTACTGATGACCTTTTTGTTATCGAAACTGTTCTACTTGGAGAGAACCGTTTCATTACAGAGACGAAAAATTATACGACAGATCCAACCAGTATCGAAAAGAAGGTTCCTCGTTCGCAGAAAATTAAAGTACCGACGTCAGTGGTAGAGGTCACTAAAACCTCGGGTTTTTTTATCAGAGAGTGACGAAGGTAACAAAGGGGTAGATAAACGGTACATCAATACCCTGGTTTACGGTACTAGAAACAAAAAAACTTACAACTTAAAATTCGGTTGTAAAAGTGAGAGGAGAAAGTGAAAGTAGTCCGAGAAGTCAAGGAGAATCGAAAGACGGTATTCCCACCACAGTAGACGTATAGACTCCAATAACTATAAAGAGGGACGTCAGAACTAAGGTTGTCGTAAAACGTACTATTCTCATGTATTTATTCGTTCCACTTTTATATGTCGGGACTGCATGAGGAAAGGGTTAAACCTTTGACAGGTAACAAGGTACAGGTCACGATTGACAACGAAGAACTGGACGTACGTCTAAAGAGTCCTCCGTCCATTCCACCAGACCATAAGGTTAGAGAAATTCTTAAAAGGTGTCAAACGACGCTAGGTGTGTCAGTTTCCGTAATGACATCAATCACTTCGTCTTCATCTATAAAAAGACCTTAAGAGAACGAAAAAGATACTAGGTTATTTACAACTGTTAAACTAGAGACCAAGAAGATGGAAAAGGTTTAGGTCGAACTTGTATACCTTCAAGAACCAAGTGTATGACAACTTCAAATCGAAGTCAACACAGGTTGAGAAACCCTGGGATACCTGATATCGGGTGGTCCGACGAGACAGGTGCCCCTAAGAGGTCCGTTCGTATGACCTTACCCGACGGTACGGGAGGAGGTCCCTTAGAAGGGTTGTGTCCATAGTTTGGGTGCAGAGAATGTAAAGGACGTAATCGTTCGTCCAAGAAATGATGATGATGGACCCTTCGGTTTAGGTGAGTTGATTGACCCTTTTAATATAATCCTTATACTTAAAAAAACTGACTTCTCATCGTTAAATCAAGTTTCGTTCTTTACAAAATACACTAATGAGGAAGGAGTTATCTTTTTTACTTTACACCTGTATCTTTATGGTATACGTAACCTTAAAGTTTATCCATGTATTTATACATCATATTTATAAATGTAACACTTTATAGGTACTAGTCGTACTGTTTATGTTGGTCTTTTCATCATACACTCCACAATAAAACGGAAATAAACTTCAATAAAGAGTAATATATCTTATATTTTCGGACTTCCATCCACGTACGTACGGATGTTATTTACGAATCGAGTTCATACCAACAAAACTTTTTCACCTTCATCTAACCCTTTACCTTTGTTAATCTGTATATTATGTATCTATCTATCTATATTCCTATAGTCAAGTCAAGTCAAGTCAGCGAGTCAGTACAGGCTGAGAAACGTTAGGGTACTTAACGTCGTGTGGTCCGGAGGGACAGGTAGTGGTTGAGGGTCTCAAGTGAGTTTGAGTGTAAGTAGCTCAATCACTACGGTAGGTCGGTAGAGTAGAAGACAGTAGGGGTAGAGGAGGACGGGGATTAGGGAGGGTCGTAGTCTCAGAAAAGGTTACTCAGTCGAGAAGTGCACTCCACCGGTTTCATGACCTCAAAGTCGAAGTGGTAGTGAGGAAGGTTTCTTGTGGGTCCCGACTAGAGGAAATTTACCTGACCAACCTAGAGGATCGTAGGTTCCCTGAGAGTTCTCAGAAGAGGTTGTGGTGTCAAGTTTTCGTAGTATAGTGGTTAAAAAAATTCCAAAATCGGTACTCGATAACTACGGGATTAAATAAATTGATTTTTATGTACAGTACTCGAATATATCGATCGTCTGAAGATCTTTTTCGTTCTCAGGACTATTTGCAGAGGGTGTGAGATCTCGACGTTTGAGACTGTCGTCACGAAGACACTAGAGAGGGGTCCGGGTGAGGTTTCGACGAGCCTAGAGATTAGAAAGAACAGTTTCTAGGAGGTTCAAAGTGTCCCTCTTCTGGGACTACTAAGGACCCGACACAGAAACCAGAGTCGATGAGTTGTGTTCAAGTCGTTCGTGAAAGGTACTTTTACTTTTGAGTTCCCTTCCGTCCTTCAGGACAGGTGAACTGGGGTCCCGTCCGTGCCCCTACTTCTACCTTTGAATTCTCAAACAAAGTCAGACCCGGCCCAGATGATAGTCCACACAAGTTCCGGAACCCGATCGATGAACTTATTTATTCTACCTCTAAGGTCCGAACCTCGTTTCGTCTCTTTAGTACGGGTTCCTCTCCCATTAGGTTGGCCCCCCTAACCACAAAAACGAGAAAATCCGTTCTTTTGGACTCCCGTAAGTTGAGTCATTCCTGTGTAGTCCTCCTTTCGTCTCTCAACCTTGGGCACCGTCCTACTCTGACGCCATTTTTCTTTCTCAGGTCCTTCTCGTCCCTCATGAAGGCCGTCACTACGAGTACTAGATCCTCCGTTCCCCTCCCCTCCACTCGTCTCCCTACAGTCCCTCCTATTCTCCTCTCTTACGATTCGAAGGCAGAAGAACTTTCTACACCTATCCCTCGAACTATCGAGATCTTTACGTTAATAAGAATGATTATACTTTTCGATAAAGTCTAGAGGTCCTTCAGTTTCTATTTTATAAGTTTCCGTTAGTTTATATGGTGGCATTATGAGTCAATTGGATAGTAATGAATTTCAACAGCCACGATCGGGTATTACTTGTAATAAAAGATAGGGTCTCTTTATGGACAGTCACATGACTCCCGGTCCCCTTTTGGGAATTAGTGTGAAAGGAAACAGGACCGACTTTGACAAAAGGTGGACAAGGGAACGAGAAGACTAAATAGAGTCTCTATTACACTCGATAAAGCGGTACTATTGCCCTTCGTAAGTCACACCAACAGACAAACCCTAGTGGACTATCATCTGTTACCAAAGTCTCGTGGACTCGAATGGACGGCCGGGGACCATGTCTGTCGTCTCCCCTGGTACGTCAGTACTGTACCAAACAGGACTCTTGGTCCTTCTCTACGGCGTGAAAACTGAGTAAAAGTTGTTACTACTTACTTTACTGGGTAGATAAGGTCATGACAGTTTTTTCTCAGCAGAATAAAGAAGTGGGTTTGGTAGAAGGAGAGAAAAGATTCAGAGAGTCAAGTCAAGTCAAGTCAAGTCAGCAAGTCAGTACAGGTTGAGATACACTGGGGTACCTGGGGTACGGTCCGGAGGGACAGGTAGTGGTTGAGGGTCTCGAACGAGTTTGAGTACAGGTAACTCAGCCACTACGGTAAGTCAGTATAGTAGGGGACAGTAGGGGAAGAGGAGGACGGAAGTTAGAAGGGGTCGTAGTCCCAGAAAAGGTTACTCAGTAAAGAAGTGTAGTCCACCGGTTTCATAACCTCGAAATCAAATCGTAGTCAGGAAGGTTACTTATAAGACCTGACTAAAGGACAGACATTTTGTACATTTTAGTTTTCTTAATCATGTTTGTCCATATACAGGAAAATTAATCTAAATAGAAAAGTATTTCTTTTTATGAATTAGTGCGGAACTGGTAGAGACGTTGACTAAGTAGGTGTTACAAAGACTTTCTCTTGTAGGACTTTTCGAAGGAACTCTTTCCTAGGACTTTATTCATCAAAAACACAATCAGTGAATCAGTACAGACTAAGAAACACTCGGGTACCCGACATCTAGCGGTCCGAGGAGACAGGTACCCTAAGAGGTCCGTTCTTATGACCTCACCCAACGGTAAGGGAAGAGGTCCCCTGGAAGGAATGGGTCCCTTACTTGTGTCCAGAAGGTGTAACGTCCGTCTAAGAAATGGTAGACTCGATGGTCCCTTATTCCTCTCTTATCCCATTCACCCTTTCTTCGTGTCCGTCCTTCCACTTCTCCCGTTTCCCAAACGTAGGTACTTCCGTCCGTCCGGATTACTATCATTTTTGGTTTGTCGCGTTTAGAACGGAGCCATACGGATGGAGGGAAGGATGGTGACAGGAAAGGACAAAAGACCATGGACGAAGAGTCTCACCAAGATAAGGTTACCCGGGGTCGGACCCACTCGAACGGGTCGGATGTACCCTTAGTTTCTTTCGTGTGATTCAAAAAAATTTCAAAAATAACCTTATATCAACGAGATGTTACAACACAATAAAAGATGACGTGTCGTTTCACTTAATCGGTATATCTATGATCTGGATCTCTAACAGTATGTCTCATTTCATTCAGTCTCTCTCTTTTTGTTTGTATACACCTTAGATCTTTTTACCACGTCTATCTCTTGTTTGCATACCTGTGGTTCCCTTTTTTCCCCTCACCCTACTTAACCCTCTGACCCTAACTGCGTATATGTGATGACACATACTTTATTCCCGAAGGGTCCACCACGACCACCATTCCTTAGATGGGCGGTTACGTCCTTTACGTTCTTTGAACCCGTCCAATGTCAGTTGTCACAGGGTTTCTCAGCCTGTGTTAACTAGCTGATTATGTGATGACACATATTGTATCTATTGATTACGTGTACTATAAATTTAAGGGAAAAAGAAGGTAAAGACAAGAAAAAGGAGGGAGGGATTTCCAGTCGAAGATGAGACTTAAAAACACCATACTAACATATACCTAAACAAAAACTTTAAATGAAGAAGTAAATGGTAAAAAAAGAAACTCCCTTTATATCTAGATAAAGTAAGGAAAATTGACGTCATATTTTTGGACACCGTACTTATATTTTGTTATAGATTGGTACCTGATGACAAGTAGAGGGTTCACTCTCTACAAATCCAATAAGGGTAAAAGGTGACGACACTTGTCACGATCCTACTTATAAGTAAAAGAACAAAGGATACGTGTATAAACTCACAAAGAGACCCTTTACATGGATCGTCGTACTCCTTGCTGTAGGATCCTTACTGAGATCCTACACGTGAACGTCAACATGACGCATAACGGTTTAACGAGTCATTCACAAACCTGGTCAAAAGTGAGGGAGGTCGTAGTGAACTCTTAAGATAAAGGTCTGTAGTAAGGTAAGTGAACGATAACAGTAGGAAAATTAAAAACAGGTAGGTTACATACACTTCATTATCGGAGTATAAAATTTAACGTGAAGGGACTTATTCTTCCGTGGGAAGGTACACCGAATTGGAATTTTTCTACGTAAATAAAGACATTTGTTAGAGGAGGGGACGACGACGGGGTAGAAGTGCGTCAAGGGTGCCACTAAAGGTACTCAACAACAATGTCGTCACCAGTGAAATGTGAGTTCGCGAAGGACTACGTAGACGGAGAGTGACGGGCTCAGAGACCCCATCGTTGACAGATCGTAGGAAGAGAGACCTAGGACCCACTGCGAGTCCTTTATGAATCTCTTAAATTTACGTATGATTTACAAAAGGAAACGAAAATTTTAACATACACTAAAAATGATAAAAGTAATGAAAAGAATGTTCAACGTACACAACAAAACGGGATATTAAAAAGTTAAAAATTTTATTTTATTCAATTATGGAGAATACTATATCAACTATACTATACTATACAATTTAAAACATACAGAAGAAAACCCTTAATGGAAGACGTTGCATACACTCGTAAATTACATTACTTTCATTACCGGAACTCTTCAGTAGTAATTTCACCTTCAGTTTTCTCTTTACGTACCCCTGAAGGAACTTCCAGGTCACAGATTCTGAGGTGTAAAGGTGACGTCTCCAGTGCTCAGACTGGGGAACGACCCCTTGATTCTAAGATGTACACCGTACCCTTCTCTTTTTTTTTCCTCCCCTTTCTTTCTTTACATTTAATACCAATTTTTCTTTTACGTCGAAGAACCTTAGCTTTGTCATGGATAAGTTGTCGAATAAAAGCATTCGACTTAATAGAATTCCAATTTAGTACCCTTCACTAATAGAAACTTCATACACAAATCGTTATCATTAATTACGAATACCTCTTATATGACCTCACATGAAGAAGTCACAACATGTACGTAAAGTAGGAATATTGTTCGAAGCTACAATGTGAAAACAGTCGTGGTAGGGTTGTGAGATCTAATACTTAGTTCCGTGTCGTACCACTTCACTAGACAGGTTCGACATCCCGACCCAAAAGTGGGTGTACAGTAAAGAGGTCCTCCTCGACTCTGTACTCACTAGTCGGTTCCGGTGCTACCTACAACTAGTATTCTCTTTTGTGGACACGTGACGAGATTGGATGGTGTATGGACGAAACAGAAAACAAACTAAAACTAATACTACCTAATCTATATTACTTCGAGATAGATATCTCCTTTTTTTTTGGGTCTCATAAGTTAACACACAATTCCTGATAAGTGTTTGAGTCCCTAAACTTCTTTCTGATCCTATATAATTGTTTTGGAAGGTCACCGAAGAAGACTTAACGTAGGAATCTTGTGGTACACGGAAATACCTTACGTAAAGTTCGACTTTTAGACGAAAGTTCGATCTCGATACTAGATTATAAAAAATTTGCTCGAAAAGCTTCCTTAGTGACAAGGTCCTTACGTGTCCACAGGTGTGGAGTCACTTCGTCGATGCCTTCTAATAGAGGTCACCACTTACTCACTATTGTGTGTCCAGTCGTCTCTCACAGGCGGCCGTCCTTCGTACCGACCCCTCAGGCGGACCCCGGTGTTATGGACCCGTGGACTCTCTTACCTCACCCCAACCCACCCCCTATTTCGAGTTAAGAAAAGTATTCATCTCAAAGTATTACTTTATAAGTTCCTTGCCGAGGAGACCGTCGACGACCGAGAGTATACGACTTAACCTTAATTGAGTCACGTTTTAGAATTGTCAACGGAAGTTCAATTAAGTGGGGTACTGACGTGTGGACCCACGGACCCGTCTTAATTACACAAGTACATGTGGGATCTAAAATGTTTTCACTTCACAAACTCGTGTACACCGTTAGAATTGTCTTGAGGGGGGATTTAAGGTTCCGCAGACTAAGAGGGAGCCACCACATATTCCCGTATCCGTGCACTTTGTCTGGTTCTTTACCCGTAATTAACTCGAGGTCGTTCACTCCTAGCAAACGTGTAAACTGGATAAGTGTAGATTCTTTTACCCCTCCCTCAAAAAGAGAAAGATAAAGTAAAAAATTTAATACTTTCATACTATTGTGTAAATGTCTTCTGAACCTTTTATGTCTTGTTTCAATGTATATCAAGGTGATGTACAATGTCAATAAAAAATTCACCTATTTAATCCTAAGAATCAACCTCAAAGTTACTGTTTGAGAGTTTTTAATTATCTTAGTTATATGTCGTTTCGTCTTCCTACATCATCTGCACCTTTCGTGGTACTTGGTTAAGTTTCATTAATCTAAATATGTCAAAAGTGTGTTGTCATTCTATCCTCCCTTCTAATACAATGGGGTAAAATGATCAATTTTTATAGGTCCGAGTCTTCCTAAGAATAAATATTGTGCAGAGAAGGGTAAAATCTGAGAAAGGTTTCACTGAGTGTGTACGTTTATTTACAACGGTCACAAGATGCGGGACGTAAGACGTCAGCAGAAGAGTGAGTAGGGAGGTCCTTTCTGCTTTTGTTTGTCTTCACTCTACATGAATCTTCGGTGAGAATCTTCCTGAAACCTCGACAGCCTCTCCGTCTCCTTTCTTTCTTCGGTCTCTTCGTGCTTCTCCAGGGTTAACCCGGTAGGTCTTTTAATAGGTTTGGGGTTAAATGGTTTTCCTTTTTAGGGGGGGAGAAACCAGAACTCTGAAAATAAAGGCAAATAAAAAGTCAAGTCTTAATCTTAGTCCCAGGACATTTAAAGTGTCAAAGTTTAGGTATTATTTAGGTACCCCAAAATATATGGACATATAAGTATCTAGAGGAGGAGGTTTCTCGTTTATAAAATATTATAAATTATTCGAGAATAACGGAGACTACTTCTGCGTCTCTCTGTTCATCTTTTTCTGGATGATCAAATCCTCTTCCTAAAATTTCGTGTTACGAGTACAAATAGTTCATAATAGTGATTCCTCCTTAACAATGTTAGAACATCTTACAATTGGATTTTCAATAGACGGGGGTTAGTCACAAGAGATGTGAGTGTAAAAATATTTTTAAACTAATCAACATATCGAGATATTCCCTCTTCCGTTACCGTGGGGTGAGGTCATAAGAACGGACCTGTTAGGGTACCTACCTCCTCGGACCATCCGACGGCAGATACCCCAGCGTGTCTCAGCCTGTTCTGACTTCTCTGAATCGTCGTCGTCGTCGTCGTCGTCGTCGTCGTATCGAGATATTTTAGTAAGTAATATGAATCAAAAGACTCATAAAGTCGTAAGACCAGTATAAAATATAACTTTAAGTAGATAATTGAACTAATAGATCTCTCTTAATAAAAGGTTTTCATATCGTTTTATTTTGAGTAAACGTTTTGTATGGTCGGCTTTATCTACTTGAATGACTTTCGTAATAATTTATAACAACCCCCACCCGTCTTTTACCCTTTGAATTACAAGTCTGACCTAACGACTTAATAAAAATTGGTTCATCCCCATCATATTTTCGTACTTTCTACAAAAATATTTCACTAACCGACCCCGAACGGAAGAGGACACAGTCAGGGACCTCGTCTACCTACCTTCCTGAGAAGAGAAGGTTTGTGTATTGACGGTGTGTTACTCTCTACAGTTTTCCTAGAAATCCCAGAATATAATTATGTATGGAGCTCTGTTCCGAAACAGATATTCACCAGATACTTGGTCTTCTTGGGTCGCGTTCTCCCCTTCTTCGTCCCTCCTCTTTCCTTTCTCTCAGACTAAGGTCCGTGTCAAGGATACTACCGGGGTAGTCGTGTTTGTCCTTGCATATCCATGTGACGGAATGTGTCATAGAGATCGTGTATTACTAACTAAAATATTCACGTAAACTTTTAAAAATAAAAAATATTTACAATCTGGTGAAAGGAAGATGACTTACCAGAAACCGTTATACATATTTTAACTTCTTGTCTTATATCCTTCTGACGTCATTCATCCAACTCACGTATTCAGGGTCCCTGAAAATTACACTAATTAGATAGAATAAACAAAGAACCCAGACTTAAAAGTTCTAATTAAAATTGGACTGTAGAGTGAATAAGTCTCATGTGGTACTTATTCTCAAGATTAAGTTAAGTCTTTAAAACTCTTCCACTTAAACTCGTTCTGTGAATAACGGAATGTTCGGTTCTCGTTTAAATAACTAGTGGCACGGGAGGTTTGAGGTGTAATTTAAGATAATATCCGCGAAGACGGTAAAGTACACCCTCTTTACGGACTTAGTAGCTTAGTGTGATTTATTTGACAGACCGAACACACGTCTGAATATGAAACCGTAGAAGACGTATTAGGTCACTGCTAGACTTGACTTTTGTTAAAGAAGAGAGGTAAAATCACTAATACAAAAGTTAATGGTGGACAAAAGTCCGTGTAACACTTTAGACTCCTAACTATCTGGACCATTTAGATGGAACGGACAACACCGTCCCCTAAGCTGAAGTCAAGTGTATTACCAGATAGATAACCAACTAGGCAATACCTAGAGACGATGTGGACTATTTTAGTGATTAGAGTCAAGAACGAGTCGTCTCGTACGACGACGACGAACAGTAATAGTTTTCGTTACTCAATCCACTTAAAACACTGATCAGTGTCTCTGGCTGGGGAAGGTCCTTGTTAGTTCCTGAAAACTACCGTCACAATTTTATCGGGTCGAGTTAACGATAAGAGATCGAATCACTGTTTTAATTATATAAAGTCTTAGTGAGAATTAATAATGGGTCTCTGTCGACAAGTGATTTAAGGAAAAAGGGAACAGAATTAAATAAAGAGACATCAATCGCGAGTATTTAATAACTAAAGTTATATGTACTCTCAAGTAAACTAGATCAGCTCATAGACCTTTTAACAAAATTTTTATTTTTATTCGGGTTGCAAAAAGAAACAAAAAATTAAAGATTTCAGTGGTGAAAACATAAACGTCGTCCAATAAACTTTTGTTTATTGGTATAGGTCGAACAATGTATGAGTAGGTTTGTTCCAAATCTAAACAACTGTCTTGTTAATGAGTCTTGTAATCTCGGGCACCGACTCGTTAATGATTTTATTTACAGGTTTCTCTTTATTCCATTTCTAAATATTACGAAAACAGTATTGACATTTTAATTTTATCCGTGGGGGACGAAAAGTGGTATCATATCACCGTCATAATCTTTTATCACCTTGTTCTTTTTGCCGAAAATAAAAGGACATCCTTGTCACAACTATAATCCACAACACAACAAATTAGTTCTTAGATTGTCCTTCATTTCATGTTTACTATTTAACAGGAAAGATTTTCAAATATATACTGAGATTTGTAGATACTATTAAGTATATAATAATATAAGACCCAGATGTTTTATATACATTGATAAAGAGGTGAAGGTAATATGTGACACAAAGTCATAGGATTTTTACATATATTTCTCAAAAATTGAATACGTTCAAATGACATATTGTGAAACTCTTTGTAATTATTTATAAGAGGACCGTATAATTTCTATCGAAATTCAAGAAACTAGTCTGAAGGTAACTCTCTACCCTGTCAAAAGGAAGGGGAACGTGGATCTACTACGATGTGGTCAAATCCTGAGTAGGAAATTTTCTCGAGTGTTGAAGACGGAGGTAGAGAATCTTTGACGACGCAACATTCTTCTGACTGATGGACGTCCTTTTTAGGGTACCCTTTAAGACCTCTTATCAGTCTCTTCGTGTCTTCGAATCACTCGGGTCGGAAGGTCTGTTAAGGTCGTTCCACCAAACGTACTCTCGTTTCTATAATACCACAGAGATCGTTGGACACGTTATGTCATACCGTCGGTGGCAGGTGTTCACAGTTGTCAGGTTTGACTCTACGTGACATTCTATTTTACGTGTAACCTAATTTTTTTTTATCGAGTAATTTTAAACATATAACTAATCTACGAAGTCAAGTCAAGTCAGTGAGTCAACACAGGCGGAGAAACGCTGGGGTACTTATCGTCGTGTGGTCCGGAGGGACAGATAGTGGTTGAGGGCCTCAAGTGAGTTTGAGTGCAGGTAGCTCAGCCACTACAGTAGGCCGGTAGAGTAGGAGACAGCAGGGGAAGAGGACGGGGGTCATGGAGGGTCGTAGTCTTAGAAAAGGTTACTCAGTTGAGACACGTACTCCACCGGTTTCATGACCTCAAAGTCGAAGTCGTAGTCAGGAAGGTTACTTGTGGGTCCTGACTAGAGGAAATCTTACTTGATCAACCTAGAGGAACGTCAGGTTCCCGGAGAGTTCTCAGAAGAGGTTGTGATGTCAAGTTTTCGTAGTTAAGAAGCCGTGAGTCGAAAGAAGTGTCAGGTTGAGAGTGTAGGTATGTACTGACGACCTTTTTGGTATTGGAACTGATCTGTCTGGAAACAACCGTTTCATTACAGAGACGAAAACTTATACGATAGATCCAACTAGTATTGAAAGGAAGGTTCCTCATTCGTAGAAAATTAAAGTACCGACATTAGTGGTAGACGTCACTAAAAACTCGGGGGGTTTTACTTCAGACTGTGACAAAGGTGACAAAGGGGTAGATAAAGGGTACTTCACTACCCTAACCTACGGTACTAGAAACAAAAGACTTACAACTCGAAATTCGGTTGAAAAAGTGAGAGGAGAAAGTGAAAGTAGTTCTCCGAAAAATCAAGGAGAAGTGAAAGACGGTATTCCCACCGCAGTAGACGGATAGACTCCAATAACTATAAGGAGGACCGTTAGAACTAAGGTCGAACACGAAGAAGGTCGAGTCGCAAAGAGTACTACATGAGACGTATATTCAACGAATTTATTATTATAGACTAACTAATCTAATTTTATTTTATACAATGATTTTAAGTAAGATGAATAAATTTGAAGAATTTATACCGATAATCTTTTGAACTTTAATATATGTGTATACATTATCCTGTCAAGTTTCGGTGGGGGTTGTAATCGACTGTTAACGACCCACTGGCCTCCGTTACAGTGTACTTCGTCTTCTGGTTTAGTCGACTCGATAAAGACTTACAAATTGAGTGTTTTCGACACTCTATAACATGTCATCAACAACGTAACACTGATTTAAAACCTCATCAAACAAGGTATCGTTATTTATAATATTATTAACCTCAATGTTCATTATTTATAATTCATTAACTATCATTAATATGAGTCAGAAAATCTTAAATCTTCCTTCTTCACACCGACTAAGTTCCTTGTAAAAATGTTAATAGTAGTTACGTAAAATTAGATTACGGAATGAAAAAGAGATTCCATAAACATCGTTCTTACCTCGGAGTATAAATAATTTACAAAATTCTAAAAGAGGAACTTTTTTTTTTTTTTCGAGTGTAGAGAGAAAACAATCGATGACTTCTCTGGTATCTCCACCTCTTTCTCACGTCTCTTACTTTTCGTTATAAAATTAATTTGTAGGAGTTTACTTGTTTCATCCGCCAAGAGTGACGAAGTGAACAATCAAAGTAAGAGGTATAATCTTGAATGTTAATAGTTGACTTTATAGTTTTTTTTTTTAGTAACGAGTCCTAAGATTTCGGTCCTTCTGATTCTAAATTTCTAGTCAATATGATAAAAGATCGTTAAGTGTATCGAGGATACTTGGAGTCAAAAGAGTTAACATGTTACTCTTACTGATGTGGTTAATGGATAACCCTAATAATATTCCTAATTTACTCGATTACACACATTTCGTGAATAGAGTTTCTGACCGTGTTTCACTGTGACATTGCACCTCGAAGATTTTACTATGTACATTTCGAATATATGTTTTAAAATTTATAATGTATAACCCCATACTGTAGCGGTACTATCCCGAAGGGTCCACCGAGTCACCATTTCTTGGACGGACCGTCACGTCCTCTACGTTCTCTACACCCAACCTAGGGACCTAGTCCTTATAGGGGATTTCTTCCCTTACCGTTGGGTGAGGTCATAAGAAGGGACCTTTTAAGGTACCTGTCTCCTCTGAACGATGGACACCAGATCTCCCAACGTTTCTCAGTGGTACTGTTGTGGTCAATAATACTTTTTATAGTATTTGAAATAATGGAGAATAAATAGAGACTCCACGTGTCTACTCGTAGTCCGGACCAAGGGTGTACTAGTTATCTATAGGTCGTTACTTGTCAGTAGTCTTTAGACCTTGTATGTCTCGTCTCGTAGGGTCCCCGTCCTCTTCTACTTCAGTGAATTGACACCTCTAGAGAGAGAGAGTTTGGGTCTACAAACCGTAGAGTGGTTGTAGTAGGTTCTGTGAGACCTGACCCTTGTTTTACTCACGTCTCTTTCTCCTTCGTCAAAATCACTTTCGTGGTGTCCCTTGTTGGGTTATTTTTTCGTCCTTTGAGTCGTGTTCGGACTAAATACAGTGACGTAAAAGACTCGAGAATCGGACAAGGGGGTTGTGTGCGTGTGTGTGTATGTTCGGAGGGGGGTACTCGAAGGAAAGGGCAAGAACGAGAGGGAAAAGAAAAGTTTCGTAAACCATTTTAAGAGAAAGTAAAGTGAGAGGAGGGACAGAGAGACCTTCCCGACGTCTTCCCCTCAGTCTTGATCGCTTATACTTAGCCCTTCAAGACTGGGGAGCAGTAAAGGGGTTACCAGTGAAAGAGAAAATTTGTTAGTTCTTTTGTACCTAAATCGGAGGTAACATTACAGAGAAAGATCTGTCTTTTTTTTTTTAATCCTCCTTTCTTTGTCTATATATATATATATATCTCTCTCTCTCTCTCCATCTCTTCCGTCCGTCCTTCCTCCTTTTAGTCGGATATTTGTATCTGTAATAGGACTGCATGGGAAATGGTCCCGGAAGCCTCGTAGAACAAAGTGAAACAAAACAAGACAAGGAGAGATCTTCGTCTACCAAGAGAGTCATCTTGGTGTTCTCTTCGTTCAACTCTCACCTACAAACCCCTGGGCTTTCCTATCCGTCCAACCATCGGTTTTCGTCTGAAAGTAATCTTTATCTTAAAGAAGATTCTTTAACGAAATAGTAACATCACAGGACAGTTGACGTTTCATTTAGTTTCCTACACGACTTGTGACGGCAAATCTTTCTTTCTTGTCTAACAAGTGGAGTTTAGAAAAGGACTTCGTCTGATAACTTCCGACGTGTAGTCGGTAGTCACTACCGGTGTGGAGGTGGAAGGGTCCCGGACCCCTGGTCCCCGTGTAGTCAGTCGTCGAAGGCACCTACGGGAACGTAGGACCTAGACTCACTACTGTCTACTGTAGTCGTCGTAGACAGGAGTTTCCCGTAGACTAAGGTCGTAGTCACTCACTCGTCCCCTGTCACCTCGGTAGGTCCGTTCACAATTGAGTGTTATTGTTCCCGTAACGTTACAGTGTTTCGGTATATGTGTTTCACTCAGGTTTTCTGAGTAAGGTTATTTGAGAGTGACATCTTACACCGGTTCTACCTAAAGTACTTTCTCCCCTGTAAAAATTCAAATTTTTTTATGTCGTCATTTAGAGACACCCGTCGACAACTCGAGGTGTCTGGATTTTAGACATGAACAATTTTCTATAAGATCCCTGATGGGACCATCAGGTCACCAATTCTGGGGTGTGAACGTCACGTCCCCCATGTCAAAGTTAGGGACTCGACCCTCGATGGGGACCCGGTCCTCGATACTAGGGTGTACGGTGGGACAGTTTTTTGGTTTTGTATTTTGTCTTTGATATAACATTGTTTAAGTTATTTCTGAAATTTTTTACCAGTCGTAGTTTTTTTTTATTACTATTATTAGAATTTTCTATGAGAGACCTCGTCTGGTTTGGACTCCCAGTCTCAATTGAATGAAACGTATCACACAAACCACTGGGAAACTTTGAAAGAAACACTTGAAGTATAATTAAATCCCAAATCCAGTTATTATAATTATGTAGGTTAGAGTCGAGAAGTACAAAGTCATTTGACGTTGTAAACCAAAGTGCTTGATAACATTCATCGACTCGTGGGAAGTCCCCTACCCCATTTCACGAAAAATGGTACTAGTGTCTTCTGTCGATACAGAGGATTTTGGTGTTTTTACAAGACTGATAACTTTCAACAATGGTACACCACTACTCGGAATCGTTAGTTTCGTCGAGGTGAATGTGGGAAAACAGCCCAGGAGGACGAGAGACGAAAACAGCCCCCTCCAGAAGAACACTGGACCTTCCTTCTAAGAGGGAGATGTTCCAACTAGAGAGGGATCGGTTAAAAACAACGAAAGAGATCACGTCAGTCTTAACGGACCCTTATTGACTGGTTGGTTGGTGAGTAGACGACGGATTTCTTGTAGAGGGGTGATATATCTACGACTTCGCCCTCACCCCTGAGTCCACTCGAGGGTTCATGAGGACCTTTTTAGGAACGGAACGACAAAGTTGGGTCCTTTCTTTTGCAGTTCTAACGTGGTCTATTCGTCCTTTTCCGACTCTTCAGTGTCCCGGTTTGTTCATACCCAAGTAGAAGTTTAAAAATAAGATGTTTTCGTTCATGGAGAAAAGGAAAGAAATTTGAACGACACGTTTTTCAATATAATAGAGATTGTGACTCGATACACAAGAATTGGTGTGTGTGTGTTTTATGCAGGGTATAGATTTATATGTAGGACGGGTTTGTGTGTTCTTTACCTCGATTTTAAAGACAAAAATCATTTAATGTCCGAGACCGAGAGATACTGATTCAGACCCCTCTAACGGAACGGTAGAGAGTTCCGTCGAAAGACGGGAAACGTGAGGTCGTACACCCCACCGTTCACGACACACAGGTCTTCCTTTACGACACTACGACACCCACGGTCAGAGGAGTGGGACCGTAATCGCGACGAAAGGGCCGGAATCATCTCGAGGCACGGTGTACCATACACCGAGGGGACCCGGGACTTGTGTCCCTATACGAATCCTGGACCCTTGGACAATTGTCCGTAACGTCCCACTACTGTTCCAATGTCTACGGATGTCGAAACTTACACCACTACTGTCTACCAAGAACTTTCCTAGGACTTCCTCTGTTTTCTATGGGTATAGGGCGTCGAGGGACTTCGGAAGGGGACTCCCGAAAACACTTGTGGATAGAAAGAGAGAGGAAGTAATGGGTGAAAATTAGACTGTAGTAAAGAAAAAAAAAAAAAAAAACCTGGTCAAGGGAAAAGATCGTAACGTGACGAGTTATGTCATTCGTGGTCGAGGTGAACTGATAAAGTTAAAGTTGACTTTAGTCAATTTTAGTTTATTTGAAATCCAAGCCGAGGTAGTACAATTGGTATAAAGTTCACAAATCATTGGTGCACACCGGTCAGGGACGACAAGAAAAAAAAAAAAAAATTAAAAAAAATAAATAAAAAATTTTAAAATAAATAAATAAATAAAAAAGCGACGACAAGACTTTATACTGAGAGGTGAAGATGTGGAGGTTAATATTAGGTGTGGTCCTAGTAACTTTAGTAACTGGGTCACAGAATAAGGACGAGAAGTTACATCTTGGGAACAGAAATAAAGGTGAGTATGTGGGGGTAACTGATTAGGTCTGGTGTGTACAAAAAGAAATGCAAAACTTAACAGTGATAAGTATCGTAAAGTAAAAAGTTGTAGGACGTCACAGGGAGTTCTAGTTCTAGAACCCGTTACTAAGTTTTTTGAAATCTCTGGTGCTACAACTCGGTCTATCGAGTCCTTAAACTCTCTACGAAAAAAAAAAAAAAAAAAACGGTTTTTCTCACTAATATCAATAAGTTATAAATTATTTCTTGGATGATGCAAATCTAAGACGTTGTAGTTCGATAAATTCTAGTTACAGCGAAATTAAAGAAAACTCTTCACTAATTCAAAAACGTCGTACCGGAGAGGTCCTTCCTCGCTTATAGTCTGTTTATTGTCGGTCACACATAACTTATATAGTCTCTTCAGTCCGTGACCCATTGGTGATTCACAAGTAGTCTAATAGAGTAAATTTAGGTGTCGTTAGAAAACTACACCCGTAATGGAGGTGAACTGTCAAATTCTTTAATTATGGGTCTATGTTGGCCCTTGCATGATTTTTTATTGTCTTAAATCACTGTACTAAATTTGCGTGGAGAAAGAGTGAGGTGTCTGGTTGAGGAATTCAAGATACGTCAAAAGTGTGGAGTTGCCTCATACAAGACGGCTAGATCAATAAAACGTAAAAGAGAGGAAACTAAGAGGGTCGACAAAATACTTCAGTAGACCCGGAGTATATTCACGGACTGCGTCACAGACGACTTATTTTCACATAATTACGACAAATAAGGTTGAACGTCTACTCGTTTGACTTTGAGTCTCTGTAATTTCCGGGTCTCTTTATATCTACAATTGACGATCACAGCCGCAACTTGAAGTCATTTAGAGACCTGGAGTGATCACAATTGAGACGACAGTAAAAAGAGCTTTTATTTGTTTACTTACATATTTTGTTCTTCACGATCGAGTCCTTAAAAGAGGATTTAAGTTATTCTAAAAATTACGATCTCTTCTGTCATTCGAACACACTCGACGACCGTAGAAGGGGACTTCGGTGAGACCTCTCTTGTGTTTTTACTCCACCAATGCCCTGAAGGGACCACCAGGTCACCAATTCTGAAACGGAACGTCACGTCGCCCGTGTCCAAGCTAGGGACCAGTTCCTCTAATTAATTACAGACTTATATAGTTACAAGTATCGTTACCAGTGGGGACCTTAGGAGAGGAGGGAGGTAGGGGGATTGTGGTGACACACCTAATTTTACAATAGTCTCCTACTGGAGTACATCTTCTCGTCATGTACCGTCTCGATGGTCGTAAAGAGTTCCTTTTTTCTAGGAGTCTCCTCCTCCTCTCCTTTATCCCCAACCACCTCAAATCTAACGTTCAGGTCCCTCCGGAGATAGGACTCTGGGGTATGAGGTTTGGGTTTGGAGGATCCTGTTTCTCGCTCGATTCTAAAGTCTAAAGAAGGAAAAAGGGTCTGGGTATAGTGACCGGGACCCATTGTCTCTTAAGGTTCCCCTCATTCTTGAGTTTCCCTTTTCTATTATTATTAACTCTTCGCCGTCGTGAAACTTCTCGTTCTCTCATGTGGACCGTTTCTAGTGACTTACTTGACTGGTGGACCTTGTCCTTAAAGTCCATTCGTGTTCATGTATAGAAGTCCCCAGATTCTTCCTGTGACCTTTGTACTCCGTTCCCGAGTTTCAATGTTACAAGTCAGCTCCCATAACAACACTTCTTGCGTTGGTAATCTTGTTTCTTGTACTAGTTACTCAACTTATTATCTTCTATGGGTCTTTCGTCGTATGATATGGTACGACCCTCCATGTCGACTCCTTCAGAATCCGCAGTCTTTTCCTAATTCCCGATCTTTTTTCCTCCCTTTGGAGTTCTCTATTTCCATTTTCATCCTCACAGTCACCCATGGATCGTCCTCAGGGTCTTGTCTTCTTAACTGTTCACCAGACCCGTCCCCCTGCCCCTTATACTCTTTTGCAAAGGAATTTTGAAAGGCCTAAGTTTGTATCTTACGGTTAGTCCTCTCTATTCTTTTGGAGTTGACGGTCTGGGGAATCCCATTACCAGTTGCTTTAGTTACTGTCTCTCGTAAGATGTTAGAAGACCTTCCCTTGTCCTCTCATGAAGTTTCCCCGTAGTCTAAAGTGTTGTCATTGTGACCTATCTTCTTTCTTGTCTCGTTATCAAAGTTTTGTGTCTTCTGTCTCTCGATTTGAGAATAGATTTCACTCCTGTTTTTACTTTTAAAATAGTCCACATGATTCGAAGTGTGTCAATTAGTGTGTCTCTGAGACTCTCCTGAGAACCGTCTCAAGAAGTCTTTCTCCTCCTTCGGTACACGTTATTTTGTACTCACAGATCTTTGAAGTAAAGTGTCAATAGATTCAGTGGTTACCGATTGTATACAGACAAGTACGTAGGACTCAGCACAGACTCAGAAACGTTAGGGTACTTGATGTCGGGTGGTCCGAGGTGACAGGTACCCTGAAGGGTCCGTTCTTATGACTTCAACTAACGGTAAACGAAGAGGTCCCGTAGAAGGGCTTAGTCCCTATCTTAGACCCGGAGGATGTAACCGTTCGTCTAAGAAATGGTGAAGTCGCGGTACACCCTTTGGGGTGAAATTTAATATATTTTATTATTTACAGGAGTTTATTAATTCTTTAGAAAAGTCTTTATTTTCATTATTCCAATCAGGTCGTGTTCTTGTATATCTATTTACCTTGTTCTAACACTAGGGTCTTTGTCTGAACCTTTGTACCATGTACAATCTATACAGTAACATTTGATAGTCCCTTTTATACCTAATAATTCGTCTACCACAATCATTGTTGTCGACTATATGGTTATAGTTTTATTTCGACCTAAGGATGGAGTTTTTCAGTAAATTTTTACATACCAAAGATTTATACTTTCCATTTTGTTATTCTCGATTTGTTATTCTCCTATCTTAGATTTATTATTCTTTTGTCCTTTTTGTCTATTTGATGAAATCTTATATACTTTATAAATTATTGAAAATTAAACTTTGTATAAAATTTAACTCCAAATTTTATATAACCAGTCAAATGAGTACATAGATGATGTATTATGTTACTATATAAATACTTAGTCATATTATTAAACTATGAAAGAATTGAACTGAAAACTTTTCACTCAATAAAGGGAGGTTCTCAGACAGTGTTGTATAGTAATCGTTCTTCTAGGTACGTGTCATGTTAAGTTCATTAAAAAATTTCGTGTGTGTGTTTATAGGACTGTCAAAAACTCCTAGTTGTTAATGTGCGTAACAGTATTTGTGTACCTACTTAACCTCTTTCCGTACAATTTATGTAATGTCACATCTGCCCTTCCTTGTTTTGTCGTATACTAGTCTGTCTTCACGAACTTCTTTGTATACTGTTTTTAGACGACAAACCACTTCAGTCAAGACACGGGAACTCCAGGTTTTTATTTATTTCAATTCAGTCACGCCCTCGAGGGTTTCTCCTTTTCCTAAGCAGAAATTCCACTTTGGTCCCGTCGGAACTGGTCGAAGTCCCGTCTCAGATCTGGGTCTGAAGGGTCCAACTTCGGATCGAGACGGTCCTTTTCAGATCCTCTGAATGAGGATCGAAGTCTAGAACAGAGGTGCAGACACTTTCTACTTATGATCATCATGGATAGGGTCTTCTGACTACCTTCCTGTTTTACTCAACTTCCTCGTAGTCTCATCTCATTCACTACATTTTTACTTATCATTGAAACGTCGAAAAAAATCATCACAAAGTGTTACAAAATTCCGACTATATGTTCCTCAAATGACCTTTGACTGATATAGAGCCTTGTTATTTTTCGTGTGTACAACTTTTTTATTAAATGAAGTACGGGAGACTTGAAAGTCCTATTTCCCTTCAGTCGATCTCTTCCCTTAACGGTCACACGGAGTCACCTAGTAGTACGATTTACGAAACAAGAGAAAAAAACAAAAACTGTCTGAGATTCCTTTTATACAGTTTTTGTAACGGATTGTTTAGTGATTGACTCCACAAATATTAAATGATATCCATGAAGACTTACTCGTTTAGACCAGATTGTTGAATAATTTAAGATTCAAACGATTGTTGTCGAGAGTTGATCATTACAAATTAAAAAATAAATTTTTAGAGAACGAAGTCTGGACAGAAATATTCAAATGAAGTGACTAATATGTAAATAAAAAGTTAATTATTAACTGACAGAAGACTGTAAAGATTACCTAGACTTTTAGAACATCTACATAACAGAAACAAGTGAACGAAGGGTCTACTATTTTCCTCAAGTCTCCCTAAATTGATAAAGGAAGGTTTTACCGTCGACCCTAGTTTATTTAAAGACCAAGACCCTTCGGAAACCGTCTAACCCTTACTGAGTAAACAAAGTACTACGTTTTCAGTTACGTTACGACTGTCGCATTATTTGAATGTAACACCAAACTATCTGAACCCTTTGGGAAGAGTTGGCGTTTTGTATTACAAGAATAGAAGGTCGAAGTGGTAATAGACGTAATAAAAATTTGTTTTCTAAATTGAATGACAACCTAGAATAGAAAAATACCACATTAAGATGTAGTTCATGGGAAAATTGTCTCTGTTATTGGTGAATAAAAATAGATACCCCATTCGTGGACCTCTTCCTTTACCATTGGGAGAGTTCTTAAGAACAGACCTCTTAGGGCATCTGTCTCCTTGGATATCCCGAATGTCAGGACCTCCACCGTCAGTCTGTGCTGACTCGGACGTATGTATGTGCGTTCGCGTCTTGTTTTCTGAAAATTCAGTAATAACAACTGAAGACACTGTCGTTACGGTCCCCCACAATGATAATAGGGTGGACCTCCACTTTTTCGTCACAGTCTTTCCAATTCAGTAAGTGGGTTACGGTGTGTCGACCTTTCCCAGACACTGAGGTTCAATGGTCTGAGCATAAGTAGTGGGTCAGAGACCGTAGAGTCTGCCCCGTTACTCTCCCGGGACGACAGGTTAGAGTCCTCACTGGTCGGACGACTTTGACCCAGAGACACCGAGACAGGAATCCAGGAGTCCGGTCTCCCGTCGGCCTGAGACGAGATCGTGGCACGCAGGAGTAAAAGGCGACAACCCACCAGGACGGACAAGTCCCGGAGACGTGTGAGGTGGGTCGGAGGTCCAGTCACGTCAGCGAAACAGAAGAAAAACGGACTGAACTCGAACATATATATCAGTGTGAGGGAGGTCCAGTCACGTCAGCGAAACAGAAGATAAACGGACTGAACTCGAACATATATATCAGTGTGAGGTCATAAACCCCCCGAAGGGACCACCGAGTCTACCCTTTCTTAGACGATTAATAAATTACGCCCTCCGGGATCAAACTAGGGCCCCAACTCTTCTAGGGGACCTCCTTCCGTATCGTTGGGTGAAGTCATAAGAACGAACCTCTTAGAGGTTCCTGTCTCCTCGGACCGCCCGATGTCAGGTACCCCAACGTTTCTCAGTCTGTACTGAATCGTTGGTTGTGAAAGTGAAAATACATCAGCGTCAGGACGGACCTCTTCTGGAGACCTCCGAACCTTCAGGACTGTGACTGAGGTCTGAAACGGGGAAGGAAAGACGTAGTACACCTTGGACCGAGGTTCGAACCGAAGAGAACCCCGGTATGAGAGAGGGCGGCTACGGGAGTAGGACACTGGTCAGTAACTAACAGTAGACCCACAAGTTTTGAAAGGGTCCCGACGGTGCACTGCAATTAGGAGGACGGAAAGTCAAACCAAAGTGAGGAGTGTATTCGAGACAACTATTCTGTTGGTGTTTCCACTTATACGAGAAAACATTTTAATATCAAGTTTTTAATACTAAAGGGTGGAAGGATTAGTTCTTGAGGGTGTGGAGTAGTTATAAAGGACTTCCTCTCGACCACCACACCAGCGATACCGGTTGTAGATCCGACGTACTTCTGTCCCTAGGAAGGAAAGTAGAAGACAGTGGGAGAAGAGGAAGACAGGAGTTAGAAAAGGTCGTAGTCCCGGAAAAGGTTACTCAGTCAAGAAGTGTAGACCACCGGTTTCATAACCTCGAAGTCGTAGTCAGGAAGGTCACTTATGAGTCACAACTAAAGGAAATGCTAACTGAACAAACTAGAGGAACTTCAGGTTCCCTGGGAGGTCTCAGAAGTGGTCGTGGTGTTAAGTTTTCGTAGTTAAGAAACCACGATTCGAAAGAAATACTCTGGATCTTATACGGATTTAGAATCCCACTTGGGGAAAGTCCAAGATGTCACTCATGGGAGTGATACAATCTTATCAAGGTTAGGTTGTTAGTCTTTTGTAAAAAGTCTGTTTTCTATGATTCTTAATAATGGAAGGTCAATGTCTATTTATTTTAATGAGTCCATTATTAAACATTGTATTGATCTCCCGGTACAGACCTTACTAGAGACTCTGTCAATGTAAAATGACTGGACAATTTTTCAATGTAAAGTGAGTGAGACTCAACACTCGTCAAAGTTAGGTCGGACAGAAATAATTACTTTCTTTGTTCGAAAGGAGATCGAGCGAAAGTAGATGGACGTCTGTGTGTCCATTCGTCTGTCCGTATACCAACGATGTCCGCTGACGACCACAAAAGAAGAATTTCGGTGCACCCGAATTGACAAAACAAAATTTACAAACGTCCTAATAGAATTTAACCTTAAGAAGTCAGACTAGGAAGGTAACCGTGGTACAAGGGAGAAAGTAAATTTGAAGTTCTCCTAATTAAAGGTCCACTATTCCTTTAACTAGGTCTTGAAGATTCGCGATATAAAGGGTGGAAGATACCTGGACGGTGACTTTGTGTGTGTGTGTGGAACGTCAACAGTAAAACGACAAAAAGACACTCTTGGACAATAAACCGAGAGTGTCACGTCACCCAAAGAATACATTGGCATCACCTAATACATTGTATGTCTTTCGATAATGACGGGGGTCTCTCTGTTTTGTCAGAGAAAAGTAGTGGTGGACCTTCAGACTGGACTCCCAAGTACTACAAGGAGAGAGTCGAGAGAGTCAAAAGACACTTTGTAGATGTTTATCCTAGAGATGACAACGTCGAGTTGAGCATGTTTTAAAGTTTTAAGTTAAGAGATTTCGAAAAGTAAAGTGTCTTGAACAGAGATAGTACTAAAACACTTGTGAATTTTACAGTTTATAATAGTAATTTTTAAATTCATTTTCTTTATGAATTTTTTGTGTTTTGATCATTCAGTTTAGTTAGACTATTAGTTAGAATAGGGAACAAACTCAACCGTGCACTCAGAACCTCTACCAAAAGGTAGAAGGGTGAGAGGGGTCCTACGTCAAGTACGAGGTCGAAGTAGGTCGTAGAAGGGATCTGACTAGACCCATGTAGAACGGACCGGGTCCACTACGGGTCCCTTGGGAACGTATCTTATGTTGGTCTGAAAACCTCCACTTGTGTTTCAGGAGAGTCTGGGTCGGAGTGTCTTGACGAGGGAGGGAGGGACAGAGGAGGAAGGAGTGGAAGGGGTGTAGATATTCTGTACAAAGTAACGTTCACCGGGTAGGACCGAGGTGTACCACCTCAGGGACGGTCCCGTCTCGGTTTAAACTATTTATAAAGATTATTAATCACGTAGCGACAAAGGTAGGGAAGAATTTGTAGAGATTGAAGGGAGAAGAGTATAAATGGGGGTTTCTAAGTGAAGAGTGGAAGTTATCTGGTGTCGCGGAGTGAATAAAAGGTCCTGGTGTAACATTCGGTACATACTGACCGACAGTACTTGTCGGATAATAGTAACCTATGGTTGGAATCTCGTTCTAAGGTAAGAAGAACAAGAAACAAACGAACAAAAGTCAAAAGTTTTATCTTAAGGGAGGTGAACCTCCTTAGTTACGTGAGTAATCTGTAGGAGTGTGGAACCGGAAAGAAGAACCGAAAGTCGTCAACTCTCGACGGGTAAGGGAATTCTGAAAAAAAATAACTCAGGGGGCCAAAAGGTCCGTAGTTTCTTGTTTAAATTGAACGGGAAAGAGAGGTGAGACGTATGTGTACTCGTTACTGACAGAAAGAAAAAAAGTAAAAATAAAATGTAACTTGGTATCAACTAATTTTTACGACACAATCAAAATCCACATGTCGTTTCACTGAGTCAATATGTATGTGTACGGAGATAAGAAAAAGTTTAAGAAAGGGTAAATCTAATAATGTCTTATAACTCGTGTCAAAAGACACGATATATCATTCAGGAACAAACAATAGATAAAATTTAACTAAATAAAAAATTAACTTCCTTTTAACGAAATGTCTTAACATAACCAAAGACGTTTGTAGTCGTACTTAGTCAGTATCCATATGTATACAGGGGAGGGAGAACTTGAAGGGAGAGTAGAGGGAGGGGTAGGGTGGAGAGATCCAACAATGTCTCGGAGACAAACTCAAGGGATTCAACATGTCGTTTAACATTCAAAGGTAAGTTAAGAAAGGTATGTCAGGTGGGAGAAGAAGGAGGGGGAAGAGACAGATACACACAAGAGATACACTCGTTACTGATGGAAGGTCACTCACGTACGGGCTATGTTCCATACTGGATCTAAGAATTTAGTAACGGAGAAAAGGAAGAACTTTGATGAGGTTTCGTTCTTCCTATTATTCTTTGTTTTTAACATAACTCTTGATTTAAATTAAAAATATTATTGACGTGAAGTTTATATTTCTATCCTTTAAAGTCGTATCTTCTTACAATTTGTGTGCGACGACGACGACGATTCAGCGAAGTCAGCACAAGCTGAGACACACTGGGGTATTTGTCGTCGGGTGGTCCGAGGGGGCAGGGACCCTAAGAGGTCCGTTCTTGTGACCTCACCCGACGGTAAAGGAAGAGGTTACGTACTTTCACTTTTCACTTTTCCTTCAGCGAGTCAGCACAGGCTGAGAAGTGCTGGGGTACCTGACGTCGGGTGGTCCGAGGAGGTAGGTACCCTAAAAGGTCCGTTCTCACGACCTCACCCCACGGTAACGATATATGTACGTTTAGTTTTTTTTTTTTGTTTTTTGTTTTTTTTGGAACATATTGAGATCATTATAATCTATCCGATCTTTTAGAAGGTCTTTATTTTTCCTAATAAAGTTTTATCATTGTCTCATCCTTTTGTTTTACTAGGATTTAAAAGTACATGACTTCTATACTTTATTTCTCTACAATACCCCTCCCTCCACCCTCCCCCCCAAGTACAAACCCTTGCGTACATTCTTAATTTCTAAAATTTTAATTTTTTTTAAATTTTTTTTTAAAATTTTGATACTTTCACCTTTATTTGTTAGTACTACTTTTTAAAAGTCAAGTCAAGTCGGCGAGTCAACACAGGCTGAGAAACACTGGGGTACCTTACGTTGTGTGGTCTGAAGGGACAGGTAGTGGTTGAGGGCCTCGAACGAGTTTGAGTACAGGTAGTTCTGACACTACGGTAGGTTGATAGAGTAGGAGACAGTAAGGGAAGAGGAGGACGGAAGTTAGAATGGGTCATAGTTCCAGAAAAGGTTATTCAGTCAAGAAGCGTAGTCTACCCGTTTCATAATTTTCCTCTTTGTTGATCATTTATTCTCCTTCTAAACTTTTTATACGAATTGTTTACTTTAATATAGGTAAATTTTTTGTAACTCTGGTTATTGACGTCTCGTGTATAAAAAAGTTCATCTGCACAAATAGTCTTAACTGACATACGCCCGAGTCTTTTGTTTATTGTTCTTTACTGTTTCATTTTAAACCAGTGAGCACTAAAGCCCGGTGTCTCCTAATTCGATCTTTAGTAAACAATGTCTATTTTTAAGTGGAGTGGGGTAGGTTTTTATTTGTTGTGAGAAGACATATTGGATACCCAGGTTTAGATACATCTTTAATATTACTTTATTTTGTATATAAGTTACTATTACTATTACTTTTATTATGTATAGTTTTGAACACTCTATGTTTGTTTGGGGACAATGTCCCTTTAATTGCCGGTAGTCTATTCTTCTTTCGTATTTTTAGTTTATAGATTCTGTAAAAAACGTTTTCGTCGATTCAGTTACTTTTCTTTCATCCTCCTTAGTGAAACGACATGTGGACTTTGATTGTGTTACAACATTTAGTTAAGATGAAGTTAATTTAGTTTTTTTTTTTTTTTCTTACGTGTGATCTCAACACAGTTCTGTTCTTTTATTACCGTCCTGTTCGGTGGCGTCACGACACTTCACTAACAGGAGGTTAATTTTATTTATTTATTAAAAATTTAATAAGGTACATCGTAAAAACGTTTTTGTTTTGTGACCCCCGTTAAGTACACAGGTAGATATCCATTTACTGATTTATACATTGTCACGTCGGTATTCTATTTTATGGTTTCATTTTTTTTTTTTCTTAATCTCTTAAGTAATGTATAGTAATCTCTTCCTAGGAGTCCTATTACGATAACAATTCAATTTTTAGTTAACGTCTTCCTGCAAATATCATACGACAGTAGACACGTTTTTAACTCCTTCCTTTTCCTGACAACTATAAGAAAACGACTAGACAACTATAACTGAAAATGTACGTACGTTTATAGAGTCCTTTCTACTTCTTTTTTAATGTTTCTACCTCTTCTTTTCGTCCTCTCTACCGGCCCTTTGTCCCCCCTTCCTCAGTAAAGACAAGGAAAGACAGGAAAAAGCATAAACTTGACACTGAAGGAATAGACACATAGATGCATTTGACATTTAGTAAGACTGGTCGTAACATACCTTCTACTACTTATACGACGTAAGTCCTTTATTTTCTGGGGCAGGAATGGTCCTACGTGAGAGGGTTATCCTGACGGACCTTTACTGTTGTTTCCTAACAAAAAACAGAGTAGACACATAATCTCGTGGGGACTCATGACCTCTACTCTCTCCTCGTGTCTCTCGTGTTTCGTGCTCGATTAATAACAGTAGACACTGTATGACCCCGAACCGTTTGTGTCTCCGTGTCCTTGCACTTTGTTTCTCTTGTGTCCGATAGACCCGCAAAGACCCTATGTACTTCACACCCGTGTTATCTGCACTTCCCGACCCGCTTTGGTCCAGTACCCCCTGAAACCTACGTTTTGAACCGCACGTGACTCACCAAAAGGTACTCCGCTACTTATGCACCGTCCTGTACAAAGGTCCCGTTTGAATTTGAACCGGGGAAATAAGATAGTAACAAATATGTATTTACGGTACAAAAGTAGGAAAACTGTCTGAACGGAGGTCTACAGTATTTTATCGACGGATCCACCGGTTCACGAAACTTACTTAACGGATATGAAAAGTTCTCATGACGGTTTCTTATTTTTGAGGTCCTTATTAAAAGACTACTTTTATAAGACTTCGATATGACCTTGTTTCGGGTCTCGTAGTTCCAACTCCTTAACGACATTCATTCTTAACACCAGGATAGATCTATGACATAAAGAACCACGACTCGTTATCAACCTATTTAATTATTCGTAAAATGATACTTCTTCCAGTAGCGTCTCGTGACAGAATAGGAAACGTAAAGACATCTCTCGTAAAGACTTCTCGTAGCCTGACAGAAGAAAAAGTTCACCTCTACTTTTCTCTGAGTCACCGTGAAAGAGTCCGAACGACTGGGTAGTGGAAGGTATAGGTCCGTAAACACATTAAACCTATCTGTACTGGTTGGTGTTCTTTGTCTTTTTACTTTCGACTTGTGTCACTCTGCAAGGTAGTTCTTCCCTAAACACCTCGTTTCTCCTTCTCTTCCCTCCTCGGTAGTTTCCCACAACCAGTGCCGTCGAACACGGTTCCAGTCGGACACAGGAGACAGATTCCCGGCTCCCGAGTGGGTAAGGTCGGGACCCATCATCCCTCCGTTCTTACACGTGAGACTCTTATAAGGTTCTTCGATTCAGGGTCCCTTTTAAGTGTACGACTGAACTACACTGTTTATGACACTCAAAAAAGTTGTTGTTACATTCCTGGAAGTCCGTCACAAACCGTCTAAGGAGACCGAAAGGTCTGGAGTCTGTCCTTTCTGTCCGTCGTCGCGACCTAACTCAAAAGAAAGGTCCTACACATCCATACCGACGTCGTCTCCCTCGTTCAGTGTCGGGGCGGTCTCACGAATGAAGTGCTATACCTAGTCTGCTACCAACTTTCAACGACACTTCCACCTTTACTGGAAGTCCGTCTAAAGGTTCTCCCAAAACGTTGGTCGAGGAGTCTGAGGGTCGGACTATTTGCCCAGGGACATCACCACAGGGACCAGTGACTTTCCGCCGGTGGTAGTGCTAAGAAGACAAACCTGGGTCGTCACTGGAAGACCGTCGTAGTGTCGGACCTCACCGGAAGTACGTATCTTTACCTGGTCTGCAAACAAGTGGATGTTATCAACAGACGCCTCAATTAGGAAGGTTTTTATCCAGTCGTAGAAGAGAGGAATAGAACTCTAATTGAGGTGTCGTTGAGTCGACCCTTTTCGAAAGATCTTGGTTTACGTGACAAAGACAAGGCGCCAGGGAAAACAGTGACCTGTGTGACCGGACTCATACACACACGTCCCTTTAGGCCAAAAAGTAAACCCAAATAAGAAATGTTAATTTCCTGACAAAGGAACCGGAATAAGAATCAGAGGTGACGAGTTAAGTTCGTGAATCACCCTTTTTGTTCGTTCCCCTGTCAAACCCGTCGGTTCCTTCAAATACTGGAGGGTCTCAGACGACTGGTCTCTACCTGAGTCTTAACACGGGGAGGGGGTGTGTGGTCGATTCGGTCCCGACGGGGTAACGTAGGACGGTTGTTTTGGGGTGGCGCCGGTGAGGACTGAAGTTTCCGAGACACCTAAGTTTAGGGTCTTCGAGTCGTCGTGTAAGTCGTTAAAACAGTTTTCTAGAAAGAAAAGGAAGAAATTTAGGAACTCTAACGTCTAACATCAAGAGGGACGAGATGAAGAAAGCAGACGTGGTTGTTTTTCACGAGTCAGGACTCCCTGTGAGGACGGAAACGACCCTCCTATTCGTCTCTTCACCCTCTACCCAGCTGTCCGTTTGCCTTCCTCGGCACTCTTCGCACCTTCCTACAAGTCGGGTGCATGTGTCATCCCGTCCACGTCCTCCGTTTCCACCACCCCCTTCCGTCCCCTGAAAATAGAGTTCCCCTTCGTACCGGACGTTAGGTGTTTCCATCAAGTCAAGTCAAGTCAGCGAGTCAGTACAGGCTGAGAGGCGCTAGGGTACTTAGAGTCGTGCGGTCCGGAGGGACAGGTAGTAGTAGAGGTCCTAAAGTGAGTTTGAGTACAGGTAGCTCAGGTACTACGGTAGGTCGGTAGAGTAGGAGACAACAGGGGAAGAGGAGGACTGGGGTTAGGGAGGGTCGTAGTCTCCGAAAAGGTTATCCAGTTGAGAAACGTACTCCACCGGTTTCATGACCTCAAAGTCGAAGTCGTAGTAAGGGAGGTTTCTTTAGGGTCCCGACTAGAGGAAGTCTTACCTGACCAACCTAGAAGAACGTCAGGTTTCCTGAGAGTTCTCAGAAGAGGTTGTGGTGTCAAGTTTACGTAGTTAAGAAGCCACGAGTCGAAAGAAGTGTCAGGTTGAGAGTGTAGGTATGTACTGGTGACCTTTTTGGTACCGGAACTGATCTGCCTGGAAACAACCGTTTCATTACATTCGTGTCCCATTTTATTCGTAGTAGTGATTATAGGATACTATGAAGTTTTTGGTTCAATGATAACATACAACATTCTACTTCTTATGTTTCGTCCTCTCAGAACTTAATCGTGAAAGACCTCTTTTAGAGAGACAACGTAACGACTATGTATTTCAAAATGTCTTAAATCTTAGTGTATTTTCTGTAGAGAACGAGACCCTGAGGTTCTAGAAAAGTGACACAAGAGGGACAACATCTGAGAAACAACAACAAATTAACGAGTCAGTACAGGTTGACAAAACGTTGGGGTACCTGACACATATCGGGTGGTCCAAGGAGACGGGTACCCTAAAAGGTCCGTTTTTATGACCTCGTCCAATAGTTAAAGAAGAGGTCCCTTAGTTTGGGCATAGAGGACGTAACCGTTCACCTAAGAAATGGTGACTCGATGGTCCCTTCGGGATATCTGAGAATCGGAAGAGAATTAGGTCACACTGATCATTGGTAAAAGAGTTACCACTTTTATTCTTGGAGTGACGGGAAACTAGTTCCACGGGTAATTGATGGAGACTGGAACACGAAGAGGTCCTGGTTCAGTGAGTTTCCGTACTCAACTTATGTTCGGGTTCTGAAGTCCCATCGTCTCCACTGACACCCACGAATGTCCATCAATACTTGAGAGGTTGTGACCTAGACAAAGTTCTATACAAATAAGATACCACGATTCATATAAAGTTTGTAGACGAATCTAGTTGTCATTTTTTACACCATAATTTGATAAATCTTTTAAGTTCAGTGTAGCGTTATTTTTGTGGTCAGTTTAAGTCGTTTATACTGTTAGTCCCTTGAACCTACGATGAGTTTAATTAGGATGTAAATTGTCACTACCGTGTACAAGTTTGACCCACGGTTTGATTACTCTTTTATAATTTAACTCAGTAAATTCCCCGAAAGTACCAGGTTGAATCTAACCTATAGGTCGTTAATTTTTACTGTTCAATAAAGGTACAGACACGTGGTAAAGGAAAAAAAAAAAAAAGACGCATAAACTAATACCGGTTAAAAATCTGTTATAGGTGTGTGACCTTAAAGGTTCACCGAGGCACCATTTTTTTTTTTTTTTAGACGGACGGTTACATCCTCTGTATTCTCTACACCCAAGTTAGGGACCTAGTCTTTCTAGGAGACCTCCTCCTTTACCGTTGGGTCAGGTTATAAGAACGGACCCTTTAGGGTACCTGTCTCCTCAGACCTCCCACCGATGTCAGGTATTCAAATGTTTCTCAGCCTGTGCTGACTCGCTACTCATACAATGTAGGTGTGTGACGAGAAATCTCCTATTTGTCCGCGGAAAGAGGGACCTACGGAAGGCGGGTACGACACAAGTCAGACGACAGGGGAGGGGTTGTTATACAGTATCTCTAAGATGTCGACAAGACTAGTGAAAGCCTATAACTCCTGTTTCATCAAATCACGGTAAATTTTTTTTTTATTGTTTTAGTTTGAGAAGGTCACACTCGGAAGAGGGAAACGGATCAAGTCAGGACCTTGTCTCTTTCCTTTCTCCAATGACAAAAGTGATAATTTTGAACTAGAAGGTAACGAAGAAGATCTAAGAGGGAAGACGGAGACCGAAGACACCCTAATCTCAACCCCTCTTTCTACTTCCCTCCCTACCCCGTCCAGATGAGACCTCTTCCTCGACGTCTAGGAATGTCGTTACCGTACCTCTACGTACAACCCCAAAATTGTCACCCTGGAAAACACGTAAGAGGAGACGTACCTGGATGTGTCTTTGGGAGTAACCGCACTTGAGATGGGAGACGGACTACTGAAGAGGTCGAAGTGGTTCGTAAAGTCAGACTTCGTGTGAAGGTGAAAAAGGGTTGAACGGACACGTTCTTTAGAAATTTTACTAAGTTCGGACGGACGTAGGGACCCCAGGGGACTGGGTCTTTTCGTGAGACGGAGGGACCAGGAGGGTGGTCAGAAAGGACGAGGTGGTAGTTCTTCTACGGTTTAGAAGAGTGGGCCCCGAAGAGATCCGTTCCCCGTACGGGGTGAAGGTAAAGAGAGTTTGAAGACCCTGAGTTCCCACGAAAAGTGAAGAGAGGGGACGGGAACCGTTATCGAGTCGTTTAACACCGGTGAGTTTTACGAGAAAAATCACAGTCTCCAGGCACGAGCAGGAGACCTCGTGAGAGTTATCGGTAGTCTGACCCCAGGTTCTGTGTCTCGGTCGGTAAGTCCTTGAGGAGGGTCCCTTTCGAAGAGAGAGGTAGTAGAGGACCAATCAGAGGAACTGAGGATTTGTGCTCGACCTATTACCGATTCTCCGGGGCTACTACCCTATACGTACACCCCCACCCACCACCAGTTGTGACCGTACAAGACGTACCCCCAGACCGGAAAGAGAAAAATTGTACACCAGTAAAATATAGGAAACCAGAGCTAAAAGGACATCTCCTTTTCAGGGTGAATAGTATGTCATCTATTCTTCAGGTTTACCACTCCCTAGTACAGTGTTCGAGAAGTGACACAAAGGGTCGAAGAACGAGTCTCATAAGACAGGAAAGGAACACATGTTAGGTAGTGCAATGTTTACACTAAATACATTGTATTTGTTCCCCTTTGGGTGAGATAAGAGATGTCAGTAAACCTATAGAGCACAATTCCGTACTAGTCAATACATTGTTAAGAGACTAAAATTGGTGGAGAAAAATCTTATTAATTGTTTATCGATAAAGATTAATATGACCTCTTATCACAAAGACGATCTAAAAAAATTGTAAGTTCCTTTAAGTTTGAAAAAGAATCAGTGCAAAAGTTTGAGTGAAACAAATGGTTGGAAGTAAGATAGTAAAAAGAAGTACCTACTTAGATAAAGGTATTTGAGTTATCAACAATTATTTTATCACATTGGGATTAGTAATACTTCTACTAGTAGTGTAAACGTTATTGTCGATGGTTTTAACTGGAAAAGTTGTTCCTGAGTACCATCGTATTTAGACGTCGTTTATCGTGTCTTGAGATTTGTTTATACTCAGATTAATAACTAAAAAGAAGTCCTACTCCCGTTCCCACCCCTACCACTACCTACAGTCATTACTTTAGTGTGAATTAGATCCGTAGAAAGTTGGTTTCGGACGAAGATTCGGATAAAAAAGGTTAACAAAAGAGATTGGACAAGACGTTTGTACCTTATATCATATGAGAAGATAAGTGATTTGAGATAGGAGGTAAAGTTAAGAGAAAAGTTCTGTCAAGACTCAATTCGTTTTCGGGTCTGTAAATCAGGAGGGAAGAGAAGGCTTTACATGTATTTATTTGATAGTGTGTATTCCTTCGTGTGTAGTTGAGTTTTTTGGTACACTACTTTCAAAAGTCCTAAAGCCTATTTATATTACGAATTCCCTGGTCTGAAAATACTGTTATATTCCTACTGTTTTTGGGAAGAACCCTCTCACGTACGGATGATTCAACGAAGTCAGCACAGGCTGAGAAACGTCGGCACAAGCTGACATCGGGGGGTCCGAGGAGACAGGTACCTTAAGAGGTCCGTTCTTCTGACCTCACCCAACGGTAAAGGAAGAGGACACTCTCACGTCAACTAGAGTCTTCAGTTGTCTTCCTCTGTATCAGTGAATAGTCATACTAGATGTTCTCAATCCCACTTCCACTGGGTTCTTGATAGTCTTTCTCACTCGGGAGACGGAGACTCTTGATCATTGTTTTTCAGGATGGTCATATAAGTTTTGTGAGTAAACACAAAGGATCATACCACTGGTGTCGTTAATCTATTAGTAGAACGCCATATACCCTTCCCTAGTTCTCAATAAGAACCATACTTATTAGTATGGTTGAAAACCCACCTCCCGTCTGTCTTCCGGAAGAGGTTGGTATTAGGGGTTTAACGTAGATAGATAGGTAGATCAAAGAAATTTAAAAAGGATCCCTAATCTTTATTTTGTGGACTATAGACACTCCTTGGTCAGGTCTTTTATCCGACTCCCCATTATGCCTCGGGGATGTCTTACGAGAAACGGTTATATCTCATTGTTGTTGTTGTTGTTCTTTTTTTAGTGTTCCGAGTTCATTTCAAAGGGACCAAGTTTCTTTCCTTGAATGAAACGTGTAAGTATAATCGACGGAGGAAGACTTCATGACTAGACACCAGAGTTGGTTTCTGGAATGTAAAAACGGAAACCTTCTTTGTCAACCCTTCTCCCCTGTTACACCTGGTCCTTACGAAGTAAGAGCAATTTACATAGTTCAGTAACCCTTGTCATTATCCAAACATCACCCGTGGGTACCAATAGTACAGGCAGAAGAGGAAGGATTGACTTAGGATGGGTTGGGGTCGACATGTCTATCAGGACTAACAGATCTGTTGGGACACAGGACGTTACTACTCCCTTTTCCACATCCCGTCCCGCAGTCCTGGAAGACACGAGTTCGTGTGTGTGTGTGTGTGTGTGTGTGTGTGTGTGTGAAGAGAAAGAGAGAGAAAACGTTTCCTTTGTTTTTGAACTCGTAAGATTGTCTTAGAGCACACGGGACCCAAAACATTTGGGTCCCTCGAAGATGAACTTCTAAAGTATAGTTCTTAGTGAATGTCGTTGGAAGTTCAGACACATAAAACAATATTTCGACAGTCAAGAAGGTTTATACATTCTATTTTTTCGTTAGTTAGTGTGTTTTCCTTTATTGGGAAGAAAGAGACATAATTCGGCCAAAATGGGGTGGATACAAGAAACTATAATACCTGAAGGGTCCACCGAGTCACTATCTCTTGGGCAAACGGTTACGTCCTCTACGTCAGGTTAGGGACCCAGCCCTTCTAGGCGACCTCCTCCCGTACCGTCGGGTGAGGTCCTAAGAACGGACCCTTTAGGGTACCTGTCTCCTCGGACCACCCGATGTCAGGTACGAACTATAATATTCACGGTGTCTTAGAAGTGTTTATACGTTTACGGACAGAAGTTTTACAGATTTTGTGAAAAGAAGAAAAAAAATCAAAAGAAGGATAAAAGAAAAAAAAAAGTAAGAGTAAACTTTACTTTAATGAGTTTAAGTCAGTAAACCTGGTACATAAAAATGTTGGACGTAGTTGATCTACTTTTAATTAACAATAATATTTCAATATTTTTGTCTCTTAAGTAGTGAATTCCTACACCAAGACCGGGTTAAAGTCTGGTATTACCAATACAGACTTTCAAGTGGAAAAATATACGAGCAGAGTGAGTGGAAAACCAAAAAGATACTGAGTGAAGTGTTAAGGTGAAAATCATTTACAGAGTATTTATCTCTTTCCTAGACGGTAGTAAATCGTTTATACTGGTCACAAGTACTGAGTTTTGCACAACTCATAGTATAAAAAGACTTTGAATAGAATAAAACACCGAGGGGACCACAGAGTCTGTCATTTCTTAGACGGACGGTTACGTCCTCTGATCCCAAGCTAGGGCCCAGTCCTTCTAGGGGACCCCCTCCTTTATCGATGGGTAAGGTCATAAGAACGGACCCTTTAGGGTACCTGTCTCCTCGGACCGCCCGATGTCAGGTCCCCCAGTGTTTTCCCAGTTTGTGTTGAATCGATGGTTTGGTGGTGGTTAGAATAAAACATACGAGGTGCTTGTTGGTATTCCTTCCTTTTGTACATCATGTAGGATACCTGGTTACAGTGAAATAAGACAATATACAAGATACTACAGACACAATGGAACTCCCTTTCCCGTTTGAATTAATCGAATCGTGGATTAGTAAAGTTCCGCTTCGTTGGATGTATACTCTTCACACTAAAAACACGTCGAAATCCATTATCAATTCTTGACGTGAAGATGAAGACAATTTAAAGTTCTCTTATACAATCTTTCTAAAAGTATTTAAAACTTCCGTAAGGTTAAAGATCGAGGACTGGTTAATATTCAAAACGTTAGGACCTATCTTTATTAAATGGTGGAGTAATCGGTGTCTTAATAAACAATTTACATTAGTGTCTTAAAATAAAAATTATAAAATGGTTTGTAAACCCGACGGTAGTTCATAGAGAAGGATTCAGAAATAAAAGTTCCCTATCGTTATAAAGTTGGGTGCTTTACTCGGTAAAGAATCCTACATAATTAAACGTTAAAAGTGTTTAAGTACCAAAAAGAACTTAAAATTTTAAAGTTATTTTTTCAATTGTTACGTCTAGAGGAGAAATATAGATGAGAAATTAATTGTAGAAAATAATTTTTGTTTCACACAAACCTATCGTATACTTAACAATAAAGTAACCTAATAAACTATGTCTTTGTCTAATCTTTTAATTCTTTGAATTTTAGTGACCCTTTCGTACTGAATAATTGTAACACATTTATTATTGATAAAATTCGTGTATTCACATGTAAATTTTGCATACTTTTATCGTAACGTTACCACGGGGGAACAGGTTTTGGAAGTCACATACGAACTTTAGTACCTATCATGGTTTGGGATATATATAATACGAAAAAGGTGATGATATTTGTCCATCGTATCTGTCTTTCTTCATACTAAGTACAGGGTCCCTCGTGTCCTATCTCGTTCACAGTAATGTGATGTGTCTTACCTTACTTTATATTTTGAAAACTTAACAAGTCAAGACCTTAAAAGGTAAATTATAACGACCTGACACTCAATGACTTTGGGAGTCTTTTGTTGTGTTCCTTATTTCCTCCTGATAACATATAAAGTCCAAAGGAACCACCGAGTCCACCATTTCTTAGAAGGACTTTACGTCCTCTGAACGTGAGCTAGGGACCCAGTCCTTCTAGGGGACCTCTGCCTTTACCGTTGGGTGAGGTTATAAGAACGGACCTCTTAGGGTACCTGTCTCCTCGGACATCCCGATGTCTATTACCCCAGTGTTTCTCAACCTGTGTTGACTTGTTGACTCGTGATTCGTGTACACGGAGGACAACATAAATTCCTGTATCATAACGAATTCTGTACACTGGGACGGGGTTTGATTTGGGTTGTTTCGGAGACTTAGGTTACGATACGTTTACGTCCTCCTTTTCCCTGAACAAATTTCTGTCATGTTCAGACGCCAGTTGGTTCATGTCTCTTACTCTTTAAAATGACTCTTTTACTAGATATACGAACTTGTTTTTTTGACCTACACCCCAAGTTCTTGACCCTGTCTAGATGTTTTGGATGGTTGGTTTACGGTACCGTAGAAATCTTAAAGTAAACTTGTTTCATTGATAATTTTCAAACAATACTCTGTTAATTTTTTTACAAATTACGACTTAACTTGAATTTTCAATAAAAATTGAATGAAAATAAAAATCCACACTATCAAAACAAAAAATACCAGGATAGAAAATCGTTATATATATCTACACAAATCTTAACGTACTAAAGAAGTCAAACGAAATTTTTAATTTTAAAATTAGATAATATTACTATAAGACCATCACAATTGTATACTATAAGAGAAGTCCTATGTACAAATGTATAAATGTTCTCTTTTGTAATATTAAGATTTTAAAAGAAATTTTGTTATTCTTACACCCCCCTTTTATAATTTTCTCCTTTATACCTACTTTCTTTTTATCGGTTTATAACTAGTGACAACTTCGACCCATAACTTGACTATAATAATAATTGAGATAAAAACACATACATGTTTAGAAAATGTTATTTTCTTGCATCTTTGTGATTCATCACCTTTTTTTCTTACTTCTTTTTCAAAGGATTCTTCATGAGTTGAAAGAAAATTCTTACGGCTAATTGACTCTAATAAGAACTTAAAAAATTTTTAACTTTAGATCTTGGACAGAATTTAAGTATAAGGCTCCCGTACCGTTGGGTAAGGTCATAAGAACGGACCTTTTAAGGTACCTGTCTTCTCGGAACGTCCGATGTCAGGTACCCCACGTCTCTCAGTACGTGCTGACTCACCGATTCGTGTGTGTGTCGTGTAGAAAATTCTATGATTTATATAAAAATAGGAAACTTAGGTTAGAGTAAGTATATATAGAAAGGTCCTTATATATATTACTATCTTCTGGTAAATCATCATCCTTATTTTTGGTCTATTCGAGAATTACTCTCGATAAATGAAATAGTAGGACGTGTTTTCCTTAACCTTTACGGAGGGTCAGATTTACTGTTGTATTTCTCCCGTTTATTCCATTATAACTTCTACTGAAGTTCCATTTCATGAAGACTTCAAGGTTAAGACATCTTGAACACATAAGAGTTCCGTCTCATTTTAACGAGAAATCACCTTCCTCTCTAATTTGGACTCGGAGACAGTTCCCACCAAATCAAGACGGCCCACTCGGCCGCCATAACAGAGACGCCGTTACATCAGGTAGGTCGGACAAGAGAGAAGTCAGACTTGTGATCAATCGGGCCTGGGACTTCACGCCAAATTTTATGACATCGTATGTAGAAGTAAACATTTCGATGAACAGTTCATGAAAAGTTTCGGACTCAACGAGTCTTTCATCAGAGTCTCAGGTTCTCTAGGACCCTCTATCAACAGACGGAAACTGCGGAGGTGAAGGTGGGGGCGTTCGTAGGGTGATAGTAGGGGTGGGCCCTGAACGAAACGGCAGAGTCTGGGGTGGGAGAGTCTGCGAGATGGGACCCAGGGTTCACTCGAGGGTGAAGGATACCTAAATATGAGACGACCCTTCCTCTTTTATCTCTTTTCTCTTTCTCTCCTTCCTTTCTTCCTTTCTTCCCTCCCTCCACAATGACTTTCGTCCAGACCGATGAACTACGAGTTTCCGGTAATTTCTCCATTCATACCACCTTTCGTTTCCACCGAGTCTACTATTCTTAGACGGATGTCATGTCCTCTAGGTCCAAGTTAGGAACCCGGCCCATCTAAGGGACTTCTTCCCTTACCGATGGGTGAGGTCAAAAGAATGGACCTCTTAAGACACCTGTCTCCTCGGACCACCCGATATGGTACCCCAGTGTTCCTTAGTCTGTACTGACTCATTGATTGTCCGTTTCAAACGAAATAAAACCTACGACCGTTGGTACAATCGCCCCACCACCACAAGAAGGTTTCCGTTTGAGGGGGGGTGATTGTTTGTCACCCGTTCACAACTCCCTCACCCAATACACGTCTTTGCCGTACCAGTCGAGACTGTCGGTAGAACTTTAATCAGGACGTCAGACTGTCAAAAATCGAGGTCCCTTCAAACAAGGACAAAGGAACTCCGGTCAAGAGTCTTGACACCGTCGAATACAGTTCCTTAGGTGACCGTTTCGTCTTCGACTTCCTCTACTTTCAAACTAGGGACCCACCCCTTCTAGGGGACCTCCTCGACACCGTTGGGTGAGGTAATAAGAACAGACTTTTTTGGGTACCCTTCTCCTCGGACCGACCGATGTCAAGTATCCCAGAGTTCCTCGACCTATCCTGACTCACTGATTTGTACGTTCGTTTCGTAAACAAAGTAACGATGAAATAAAGCACGGAGGGTACGTAAATAAGATTACCATAAAAGTAGGTAATTTTAACTAACCTAACCTAGTGTTTTACGGTTGTGAAGGTGATGGTTCAAGTCGAGAACTTCAGAGTATAGAGGGATCAATCAGAAAGTTACTGTACTAATTTTTACAATTTAACCTTTGTTAAGGTGAATGTTGACGGTTACTAGTTTCTTGAGAGGTTAACCGATATTCATACAACTATTTGTCGTGATTTACTTCGTTTTTACGAGGATTTCCGACAATCTCGGGTGTTTTTATAACCGGTTCTACCAAAGGAATACATACTTGGTGTCAAACTTTTAGTTAAACTCACGTAATTTAATTATCTACGAACAAGGATGCCCTTTTTCCGATACTGTTTGGATCTGTCTCATAATTTTTCGTCTCTGTAGTGAAACGGTCGTTTCCAGGCACAACAGTTTCCATACCAAAAAGTCACCAGTACATGTCTACACTCACAACCTGGCATTCGTTCTGACTCATGACTTCTTAAATAGAAAAGCTTGACACCACGACCTCTTCTGAGAACTCTAAGGGAACCTGACGTTCTTCTACTTTGGTCAGTTATTATTTCCTTTAGTTGGGATTTATAAGTGACCTTCCTGACTACGATTTCGAGGAAACCGGTGGACTGCACTTCTTGACTCAATAACCTTTTGTGGGACTACGATCCTGTCTAACTTCCGTTTTCCTCGTCCCCCCACTGTCTCCTACGCTACCAATCTATCGTAATAACTAAGTTACCTGTACGTAAACTCGTTGGATTCGCTCTATCACTTCCTGTCTCTCCGGACCATACGACAAATACCCTAACGTTTCTCAGTCTGTACTGAATTGAAGACTTCTTGTTGTTATATAATTTTTCACTAGGATTGTTTCTAAAGGAGACCGTAAAGTTACTCTTTTATCGGTTTATAGTTTCTCGATAGTCTATCATATTCGACTGTTTCTCGAAGACTTTCTTAGGAAACCAATTTTTCGACTGTCTCTGGTATCCTTCAGGGTCGTTTTAATGTTTACTCGGTGTCTTAGGAAACACATGATTTTATAAAGTACACAGGAGATTATATGAAGTCACATCGGTAACTGTTATTAACAAACTTTTCGCAATAAATTACTTCAGCTCTCTGATTCAACGTGTCTTATCTACAGTGGTGTATAGGAAACATTCACCAGGTCAATTTAGACGGAACGAGAACCTAGACTGACCAGATGGTCCCTACGAGGTCCCTCCAGTATACACATGTCTCTGTTTTATTAAAAGAGGTACATTTATACAAGTTCATAAATTCTTTACGGTACACGGCAACGGGACCTCCAAGTTACAGTTAAATGTTAGTTTTAACTTAAACTGGGATTTCGTTAGAAAAAGTAAATGATTACTACCGTCGACCAGAAATTTACACAGACCAATAAGTTGCCAGTACTCGTTACCAAGACTGGCGATTAAGTGTTCCGGGAATCTTTCTTACTCGGGACGATGTTTCTCAGACACCTACGCCAAAGACGGACCTAGTGGGGTACGGAAACAATTTGTCCATATAAACACAAAGTCCAGATAAGAAGAAGGAGACGAGTTCGACTCTTTGTCTTGACGATCGGGAAGTACGATACATGAAACGTTTGATACAAATATTACCACAGGGACTCTGTTTAGACCGAAAGATGTTGGAGGTGTGTTATTAGTTTCCTTTTACGTCCATCATAGATGGATTATGACCTACTTACAACAGACAAAAGTGGCAAGTCAACGATTCAGTACGGACTGAAAAACGCTGGGGTACCTGACGTTGTGTGGTCCGAGGAGACAGGAGGTGACAGAGGGCCTCAAACGAGTTTAAGTACAGGTGACCAGTGACTACGATAGATCGGTAAAGTAGGAGACAGCGGGGTAAGAGGAAGACGGGAGTTAGAAAGGGTCGTAGTCCCAGAAAAGGTCACTAGGTCAAGAATCGTAGTCCACCGGTTTCATAACCTCGAAGTCGAAGTCGTAGTCAGGAAGGTTACATATAAGTCCCAACTAAAGGAAATCCTACCTGTCCAACATGGAAGGTCTTTGACTGCCGTAAACCCTCCGTTTAGTTTTAGTGTGTTCTTTTTATTCTTAGAAGGAGAACTCCGACACAGTATTCTTTTAACCCAAGAAAAGTAAGGGAGGGTACTTAGTACTACATTTGTTTACGTTTCTATGTTACTATATGATATCTAACTAAATGATATTCGAATTATATACAATCAATTTTATTTCTCTACTTGACAGTTAATGAGTGATAAAGAGTATCCCGATACCCGAAGTGACCACCGATCCGACCATTTCTTGGACGGACGGTTAGGTCCTCTGTGTTCTCTACGTCCAAGTTAGGGACCCAAACCTTTTAGGGGACCTCTTCCTTTACTGCTGGGTTAGGTTGTAAGAATGGACCCTTTAAGGTACCTGGACCGTCCGATGTCAGGTACGCCAGTGTTTCTCAGTCTGTATTGACTCGCGTGTGTGTGAGTGTGTAATACAATTATAGAAGAATGTACAAATACATCGTCGTTATTTTAGTAAACAACTCCCTCTTTTTTTTTTTTAGTCATAGAGGGCGTAGCCCTCAATAAAGGGAGTTTTCAAAGGAATCTTCTTGTAAACGGGTTTAATCGTGTAAGGACTTCGTATTGGGAAAGTAAGTAATGGTTCTGTGTCACAGAGAAGAAATTTTCATGGTAGAGTAACTGCAGAGACATTTCAGTAAATTACGTGCCAGTGACCAGTTTCAGGTCGGTGTTTGCCCTTCATAAATGCGACCGACCGTCTTATGTGAAACGTCTTAAAATATTGTTTCGAGATTCTCATTTATTTACACTGTGTAAAAGGTCGTTTTTAAGAATAAATAAACATTAAAACGCATAAACAACTACACAAACCCCAATTGAACCGGATTTATTTCAAACTCTAAGTATTTGTAACTTCGGACTCGGGTGTATTTTCTAAAAAAGAAAGGAAGAATACGAAAAATAGGAAAAATTTTAGACTTGTTTAGTAAACAAAAATTTAGTGATGATAAGATATCTCAATAAATCGTAAGTCATTGAGAACGACTTTTGTTTTAAGGTAGATGATAATTCATTAATTTAATTGTTTTCGTTTTCCGTATGACATTAAAAAACAACGACCACACTATTTGTGTTTCCTTTGTTATGTAATATCATAGTGAAAGAGCGGTGTGTAAAATTTTAATACAATTTAAAGAATCCTCTTTTACTATGATCCTTTATCAGAGATCTTAGACGGAAATACAGGTAGTTTCCATGACCTTTCAACTGTCTTAAAGAGTCGTGGAAATGTTTATAAAAGTAAGAAGATTGTCTTTTCATCTTCAGGACTATCTCTGGTTATTTTTTATTATTCATAGTATCTCTATTTGTCTTGTAAGTTTTTATATAACTTTTTTACGTACTTGACTCAATAATTATTGTAGTTGATCTAAATAAATCAATCTAAAACCAAAACAAGTATAGAAGAATCGTATTCGAACGAGACTGACACCTTAAGAAAATCCCTTTTTTGGGTCCTTCTCAGTACCTGGGGACTGTAATTACTCTCGAGACACCAGACTCTTTTTCATGGAAACTCCCTCTTCCCTCCTCTTGACCCGACATCCAGTCCAGTTTTCTCAAATTTGTTTCCACATTTTTTCTTTATGGTAAAGTCTCAACCGTCATGAGAGGTCTTTTACGGTCTCGGAGACCTCCCATCCCCCGTCCCTCTTCCACACCAGACCGAGGAAAGTTTGGTGTTTTAGTGTCCTTGGTTGAAAGAAATGTAAAACCTTCCTTGATCGTCAGTGTGTTTGTTGTTCCTGTTATAAATTCAGATTTCAAGTAAAATTTATTCATGTATACCAATTTGTTTTGCTAGACTGAATTGTCTGAACTATCAGCCGTGGTTTCTTGTATCTCCTTTGTGTCCCGTCTCTGTCAGGGGCGGAGGGACCCTCTCGTCCCGAAAACACTTGAGTTCCGGGACACCAGTGAGTCGGAACAGAGTACCAGACCTTATGTCGGTCGTACGTTTTTTTTTTTTTTTTTCACCCCCCTCAACCCCCCCCGTTCCGACAATTACTTATTACCGATCCATCAATACGCTAATTGTCTTTCCTCGTAATTATTAATATTTATGACGTCTTATGTCTAAACCGAATCGTAATTTGTACCTAATCCATTATTGATTAACCTTTGTTTACACACCCTAAAATATATCAACCGAGGAATTTCGAACGCAAACACGCACGATTTAGTGGAGTTATCGTAGGTTGAGAAACGCTGGGGTACCTGATATCGGGTGGTCCGATGAAAACAGGTACCTTAAGAGGTCTGTTCTTATGATTTTGCCTAACGGTACGGGAGGAGGTCCCTTAGGGTCCCCAACTTGGACGTAAAAAGTGTAGAGGACGTGACCGTCCACCCAAGAAATGGTGATCGTGGTAGACCCTTCGGGGAAATTTCGCACGAAAAGGGGATATTCATAAAAGGAGAGAACTATATTTTCCATGACTTATTTAGGTCTTTGACCTTTTTAGGATAAAATGGGAAGTCGACACTGGAGTAATTACAGGTCTCGTACGGATGGATAACGTGGTTTACAGGGAGGTAAAGGTTTGAAGACTCAGAACTTTGCGGTTGTAAAGTACTAATCCTCCTTTATCAGTGTGACGTCTACGATTCTTTGAGACCGTTGGAGTAATTGATCTCGTCCAAAACCTCTTGTTTTGTAAAGGACGGTGTAGTCTAAGTTAAAGAGAAGACAGAAAGCACCCTAGGACGTTGGGTAAGTCGGTTAGTCGAAACAAAGACATTTAAGTGTAGTTCCAAAAAGGTGTCAAGTGACACACACCCTCTATGTAGTCACAAACGACTCCGTTTTAGAAGTCTTTCTCTGAGTTGCACATCCTATGTAAGACGTCTCACTCTCCTGTAGATTTCATTCTACAGTCGAAGGTGGGAAGGATGTTGCATGAAGTGGAACAGAAACAAAATTTATAATCAATGAACTAAACCGACGCAGTCTAGAGCCAATTCCGGGCACCTAAAGTGACGTCGTGCGCCCTAGAAAGTAACGTCGTGAACCAGAGTCATCAAGACCACGTTGTCAAAGGAACGAGGGACCACACACCCTAGAATCAAGGACCTAGTTCCTATCTTGAACACAGAGGACGTAAAGTTCTGTCTAAGAACTGGTGACCTGGAGGTCCTTTCAGGGATTAAGTGAAACAGAAAAGAAAGTTGGAGGAAGAGTGGTGATCGGGCCCGGACTCCCGTCGCCAGAAGTCAACCTTCTACCACCTGTGACCGACGAGACTCCGTTTAGGAGCAGTGAACGACCCCCTCCCCTTGGTGTGCCGGTTTGTTGAAACGGGAGACTTTCAGGTAAAACGTGTGAGTGGGGGTCTTCACAGTGTAGCTTGGTGAAAAGGACTACCCTCACACGGTATAGAGACCACCAAATTACGTACTTTTTTTTTTTTCTCCTCCATCTTTGTCTAAGTTCCCTTCCTTTGAGAAAAATCCTTTGGGTGTTCCTCAGTTCAGAATCTCCTCACGTCCTCACTTGGCACCCGATGTAACCAATAAGTCGACCCTTTACCACACTTCCACCGTTCGAAGCTTGACTAAAAAATTTTCGTTTTTGGGTTATGCACCACTTATTACTCCTATATTTCAGAGACCAAGAATTTAGTTGACAAAGTCAAAAGTACGACTGGACAAAGTACATTTACAAATCGTGTCTATTAAAGTTAAGTTAATTAAAATTTATAATGACAAAGTTTTACTTTCTAGGACACCTTTGAACCTCTTAATTTGTTTTATCCTCTTTTCTCATACTTTTCACTTTTATTCAAGGCTACGACAAACGAAAGAAGAGTGTAAGGTAAAGATCTATGAAAAGTATCTTTTTTATAAATCAAAGACTGTGTATAAATCGTAGAAATCGGAAGATCGGAAACTTTAGGAAGAAAACGGTGTTTTGGAAAAGTACACGAGGAAATTTTCAAAAAATACTATTTTATAATAAAAAAATTTCTTTTCGGTGTCGCTCGTTGTGCGTAAAAGTAAATACCCCAAGACCGAGACTCGACAGGTGTCTGATAGAACTAATAAACAATTCTTGAACTCCGTTCTTGTATAGCCACTTAAATGTCGTGAGACAAGAGGCTACGGTACATTCTTATTGACATCATCATAGAAATGTACCCTTACGAAAACGAAAGTCTAGAGGAGATCGAAATCCTTTTCTTTCACTTCAGTGAGTCAACATAGGTTGAGAAACACTGGGGTACCTGACATCGGATGGTCCGAGGAGTCAGGTACCTTTAAAAAGTCCGTTCTCATGACCTCACCCAACGGTAAAGGAGGAGGTCCCCTAGAAGGGTTGGGTCCCTAACTTGGGTCCAGAGGGTGTGACGTCCGTCTGTGAAATAGCCGACTCGGTGGTACCTTCGTGGGAAGACTCCCATATTGACTGTATTTTCGAAAGTTAAGAACACTATCTCTCAAGACAAACGTTAACCACAAGTTATGGAGTCCAATTATCCTAAGATTTTTTGTAAGTTAGATAAAAACCTGTAAAATTAAACAGTCTTTAACAGATCCGACAGGGGTGATTGTTCTGTGACCCGAACCGTTAGACCCTCTGAGAGACTTTAGACTCTCAACTCTGTTCGAGAGTTTTAATAACATGATTGTACTTTTCTTTTCCTTTTTTTAAAAAAGGTTCTTAGATTCTCCCTTAGACTTAATGTTATTCGGAGTTTACTGTGTTCATAAATATCTGACTTACTCTTCCCCGTCTACAGTTCTCTTTATTTTCTCTCTCTTTTTTCTTTACCTTTATGTACACCCAAAGGTACCACCGAGTCACCATTTCTTAGGAGAACGTTACGTCCTCTGGTCCAAGCTAGGGACCCAACCCTTCTAGGGGACCTCTTCCTTTACCGATGGGTGAGGTCACAAGAACGGACCCTTTAGGGTACCTGCCTCCTCTGACCGTCTGTCGTCAGGGACCCCAACGTTCTCATCCTGTGTCGACTCGTTGATTTGGTGGTATTCCTTTATGTATCTCCGGCACCGTTTTTCTCTCCTTTCCTGTTTCACTTTAATGTCTGTTTTGGATCTCCTTCTCGGGTTTGTGTCCTTTCGTCGAAACTCTTTCCTTACCTACAGTGTTATCAAAGTACGTTTCCTCATACTACACGTTAAACCCCTGTGTGAGAAGTAAAGTGTACACAATAGACCAACACTACACGGTAAGTCTCGAAACCCCAAAAAAAGTAGTATCTTAGAGAAAAAGAATATCCATATGGTTCATTTTTTTATTCTAGAGAAATTTATTTGTGAAGATGGCTAAATGAATCTTAGTGTCGAACTCTTAGAGTATCAAAAAAATTTTTTACTTACAGGATCCCTATTTATTAAATGAAGGTTTCCCCGTTTGTAACTATTAAATTTCTCTTTTCAAATTTAGGTTAGAGAATGAAACCCAAGGATGTTGTCCCGAACATTCGCCCTCCAATTATTCTTCTCTTCATTGTCCCTGAAAGGACCACTATGTCTCCAATTCTGAAGTGGAAGGTTCCGTCCCCCACGTTCAAACTAGGGACTAACTCCTCGATTCTAGGGTGTACAGAGTCCCGATTTTTATATATATATGTATATATATATATATGTATATATATGTGTGTGTGTGTGTGTTTATATATATTGTCTTCGTCATAACATTGTTTAAATTTTTTCTGAAGTTTTTACCAGGTACAGTTTTTTCTTTCTTTTTTTCCTCTTCACTCCTTGTCTTCCTTGAGTTATTTCCTCTTCGGTCCTCTGATACGAACCCACTCCACACGGACACTCTTCGGAGGACCTTAAAAGGTCGACCCATGGGTGTCCTACACATGGGTGGTCGACGGTGGTGAGGGGCTGAGGGGGTTGGTGGGCTCCCAACAAGGATCCTCACGATTCAGGGGACGTAAAGAGTCGACACAGACATAGACCCGACTTTTCCGAAGACAAAGAATTTGTTTATTTGTTCTTCCGGACTCTGTCCTTTCGTCTCTACCTGTCTCCCACTACCTCTACCTACGTCAACCATCGGACGTCTGACAAGACATCTCGACACCTATTTCTGTCTTTACGGAATCAAGTGGGAGTCCACCGAGTCTAGACGAGTACAAGGGTAGTTGAATAGTGACGGAGAAGTTCCACCGTCAGTCGTGGTAGAGATTGTTTATATGTGTGTCGTTGTCCTGTTTGGAATCAGGGGTCAGTACGTCGAGGATGGTTTCTACATAGTAGAACGAGGGCGCAAGGTCAGGGGAAGATCTAAAAAGAGTGGGGGTCGGTCAGAAGTCGACGAGGATCTACCGATCTGCTAATCTTCTGAGGTGGAGGTCCCAGACTCGTGTGAACCATCGAACCAAACCACGACCACTGATAATAGTGACTCGTACCCTCGTGGTCCTTTCCTAGGGTGGTTTGGTGACTAAAGGTCTATGTACAGGGTATGGACACATTGTCTTCGTGGTCGATTAGTACCACTTAATGGGACCGGTCACTGAGGGAAGAAACAAGCACATGATCGGACTCGTAAGGTTTCTCTGGGTTCAACGTCAACATCCTTATCGAAGTTAAGTTATCTGAAAAAATGAAATGAGGAACTTTAGAATCGAGAGATTAGGTCTTTCTACGAGAGAAGGGGAACGTAGAAGGACACTCTCTCGTTCGTTCGAGAGAGGCTTAACACCTCAGATCTAAACGAAATTAGGTCAGACTAGGAGAGATACCGTCATACGTAACGATTGGAAACCTTTTCTGGTAAAATACTTAGTATCAAGATTGACTGACCTACTTTGTCTCAATGTCGAAAGACCTGTTAAGAGAAAATTAGTGCAAGGGTTCCGTGTACAACTAATATATATCTCTCTTTAGAATTCCTTTAAGAGTAGTTAATAAAACACGTCATACCTCTGCCAGGTCAAACTTTTATGCATACATATACACGTACACGCGGGTCAGTAAAGTCAACACGGGTTGGGAAACACTGGGATACCTGGTGTCCGGCAGTCCAAGGAGACAGGTACCCTAAGAGGACCGTCCTGATGACCTCACCCAACGTTACGGAAGAGCTGCGTCCTTAGTTTGGGACACAGAGGACGTAACGTTCGTCTAATAAATGGGTGACTGGGTGGTCCCTTCGGATACATAGATATGTACATGACATATAGTATTAATATAAAATAGAAAAAAAAAATGTAAATTGATTATTAAGAGGGTGTTTGTTTACATTAAGGTAAGATGAGATCCTTAGACTCATTGTATCTTGGTTGAACTTACTCTTTAAACCGTGGACTACTTTTATTTTTTATAGATCTTATGTGGCTAGTAAATCGAAATGTTAAACAAAGGACAAAAACCAACAAACTCGAGAAGGGATCCGAAGTTAAGATAATTTATTCATAGAAAATTTCACTCTCTTACCCTGTCAATGATCCTCAAAATCTTGAGCCCAAGCGTTTTGGTAAAAGAACTGAAGTATGGGTCAAATAAAAAACACACAAAAAATAACAAGATATATAGTAATAACTGTTTAGATCGTCGTTATATGACGGTTGATTACAGTGATGAAAGTGAATTTAGTACCGTAACAAAATCTCCTTTAAGGCCATCCTGACAGTTAAGGTCGAGAGACTATACCCGACATTTACGTCAAGAAGTCGAGATTTATATGGGATGGTAACAGAGAAAATCCCTTTTTATAAGTCGTTTAACGTAAAGTTCACCACCATCCCTATTAATTTTCTTTATTATTCCGTTCAAACCAACTAATATACCTTTGGTATTGTGTCAAATTCAGAGACATCTACCGTGGGGTGAGGTCATGAGAACGGACCGTTTAGGGTACCTGTCTCCTCGGACCACCCGACGCCAGGTGTCCCAGTGCTTCTCAGCCTGTGCTGACTCGTTGAAGTGAAAGTGAAAAGTGAAAGTACGTAACCTCTTCCTTTACCGTTGGGTGAGGTCATAAGAACGGACCTCTTAGGGTCCCCGCCCGCTCGGACCACCCGACTGCAGACACCCCAGCGTGTCTCAGCCTGTGCTGACTTCACTGAATCGTCGTCGTCGTCTATCAAAGTATTCGGTTATTTAGTGTCCCCTATGCTTTGTTGAACGATTGCTTCTTAACTGTCCTTTTCTAGACCTCTAGTACTCACTGGTGATCGAAGGTGTACAAAATAATTTTCTCAATGTACAAAATAATTTCACACCGTACTTTTTATTATAATTGTTTTGACTTAAGACCTCTGATTATTAGTACTTTCTCTAGTTTTGGACAGTTTCTTGATAGATTTTATAAGGGACACATGTCTACCATTTAAGATAGTTTGGAGTTCCTTGTCTATTAAGACTGAAGTCAATTACACAAGGTTTCCTATCTTTTACTAAAGTTCGAAGGTTTAAATAAATCCTGAAACTATAATTTTAGACTGTTTCTAGTTGGTTCTTTTTTAACGCCGGTTGAAAACGAATATTTATACCTACGTTTTAAGCTTTATTTTATAACCACTGAATTCTATATTTGTAAATCTACCTAATTTCTACCTTTGTGTTGATTACAGAGCAAAAGTGGGAAAGAGACGGGAAGATTTTGCTACATAATATTTGTACGAAGTCGTGACTAACCTCCGTTGACTTCGTTTCAAGAACGACAAGATGCCTTTCCCCTCCAGTATCGGTTCAACGAGTGTTAAGTCCGTCACCTAATTACCTAGTATTTAAGGAGGACGGATCGTTTCGGGGTCTCTCTTCATTTAAGTTCCACACAGATGTCTCTGTCCTGGTACCTGGACCGTAAGAATCAAACGTTTACAAGACTTCAGGGTTCTGTCAGTACCTTCATCGTCTTTCGGTGACCTAGTCTTTTCTAGTCCCAAATCTCCCACGGACTGATATTGACACCCCTGTTAGACCCTGTTCGTAAATCTTTAGTCGGTTATCATCAGAAGTATAATCATAAAATTCCTCCTATTATAATATTAATGGTTTCTTTACGGTTTCTTCATTAATGATTTTCTGTCGAAGTTAAATAACGATTTACATTTTAGAAAATAAAAAAGGTCCTTACCATCCTATAAGAAAATAGTATTATTTTTGGGTAGTCGACGTTGGTATAAAATATCACATTGTGTCGTAGTATGGGTAATACTATTCTTATTTTGTAAAACCCCGTTCAAAATCGGTTACGTTTCGTCGTTCTTCTTTTTTGTTCACACTTATAACTTTTCCTTCTTTATTTTAATCACGATGAACGTCTACTATATGTGACGAGACCTTTAAATTCTCTCTAATGTAAAAATTTAACAATTTTCAATTTCTCTCAACCCTTTCATCGGTCTGTATCAATTGATTAAAATTTGTATATAAGATAAAAATTATTACAATTAATTGTGAATATATCGTGTATACATAAACGTTCTGGATTAGATTTCATATGACGGAAATGTCTGGTATATGGTGTACCTTGAGGTGAGTGACAATACACCGTTGAGCCCACCCTCCCCTCAATCCCTCTTTTACCTAGATACATATATATACCGACTCGGGGAAGTGACAAGTGGACTTTGATAATGTTGTAACAACCGATTACCCGAATGGGGTTATGTTTTATTTTTCCGAATTTTTATTTACTTCTTATGATTGAAATTGTAGTGATATAATTCTTATCCTTTACCTCTATGTTAGTTTGATTCACTAAAAAATGTGTCGATCATCATTCACCTCCTCAGTTTTAAACTAGGGTCCACTTGGCCGAGATCCCTGGTGCTGGTTCTGTGTAACTGTACAAACTTTTGTTATTTTTCTAATAGATTTTCGACTTACCTTTTTTTTTACATACACTTTATCCGTCTTGGGTGTTCTTATTACTTTGAAATATTTTGATAAGAAGTTCCATAATCTGTCAAAAATTACCTATCTATAAAATTGCCTACTTGAAAGTTTTTACATGAAAGGTCTTTATACGTTTTATAACACAAACACATATACGTTAAAAAGGGTCTGCAGTCACAAAATACGAAGTTTTTTAAACAGTCCTTTCAAATATCGAGGGTTTCCGAATAGAAACCAATATTTTTATTTCCTAGACTCATTAAGTTCTTTGAATGTAGAAAGGTCCATCCTTCTGTTATGCCATTTCTACTGGTGTGAAGAGAGGGGGTCTCTTTGTATTTACTTTACGTAAATGTTATTTTTGTGTCCAGTATAAAAAAATTCTCTCTTTTTCAACGGTTCTTCCGAATCTTAAAGTGTTTTTCCTTATTTACGCGTCATCACCCAAGTTAAGTCAAGTCAACGAGTCAGTACGGGTTGACAAACGTTGGGGTACTTAACGTTGTGTGGTCCGGAGGGACAGGTAGTGGTTGAGGGCCTCAAGTGAGTCTGAGTGCAGGTAGCTCAGCCACTACGGTAGGTCGGTAGAGTAGGAGACAGCAGGGGCAGAGGAGGACGGGGGTTAGGGAGGGTCGTAGTTTCAGAAAAGGTTACTCAGTTGAGAAACGTACTCCACCGGTTTCATGACCTCAAAGTCGAAATCGTAGTAAGAAAGGTTTCTTTAGGGTCCCGACTAGAGGAAGTCTTACCTGACCAACCCATCACCCAATCTGTCAGAATTTTTATTCTAACCTCCGTCGGGAAAGAAATAAGTTTGAATGAGATTTCGATGACATTGACTTTTAGGTACCGTGAAAATCTCATTTCGTTTCTAAGATTTTTACTCTAGTTTATATGTGTCCCTGTATCTCGTGTTTGTCAACGTATATGAAATATTAGATCATTGATACAGGACGGTTATTTACCTCTTTAATATTCAATAAGTCATTTTCCGTTAACCTTTCAACTATTGAAAAAACTTTACTCTTCAATTTGGTGATGACTTATGGATTTTAAATTAATGTCTACTAAGAAATTTTTAAAAAAATATACTTAATTTAAAAAATTTTGACATTTGTCCTCTTTTTACCTGAAAAGTCATTGTTGCTTCCACCTTCTTCAAGTGTACTGTTGTTTCAATTGTTAATTTTTTTTTGATGATTTAAACAAATATATTTTGAATTTTGACGAAATACTATCTTTCTTGGTACTACGAGACCGACAAAAGGATGATTTTATCGTTTCAACTTGTCTCGGTGTCTCTAATATATACGGAGTGTTTCGATTTTATAAATGAGAGACTAGAAAAGGTCTTATAGAATAGTCATATTCCAACTTGTTAATTTTTGTCTTAAATCTTATATTAAAAATATATTTCAGGTTTTGGTTCACTTTGATTTGTTGTATATTATGTCGTTTTTTTATTTTATTTTATTTACGTACCATTCCGATATAAAAAATTTTTCATATTCTTATATTTTAAGTCCTAACACTGTGTGACCCCACTTTCCTCAGTTACACTATGTCTTTTCTTTCAGTGGGACAAACGTGGAATAGTCATGTACCCAAACTCCAAAGTGGTCATAAACCAAAAAAATAATACGAAACAATAAATGTAACAACAACAAATGAGCGAATCAGTACAGGCAGAGAAATCCTTGGGGTACCTGACATCGAGCGGTCTGAGGAGACAAGTACCCTAACGGGTCCGTTCTTATGACCTTACAAAGGTAAAGGAAGAGGTCCCCTCGAAAGACTGGGTCCCTACCTTGGGAGAAGAGGACGTAACTGTCCACCTAAGGAATACTAACTAGGTGGTCCCTTCAGGAATATTAAATGTACGACGATGACGACGATTCAGCGATGTCAGCACAGGCTGAGGTGCGTTGGGGTATCTGCCGTATCTGTAGTGTATTAGAACTTCCACAATTTATAATGTATACTTTCTTTCTTTACTTTTGTTCAATCCATGATTGTTCGACTGCTTCCTCAGACATACACCCAACTTGTCGAGGTAAGCGTCTATACTATGGCCCTTACTGGTCGCACTACCACTCACTGGTTCTTTACAGTCTGACACCTACAGAAAAGAAACTACGATAATCTAAAAAGATCTGTTCCAAAGGAGACTTAAGGACGGTCTCCAACCCTCCATCTGGGAATGGATGAATATAAGACAATCCCACGACCTAAATTACAAGTGTACATCTTAGGTCAACTTAGGTCAATTAGAACCAGTGAAAAAAAGGACTTATGAGAAGGTAGGAGAGACAGTAGAATCTAAAAAATTTTTAAGAAAACAATGTTAAAATTACCGTAGAGACCCTTTTTCCTTTAGTAACGGACAACAATACAATTAGGTGGTACAAATCGATCTTTATTTAATGTCTGGTTAAAGAGTCAAAATCTACTATTAGAGTATGGAAAGGTGGTACTTTCAACGGGACGAAGTCAAAAGAAGGATTCTTACAAACTATTATTAAGACAAAAGTCAATGTGAGAAACAACGAAAAGATTTGAATTTGTCATCGACAAGGAAAAAATTAGTAGTGGAACTATTAGTGATACATTCGAGATAATCAAGGGGAAAGAAAACTACGGAAATACATCAAAAACAAGTAAATAGTGGTTGTAAAAGGAATAACTGTTTTCTTATTGCAAGTAATAGTATGGGAGTTTTAAAAGGTAGTGTAGTCAATAAGATTGACAACGAACCTTAGAAATAAAAAGGGGTACCTATGGACAGAACGTCTCCGGATGTAGTAGGTTTAGGGTAGAGATCGAATGATAAAAACATGTAAAAAACAAAAAACCTTAGACTTTTAGTAACAGGAAAAAATTCAAGATACTTTAATAAAAAAACTATTAAAGGAGAATAAAAAGACAAGAGAAAGATTTTGACCGGTATCAGACTATAGTGTGGAGGACCAAACTGGGACATCTAGAAAAAGGAGGGGAGATTAAGAGAAGTAACAGAAAGATTTAAAAAAAGAGATGTAGAACTCTTTAAAACGGTGAATCAAAAGTTCAGAAGATTAATTCGAAAAAGAAAAATGTTATTATAAAAATTAGAAACTTTCTGGACAGTGTAATAAACTCATAAGAGAAGTAGAATAAGAGTAAAATATTCTTTAGTGTAAAAATTTTTAAAAAGAATCATAAGATTAATCTTTAAGAAGGTTCAAGGGAAACAAAAACTTTCGTAGATAAAGGAGGTGATAATCAAAAGAAAATTTTACTCTATTTTAACTGTATATCGTAACGTATTCAAATTCCACATGACGAACGACCAAACTACATAAATACATAAATATGTACTGATGGTGAGGAACCTTTCTTTCAATACTGGTTGGATCTATCGTATGACTTTTCGTCTCTGTAATGAAACGGTTGTTTCCAGGTAGATCAGTTCCGATACCAAAAGGGTCACCAGTACATACCTACACTCTCAACCTGACACTTCTTTCGACTCACGGTTTCTTAACTACGAAAACTTGACACCACAACCTCTTCTGAGAACTCTCAGGGAACCTGACGTTCCTCTAGGTTGGTCGGGTAAGACTTCCTCCCGTCGGGACCCTAAAGAAACCTCCCTTACTACGACTTCGACTTTGAGGTCATGAAACCGGTGGAGTACGCTTCTCAACTGAGTAACCTTTTCGGAGACTACGACCCTCCCTAACTCCCGTCCTCCTCTTCCCCTACTGTCTCCTACTCTACCGACCTACCGTAGTGGCTGAACTACCTACACTCAGACTCACTTGAGCCCTCAACCACTACCTGTCCCTCCGGACCGCACGACGCTAAGTACCCCAGTGTTTCTCAGTCTGTACTGACTCACTGACTTGACTTGACTTGACTTGGTGACATCGTAATCGATAGAGAAGATAATACAATGTATTAATGACACAGAACAAACACCACTCTTGTCAGTTCTAGATCAGAGATTCGTTGAAACTTCAAATATTACGTCATAATAACTGATATTAATGATACGATATGTAATTAGAGGGCTTGAATAGATGATCCAAAAAATAAAATAATTAAAAAAATGTCAGAAGGTGTTAGTTGTAGGTACTAAGGGATTCAGGAGTAATACACCAGTAGGGTCCTCACACAAGTGTACATTCTTACTTTATGTTCGACCGGTCACGTCCAAAAGAAACGAAACAAGATCCTTCTAAGTACAGGACCATTCTAGGTGGAGAAATTACACTTCGAAAAGACCTCAGGACCCATAATGACCCACAGAAGAGAACCTACAGACACAACCCCCACCCTCACTGGACTCTAATTCACACGTCAGGGAGTCTACAGTCTTGACTTTCAAAATGAGACTACCTATTGGTTGCTCCTGGATGACATATTGTGTCCCTCAAGACGAGTTACAGTACCCCGTCGGATCTACCCTCCCCTCAAACGCCCTCTTACCTATGTACATACACACACCGACTCAGGGAAGTGACAGATGGACTTTGGTAGTGTTGTAACAATTAGTCAATATGGTTTTATGTTTTATTTTTCAACTTAATTACATTCTTCTTCGTTTTTTCGAAATGAGCCCTTTATCTTTAAACAGGTAAATAAAGGACTGAATCGTCGAAATCTATTGTCAAGAAATGGAAGGGTCTTTCTTTCCACTTTTAGATCGACAGAGACTGAGAAGTAGAAAGAAACATGTCAATGATTTTCCGAATTAAGAGAGAGATGAGGATAAAGTTTCGCTCGGGGGGAACAAGAGACGTTATTGGGAGAACGACCAACAAGACAGTAGTGAGTCTTGGGGATTACCTCAAGTAAAGGGAAGGGAATATAGTTTAGAAATTAAATTCGATTCCACTGTTGGTGAACTGTAATTTTCTACGAACTCAGTCGAAGGGATCGTTTACCAACGAAAAACTGATTGAGTCTAGTTACCAAGTTAGGTACCACGTGAAGATACCTACTTCCTAAAGTACTAAAGTCTAAGGTTCGTTCCAAGGTTTCTCTTCATGAGACTTATGAGACCTACGATTTTTATTCTTGTCATATAAATCTTACAATTGTCATTTTTATTTAATTGATTAACAGTACTTGTTATACTATTAAGACGAAAGAAATTCTCTTTGGGGTTACGACTCGAGGAAATTTCAATCAATTAAGTTATCGAATCACTACAGTAATTCCTCATCCGACCGGTGTAGAGAGAGGAGACGGGTGGGAGTCGGTCATGGGAGTTCGAGACTTCCACCGAAAGGGTTAAGGCTGAGTAGTTCGACAAAGAAGGAGGTACAGAGAAAAACCGATTCTTTGGGAGGTTTCGAGAGGTTCAACCGAAGGGGAGAAAAGAGTAATTGGTCGTAACTCAGAGTCTAGGAGAAGATTCAGTAGTGACCGCTTCCCTTATTTTAGTGACACTAATCGAATTTAATCATTCTTAAATGAGGACTCGGACACACATAACCCACTCCCCGACTTGTTTGATTGTTTATACCTTGAGACGACCTCCTTTCTTCCCTCTTCACTAAGTCCCTGTCGACTGTCGGTTACTATAGAGGAAATCAGAAAAAAATTTCATATCAACTAAAATGTCACGACACAATTAAAGACGACATGTCATTTCACTGTATATATATATATATATATATGTGTGTGTAGAAAAAGTATAAGAAAAGATAATACCAGATAGGGTCCTCTAACCTATATCAACGATATGTCATCCTGGAACAACCAATAGGTAAGATACATTCTGTCACACGTAGACGATTAGGGTTCGTGGGTGATGTAGGAAGGGGATGGAAGAAGGGGGATCAGTTTGTGTTCAAACAAGAGATACAGATACTCAGACAAAGACAAAACATCTATTCAAGTAAACACAGTATAAAATATAAGGTGTATATTTACTATAGTATACCATAAACAGAAAGAGAAAATCTGAATAAAAAAGATCATACTAATTTAGGTCCAGGTAGGTTCATCGACGTTTACCGTAAGGAAGTAAAAAATACCGACTCATTATAAGGTAATGTATGTAGCAACAGGGAAGTAGACAGTTATCTATATATCAAATAAAGGTACAGAACCGGTAACATTTAACACGACTATACTTGTTTCCTCACGTACATAGACAAACTTAATGTCAAAATAGTTCTATATACGGGTTCTGTATATAGACAGTTTCTGTAACTAGACAGTTTCTTGGATTCCTCTCGTCGAAGGAAAAGAGAAAGTCGTCGACCTACACCATTATTCTACACCTATATCTCTTCTGGTATTCTTATAATTGTATACTAACTAGTCTCAGTCTCTGTTTGTAAGAAGTACTTTAATATATAAATCAAGTATTTCCCTTAGTTGTTCATAAAAAGGGAGTAGACGTTTTACTTACAAGAGAGAAGGAGAGTTTAAATACTTAAGACTATGTAGAAGAATATATTACTTATCACATCTGTCACAGTCTATGTTCAGAAGACTATAAAAGATTCTTGAGTCATATGGTCTACCATTGTCAGACTTCGAGAAATAAGTCACGTCCCAACTTCCATAAGTGGTCGTCGGACATGTCGAACTATTCTCAACAGTTCCTCTGTCCACCGACCAAGTTACTAGCGACTATTGACAGGAAAGTTCTCGACGTGTGTCAGTTCCTCCCCTTCTTTTTACCCCATCCTTGTTTGCTCCGACTCTACTTATCCATATAACTCTTTGACAGAGAAATGGGAACGTTAAGGGGGAGGGCAGGCCCATCATTTACTGTGTTACCATTATCTTGAGTGTATCCTTACTTATCGAATAACTATCCACGTGCTACGAGGGAGTGGTTCAATTAGACACAAGACAAATACGGTCGGTCACGTGTTTTGCCATCTTTAACATACCGATTACGTTCTCACTCCGTTTGAGGCCTTCCAGAGCAAGTTAATGAAAGAGATGTCTTGTGGCTATACACATTTAACTGTAGTGGTCACTTTACCTAAGAGGGTTCTGGTGCCCCCTCGTTTCGGACACCACTTGTCTCTAAGTGTCAGAGGGGCTTAAACAAGAAGCACTACACTCTTCAAATTAAAAATACAGGAGCACGGAAAACTACCGAACAATAACCATCAAAAACTCATGTCGCTTACGATAAATTAATTAATAAAAGTTGCATCCGACTCTTCTTTCTGGGATACTCGATTAAACAGACAATTGTGTCTTCACTCTGTTTGAATTCTTAAAAACGTATGGGTTAACCTCTAAAAAAAGAAATTTAGTCTATAACCTAATAAATGTGTTATCCTTCGAATTGTACATGGATGTAAAAAGATTGACTGAAATAATAAGAAACTAGAATCCCTTCACTTTACTTATTCAGAGTACAAGAAAAGGAAAAAAAAAAAGTACCTATTATGTAAAGTGTAAATGATAGGGTGTTCAGGACCCAGACCGTGGTACTTTACGAAGACAGGAGGGGTACCAGGGAGAGAGGTTTTAGACTTATTACTCGATAAACCACAGGAATGTCTAGTCTATGTAGAAGATTCAAGAGAACTTCTGTGATCTGATTAAAGAGGTCTTATTCAAACACCTGTGTACGTCACTTGGAACTTATGGGAAAACGATCATTGACGACCTAAGTCACCAATCATCCTCTCTTCAAAACTGACTCAGACATCGGGTGGGTGTTAACTTTTGTCCTTCAAATTTAGGAGGTTTACACTTCCTAAAATTAAATAATTCAAAACCTTTTTGTTGTTTATCATATTAAAAAATACTAAATGATTAGTTCACTCCTTGATTTTTCGGAGGACTACTCCTACTTTCTCCTTTCACTTTTTAGACCGAATTTTGAGTTGCAAGTTTTTTGATTCTAGTATCGTAGACCAGATTATGTACACAACAAAATAGAGTAACAGTAAAATTAAACGTAAAAGGACCACTGTATACTCCATCCCCGAAGTAAAATATACAAATAAAAGATAGTCATATAGAAGAAACCACTCCACAGACAATTCGAGAAATCTTTCACTTTTACAATCAGTGAGTCAGTACAAACTGAGAAACTCTGAGGGACCTAGTATAGAGACAGGTACCTTAAGAGGTCCGTTCTGATGACCTCGTACAACGGTAAGCGATGAGGTCCCAACTTGGACCCAGAGGACGTGACGTCCGTCCAAGGAATAATAGACTCGGTGGTCCCTTCGGACAATTCCAGAAGTCAGATATGGAATCAACTCAACAGATAAAAGAATGACAACTCAAACCCCAAGAGACACATAAAATTATTGTCAAGAAATAGTCTATAAAGAAAACGTTTATAAAGGAGGGTCAGACTCTAAACAGAAGAACAAGAGAACCGTAACAGAAGGTGTTCCGTCTTTAAATTAAAATTACTTCACGTCGAATAATTAATAAAGAAACTACCTAGTAAGAAAACAACATAGATTTTACAGTAGTACTATGGGTCCCAATAGATACAAAACTAGAAACAATAATAGTTCCTAAAAAGATCAAGACATAAAAACTAAATCCGAATACTGGGTAAAGTTCTATTAAAACACTTCTCACATTCCTGACATAGACCTAAGTGCCAAAACGGACACCGACGAATCAACAAGTTAGTAAACAACTTTCTGATAGAGATAAGGTAACATAAAGGAAACGAGGAAAAAGTTTCAAGTCAACTAATATAAATACACCCAGATAAAACCTCTTCCTTTACCGTTGGGTGAGGTCACAAGAACGGACCTCTTGGGGTCCCTACCCCATCGGACCACCCGACAGCAGGTACCCCTCCGTGTCTCAGTCTGTTCTGACTTCACTGAATCGTCGTCGTCGTAAATACCTGAGAGATAAAATTTTACATTAAAATTTCATCTAAAAGAAAAGACTCAGAAAGTACTGAAAGTCAAAGGAGAAAAGGAAAGGGAGACACGAGACCTTCCAAAAGAATTAAAAAGGAAGTATAGTGTTAAATTATAAACATGGTGAAACGAAAGAAGAGATTGATCAGGGTTACGTTCAAAACTAAGATAGGAAGGTCATTTAAAAAAAGACAAGAACACGTAACGTGAGTTTAGCCAAAATTAAAATAGTACTTAGAAAAGTACGAAACGACGTGACATTAGAATGGGATTCATCACCCAGAGACAAACGGAGAGGTCAAAAGTAAAGGTGACAAGGTTCGGTTCAGAGGACCCAAATGGAATCTCTAAATAAGTTCAGAAACACTGGACTGTTCAGAATCCCTTTCCGTCCTTAGAACGTGGTTTCGGCGAGTCACTTTAGTCGGGGTCGTTGACTAAAGATCTTTCTGTTGGACTGGACTGGTCGGTTACTTCAATGTTCTCGTTCCACGACCCACTCTCCGTGACGAGACAAAGGTACCTATGTCTTGGACTTTTCACACTGACCTCGAGTGTCTTGTAGGAAGATAGGTTTTCTTTCTCTAAAAGACTTCTTGGGTGTCTCTCCTACCATCAAGAGGAGAATTTCTCCTCGTTCTGTCGTTCTTTAGTAAGACACTCTTGTGTCAAACCTCAGGAGATACGTCGTCGCAGATTTTGGTCGTGTGAGGACCCGTAAAGTATATTCCCTCAATCAATTTAGGAAAAACGCTTACGGTCAAACAGGACCCGAAAGACAGATAACGTTACCTTAGTACTAATTATGTTGGGTAACAGAATAACGGAAAGCCTGGACAAAGTGTCTCCAGAAAAAAAAAAGCAGGATGACTACCTCAAAGTAAATCCACGATAAGATTTATCAGACGATAAAGGACATCATCTGTAAAATCAAACGACAAGATGACTGGGAAATGTTATTACAAAACACAAAATCCACAGTCCTTTTCACTTCCTACAAAATAAAGAAAGACCTCTCTAAAACCGTTTTACACATAAAGGAAACCGGGGTAACGTTGCAATTAATCATATTAAAAGTCGACTTTAGGGTCCCGGGTCAGTGTAAATAGGTCACGACGAGACCTTTTCCTGGAGGTGAGATAGGTGCACCTGGTGACCGAAACGTGTTAGAATCTCATCGACGGTGAAAGATTGACCTTAAAATAATTGGAGAGAGACGTGGAAGACTAATCTTAGCACACCTACGTCTCCTCCAGTTCCCGAAAGGTCCACCACGATCACCATTTGTTGGGTGGGTGGTTGTGTCCTCTGTATTGTCTGTCCCCAAGCTAGGGACCTAGACCTTCTAGGGGACCTATTCCCGTACCGTTGGGTAACTACATAAGAACGGACCTCTTAGGGGTACCTGTCTCTTCGGACCGTCCGATGTCAGGTACCCCAGGGTCCCAGCTTGTACTAACTTCGGTGAATCGTACGTGTGTGTGTCTCCTCCAGGCCTGGGGGTTGACCTACGTAGTCTTGACCGTCCTACTATCCCCTCGATCAGAAGGATATTAAATTAACTTATAGTGTTTGTTCGTGTACGTTACAAAAATTCCAAAAAATAAAGTGTACATGTACACAGGAAAGAAGTCGAAATAGCTCCGTATTAAGTACTTTTAACATATATGAGTTCCACACGTCACGTTACTAAACTTAGTAACACTTTACTAATGGTTTTAGTTCGATTGTTTGCAATGGAGTGTATCAATCAAAAAAGAAACACCAATCGTGTAAATTTTAGATGAAAGAAGTATTTTGATTTCATACCGTTACGTCATAATAACTGATATTGGTGGTACGACATGTAGTCTAAGAGGTCTTGAATAAGTAGAATATTCAGTCTCAAACATCGGTTTGAGAGGGGTAAAGTGTCGAGGACCTGTGAAGATAAGTGACGAGTCTAAAGACTCACAATTGAAAATTCTAAGGTGTGCATTCACTCTAGTACATTATAAACAGATACAGACCGAATTAAGTGAATTCCTATTACAGAAGGTCCAAGTAAGTAAACAGGTTATCGTCATAAAGGAAGAAAAATGTCGATTTACACGACGCGAATCAGCAAGTCAGGACAGACTGAGAGACGTTGGGGTCCCTGAGATCGGACGGTCGATTTATCATAAGGAAGTATCTACTGACTATCTATCTATCTAGTGGAAGAAATAGGTAAGTATACAACTAGTTACACATATGACCCATTAAGTGAGTCAGTATAGACTGAGAAACATTGGGATACCTGATATCGGACGGTCCGAGGGGACAGGTACCCGAAAAGGTCCGTACTTATAACCTCACCCAACGATACGAGTGGAGGTCCCCTAGAAGGACTAGGTCCCTAATTTGGGTCCGGAGGACGTAACGTTCGTCTATGAATTGGGAGACTCGGTGGTCCTTTAAGGACTATCTACACATCTAACAATATATAACCGATGATACTTATTATGACGTTACTTATATTATTATATTACTACTAAAGTCAATGGAGAACCTATGACTAAAATAAAGGGAAATCTATATATGTGTCTTCATCCTGACGTCTACGTATACCATCTAGATAAAAATTAAAAGTCCCCTTTGAAGAACGACAGTTCTCTGACTTAGAATCGTAAAGGGTAGGAAAATCTCAACCCAATTGGCTCAGGACTCGGGGAGGGGATGAACGTCAACTCGACTTTAGTTCAGAAGTCTAATCCACAACTCGAGAAAGAACGGTCAACCGGGGTCCACGAGATGTCTTTTAAAGGTGACGAGAGGAATACTCTGTGATAGTGTAAAGAGTGGAACGTTCGAGGTGTCGGTGAAGATGACTTTCAAAATTTTCCAAAAACTCCTTTTTTCTTACGGTCTTCGGAAGTTTCGTATTACGACGACGATTCAGTGAAGTCAGTATAGGCTGAGACACGCTGGGGTATCTGCCGTCGGGTGGTTCGAGGCGGTAGGGACCCTAAGAGGTCCGTTCTTGTGACCTCACCCAACGGTAAAGGAAGAGGTTACGTACTTTCACTTTTCACTTTCACTTCAACGAGTCAGCACAGGTTGAGGGTCGCTGGCGTACCTGACGTCGGAAGGTCCGAAGAGGCAGGTACGCTAAAAGGTCCGTTCTCATGACCTCATCCCACGGTAACGGAAGAGGCAGTTTCGTATTATCGCCCAAATTTTGGTATCATAGTTGTCTTCGTAAGATTGTAATATTCGGGATGATTGTTTACTTTGATAAATGGTTTTATGGGATTTAGTATATTCTAATATGATCATTAGATTTGATATGTTTATCTACCCGAAGGGGACACTGATTTATCATTTCTTAAGAGGACGTCACGTCCTCTACTTCCTCTGTGTCCAAGTTAGGGACCCAGTCCTTCTAGGGAACCTCTTTCCTTACGTTGGAGGGTCATAAGAACGGACTTCTTAGAGTACCTGTCTCCTCGGACCGTCCGATGTCAGGTGTCCCAGTGTTTCTCAGTTTGTGCTGACTTCACTGACTCGTACATACGAATGTTTATCTAACCTATTTGAGGGTCACCGGGGATCTCTCGACCCCTTGAGACTTTTACTTGTCCAGATATCGGACTATAAAGACGGACCATAAAATAATGTAAGTCTTTGAAGTTGACGAGAACGGAATGGAAAACCGCAGATTTTTGTTTCTGATCAAAATACCTACCACGAGTTCAAAATTACCACTAATACTCATTACTTTTCGTAAGTACAAATTTTAAGTCTTCAATACGGTCCTAGTTGTAATCCCAAAAGATAATCGTGTTAACTTCCTCTAAAGTACAAGCATTAAATTAACGCTGAGTGTCAAGATTAAAGGAAGGGATATTTCGGCACCTTTAGACTACGACAGCCTGTGTTATTTGTTGAGGTGTAAAGTCACGGAAAGACACGTCATCGAATACACGATAAAACCACAAATGACCCCAATGTATTGAAAAGACGGGACCCTGACAAAAAAGGAATAGTAGTTATTTCAAACGGAGATTTTCAGAGGTCAATTGGGGGACCCTTCCCAATTCCGTAACGTTCATGAAGAGAAAATCCTATCGATGACTTTCCTAAGACAAGGTAACTACCACTACAGACGTAAGTTTTGGAGATTATAGTGACTGTCTTCTGAAACTACTTTTAGATTTAATTATATTTTGAAATCTACCACGACCTCGTTTGTTATCTTCTCGACTTTGTTCCGTAGTACCATAACGTAAAATGAAGTCATAGAAGACAGTTGACGGTTCTCTGACTCAAGATCCTCTCCCGTTCCCCTAGTTTCTTTGTACAATTTGACTTACTCTTTTATTTTCCAATTTTTACCCTTTTCGGGACCATACAACGTAAGAAGTCTCATGCACTCTACTATAATGTCAGGTCTGGACGTATACTGAGGTCAGTTCACTACCGGTGTCGTAGAAGGGTGGTAGACTGATGTAGACTTCGGACCCGTAAGAGGGGTAACAAGTCATGGTAGACCTTCAGATTACGACCAGGGTGTCGACTAGTACACGACAGATATCCGTGATTCATGCACAGTTGATGACATGACGAATCCAAAGTAATGTGTAACAACTCCAACAACAAGACTCCGATTCATCACAGTCTGAGAAAACGCTGGGGTACCTGACGTCGTGAGGTCCGAGAAGATAGGAGGTGTTAGTGAGCCTCAAACGAGTCTAATTACAGGTAACTGAGCCGCTATGATAGATTGGTAGAGTAGGAGATGGTGGGAGAAGAGGAAAACGGAAGCTAGAAAGGGTCGCAGTTTAAGAAAAGGTTACTTTCGACTTGAGATCGTTTACGATGTCAGAGTAGGGAGATACAGTAGTAAACATCTGTGCACCTACCTGGATCTCTGACAGTGTGTCTCACTTCATTCAGTCTGTCTTTTTTTGTTTATAAAATATTATAGTGAATATACACCTTAGATCTTTTTACCATGTCTACTTGAATAAACGATTTGTCTTTATCTCTGTGTCTGTATTCCAGGTATGTAAACAGGTATGTGTCTTGTTTACGTACCTGTGGTTCACCTATACCCCCACTCCCCTACGTAACCCTCTGACCCTAACTGTATATATGTGATAACTATATTTTATTTATTTATTTTATCTATTAATTACTCTTGTATGACATATCGATTACCTTTCCTTTAGGTTTTTCCTCCCATACATACTTATGGATATCGACTAAGTGAAACGACATGTCATCTTTATTGTACTGTAACATTACGTTGATATGAGGTTATTTTTATTTTTCATTATTTATTTATTTTAAGTTCTTTATCTTGAATTTTTTTATTTGGGTACGGTTTATAGTCGACCCTAGTAATCAGTGTTGTACATTCATACCATAATCAAAGGATCCTAAGAGTATTGGTTATGGTGTCTGTCCCTTCGAAATTTGTGTCTTTATCCTGAAGGGACTACCAAGTCACTTCTGAGGTGTGAAGGAACGTCCCCCGTACACAAGCTAGATTGTACGGTGTGTCGTACCGGTTTTTTTTGGTCCTTGTTTTTTGTTTTTATCTGTTAGAGTGTCAAGACCTCTGATCTACAGACTTTAGCCTCACAATAGTTTCGGTACGAGGAAGACTTTTTGGAAGTTTACTCCTGGGAAGATCGAGGGAGGTCGAGGACGACCGGGTCTGCGAGGAAGTGAACCCTGTCGTACTGGGTAGAAGTGAGTGGACAGAGGAAGGAATGATTCGTACAGGGACACAGGTGTACAGGAGAACCATATTCTGCAGTCAGTATGACTTATTCCTAGGTGAGATTGCTGGAGGGACTTTGAACTAATGGAGACAATGCTGAGAGGTGTACTCCAGTGTAGGTCTCAGTGACCCCCATTCTGAAGACATATAGAGAAACCCCTCGTGTGTCGAGTTGGGCATTAATCGTGGAGGGTAAGAGAACTGTAAGGTTGTCCTGAGTCTCTTCTGACCCCTCTTCTAGTACGTCTGACATCGGAACTTTTGACCTTTATCACCACTGTGATCAGGAACTCCCCAGCTGAGCGTAATGGTCGGTGAGGTCGTGACCCTGGCGTCACAGGTGGAGTCTGAAGGGGGTTGGGGTACGGGAGACTCATAGGAGGAGTGAAAGGGTCGGTCATTGACTTTCCTAACATGTAATATGTGAGTCTATTCACACTCAGTCAAATGTTCTCCTCGATTTCGTCAGAAACAAGAGACACTGACTGAAGAAGGTATGGGACTATTTCTCGATCTTTAGACTTGAACCAGTTTGTGTTTTCACTTTAATGTAGTGTGTTGTGTCGATTCTTTTGAAGATTGACTTCTCGGTTTCTCTTGTACAGACGAAGGTTTCCGACTAATCGTAACTTCCAACTGACGATTAATATTAGAACACTATTTTTACGTTAGTTTCCAAACGTATCTCCTTGTGGTCAAAATCATTATAAACATTATTCTTTTTCAATTTTGGGTTTACTGAGAATTAATCTTTAACTGATTTGTCTAACTCAACACAAGAGGTGTCTCACCCCTAGACTACGTAAAAGATATAATGTTCGTGTAACAACTACTTATGAATTACAGTTCTCTTTATGACTCGACACAAGGTTCGAGTTTTTGTCACGTAAATTATACTGGAACTAAAACGTTTCTGAGTGAATCACATGTGAGAATAATAAATGTCCAGATATTTTCTTTGGTCTTCTGTTTTATATATATGTCGTATATCGAGTGTATATTGATATATATAGTTTTACGTACACAAATAAATATGTGCACCATATCTGACTACACATCCTCTGTAAGTTCCTGATACACAAGACCCAGTAGTGTCCCGTGGTCCGACCCAAGGACATAATATATCGTCGAAGGGTGATCAATAGATAGGATGTGGACGATTACATATATACAGTTACGATGGAAGAGTCAAGCAGGACGGAAGAGGAAGGGGGTGACACAGGTGTTCAGACGAGAGATACAGACTTAGAGGTAAAGAAGGGACATTTATCCAAGTAGTCACGATAAAAGGATCTAAGGTGTATATTCTTAATTATACCCCCTCTCCTCCAAGTTCCCCCTCCCATATATATATATTAACACTGACTAAGCACAACAGTATACCGTCTTTAGTTGTGTTGTAACATTTCGTTAATAGGAGGTTGACTTCTTTTGTCAGACATTAAGTTTTTTTTTTTTTATTGTCCTTATGCACAACTCACTTTACTCACCTGAACTAGGCACTACTATCTTTCTGTTCCCATACGAGACTCGTATACACCCCCTCCCTCGGATCCTGTCTTCACTCTCTCCCCTCTGAAAGACTCTCTACAGTGTGACTCGATTTGACCGGAGAAGAATGTATGGACAGATAGACGGGGATGTGACACTGGGAAACTCCTATCTCTGGTACAGATTTATTAGGGGTATTGAGGTCGTAGATCGGGTCATAAATAATGAATTCCTCTAGGATTACTTATAACCAATGGACACACTGGATCAGGATCAACCTATATTTGTGTTTTGTATTCGATGAATTAGATAAAATACTTCAGTTAGTAAACCGAAGGAGTAAAGAAGGTATAGTAACTTTGTAAAATCTTTTAAAGAAGGGTACTCTCAAATTTTACCTTTCTTACGGGTATATATACCGTTTGCACGATTCAGCGAAGTCAACACAGACTGAGAAAACACTAGGGTACCTGACATCGGGCGGTCCGAGGAGACAGGTACCCTAAGAGCTCCGTCCTTATGACCTCTCCCAACGGTAAAGGAAGAGGTCCCCTAGAAGGGTTCGGTCCCTGACTTGGGTTCAGAGAATACGGAGGACAAAACCGTCCACCCAAGAAGTGGTGATCACGGTGGACTCTTCGACTATATATATAGGTATGGTAGTACAGAGTTTTATTTTTATTTTCGGTTTTGAAAATTACTTGTATGTCAAAGATCTTTTTACAACTAAATCTGACGGAGGAAGGATAGTGAAACCAAAGACACGAACGGGGAAAGAACACGTTTTTACTTTAACGACAGAGTCTTCTGATACCACCTGAGTTTGGAACCGGAACATTGGTCTGTTGTTACAACTTCCACCTTAGTCTACAGACAGGGGTACTCCTTTGACGACTAGGAATATAATAGGGGATCACGGCTACAACCGTTCGATAGTTATTCTCAATAATCCTTATCACTGTCGTCAATCATTTTCGACCACCTTCGGTCGAGTTTCGGCCGGTGACGTTTACGTAAGAAGGTTTCTGTTTTCATTCAGTTCAATTAGACTGTCAGAAGATTCTGTCGATTTATGTACACCTACACTTATCGACAACTATGAATAGGTCTAGTAATGATACGGGTCAGACATAGTAAAAATAATGGGAAGGAAAAACTACAGACAGAGTGAGGGATCTTCTTTCATCTCTTAATAAGGTCCGTCAGAATTTATTTATCGATAAGTAGAAAAATAAATAGAAGAAAAGTTAGAATTACTCAACATCACTATTTGTACGATAATACCTTTTTTCGTTTAAACATAAATAGCCAGAACATAAGGACTTAAACTTCTTAGTGATCGTTCCAACCTTTGTCGGAACACACAAAAGTCATAATATTTAATATATACGGTTTATCAAATGGAAAGTAATTCAACCTTACTTATAGATAATACAAATACCTTTATATTTGATAATTTAAATATGTTATTCACTTCTAAAATAAGTATACAACAACATTATTGGTGGTATTTTAGTCCCGTACCTTTATCGACTTGACGTCAGGATAGAGTTCAAATCATTATTGAAATATCAAAGAAAAAGGACTCTAAGAACAATGGGTATTTAATATAGTCTCCGTTATTTACATAGTTTGTAAGTCTAAATTTGTGACTTAGTATACTTACACTTTTATGTATTAACCTCTGTAGTGAGGTGTTGATTGAAAGATACGTCGTGGGTACTACAGGATCCTCGACAAGGTCCCCACCACTATGTCAGTCCCGTTTCACCTTGTCCAGGTCCAAGAGTACTTCAAACTGAGATCGCGGATTTTACGACACAAAATATTTAACAAGAGTTAACATGTAATTTTTTTTGTATCTGTACAATAATTGAGAGAATCGTTCCTTTTAAGTTGTATTTTGATACGAAACCTTTTGTCTCAAATAAAGTTCTGTTAAAAAATGGAAAATCGTGGTGTAAAGCCAAAGAGTAACGAAGACAGGACCGGACTTTTTGGACCGTCAAGCATTCATGGTATGTGTTGGTTCTCTGTTAATAAAAAGAATACGGATGGCAAAATTTTTGAGAATTAAAAACTGAGTTACGTTAAGTCTCGGAACCACTTGCAGTCCGTTAAATCTGATACACGTTTTTTCTACCAGATCTACGGTGCCCAGGGTAGACGTAATCGAGTCCATGTGGATTGGACCCGTACGAGCATTTCGTCTCTTCCACCTATGAACCAGGACGAAGGTTTAGGACGTAGGACTCAAGTACACGACATCTTCAAAAAGTTGACGACAAGCTTCTACCACCAAAGACGGAGACTTGAGTCATTTCGGGGAAGGTCAGAATTGTTGGTTAGTGTCCGACGGACTGAGGAGCTCGTCCTCCGTCATAGTCCTCGTCTACCTCCTCTACAGGGAAGAAACTACAGAAGGTCTTGAGTAAAACAACAACAAGTCAGTGAGTCAGTACAGGTTGAGAAACGTCGGGGCACCTGACATCGTGTGGTCGGAAGGGACAGGAAATTGTAGAGGGCCTCTCACGAGTTTGAGTACAGGTAGCTCAACCACTATGGTAGATTGATAAAGTAGGAGACAGTAGGGGAAAAGGAGGACGGGAGTTAGAAAGGGTCGTAGTCCCAGAAAAGTTTACTCAGTCAAGAAGTATAGTCCACCTGCATCATAACCTCAAAGTCGAAGTCGTAGTCAGGAAGGTTACTTATAAGTCCTAACTAAAGGAAATCCTAACTGACCAAACTAGAGGAACGTCAGGTTCCCTGAGAGTTCTCAGAAGAGGTTGTGGTGTCAAGTTTTCGTAGTCAAAAAGTCACAGGTCAAAAGAAATACCAGGTTGAAAATGTAGGTATGTACTGATGACCTTTTTGGTATCGAAACTGATATACCTGGAAACAACCGTTTCAGTACAGAGACCAAAAATTATTCGACGGATCTAAACAGTATTGAAAAGAAGGTCCCTCGTTCGTAGAAAATTATGGTAACGAAGTCAGTATTAGACGTTACTAAAACCTCGGGTCCTTTTATTTGACAATGACAAAGGTCTTGGGTATCACTTTAAATATCCACAAAGTCTACCATTTCTTAGAAGGACGTTACGCCCTGTGAACCGGAGTTAGGGACCCAGTCCTTCTAGGGGACCTCTTCCCTTACCGTTGGGTGAGGTCATAAGAACGGGTCTCTTAAGGTACCTGTCTTCTCGGATCGTCCAATGTCCGGTACCCCAGCGTCTCTCAACCTAGTCTGACTCGCTGACTGTGTGTGTGTGCACGTACACGTGTGTGTGTGTGTGTGTGTCTCCTTTCTTTTTGATTCGAACACGATGTTTTTATAGAAGATAAGTACTCCGAGAAGATTTTATAATGTGATAGTGTTTAGTCAGTCTGAGGAGAGTCAAGTGTTAAAATTGTCTCTCTCTGCAATTATTGTGTAAGGAGAGTCCTTTGTTCTTACACAAAGATGGGAACCTTCATTCAGGATTAAAGATACATTGTGTAATCCGTTGTGTTAATAAAAGACAAAATCATTGTATTTTCTTAATACTTCGTAAATCTTTATATCCGTTCAGTTTACTTTTATTTTCCCAAAAAGGGAGGATTTCAGATGAGAAGATACACTAAAGTAGTGACACTAAGTAAAAAGGGAGAATCCCTTCTACACTCAATGGATCCTTTTGTTGTTATATGAATTATCGTTCCATATAGATATATTTGAGACTCTGATCTAACAAACTCTCTAAATTATCGTAATAATTCTTTAATACACGTATTGTCTACTTTTGGATTGGTTGATCCGGTTACTTTCTATGTTTAAAAAAACAACAACAAGGGTCAATACTTGTTTCTGTTTACGAGTCTAAGTTTGTAGGTCGAAAAGGTTACTAAAAGACCCCTTCGTTGTGACTAACCGATTCAGTTGACTATAAGTTCGCGGTGAGAGGAAACGGACAGAAGTAATCTCCGACACCTATAATTTATGAAAGATCGGAAGGAATGTTGGGTACCGTCGGTTCACGATGTTTTATTCTACTTTCGGTTACAGAAACGACCCTACTTACTTCCCCGGAGAACTTTTCACGAACCTAAGAACTATCTTCTATAGGTACACTGACAAGGTAGGTAAAAGAAAGAAGGAGAGAAGTTCTACGTACATTAAGAACCTTGAGACGTCAGAGTAACGTCAATTTTTGTTACACATATTTATACTTACTGATTGTGTAATTCCTATCAGATTGTCTTTCCAAAAATTTTTTTCTTAAACTTAGGAATACTATAACCACTCTTTAGATTGTGATTTTAGATTGAGATCGTTGGTCAACGGAGATCTGAAGGAAAATATGCTCTTTTTATTGAATAGTTAGTCAAGTTCCCGTCAATCAGACGACAATATTTCAATTTAGTAAAGGTTGATTAAAAACTAGGGTTAGTGAGTGACAGAGATAACAGATACTCTCCTAATATAGAAGTGGAGAACAGTACATCAACCGTTACGAAGGAGGTAAAAGGGTGACGAGAACCCCAACAGGTTTTATATGTGAAACCAGTGCGTCCAAGTTAGGGACTCAGTCCTTCTAGGGGAACTCCTCCTTTACCGTTGGGTCAGGCCATAATAACGGACCCTTTAGTGTACCTGTCTCCTAAAACCGTCCGACGTTAGGTTACCCAACGTTTCTCAACCTGGACTGACTTGTTCTTTTGTCGTTCTTCGTAGTCCTCGAAGAGGATCGATAGAACGACAGAAGAGAGACGGTATTTGTACCAAAGAGTAAGTAGAGTATAGGGTCTCACTCCTCTGTACATCTCTTCTCCGTACCGGAAGTTGAGTTCTGTTCAGGACATGTTACATTCGTTCTAAGCCCTCAATAAACGATGACGTCGAATAATATTTCGTCTGTTTATGGTCATGGTCTTTACTCACACCAATACACTGTACGAAACCGGCTCCTTTATACTGGATTTCACTATATTCGTTCATTCTTTCGTTTAGAATCTCCTAAAGTAGGGTCTTACTCTTCTTTAATCCTAATTCGGTACTGTCAGTTGGACGTAAACGTCTGTCCAGTACACTTACTCTCTATTCATGATGACGTTAACACCCTAATAAAACCAAATCCAATAGTCTCATTCTGATTTACTATATGTACGAGAATTACTCACTTGGTACCAACAACAACAGTAACAAGTCAGTGATTTAGTACAGACTGAGAAACACTGGGGTACATGACGTCGTATGGTTCGAAGGACCAGAAAGTGATAGAAGACCTCAAACGAGTGTAAGTACACATAACTCAACCACTACGATAGATTGGTAGAGTTGGAGACGGTAGGGGAAGAGGAGGACGGGAGTTAGAAAAGGTAGTAGTCTCAGAAAAGGTCATTCAGCCGACAGGCATAGTCCATCGGTTTCATAACCTCGAAGTCGAAGTCAGGAAGGTCACTGATAAGTCCCAAATAAAGTAAATCCTAACTGACCAAACTAGAGGAAGGTTACGTTCCCTGAGAGTTCACAAAAGAGGTCGTGGTGTTAAGTTTCCGTAGCTAAGAAACCATGAATCGGAAGAAATACCAGGTCAAGAGTATAGACATGTACTGATGACCTTTTTGGTATCGAAACTGATATACCTAATAGTAACCGCTTCACTACAGAGACGAAAAATTAAACGAGAGATACAAATAGTATCGAAAGGAACGTTCTTCGTTTACAGTTAAAGTACCGACGTCAGTGTCTCGGTACCGAGACACTTTAATGTACCGAGGTCATTAAAGCCTCGTGTTCTTTCATTTTGGACAGTGAAGAAGGTGAAAAAAGGGAAGATAAACGGTACTTCACTACCCAGACCTACGTTACTAGAATCAAAAAACTTACAACTCAAAATTCGGTCGAAAGAGTGAAAAGAGAAAAGAGTACCATTTCGATGGGTTTCACACAAGTAACAACTTTATGAACCAGACCTTTCTAGTCGTCTTTGACCGTACCTCTCAAAGACGGTTTGGTAGGTCCATCCTTATCCCATTACGGTCGTGTCGGTGGGTGGACAAACCTCCTACCTCACTTAGGTCGGTCGTGCGAGAACTACCTCCACCATCGTCAACAATGTACGACTCGAGTCTGACGGTCTCAGTTGAACGGAGTAGGAAATTCAACCGAAACTCCTCGTTTTTCAGTCACAAAGGAATTTAAGTCTCGAAGGTCTCCGAGGACAGGTTTGGGAAAGACAAGGTGTCTTTGGGAATGACGGTCATCAGAGTTAGAGAAAAGGAAACTTTTATTTTACACGAAAGACGTAAATTATAAAGAGTCTTAAGGAGATTCCACCTCATCTGTTTTTCGGTACTTTTTTCGGAAATCCTTTTGTGATCTTCGAGGGAGTATGTATTCTTAGAGACTTTGGGTCAGGTAAAGAACTAAAATAGGACTCACGTAGTATGTTGTCTTTTCACGTGTATAAGGTTCACTTCTCAGACTATTTCAAAGTGTTTCACTTGAGTGGGACATTGTTTGTGGTCTAATTCTTTCTTTTGTAATGATCGAAGGATCATTTAGGGAGTTCAGACAAAGATAAGTGAGGAGGGGTCGTTCCTATTGGTGGTAAGAATTGAAGATAGTGGTTTCTATTCAAATCGGACGTTACCCTTTTTTTACCGCAAAACAGAACATATAAAGATACACAAACCAAGAAATTCGGATTGGGATACATATACTTTTAGTAAAACAACATGTACAAGCAAATAAGATGAACGAGATCAGGTAACATTCTTATATCGTGTTAATTAAATCGGTAAGATAATGATGCCCGTAAGTCCTACAAAGTCAGACCCAAATAATGTTTACTACGACGATACCTTTAAGGATATGTACACAATCTAAGTGTTTATATGTATCCATAGACTTAATAGATCCTCACTTTAACGACACAGTATTCTACCCGACGGGACCGAGTCTGCCACTTCTTAGGCGGACGTCACGTGTTCTGGACCTAAGGTAGGGACCCAGTCCTTCTAGGGGACCTCTTTCCTTACCGATGGGTGCGGTCACAAGAACAGACTTCTTAAGGCACCTATCTCCTCGTACCGTCCGAGTACCCCCAGTGTTTCTCAGTCTGTGTTGACTCGTTGATTGTGTGTGTGTGTGTGTGTGTGTGTGTGTTCTACACTATACAAGTAGAAAAATATTTATGACGGTTTACTAAAAGGTTTTACCAACACAGTAAATATATGGTACTCAACATTATGGTGGTACGTTAACCAGGGATCACAGTAACTTAATATCGAACGTAAAGGGACTACCAATTACCATTTTGAGTCGGTAAAATACTCCAAGACTATCTTAAATGAAGAAGTAGGATACCTCTTCCGTTTTCCTTTTTCTTTTCTTTGGAAGAAAACATATAGTTTTATAATATAATAAAGAAACATGTCATTTTCTTCCCTCTCTCAAACACCCCTTCTACTGATCAGGATTTTACGTGTCTAAACTTTATTTCATTTGCTCACCGATCTGAAGTGGAAGTTGTCAGAACCACCCACAAGATCTAGATCCCTGATTCGACACCCCCGAATTCAGAAACTAAAAGAGACGAGACGTCGGTGATAGTGAAGACATCGAAGGAGGTGAAGGGGAGTAGACGTTAAGTCCCTGTCGTGTCCTCCTCCTCGAATGTCATTTGGTCTGGTGCGTGAAAGGAACACCGAGGCTACCATTTCGAGGACAGACGTCCCGTCCTCTGGGCCCAAGTCAGGGACCCAACCCTTCTAGGGGATCTCTTCCTTTACCGTCGGGTGAGGTCATCAGAACGGACCTTTTAGGGTATCTGTCTCCTCGGACCACCCGATGTCAGTCAGGTACCCTAACTTTTCTCAGTCTATCCTGACTTGCTGAGGTGAAAGTGAAAGTCGTGAAAGGACAGGAACAGAGTTCCGACGGTCCTACGTTACGACACTAAATAGTAGATGTGACGGCCGACGTATTCTCTCGACTACCTCCAGCCAAGTCGAGTCTCTAGTCAGTGACTTTGAATTTGTCGATGAAGACTTTGTTGCTCCGTTGTCGATTTAATTCACTTTAACGTAAAATCTTCACTGGAATATAAACTAACGTTAAACGTTTGTTTGACCGTTTTCTTTCTAACTCAACTTACCCTCTTGAAAACCTTTAGGAACCTCCACCACTTCCTTTTCATGTTTCCGAACTTATATTGATTCATTGTCGATGTCCTTATGTTCGACTCACCTCCCAGTCGTTCGTACCCTAATTCCTTTACGGAACCCTGTTTACACCCTTTTCAGTCCTTCAGATGTGATCACAAAACCAGAAACTCTTAGTTATTACCCCTTTATTTTTCCCTGATTTATTTTTCATTTATTTATACACGGAGATACCAATTTTCTAACCAGGGAAAAGAGAAATAACTAAAGGTTTCAATCTGGTAAAGGGGAATTACCTAAACCGAAATAAAAAGGACGACTACACCAGTATAAATGACCTGAGAAAAATTTTATAGAAAAATGTTGAGAAGTTATTGTTACAATTGAGGATAGTGTGGTCTTTTTAGGGAGTCGTTCGTGGCGATCGATAAGAAAAAGAAAAGAGGTGGGGACAGGTATGTCAGGCGTGAAGTAGAGGAAAGGGGAAAACAGAATTGAACGTCTCATTATCGTATGTGTTCGGACGAAGCACCACGTGTTTCGTATAAGTGTATGTAATGGGAGTTAAGTGAGTTAATCTTTAGTGACCCTGGTGTAATACGATCACGAGATGAACCGCGATTAGTCTGTCTTGGTAGTACAATCCATGTTCGTCACCGAAGGGTACACCGAGTCACCATTTCTTAGGTGGGAGTCACGTCCTCTCCTCCCAGACTAGGGACCCAACCCTTCTAGAGGACCTCTTCCCTTACCGATGGGTGAGATCATAAGAACGGACCCTTTAGGGTATTTGTCTCCTCGGACCACCCAATGTCAGGTACCACAACGTTTCTCAGTCTGTGCTGAATCTCTGAGTTTTTGTTATAGGTCCTGTTCCTCGTCCGGTCCAACGGACGTAAAGTATTCATTCGTTTGATACAACGGCTAGTCATTACTCTACTCCACTTAGATTTTCCTTTTCATTCCGTAACTATGTTCTGTTGTTGGGTGAACTCTGTCCATGTTTAGTTTCCTAGGACTCAAGTGTTAAAGTAGGGAAGTTTAGATAAAAAAAAGTGGATACTGTCCTTCTGTCCCTATAAATGGACGACCACATAAGACTTCCACTTTAGTCTATGAGGTACGTTTCACGGAGGACGTCACCACCGAGTGTGTATGTGAGGTATTTTGTCTCTCGACTCACCGGAGCACTTTTCAAATTTGTGACACAAGGACGTTTGTACACGAACTTAGGAACGAGACGTTTGTAAAAACTTTATATTAACTGGATATTGTGATACAATCAAGGACCATGTGTTGTGTCACGAAGATATACAGTTATATAAAGTTTTCCCATTTAAATCAATGGTAGACAGGGGTGGGTTTTCTATAATGCATTAATAGCAGACTAAAGGGGTGTGAGAGAGAAAGTATGGACCCCGAGTGAATAAAACATCGACTTTTAGACATGGAGAAGTATTCAAAGAAAATAGTGGACTTTTTTCTTTAATTTTATTCTTTTTAGTCTATAAAAGATTTTAACTTGACTTTTCTATATTATCTCGTACGTACTCTATTATGTCAAAGAGTAGTAAAAAAGGTGTCACAACGAATCCAAGTTAGTGCAGTCGACCGTTTGGATTGAGACTTCAGAGAACCGACCCACATACATAAGTTCAAACTTCTAGAGGTAGTCATCTTTCGTCCCTCGATAAAATTCCTATAAAAACAGGGGTACACTCGTTTCCTTTCCGATCCGTCCCTCTATTTTATAACACTTCAGTAACCCCCCTTTTACCGTCTAGGTAAACCTTTTTTAAGGCAGTAAAGACCTCCGTTTTGATAAAATTCAGTATGAAGGACATACTCTTTTATTTGCTGAGAAAAACTCACCTATGCTGTTACCGGAACACGTTATTAAATACTCCGAATACAACATCCACAAATGACACTTTTATCAACTGTAGATGTACATTCAATTCCTTCCTTGTCAAACACAGTATCTTTTCGCGTCGGAGGAGCGGTAGGCCAAAAGGTCGTCCCAGAGACGTACGGACGTCACCGATCCTCTACACGGTCGGTAAGTAGGCGTGGCTCCGGCTCTCTTGAGTAGTTAGACGGACGTACAAGGTAAAGGTGTGAGACTTTACGACACGTTACGGGGTCGGTGTGACTTACCGGGTACGATTCATGTTTTCCTTTGGACGGTAGGAGAAGTAGAGAGTTCGGGACCCTCTCATACGAGGATTATATGAAGACCCAAAAGTTTTGGTCGACCCCAACCAGGTGTCCTCGGAATAGGTCAAATGTTCGTGTTCGAGACCCTAATTAAGTCTTTCACGAGAATTTAGCAAAGGAAATAAGAAAAACGAAACTTTCTCGTACGAACAGATTTTGACAGGACTCGTAAAATAAAATATCGTCTCCTTTATAAAAATAGAATTTTCCTCGTAGAGAAGGAATCCAGTCATCTAAGGACGTCTCTGACCCAACCCCATCATCAGATTTTTAATTTTGTCTGAGTTAAACCGACAAAAACAAAAAGAAAAAGGTCTTCTGTTGGATGTACAATAACACGTATACACGAATCAACGAGTCAGTACAGGTTGAGAAACGTTGGGGTACCTGGTATCGGGCGGACCGAGAAGACAGGTATCCCAATAGGTCCGTTCTTATGACCTCACCCAACGGTACGGGAGGAGGTCCCCTAGAAGGACTGGGTCCCTAGCTTGAGTACAGAGAACACATAGGACGTGACCGTCCGTCCAAGTGGTGGTGATCGTGGTGGATCCTTGAGGATACACAATAATTTCCGTCCATTAGGATTACGGACGACCACGATTCTTAGACTCGGGGTGTTATTGTTCTGGAGTATTGAAAGAAGAGGGAGGTCTTTATCAGAGGTGAATAAAGAATCTCTCGGGTCTGTCCAAGGACGGTCACGGTGTTTGGTTAATCGTAGCAGAAGGGGTAGTAGGAGAAGGAAGACTGACATGAACGGTGAACTTTTTCGAAAGAGTGGTAGTGTAGTGTATTGCTTTTACGGTGACAAGTAGGGATTTTTCGTATAGACTCACAGGGATTTTGTATCCGAAGTTGTGGGATCTCCGTGTCCAGGTCCCGTTTTGATTCCCTTTAAGAGTAAAGGTAAGCTACTGTCAGGAAAGTGCAGTTTGCTTCACAGAATACCTATCAAGACAACTGAGGAGCAGAAACGGAGTAAGGTATAAAGAGTCCTTTTAATAAAGGTTTGTTTAATAAAGTTTTAATAAACGAACCATGGAGTTCGTTTTGGACGTCTTAAATTTCTCCTTCTCAACGGTAGTATAGAGGACGTAGAAGATGGGGAGTGGATTTTGGGAGGGGGGAAAGGTCAACGTGTTCAAGGGTGCACCCGTAGTCATCTAGGGTCGTCTGTGACCCAACCCCCTCCTCCACTCCATCTCCTCCTCCTACTTCTGTAGGGATACCTATTGTAGGACCAGAGTCGAGTCGGTCTGGTCTTCGGGGACTACATTCCAAGTCCTAGCAGTCAAAAGTGGACGGGGTCCTTCTACTTTCTAAGGTAACAGTCGTCGTAAATAGTGTGTACCGTGAACGGAACGTCGACTTTATTGTATGAGATCTCAAGTCTCGACAACAAGTCTCATTCCTTTACAACTAAGGTCAGGACGTAGACGGGGAAAGAACGGACGACGGGTACCTGTGTGTCCTCCCTTTCGTGAAACAGCACAGGTCTGGAAACAGGAGTGTTGGTTTGTTGACAAACTAATTATGAAAATCGAGTCTAAGGAACCTCGAGGGGTGTAGGAATAGGGTATTTCGACTCTACTATTGTGTATAGAATAGCCGGTTTACCCCGACATTTGAATCTACATAAGACACACTTGTACAGGTGGTTGACAGAGGGAAACGGGATACTCCGGTTTGCATTAGGGGGACCTCAGACTACCCGAATCCTAGTGCGCCGACCTGAACGAGTGGGTCCTTTTCCTGATCTCGGACCGAAAAGTTTAGGAAGGAACGTTCAGGAGTGTATAGAGGAGGTATCGGAGGAAGTGTTAGACTTATGTACTTGTGAAGAACGAGGTTTCTTCGGTGGAAACAAGTTCGTGTTCGGAACTTTTTCTTAGAAATTGCACAAACAATAAGTAAAATAGGGTTCATAAAAAGTGACAAAAAGTGATATTTTACCGAACACGGTGGTGGTAGTTTTCCTGGTGTACACCGACTATTTCGTCGACTTTCCGGTACTTGGGAGGTAAGTGTTCCAAAGAGATTACAGGTGTCTCTGGTCCCGGGTTCCGTTGGGCACGGTGGGTTTCCCTCTCTCCTCGGTTGAAAGGAACGCAAGTCAGTGTCCTTAAAGTTCCGATCAGAGGCCAGAGTCCCATCGGATCCGATGGTCTCTCTAAGTCCGAGGATTATTTTGGGGTCAAAACGACCCTAAACTTTTATCAAACATTGGTTACGTACTCAACTCTTGTACGACACTTTGTCACTAGTGTCTTTTTGAGAACATGTGATCCCCAGTCCTGGGGTCTGAGGTCTGGGTGCACCTGGTAAATAACAACACACCGAGACTATAGAGCAATATACCATATCCGGAGTAAGAGAAAAAATTATTCATTCCTTTTTCGTGATCTAACAAAAATAACCAAAAGTCCAGGACCATCGAGTCTACCATTTCTTGGACGGACATCATGTCCTCTGGGTCCAAGTTAGGGACCCAACCTTCTAGGGAAGCTCTTCCCTTATCGTTGGGTGAGGTCATAAGAATGGACCCCTTAGGGTACCTGTCTCCTCGGACCTCCCGACGTCAGGTACCCCAACGTTTCTCAGTCTGTGTTGACTACGTTGATTTTGAAAGTCCAGATCGTAAGTTATTTACTGGAAGTCCAACGATCAGATCCTTGGATGGGTGACACCGTGATACACACAAATTTTCATTTTTTTGTTTTTGTTTTTGACCGTTAGTAAACCTTATGTCGTTTAAATATTCGTGTCCTAACGTAATTTCGTTTTTTAGAGTAGATGACAGTATAATGTATGCACGAGTCAACGAGTCAGTACAAGTTGAGAAACTCTGGGTTGTCTGACATGGGGCGGTCCGAGGAGACAGGTACCTTAAAGGTTCGTCTTTATGACCTCACCCAACGGTAAAGGAAGAGGTCCCCTAGAAGGGTGGGGTCGAACTTGGGCGTAGAGAACACAGAGGATGTAACCTTCCGTCTAATGGTGACTCGGTGGACCCTTCGGGTGACAGTACAATGAATATTATTTAGGACATGACCATGCCTTCGTCAAGACGGAATACTTCGTTCGAAACACACACAAACATACGAACGTGCACACACACAAAATTTGTGAGGATGTTAAACATGTTAAACGGTCAAGTCAGCGAGTCAGTACCGACTGAGCAACGTTGGGGTACCTGACGATACGTTAAGATCGTATGTTTTTAAATTAAGATGTCTTAGGTTTTAATCGACGTACTAGTCGCTCACTTGATTGTTTCAGTATTATTAGTATAAGTCTTGTTATTTCCTCTTCCACGAGATATTTCTTTGTAATTACTCTTTTTTACTTGGATTCGACAACAGTTTCGTCTACCTTGGTTCGGACGACCCATCAAAGGGTATACTGTCCCTTCGATCTGAAACTTAGGGATTCCAGGTCGAGCCCGAAGACAAATAATACAGTGTCTCGAAATCTTGAAATCTTTTTAACCTAATGATGTGCTCGTGTCTGCAAAGACCTTTCCTACACCCTTTCGGTTCAGAGAAATAAAATTATACTTAATTCAGAAGTAGAGACCAAAACTCAACTTGAACGAGAACAAGTCCAAAAGGGCGATTGTGAACGGAACCGACGTTTCGACTCGAAGTTCCGTAGTTAATTGTAGAGTGTGAAACGGAGTAGGCAGAGGACGAACAGTGGATTGTAAAGTGAACTTAGTGAAAGTTTAAGAGAGAGACTTGTTTGGACATGAATAGGGTACTAACCCGAGACTGAATTAGTTCAGTACGAACAAGTAAATAAGAAAGACAAATATTGACACAGACCCTTTTACTTATGGAAAATGAAAATTTAACACCTAATTTTTTATGTTTACACATGTCCAATTTTTATCTATATATAAAACGAAAGACTGTGATGAAATATAAAATATTTTTATACCCATTTTGTTCCTTTTATTTATAAACTTAACACAGTAAGGTCCACATATGTAAAAGAAGTGTCTGTTAAAACTTTAATGAAAATTTCAATCGTAATGTTATAAAAAATACAAAGCGACAGTATCTGTGTCTACAGTGCAAGATATTGTCCAAAGACAGACTTATATTCTTATATTCTTCGAAAACCATTGGACGATGTAATGTTTTTAAAATTTATTTAAATAATAAATTTCATTGAAAGGAAAATGAGGAACTTCACAAGATTTATATATTAGTGTAGTAGATGTTCACGTCTGTCAAAGTGGAAAAAAGAAAGGTTAGGAATACGGACATTAACGAGATAAAAATAGATTAACATGACTCGTTAAGAAGATTGTATTACAATTTATATTCTTCTTAAAAGGGGGTATAAATTATTCTTTCGGGAATCTCAAAGAGGTAATTCATTCTACTTCCGAAACCTTGAGTGTTTGTGTGTGTGTCTTACCTATATTCTTAGAAATTTCAACATAAGTAACTAAGGATGAAGTAAATCAGAAACAGTGTACTCACCCACTTAAAAAGGTTTACATAAAAGACACAGATATCTCTGTTAGTATAATAAAAAGAGGTTTTAAGTTAATTTTACTACCTAATATGGTTACCTAACGGATTATAACTAGATAGGAACATAAAGACTTTATTTTTCATAAACCAGTATCACAGAATTAAAATTAATGATAATCGACATAAACGATTATTAAATAAATTTAAAAAATGTAGTTATGATTATCCACTTTAACGGACATTAAAGGAAACACAACGTTAGTAACAGTTCGTATCCCTTGTTACAATATGGGTGACGTGTCTTTCTTAGACCTTTAAAGGGTCAAGATGAGATCAAACTCATCTTGACTTTGATAGAATAAGAATTGCCAACTCAACTATCTGGGAGGGACCTTTTCCTTTACCATTGGGCGAGATCACAAGGACGGACCTTATAGAGTACCTGTCTCTTTAGACCACCCGATGTCAGGTATCCCAGCGTTTCTCATCCTGTACTGAATCACTGACTTGTCGTTGTTTCTGTCTCGGATATACGATACGTCTGGTCAAACCTTCCTTCTTGAGATTAAAGAAATAAGATAACATTAATCAAACAAATCTGAGATACAGAGATCACTTCAGTTAAAAATATTCAACATAAAAAGAAATCTTTAATAATACAAAGTAAATAGGTAGTAAGCCAATAAAGTAAATGATACTCTAAGTAAGACCTGTTACCGTAAAACAGTTACGCTGTGGTCGACTCCGACCTTTTAGTGAACACGCGACTCCAAACGAGAGAACGACACCAACTTCACGACACTGGTGGTACATTTGTTCGGACTCGGTCGGACTTCCTCCGACGTTCCGGTGTACCTTCTCGGTCCTACGGCGTGGTAGTCGGACGGTCGGTAGTCTGTGGGACCACTCCGGTAGAACCTGGGAGGTCTGAGGTCGACTAGTCTCTCGGAGTTCTTCTAATCCGTACCACCAGTTTTGGTCTCCTGGTAGGATAGAAAGTGTGTTTCACTTTCTATCCACTAGTAAAAGTCGACGACTGAAGCTCCACCAAACAAAACGTAGTACTCGAATTCGTATGTCTTCAGTTGTAGGTTGTCTTAACGTTTTAAGGTCCTCCTCCCGACAAATTTGTCTCTCAGTGACTTCTCTAATGTAGGACCTCCCACTCTTCTCCACTCCAAAACTTACTCCACTTTCACCCCAGCCACTACTCCTACTTCTCCCTTCTCTTCTTGTCTTCGACTCCCACCTCGGCACCGTGACACGACGACGACGACGACGACGACGACGACGACGACGACGACGACGATTCAGCGAAGTCGGCACAGGCTGAGACACGTTGGGGCGTCTGACGAAAAGGTCCGTTCTCATGACCTCACCCCACGGTAACGGAAGAGACACTGTGACACGTCCCCTTCCATTTTGTTGAACCTCAAACACAAATGTCACTTGATTCTTCGGTAACGGACCTTTTAGGGTACCTGCCTCCTCGTACCACCCGACGTCAGGTACCCCAGCGACTCCCAGTCTGTTCTGACTCACTGAAGTGAAAGTGAAAAGTAAAAGTACGTAACCTCTTCCTTTAGTGTTGGGTGAGGTCACAAGAACGGACCTCTTAGGGTCCCTACCCCCTCGGACTACCCGACGGTAGATACCCCAGCGTGTCTCAGCCTGTGATGACTTCCCTGAATCGTCGTCGTCGTCGTCGTCGTTCTTCGGTAATTTTCCCAGTACTCCTTCTTACATTGTACCCCAAAGAAACTTTTGAATGTCCACTAAGGTCACAAATTTAGTTTCAACTCTTAGTCACCAAATCTGATACCCTTTTCGGTTACTGTTCTGAGACTTTATGTAACGATCGGTGAAATTGGAAGAAAACAAAGAAATCAGTGAATGATCCGATAGCAAACTTTCACATGTGAGACGTTCCACCTGTTTGGTTTACGGTTTTCACATCCTCGGTTTGTTTATTTGTTTTCTTATTTCGTCCTCTCTAAAAATTCAACCCTGTAAGATGATGTAGGATGACCAATTTTCGTTCTGTTATTCGGGGTTTACGTCAACGAATACGATCGGTTCGGGGTACATTGGTTTGACTCTGAATCAATTAATATATGAACGTCGAAAAGGTCTTTACCTTAGAAGTTGGTGAATTAGTCCTTAGTGGACTAGTCAATCCAGTAGACGGACTCTCTGACAGAAGGGGATTTCCTTTTATTGAAACGTTATTGGTTAGACGAAAAATCGGACCATATTGAAGGAACAAAAGTGAATGAAGATGGTTATCCGAAGACAAGTCGAGGAGTCTCGAGGAAAGTAAACGATTTAACATACGACGGATTGAGCTTGGTTAAAACGAGTTTATTTGAGAATTAAAAGATTTATACGGAGTCAAATAGACACCTGTATAACCGAGCATAAAGGGTACAAAGTTGAGACCCAACCTCCCATTGTCTCTCTCCACCTCTAACATCGTTTGTCTTTGTCTGTGGTCATTGATTTCTCGTTTACGGTCTGTGTTACAATGTCGAAAACTTAAAAATTCTTTTCGGTCCTTCCTCTATTGATTTTCTTTTGATGTCAAAAGTAAAAAGATTATGTACTATTAAAAAATTTTCAAACCAACGTTTTTTATTTTATTTTATTTTTATTTTTATTTATTTTCAAACCAACGAGTGGAAGGGGACTTTTATGACGTGTCTATTATGTTGGATATACTGTTTAACCTTGGAGTTCCGGGGTCAAATTCTGAACGATAGACATTTTTAAAGTTAACTTATTCTCTTTTCCCCGTCTCATACTGTTCACTCTAAAAGTTGCTCTTTTTTAAGGACGACGAGGTCGCCTGTCTTTCGTCTCCAAGTCCTGGATTTAAACTACCTCTCCATTCTTGACGTGCTACCACACTAGGGAGTGGATCTCTGTAGGACCTTACGTTTCAGTTCACCCGGAATCCTTCGTAGTGATGTTTGTTACGATCACTTCCACTACCTTAAGGTCAACTCGATAACGTTTAGGATTTTCTACTACGACACCTTCACGACGTGAGTTATACGGTCGTGTAAACCTTTTGAGTCATCACCGGTGTCCTGACCTTTTCCAGTCAAAAGTAGGGTTAGGGTTTCTTCCCGTTACGGTTTCTTACAAGTTTGATGACGTGTTAACGTGAGTAGAGTGTGCGATCGTTTCAGTACGAGTTTTAAGAGGTTCGGTTCGAAGTTGTCATACACCTCGACACTTTAAGGTCTACAAATTCGACCTAAATCTTTTCCGTCTTCTTGGTCTCTAGTTTAACAGTTGTAGACGACATAATAGTTTTTTCGTTCTCTAATAATCTTTTTGTAGATGAAGACGAAATAACTAATACTGTTTCTGAAACTGACACACCCAGTGTTGTTTGACACCTTTTAAGAAGTTTTCTACCCTTATGATCTGGTGGAATGGACGGAGGACTCTTTAGACATACGTCCAGTTCTTCGTTGTCAATCTTGGTCTGTACCTTGTTGTCTGACCAAGGTTTAACCCTTTCCTCATGTAGTTCCGAGATATAACAGTGGGATGAATAAATTGAATATACGTCTCATGTAGTACTCTTTACGATCCGACCTACTTCGTGTTCGACCTTAGTTCTGACGACCCTTTTTATAGGAGTCTATACGTCTATTGTGGTGGGAATACCGTCTTTCACTTCCTCTTGAGTTCTCGGAGAACTACTTTTACTTTCTCCTCTCACTTTTTCGACCGAATTTTGAGTTGTAATTGTTTTACTTTTAGTACCGTATGTCAGAGTAGTGAAGTACCGTTTATCTACCCCTTTCGTTACCTTTGTCACTGACTGAAATAAAAGAACTCGAGGTGTTAGTGACGTCTACCACTGATGTCAGTACTTCAATTTTCTGTGAACAAGGAACCTTCTTTTCAATACTGATTGGATCTGTCGTATAATTTTTCGTCTCTGTCATAAAACGGTTGTTTCCAGGTAGATCAGTTTCATTACTAAAAAGGTCATCAGTACATACCAACACTCTCGACACTTTCAACTCGTACTTCTTAACTACGGAAACTTGACACCACAACCTCTTCTGAGAACTCTCAGGGAACCTGCCGTTCCTCTAGGTTGGACTACACTTCTTGACTGAGGAATCTTTTCTGGGACTACGACCCCTTCTGACTTCCGTCCTCTCCTCCTGTTGTCTCCTACTCTACCAACCTATCGTAGTAGCTGAGCTACCTGTACTCAAACTCGTTAGAGGGTCTCAACCACTACCTGTCCCTTCGGACCGTACGACGTCAGGTACCCCAACGTTTCTCAGTCTGTACTGACTTGATGACTTGACTTTCAGGTGTACGAACTATTATAGTCAGTGACGAAACCCCTAGTGATCTTTCGTCTGGAACCTATATCTTTGAATTTCCTTTTTTTTGAGTCTAACAAAAAATAAAATCCTTAGACAAAAGAGAGAGAGAGAGAAAAAGAGACCGAAAAAATCATTCAAAAGGGAGAGAACGAAGAAAGATTTAGGAAGATCGAGGGATCAGTTGGTTCATATAACATAAGAAACGGGTAAGGTCTTAAATAACGAAGTTCTAAGAAGTTTACTTGAGAAAAGAGCTGACGTCTTCATGTAGGGTACCGTTTATTCTTGCAATTTTCTACAAATTGTAGTAATCATAAGTCCCTTCGACTTTACTTTTGGTGTTACTTTATAACGATACATGAGTAGTCGCACCGACTTTATTCCTTAGCACTGTTGTGACTTGCGACCGTTTCTGCGTCTCTCTGACTTAGTGCATACAACAATGCCCCTTTCGTCTTGCCATGTTGGTACCACCTTTTATCAAACTGTCAAAGAATATTTTGATTTGTACCTTATTGGGACACTAGGTGAGTAAAGTGAACACCCGTAAATGAGGTCTCTTTACTTTTGAATGTAAGTACATCTTTAGACATAATTTTACGAGTATCGGTGACATAAGTACTTCACTACTTTCTTTCGCAATCATCGAGTCAGGATAGGCTGAGACACTGGGGTGTCTGACATCGGGTGGTGGTCCGAGGAGACAGGTATCTTAAGAGGTCTGTTCTTATAACCTCACCAATCGGTGAAGGAAGAGGTCTTCTAGAAGGGTTGAGTCCCTAGTTTGACCCTAGTGGACGTAACGTCCGTCTAAGGGATGGGAAATAAGTATTATTCGGGGTTTGACTTTTGTGGGGTCTACAGGAAGCACTCCACTTCTCAATTTAATTCCGTGTTTGATCTCTGAAGGGACCACCAGATCGGCGATTCTAAGGTACGAGGGTTACGTCCTCCGGATCCAAGCTAAGGACCAGTCCCTTGATCTAGGGTGTACGGTGTCGATTCTGAAGTGTACGTCGTCAGATTCTAGGACGTGCGGAGTTACTCCTGGTTTCTAGGGTGCACGGTGTAGATTCTGGGTCACGTCGACGTAAAACAAGAGGGTGTACTGAAGTTGGATAGAGGAAACACAATGGGGGTCTTAACGAAAAACGAGTGACCAGAGGAGTGATATAACGTGTACCGTAAGGTAGGTGACAGACACATTGTTTAAGGGACGTAATTTAAAGGGGACGACATTCATAGTTTCACGAAAGACAAAAAGACAGATCTGGGGACCTTTCAACCTATTTTCAATCTCGGAAGTATACCAACTATTTAGAGGAAGATACCGATCAAAAGACATTCACAAAAGTTTTATTATTCGTTTATAATGTAAAACAGTTTATAAAGAAGACGTGATAAACTTTATTAGTATGGGAAAAAGTGAGGATCAGATACTCACATCTCTAATATGATTATAAAAGACGATAACTTAGTAGTTTGGTAAACCAATGGACGAAAAAAGTAAATCTTACTACCTTAAGAGGACGATACAGACTAATGGACTCAACATAGATTCGAAGACACGAGGAACCTGTTCCGACAGGTCCTGTCGGATCGTCGAGATGAAACAATCGGAGACGTCGGTTTAGGTAGGACGGTTTCCGGAGGAGTATACGAATCGGTAGGGAAAAGGGGTGGGGGTAGGGTAGTTTCTTGTCTTAAGATGGATCTTTGTTCGAAGGAAATAACTACCTGGTTTAAAGAAACCCGGTGGTAGTACTTAAAGGACCCGAAGGGACCACCGAGTCGACTAATCTTAGGTGGACGGTTACGTCCTCTGAGTTCTCTTGACCCAAGTGAGGTACCGAACCCTTCTAGGAGACCTCCTCATTTACTTTTGAGTGAGGTTTTAAGAACGGACCTCTTAAGGTACCTGTCTCCTCGGACCACCCGACGTCAAGTATCCCAGCGTTTCTCAACCTGTGTAGACTTTACTGAATCGTGTATACGTGTACCTTCAAGGAATTTTTTGATTTTTACGTCCAAAATTGACTTTCGGACTGAGGTTTAAGAAAAAGGTAAAGTTATGTATACAAAAATTTTTAATAAGAGAGAAATCAGCTAAAAATAGACCCTCTTATTTACGTTCGTCCTAAAATAAATTATGGTGACTATTGCAACATTTACTAAAATTTCGAACGGGACTCTCCTTTCTTTTGGATATTAGTCGTGTTCTATTTAGTAGAAATAGAAAGTGTCTTTATTGATATTAGTTTCGACAAGAGAACATCGAGTACGCACGACTGGGGGAAAAATTACCGAACATAAAGTTTGAACTCGAGTCCGTGTTTATCTTCTGTTTTACCTTATACTTATGTAGACGTAGTCACTCTTCTTAAGAGTATAATGGATCATAGTTGGCAAAAAAAAACAAAACAAAAAAAAACCGAAGGAACCACCGGGTCTACCATTTCTTAGACGGACGTTACGTCCTCTGTGTCCAAACTAGGGACCCAGACTTTCAAGTCAAGGACCCATCCCTTTTAGGGGACCTTCTCCTGTACCATTTAGTGAGGTCATAAGAACGGACCTCTTAGGAGTGTCCGTCTCCTCGGACTGACCGATTTCAGGCGACCTAGTAACCTAGCGTTTCCCAGTTTGTGCTGACTTAATTCAAGGAAAAGTATACACATCTCCGGTAAACCTATGGACGAAGACACTTCACGGACAAGTTCAGTAAATGAGTAAAAAGTAACATTACAAAAGGAGTATGATGAGATAGTCGTAAAAAAAATGTATAAACCTCGTACTCATCCTCCATGTACATAATATCAGTAGGAGAGTTTCGGACTCGAACGGAAAAGTGAGAGAAGGACGTCAGAAAACTATTTGAATTCAAGAAGTAAAATTATTTAGGAAAAAAGTCCAAAACTCGGATATAAGAACATTAGATATACTAATCTTTCAAATTTTTTATATATCTCTATATCCTCTTGACTTCCCACGATTGAATTGGAAGATCTATTTAATAGATTTGATATTTAGGTGTGAGTCAAAAAATTTCCTTCTTTAATAATAAAAATTCCCTTTCCCTCAGTTAAAGAAAAAGTAAAACCTGTTTTTTACAGGTTCCTTTCTACTTTACTAATGTCCCTTTTCAGGGTGCATGTCGACTCTTTTCGAACCATGTACATACTAAAATTCTTACATGTCACTAAGAACAGTCTCTACCCACCATCCGGGGTATCCGGTACGGTTCAACCATCGAATCGTCGTGACTTTGAATCCTTTCCTTGACAGAGTCAGTAAACAAAACTTGAGGATCGTTCTAGACCAATTTTTTTATTTCACGAAGTTTTATAAAAAAATTGCTTAGTTATCTTTACTCAGGATTAAGTTTTACCTTATACGAGAAGGTCGTTTTTCTGGGGGAAATCGTCCCTTTTACACAAAACGACTCTTTCCACTTTTAAAATTCCCTTTCCATTAAAGTCGTTTTACGTATAATTTTTCCGAGAATGCGTATCTAGCTATGTTGTCAGGTACCTCGGTCCTTTATTTGGGTGTGTATATGCCAGTTAATTGAATACTACTTTCCTCGGTTCTTATATACTCTCCTTCTCTGTTAGAGAAGTTAGTTACTACGACCCTGTCGACCTCTCAGCGTACGTTTTCTTACTTTAACCTGACATAGAACATGTCAAATGGAGTGTTTTTAGTTGACTTTTACCTAATTTCTGAACTTACATTCTGGACCTTGGTATTTTGAGGATCTTCTTTCCGTTAATCAAGGACCTGTGGTTAGATCCGTTACTAAAAAGTTAAACTGGGGTTTTCGTTTCCGTTGTCTTCGTTTTTGTTCGTTCACCTTGTTGTAGTTTAACTTTCCGAAGACTTGTCGTTTCCTTTGGTAGTTGTTTTGTTTTTGTTGTACGGCATATCCTTTTTTATGAACGTGTAGTATATAGACTATTCCCCGATTATAGGTTTTATATAATTTTTGAGATGTTGAGTCATCGTTTTTTAATGAATTAATTAATTTATTTGGTTCCCCTAAACTTATCTATAAATAGATTTTGTCTGTCTCAGTTGTCATGTGTTTTTCCACGAGTAGTAATGATTAGAAGTCTCTTTACGTTTAGTTTTAGTGTTACTCTGTGGTTGAGTGTGGACAATTTTAACGACAATAGTTTTACTATTCTTTATCGCTACCACTCTTACATTGCTATTCCTTTATGAATTCGTAACAACTTTCACTTTCACTTCAGCGAGCCAGGACAACCTGAAAAACACTGGGGTACCTGATATCGGATGGTCCAAGGAGACAGTTACCCTAAAACATCGAATGGTCGGTCCTCATGACCTCACCCGACGGTAAAGGAAGAGGTCCCCTAGAAGGACTGGGTCCCAACTTGGGTCCAGAGGACGTACCGTCCATCTACGAAATGGCAGACCCGGTGGTCCCTTCGGGACCACCCTTACGTTTACCCAGGTTGGTGATACCTTTTGTCATACCTCGAAGGAAATTTTTTAATTTTTATTTTGATGGTATACATACGAGGTCGTAGAGGTGAAGACCCATCAATTTCCTTTGTCTCTGGAATTAAACTTTTCTATAGATGTACAAGTAACTTCGTAATAAATGTTATTGGTTCTATACCTTTGTTAAATTCCCAGGTAGTTACCTACTTCCCTATTTCTTTTACACTACATCCACGTTACTTTATGACAAGTCGTCTTGTTTTCTTCCTTCTGAACGGTAACTGTTGGACCTACCTAGAACTCCCGTAATTACGATTTATTCAGTTTGTCTCTTTCGGTTTATAACATACTAGAGTGAATTTACACCTTAGACCTTTTGTTTGGTTTTTTGGGAGTATCCATGTACCCTGTCTAATCACCGGTGGTCTGCACACCCCACGTCTCACCCCTTTCACTTTCGTTCACCAGTTTTAAGGTCCATATTTTATTTAATCGGGACGTAAGATATAAACTTTCAACAATTTTTATCACCTGTCATTTTGCAGAATGGTGTTCTTTTAACATTGATAAACACCGTTACCTATAATTGATCTGAATTAGACCACTAGAAAGATTTTACGTATGTACACTGTTTAGTACAACAGGTAGACTTCGATTATGTTACAATGCACAGTTAATATAGAGTCAAATTTCATTTTATGAGATCGTCTGTTTTATTACCGGAGAGTTTCCACAGGTGCAGGATTGGGAGTCTTGGAACTTACACATTACGTGTGTTGTTATCTCTGTAACAAGTTCACTGATTTAATCTCTACCCTTCAGACAGAACCTAATAGGTGTACCCGGGTTCCATTAGTAATCTTAAGAATTCTTTCCTTCTGTTCTCTACCTATCGTCTTTGTCTTCTACATTTTGTTCTCCAACCTTTATTTACATTCCTCGGTGGTCGGCTCCTTGTGTCCACCGTTGATCCCCTACCCTTCCCTGTTCCTTGTCTAAGAGGGGAGTCTCTGTGGTTCTTCCTGGGTCAAGATGCTCTGGAGAACTGAAGTCACGGTACTTTGTCTCAAACTTGAAGAGGTCTTTACCTTCTATTATTTACACACTACGAAATTCGGTGGTCCCGAAGGGTCGACCGTGATCACCATTCCTGAGACGGACGGTTATGTCCTCTGTATTTTCTGAACCCAAACTAGGGACCCAACCCTTCTAGGGGACCTCTTCCCGTACCGATGGGTGAGTCCATAAGAACGGACCCCTCAGGGTACCTGTCTCCTCAGACCGTTCAATGTCAGGTACCCAGGTGTATCTCAGTCTGTACTGAGTCACTGACTCTTGTGTGTGCAATTCGGTGATGTCAACACTATTAAACAATATTACCGTTAGTCAAGTCAAGTCAGTGAGTCAGTACAGGTTGAGAAACACTGGGTGACTTGACGGAGTGCGGTCCGGAGGGACAGGTAGTGGTTGAGGGCCTTAGATAAGTTTGAGTACAGGTAACTCAGCTACTATGGTAGGTTGGTAGAGTAGGAGACAACAGGGGAAGAGGAGGACGAAAGTTAGAAAGGGTCGTAGTCCCAGAAAAGGTAACTCAGTCGAAAAGAGTAGTCCACCTGTTTCATAACCTCAAAGTCGAAGTCGTAGTCAGGAAGGTTACATATAAGTCCTGACTAAAGAAAATCCTACCTGACCAACCTAGAGGAACGATAGACTCCCTGAGAGTTCTCAGAAGAGGTCGTGTGTCAAGTTTTCATAGTTAAGAAGTACGAGTCTAAAGAAATATCAGGTTGAGAGTGTAGGTATGTATTGATGACCTTTTTGGTATCGGAGCTGATCTGTCTGGAGACAATCGTTTCATTACAGAGACGAAAAATTATACGACAGACCTAACCAGTATTGAAAGGAAGGTTCCTATTCGTAGAAAATTAAAGTACCGATGTCAGGGGTAGAACCTCGGGGGGTTTTATTTCAGACGGTGACAAAGGTGACAAAGGGGTAGATAAACGATACTTCACTACTCTAGTCTACGGTACTAGAATCAAAAGACTTACAACTCGAAATTCGGTTGAAAAAATGAGAGGAGAAAGTGAAAGTAGTCCTCAGAGATCAAGAAGAAGTGGGAGACGGTATTCCCACCACAGTAGACGCATAGACTCCAATAACTATAAAGAGGACCGTTAGAACTAATGTCAAACACGAAGTAGATCAGGTCGCAAAGAGTACTACATGAGACGTATATTCAATTTATTCGTCCCACTGTTATATGTTGGAACTGCATGAGGAAAGGGTTAAACCTTGGTCAGACAACAAGGTACAGACTAAGATTGATAACGAAGAACTGGACGTATGTCTAAGGAGTCCTCCGTTCAGTCCACCAGACCATAAGGTAGAGAAAGTCTTAAAAGGTGTCTAACAACACTAGATGTGTCAGTTTCCGATACCACATTAGTTATTTTGTCTTCATCTCCAAAATGATCATAAGAGAACGAAAAAACTACTAGGTCATCTACATCCGTTATACTAGAGACCAAGGAGACAGAAAAGATTTAGGTCGAACTTGTAGACCTTGAAGTACCAAGTGCATGACAACTTCGGACCGAACCTCTTAAAACTTGTACTACAACGATCGTACAATCTACTCACGTTAACACGTCATCAATCTTGTAAGAAACCGTAACGGAAAGAAACCCTAACCTTACTTTTGACTGGAAAAGGTCAGGACACCGATGATGACTCAAAAGGTTTAAACGACCGTATAACTCACGTCGTGAAGGTGTCGTAGTAGAAAATCCTAAACGTTATCGAGTTGACCTTAAGGTAGCGAAGGTGATCGAAACAAGTATCAGTACGAAGGATTCCGAGTGAACTCAAGTGTAAGGTTCTACGGACCGAGATCCACTCACCAGTGTGGTAGCACTAATAGGCCCAGTGCTTCTAGAAAAAACGTGTCCAGAAGACACTTAAGGATGGTTGAGAAGAATTACAGAAGACGAAGACAATCCCGAAGGGAACACCGAGTCGACCATTTCTTATAAGGGTGCTACACTCTCTGGATCCAAGATAAGGACCTTATCCTTCTAGGGGACCTCTTCCCTTTCCGATGGGTGAGGTCATAAGACCGGACCGCTTATGGTACCTGATATATCATGTACCCCAGTGTTTGTCAGCCGGTGCTGACTCACTGAAAGTGTTTTATATTACCGTTATCACTTTGATTATACTAGTGTCCCTCTATAATAGTGTATGGTTAGTCTGACCGTTTTTAATTTATCAGATCATCATAAACTCATATTTCGTTATTTTTAAGAGTACGTGATTATTAACTTCATGTCTTCAAAACCCTTTGTGAAACGGTAATCGATCATTTTACTTTCGCATAGACGTATGGGAAGTTGGGTGGGTAAGAGAAGGGTCCGTACATAAGATCTCTTTGAGAACGTGTCCATATGGTCCTTATGTATGGCTGAAAGTTCTCAGACTGACGAGTACAACATGACAAATTCGACCACCGTCAATAAGGTAAAAAATTTTAAATAAGTAACATAAATTCGATATATGTGAGTAAACACATATACTTCGTTAAGTTTTATGTTTTCCCGAGACTATAGAAAGGTAAGAAGAAATATTACAAGAGTTGAGTCAAGAAAACGTAGAAAACAATCAAAGCAAGGATACGTGGAAAGAAAAATCCCTCCCTATGAGAATATTTACCATCGAAAAATTCTGACACAAATAAAGACCGAACAATTTTACGTAGACTGGAAACATATAACAAGATAGATCCCTGTATAAAATTGAAAGAATATGATTATTATACGGACATCTAACTCAAAAATTACATCTATTAACACAATAGATGTTTGTCACTGAAAAAAGGGGAAAGAAAGACTAGAAGTACCGAAAAAAGAACAGAATAATGTTACTTATGTTCAAAGTCTCGTCACAAATCATCAACCTCACTCTCACGAACAGGAGGAACGACTAAAACTTTAGTGCAAACTTTCGTAGTAATGTACACTATAATGACACCCAAAAACTCCTGTTAGGAAGAGTCCAAAATTTTCAAGAGAAGATGAGGATTAAACACTTTTCAAATATCTGACTAACGACTTACATAAGTTACAACCCACTAGTATATTAAAGAGGGAAGTCAACGAACTATGTTATTTAATGTAAATATTTGATCAGTATAAACCATTATTAGAGATATTATACGTATGAATATCGGGTAAAAACAAGGTTTATTACAACAAGATATACTTTCTATTTCTCTCTCGATATCTTAATATATGCCACACATATATCGTGAGATATATAGAGAGATATACATTTAGTACACACACACACAAACACACACACACGAGAATTAGTACAGGTTGAGAAACCCTGAGGTACCTTATGTCGGACGGTCGGAGGAAACAGGTACTTTAAAGGGTCCGTTCTTATGACTTTACTCAAAGGTAAAGGATGAGGTATATTTCGTATCGATTGTAGTCAGAGATTCTATTTTTGACAACTCTAAATCGAAATGTCTAAGTAGAACACAGGAAGTGTTTCTATGTCCTAGATTCTAAGATATTTCAGTAGTAGTTGAAGTAGTGGATGTTTTGACTATGTCACCGATATCGTTATCATCTACTGTAAACTTTTTATGGACCTTACACTAATCTTTACGGGTGGGGCGCAAGTCAGGAGTGCGAGGTAATGTTCGTTGCAAAAGGTCCTGACATATGACACAATTCATAGAGAGTTTCAAACCCCAATTCTAAAACTTAATCTGTAAAATTGTTAAAACATAATCTATAAAATTACAGTATTTTCTTTAAACTGTAAAAAAGTGAACTAAGGTGTAGGATATATCGTCGTCACTCTAAGGGTGAATGGACAGATAACCGACTGGAGTAGAGAGTGTGAGTTTAGTAGACACCAGAGGTCAGAAAGGACTTACATAGTGTTCCTTTTTGCCGAATACTAAGGAAGTGGACATAAACATGAATACTCCAGTAATTTTAGACTTATCACCCTGAAAGGACCGTCAGGTCACCAATTCTTAAGTACGAAGGTGACGTTCTCCGTACCCAAGCTAGGGACCAGTCCCTCGATTCTAGGAGGTACGACGTACCATATCGTTTTGTTTATTTATTTTTTATTGAAATTCATTCGCAGAAATTTTTTTCTTCTTCTTTTGATTATCTACGTCCCCTTTTTATTTTGAGAGTGTAAAGGTACACTTTTTTGAGTCAAGGTTCCGTTACTCTCCTAAAGGGGTATACGTAATTGTCTTTAATCTTCGTCAAGGTCTCAAACTCAGCCTTGACCCTGAGGTTCCGGTCCCGAGTTACGTCGGTGTCTGTACTGACTCTTAAATCAAAACGACATTGTCCTACCGGTGTGTGTGCGACGAGTATCTTATATTGGAAGTAAGGAGGATTGCTTAGTCTACAGTTTGCAATAATAGGTAAACCAACTATAGTTTTACACAATATAACTTTCCCTGATAATAAATGGTTCGAAACGGGGTCGTTTCACAGTGGTCAGAACCTAACTGATTTTCCGAAAAATCCTTTCATATTTATTTTTCACGTGTCTACCGTAACCTCAAAAGGACTCTCCAAAGTTTTCTGGTACAAGAAGTCTTCTTGATCCTGAAGGGAACCTCATTTCGTTATCCAATGATCCGAGATCTCTCTTATTTATTTTACCAGACTATAAGTAAAAAGTAAGAGTCATTTTATAACTACCTCGTGGTGACAGTTTTAGATAAACCGTTTGGCGTATCACACAGAATTTAATATTGGGAGACACAAAGGACTGTGTTTCTTATAGTAGAAAGTTTTACAAGGTTTTATTTTCCACATCTTTTTTTAACTTAAGATCACATATACAAACTATGATTTTGGTAGTTACGAACTTCTTTAGACATACACAATGTTTTAGATCGTTTCCAGTTGCTTGAAAGACTGACATAAATATAGACACGACTTATGCATAAAAAAAGAAAGGCGAATTAACGTTTTTCTAGTAAACACAGTTGTCAAAATGTTTGGTGAGGATTCATAAAATTTGTAAAATAAAGATCGTAAGTATCCGTACACGAAACGGTCACATTTATGATGTCACTAGTATCTTATTAAGTCTAGGTTGTACGTAAATAAATGATTCATATATTTCGTATAAGAAACGACTAATATCATTTATTTTACGAAAATATTCGTCCCTGTTGTAAAGAGTGTCCGTATCACGTTTTTATGACCTCTTTTGTAAAACAGTGAAAAATTAACGGGTCACAAGAGAAGTGTCGATTGGAAATCAAAATTTACAAGTATAATGAATGTTTCCTGTATCTTCGTCGTCGGTCTGTGTCGAAAACCCCCATTAATTCTTAATAGAAGAGAAAGTTTTAGAACATGAAATGGTTAAGGTGATTTTGTTTCGTATACTTTTACCTTTCTTGTTATAATTAGATTCAAAAATTCGTAAACTTAATGTCTCTTCCGTTACCGTGGGGTGAGGTCGTGAGAACGGACCTTTTAGGGTACCTACCTCCTCGGACCATCCGACATCAAGTACCCCAGCAATTCTCAGCCTGTGCTGACTCGCTGAAGGGAAAGTGAAAAGTGAAAGGACGTAACCTCTTCCTTTACCGTTGGGTGAGGTCACAAGAACGGACCTCTTAGGGTCCCTACCCCCTCGGACCACCCGACGGCAGATACCCCAGTGTGTCTCAGCCTGTGCTGATTTCACTGAATCGTCGTCGTCGTCGTTCAAAATTAATCTAAGTAGAAAATTTATTAAAAAATCTCGTTATTTTGTAACGTTCATACAATGTCTCAAAAGTATATGGGGTGTGGGTCAAAAAGAATAATAATTGTAGACTACAATCATATCATGTAAACAACGCTAATTATCTGGTCCTAACTATTTGATGGTAATTGACTTTATGAATGACATAAGTCTCAAGGAATCAAAAATCGATTACAAGAAGACCGGGTCGTAGGGTAGGTCCTGCGGTGCAATGTAATCGATAGTATAGGTGCAATGTAATCGATAGTTTAGAAAACCGGTATTGTCCATGAGTTTAGAAGGAACAGAAATTACTGGAACTGTTAAAACTCTACACGTCAGGTCCACAAAAACAGCGTGTAGGGGACTAAGTTTAAACAGAGTACCAAAAGAGTACTAAACCAAGTCACGTCCAGGTTAGGGACCTAGTCCTTCTAGGCGACCTCTTCCTTTACCGTTGGGTGAGGTAATAAGAACGGACTCCTTAGGGTATCTGTCTCCTCGGACCACCCGATGTTAGGTACCCCAGTGTTTCTCAGTCTGCGGTCACTCACTGATTCGTTTAAAGAGGACTAATCTGACCCCAACGTACAAAACTCTTTCTAGTGTCTTCATTTCACGTAGTATAGTCCCTATGTATGGTAGTCCGACTGAATAGTGTACTACCACTTAAACTAGTGTACCGACTCCTTCACAAAAGGCCGAGATAGGGACAGTTCAACGGGGTGAAAAAGGGGAAAGGTATGAATCTTTCGTATACGTCGGGTGTAAAGTCGTGATCCCTCGATGCAAGGTGGAGGAACTCCCGTTTCGTAGGTACGTCTAATAAAACTTAAGAAGACATGTCCTTCAAACAAATAAGAGGGGGTAGATAAATAAACAAGAATATTAATTTAGTTATACCTGAGTACCTATAAATAAAATATAAACCCAGTATTAGGTTTGTGATGAATTAAATAAAACAACAAGTTTAGTAAGGTCGAAACCGGGTAGTCTCGAGAAAGTCAACTGAGGACAGGGTATTTGGGATTGTAATACACACATACCCCAAACCCACAAGGCAAAATAAAAAATCGTCACACAATGAAAGGGTGTAATTCTACGAGGCCCTAGTAACATAAATAAAGGACGAAGTCAGGATCTTAATCGGTAAATAGGTCTCAGGATTAAAGAAAATAATCTCTTACCATAGTTTCTGGGTCTAGACCCGTTATCTAGGCGGATAACGATGACCTATAGTAAAGAAATTCCGGTAGAGTCGACTGTCTCTTTCCTTTATGTATAACATTTCATAAGACACATATATGTATATAGATATTCATAGAGATTATACATTGACAGATAGAGATATAATTCGGTTAGTACTCTAATAGGACTACAGAAGTTGAGAATAGGCAACTACGATACCTAGGAAGCTCGGACGAGAAGAACGTATGTCATTGGAGGGTGAGGTTGTCGTTCTCTTGGTCAAAAGACTGACTGAGTCAAGATCATGTGCACACGTCGTCACAGTCCTGACCATTGGGTGTAGGGGTTCCCTTAGTAGAAATAGTCGACCTCAGTCACGATTAGGTCAAGGAAACGGACCCAGAATGTCTGAGGCGAGTAAGGACTTCAAGGAATCGAGTCGTGACCGGAGGGAAAGTGGGAGTTGGCCGAAATAAAAACTTTCTCTTTCCTTAGTCCTTTATTAATCGACCAGTTGAGACTGTGAAACCACAAAGGTGAATGTTTAATCTTTTAAATTCATCCTTACTTGTTGAGTGATACGTCTAGTGTGAAGATTATAGAATACCTTTTTCTTCTTCTTCTTTTTTTCGGAAATGTTACTCATCCGAGACCTTCTTTCGAAAAAAGGTTTCTCTTTATATTTCGTGTCGTCAAGTCCTATAACTAAAATAAATTCGAATTGATGGGTCGACAGTGAAACACAGGTAGTCGGTCAATGTATTTGTCTTCGTCTCGAATCCTTTTCTCTGTTCCTTTCTAGAAATACTACTATCTTAAAACGTTCTGAGGAGGTCTGAGGGGTCCTATCTTTCGTATCGTCACGGTAAATGGAAATGTAAGTTATATTAGAGGATATATTTATATCAGAAAATTGTACGAGACACAATAATCGTTATCCTAACACTTTGTTATCGAATTTTGGAGAAATTCGATGACTAAAAATTCCTTTATAAAAGAAACATTCAAGTTGAGAGTTTGATTGGATTTATAAACTCGTGTCATGACCAACCTTTACTTCCAAGAATAATGACTTTTTAGGTCTAGTAGAACCTGAATTGTAGAGAAATTAACGACCCGTGGAGGGAGTCCAAGATATCGTAAATGAAATTTATCATGAAAGAGGTTTAATTAAAAAGAAAGAAGAATCAACATACTGTAGATTACTGGACTATCGGACAAAAGACTGGTTTCTTCTTATTAATCAGTTAGTACATCGACTTACACAGATAGTACTAATACTTCCTTACCTATATAATTATTTAATTAAATATATTACATATATAACGGGTACCCTGAGGGGACCACCGAGTCTACCACTTCTTAGACGGACATTACGTCCTCTGGACCCAAGATAGAGACCCACCCCTTCCAGGGGACTCTTCCCTTACCGTTGGGTCAGGTCATAAGAACAGACTTCTTAATGCACCTGTTTCCTCGGTCCGCCCGATGTCAAGTATCCCAACGTTTCTCAACCTGTACTGACTCATTGACTGTCAAGGTGAAAAAAAGCATATAACAGGATCGAGTTCCATCTTATGATTGGTTATTCTTGTTTTTAAGATTAAAGATTTTTTCTGGTACGAAAGAAGCGACTTCAAGTATACTAGTTCTGTTTTAAAACGTCGGTAGAACCTTATAACATAAACCCTTAACGTCATTCTTAAATTTCTACAAAGTCTTAATTTAGATCTCGACGATCTTAAGTGAGACCTTTTTTTTAGAAGAAAGAGAGTAGAAGTCTAAAAAAGTTGAAAAGGAAAATTACATGTCACCCCCGTTTTCTTTTAATCGGTGAAAAGATGTGACTTGTGGTTTATTAACCAACTTGAAAAAGTGACTAGCTAACTAAGGATGACTTTATCGTTTCCGACAGAAACAGTATGTCACCGTGGTGACGACGAACTTTACACTAGCTAAAGTAGGAACAGAGGTGAATAAACAGTCTGTCAGTCAGACATTTGTACAGAGGACACGACTTGAGATCGACTACCGATCAATGACGAATCTAAAGACCTAACTTTTCTTAAGACTTTTGTGTTCGTAATAGTCTCTTCCGACGACACCCGTGGACCCGTTACGACTACTGATCACTCCTTTACTCACGGTTTTCTGAGGTTCAAAGATTAGATATGATGACTGTCAAACACCACTTTAATTGAGTGTAAAATCTTAGTTTAAGTACTTTAACCTCAATGAAACAGTCGATTCGAATACACTGAAAAAGTGAAATATATTTTGCCTAAGGTAAAAACATGAGACAGGTGTCTTTAGACAGGGTGACGACTCTTGGTTTCTGACATTTTACATAGTAGTGTACTTCGGTGTGTTTCCTATTAACAACATACGTTAAGAGGGATTTTAGACGGAATACCAAATATGGGTGCTCCTGTCTTCATTTCGGGACAAGTAAAGACTTAAAGGGCATTACGGTATTGAACCTTAAATGTCACTACTGTTAGAGTACTTGAACCGAAGGGTAAGGTGAGAGTTCCTTCAGGTTTTAGGGAGGGTACTGGAGGACAGGGGTGTACTAGACGAAGGACTGGGGAAGAGACTGCAAGAGGTTAGGAGACTGGGAGTGTAGTCAGGTCGGTAAGACTGGAGTCACATCCCGAAAATCTCCGATTTGGATTATGGTGGGTCCTCAGAAACTTAAATGAATAAGAACACTGGCGGTGAGACTTAGATCCGGGACCGTGACAAATCCAGTGAGCGATGTAGATCCAGACGAGACTACAGTACAAGAGTACCTCTTTGTAGGACGTTGTGACTGGGTAAGGGAAGATAGGGGAAACAAAGGGAGGTCGAGAGTAGTGACAGAGTAATAATATAATGTATGTATGTATGTAACATAGGGAGGTGGTGTCCTTCCATTTACGATGTTCCGTTCGTTATATAGTAAAAACAAGTAACGACCTTAAGGTGTGGATCTTGTGATCTACTGTGTACCATCTACGAGTTATTTAACTATTAACTACTCATTTTTGACAACCTTTGTTGGTCAGTCAGGATTTCCTTTAGTTGGGACTTATAAGTAACTTTCCGGACTACGACTTCGAGGTCATAAAACCGGTGGACTACACTTGTTGATTGACTAACCTTTTCTGGGACTACGACCCTTTCTGACTTCAGACCTCCTCTTCCCCTCCTGTCTCCTACTCTACCAACCTACTGTAGTGGCTGAGTTACCTGTACTCAAACTCGTTTGAGACCCTCTACCACTTCCTGTCCCTTCGGACCACACGACGTCAGGTACCACAGTTTTTCTCGACCTGTGCTGACTCACTGACTTATTGTTGTTGTTTTTGACAATCCTTCTCGAAGAGGCTGTCGGGTTGGGGTTCGGGGTTCGAGACGAATCTGACGTCTGTGGGACTGTACCCCCTCTCGTAGATTAGGGGAGGTCACTTTTGGACCTAGGTCACCAAAGGTAAAGTCAAAACAAAAAAAAAGGGTCGTTTTGGGAGGAAAGTGTATATGTCTTTTTTATGTCTTAAGATTCATATATATTTTTTTCCAATTTTTCTTCAACGCGACCGGGTCAGTACCTACCTCGTAGAAGGAGACGTTTCCCCGGTGCTACGGTAGAGAGGGTCAGGAAGCCGAGCGTCTCGAGGTACCGGGGAGGGTCGACGACGGGTTACTCAGACCCGTAGTCGTGTAGGTCAAGACCTGTGTTGGACGACAAGTGTCGTTAAGTCCATCAATTGTAAGAGAACAAGAACTCGGAGGTTAGTGTCTCGTCGACTGGGTTTCGTATAACGATCTAAAGTGTCCCTTTGACGTCTCGTGTGAAATGACGTAGTTCAAAGGGCTCCCGTCTTACACCCTGTAGCGGGAAATGAGGTTGACCGTGTCATTGATCTTGTGTTCACAGAGACATTCTTCCATTCATAAAAGTGCTTCTTAATATATAGTTATAAAGATGTAGATAAACGTGAACTCTGTCCTTAAGAAGTATAAATTAATTCGGAATCCTACGTTGACTAAGTCTTGTGAATATCGTCGTTAAAAATTTATAAATACTTTTATAATAGTATGTCAAACGATGAAAAGGTCAACTTTTATTTGGTACTTATTGGGTAAGGGTAAAAAACTCTCCTTGTCTTTTGTTCCTCAGAGTTTCAGTCTTACTCACACAACTTGACTCTGGAGTTCTTTTAGTGACACTACTATCTGCAAGTTGTAACCTTTTTACATGTTTAGTCCCTGAAAAATTTTTTTAATATAGACCGGAGATCCGAAGTGACGTACAATTCAGCGAAGTCAACACAGGCTCATGAACTCTGGGGGTTTGACATCGGGTGGTCCGAGGAGACAGGTACCCTAAGAGGTCTGTTCTTATGACCTCACCCAATGGTACGAGAAGAGGTCTCCTAGAAGGACTGGGCCCCGAGGGGGGCGGGGTGTAGAGAAAGTAGAGGACGTGACCGTCCGTCTAAGAAATGGTGACCGTGGTGGAGTCAAGTCAAGTCAAGTAAACGAGTCAAACACGGACTGAGACACTTTGGGGTACCTGACGTCGTACGGTCCGAAGGGACAGGTGGTGATTGAGGGTCTCGAACGAGTTTGAGTACAGGTATGTCAGCCACTGTGGTAGGTTGGTAGAGTAGAAGACAGTAGTGGAAGAGGAGGGTAGAAGTGCGTAGTTCACCGGTTTCATAACCTCAAAGTCGAAGTCGTATTCAGGAAGGTTACTCATAAGTCCTGTCTAAAGGAAATCCTACCTGACCAACCTAGAGGAACGTCAGGTTTCCTGAGAGTTCTCAGAAGAGGTTGTGGTGTCAAATTTTCGTAGTTAAGAAGTCACGAGTCGAAAGAGGTACCGGGTTGAGAGTGTTGGTATGTACTGATGACCTTTTTTAGTATCGAGACTTATCTACCTGGAAACGACCGTTTCATTACAGAGACGAAAAATTATACGACAGATGGAACCAGTGTTGAAAAGATGGTTCCTCATTCCCATAAAATTATCGACGTCAGTGGTGGACGTTACTAAAACCTCGGGGGGTTTTATTTTAGAGAGTGACAAAGGTAACAAAGGGGTAGATAAACGGTATTTCACTACCCTGGTCTACGGTACTAGAATCAAAAGACTTACAACTCGGTTGAAAAAGTGAGAGGAGAAAGTGAAAGTAGTTTTCCGAGAAATCAAGAAGAATCGAAAGACGATATGCCCACCACAGTAGACGTATAGGCTCCAATAAAGAGGACCGTTAGAACTAAGGTTGAACACGAAGTAGGTTAGACCGTAAAGTGCACTACATGAGATGTATATTCAATTTATTCGTCCCACTGTTATATGTCGGAATTACATGAGGAAAGGGATAAACCTTGCTCAGATAACAAGGTACAGGTCAAGATTGACAACGAAGGACTGGACGTATATCTAAAGAGTTCTCCGTCCAGTCTACCAGACCAATAAGGGTAGAGAAAGTCTTAAAAGGTGTCAAAAAACACTAGGTGTCACAGTTTCCGAAACCATATTAATTATTTCGTCTTCATCTACAAAAAGACCTTGAGAGAACGGAAAAACTACTAGGTTGTCTACAACCGTTAGACTAGAGGCTAAGGAGACGGAAAAGGTTTTGGTCGANGTTTCCTGAGAGTTCTCAGAAGAGGTTGTGGTGTCAAGTTTTCGTAGTTAAGAAGTCACGAGTCGAAAGAGGTACCGGGTTGAGAGTGTTGGTATGTACTGATGACCTTTTTTAGTATCGAGACTTATCTACCTGGAAACGACCGTTTCATTACAGAGACGAAAAATTATACGACAGATGGAACCAGTGTTGAAAAGATGGTTCCTCATTCCCATAAAATTATCGACGTCAGTGGTGGACGTTACTAAAACCTCGGGGGGTTTTATTTTAGAGAGTGACAAAGGTAACAAAGGGGTAGATAAACGGTATTTCACTACCCTGGTCTACGGTACTAGAATCAAAAGACTTACAACTCGGTTGAAAAAGTGAGAGGAGAAAGTGAAAGTAGTTTTCCGAGAAATCAAGAAGAATCGAAAGACGATATGCCCACCACAGTAGACGTATAGGCTCCAATAAAGAGGACCGTTAGAACTAAGGTTGAACACGAAGTAGGTTAGACCGTAAAGTACACTACATGAGATGTATATTCAATTTATTCGTCCCACTGTTATATGTCGGAATTACATGAGGAAAGGGATAAACCTTGCTCAGATAACAAGGTACAGGTCAAGATTGACAACGAAGGACTGGACGTATATCTAAAGAGTTCTCCGTCCAGTCCACCAGACCAATAAGGGTAGAGAAAGTCTTAAAAGGTGTCAAAAAACACTAGGTGTAACAGTTTCCGAAACCATATTAGTTATTTCGTCTTCATCTACAAAAAGACCTTGAGAGAACGGAAAAACTACTAGGTTGTCTACAACCGTTAGACTAGAGGCTAAGGAGACGGAAAAGGTTTTGGTCGAACTTGTAGACCTTCAAGTACCAAGTACATGGTGACTTCGGACCGAACCTCTTAAAGCTTGTAACGAAACGATCGTACACTCTACTCACGTTAACACGTCATCAAACTCGTAAGAAACCGTAACGGAAAGAAACCCTAACCTTACTTTTGACTGGGAAAGCTCAGGACACCGGTGACGACTCAAAAGGTTTAAACGACCGTATCACTTACACCGTGAAAGTGTCGTAGTATAAAATCTTAAACTTTATCGAGATGACCGATAGTGGAGGTGATCGAAACAACCATCACTACGAAAGATTCCGGGTGAACTGAAGTGTAAGGTCCTACAGACCGAGATCCATTCACTAGTGTGGTACCACTAACAGACCCAGTACTTCTACAAAAAATATGTTTAGAAGACACATAAAGACGGTGGAGAAGACGAAGACTATCCAAGTATGGTAAAGACAGGAAATAACTCGAGTAGAAACGTACTTTACAAGGGAACCATAGAGATTAAAAGAACTTCTCTCGAGATCAGAAAGGGTAAGATAACAAAGGGAGATAAACAAACGTGACTAGTGATTCTTTCCGAAAGAATAGAGAGGAACGATAAGAAACCTAGAGACGTAAGTTTACCCATATAGAAAGGAAAAGAGGAAACGAAAAGTGAAGAGAAGAAAAGTGTCGATAAACATTCCGGAGGAGTCTGTCGGTGAAACGAAAAAAGGTAAAGAAAAAGAACCCCTACCAGAACTAGGGACAGAGGAGATGTTACAGTGTTTGGAGGCAGGTATCAAGTAGTCCGTGAGACAGATATTCGAAATCAGGGAATTTAGATAAAGAGTCAAGGTGACATATTAGTATTCCCTAAACTAAATCCAGTATGGACTTACCAGATCACCAAAAGGGATGAAAGAAGTTAAATTCAGTTTAAACCATTATTCCTCAAGTACTAGACTCGGTGTCAGTCGAGGGTCAGAACAAAAACGACTGACATATCTCGAAAAAGTAGAAACCGACGTTTCTTATATTAGTTAGACTAAAACCATAACTGGTAGACCACTACAGGTACACATCTCTGAAGAGAATACATCAAACTTCTCCCACAAACGATACTGGTCACACAAGAGAATCGATTTGAGACAATCGTAAACGGGACGAAGTAAATCATGAGGTTCCGGTTTAAACGGACAATGAGGTCCACAAAGAACTCAAGGATGAAAACGTAAGGTCGGGGGAAATCCCTTTTCCTGTAGAAAACCCCCACAATCAAGATCTTCTAGAACATCCAGAAGTATCTTGGTCAGTAGAAGTCGAAGAAGTCGTAGTGACCAGCCCCGTATTTGAAACTAATAACACTATAACTTACAAAACGGAACCTTTACTTGTCTCTAGTAAGACAGTAAAAACTCTAACGTAGGTTCATGACGTAAAACTTAAGAAAACAACTGATACTCCCGATGAGATAAAGAAGATTACCTAATAACGGATGTCATGATCTACATTACCAGTAGATTCAATTTCAGTGCGTAAGGTCAGGTAAAGTCAAGCGACTAAGGATTTTACAGTTGTAAATGAGAACGGTAGAGGACGAACTGGTGAAGGTTAAACGGAACTAAGTACCTGGATTGTAAGGTCCAAGGATACGTTATGACGAGAAATGTCGTAGTCTGAAACGAAGATAGTGGTCAGTATAAGTGTTGGCCCACAACAAAAACGAAACCGAGGTAGAGAAGTAAGAAAGACTTCAATAAAGGGGTGATTAAAGGTTATAATATAACCCGTGGATGGTTGGACCCCTCAAGGAGAAAGTTACAGGATAGAAAAACGGAAAAGTATGACAAGTACCCCAAGAGTTCCGTTCTTATGACTTCACCAAACGGTAAGGGAAGAGGTCACCTGGTGTAAAACAGTCTTGAAAGTTGGCACCGGGTAGACAGAACCCACCGGGATGTACCATACAAAGTGTCAAAGTAACTCAATCTGTTCCGACACCAGGTACACTAGTCTAACCAATCAAAAGACACTAACACCAAAAGTCAGACAGACGGGAGACTACCTCTTCCTATTCTCCGAATACCTTCGAAGGAGTACCCTCTCTGACTGACCCTCCCTTTGACCTAGAACAAGACTACCCGCCCCGGTACGAGTCATTTAGAAATTAGGTTAAAAGATAACTACTCACCTCGACACAAGGAAGGGACAATAAATGGACCCCGGTTTAATACCACTTCCATTACTTCTATTACCCCTGGAGGAAGCTTTCCAGGGTACGTCCGTGACACTGTGAGCCACGGGGGGTTGGGACGTCGTTCGGTTGTGACTGGGTACAAGAAGACCTCTGAGACCTGTGAGGGTCCGTTCAGACCCAGTCAGAGAACACTCCAGCGACGTAGAAAGAGGACCCAGGACCACGTGTCCCAAGACAGACACGGAGGTTCTCAGATAAGGGGTCAGGACACATTCAAGACCGTCGAGATACCACCCCAATTACCGTTGGAGGAGGTTCTCCCGAATACTGTATGGGTCCAGACGACGTGGGTCGGTATGGGTAAACCCCCGTTTACATATCTAGTTTGACCTAATTTTAGCACCACCAAAGTCTGTAAGTTGGAACTTGGACCATTTAAAAAATTTTTGACTCACACACCCTACCTCGTACTGTCCCTTCATGGTAAAAGGGATGGAATTTTAAAAGATTTATTACATTAAAGTGTACGGCTGGTAGGTCCGGAAGGTCGATTAAAATTTCATTGCGAAGTAAAATTAGAGATTACAAGTCTACCTTTATTACTTCCCTCTCTTCAAGTCACGAACCAGGTTCCAAGAGGTAGAAGGTTTAGTATGGTCGAGAGTAGTGGGTGAGTATTGCATCTTGTCTCGTTTAGAGTATCAGTATAGCGAATACGGCACCGGAAAGGACTACGTCTTTTTCTAAGGCTTTAGAAGGTGTACCGTCAGTGACTTCCTATTGTCTCTCTGACTTTTGGGTGAGCTCGGCTCACAGGCTGAGACGGTAACGGTGGCCACGGAACCGACACAGACGTCTAAAGACGTAAACAAAACGAACGTGACCAGAAGAACATTGCGATCCCGAAGAGATCAACGTCACACACCCGAATCAAAGAGGTACCCGAAGGCACCACCATTTCTTAGGCGGACGGTTAGGTCTTCTAGGTCCAAACTATGGACCCAGTCTCCTCTAAGGGACCTCCTCCTATACCGTCAGGTGTGGTCATAAGAACGGACCTCTTAGAGTACCTGTCTCCTCGGACCGACCGATGTCAGGTGTCCCAGCGTTTCTCAATCGGTTCTGATTCGCTAACTCGAAGTGTGTGTGCTCCCTAGGGACTCGTCCCTAGCTTCGGTGTGACGGACGTAACCATCCACCTAAGGATTGGCGACCTGGTGGTGCCTTCAGGGACACAGACGTCGAAATTGAGTCCTAAAGGGCTAGGACACTGAGACGGTCGACACCATCTCGGTCGGACGAGATGTTTGTGTAATCATGAGACGGACACACCCGTCGCAGGTTAAACCCTTGACAATATATCAATTGTTCGATTACACAATTCCGTCATTAAACCTAGACCTTATATAAAGGGGTGCCTTTGACACAGTGTTTACCATAAACCCAAAAGTCCGTTCTGGGGTTTCTGACAGATTAAGTTTTACTTGGGTTTATTTACGTGGCAAAGGTAGTCCGACTTCGGGTAAAAGTTGACACATAGACATCTTTTTAGGTTTACCCTGGGGGACCCTTATGCACAAAAGACTGCTCCACTGTGGTCTCTTGTCCTTGAGGTACATCTTACGTCCTGGTTATAAAGTCCGTTTTTTTTTTTTTTGAGTCTTTAGAGAAATGGTGAAGTATTTCTCTCCACTGATTCTATTCGTCTGAAGTCTGGGTTTACCAAATTAAATCTTTGATTGTCGTCCTGAAGGAACCACCAGGTCACCAACTCTCAAGTGGAGGTTACGTTCTGTGTGGTCAAGTCAGGGACCAGACCCTTCTGGGATGTACGGTACCCCGTTGATTCGAACACGTGGTGTAGATGACTCGTGTGTCGTGTGAGATCTCGACCACGAGGCGTTGTCCTCTTCAGTGATGTTACTCTTCGGGTACGTCGGGACAATCTCTCATTGGGGGTGAGTGGTGTTGATCTCTATTGGTCACGTATCGTTGTTTCTACTTAAATTTTATTTAGTTATTTAATTAGAAAAAGTTTTACCACCAATAAGAACTGTCTCGTTACATCCCTGAGTGGATACTCTGAACATTAACCCCTAAACCGAGTACACTAACTATCATGTTACCCAAATCAATTACCTCATCGGGGACGTCCACCAATAGTTTCGGGTTGTCGTACGATACTACGATACTTCCCAGGACTTAATCGGTCGAAGGGGTTTCGTGAAAACTTAGTCGGATGAAGGAAGATACCGTATTGGGTGGGTGGAATGCCACGTCACCTCAAAAGTTGGATGTGTAGTTGTCTATACGTAACGGTCGCAGGTACGACTTTTATTTTCGTCTCAGTAGGTTCAAATCTACCAGCGATTGGACGATCTGAATGTACTCAGACATAGAGTCTTCACTTTACCGAGGTCCTCTATGTCTATCACAGGTGTAGTAACTCACCGAAATTAAAGTTGGAGCTCTTTCCTATTTCAACTATCGTTCTATGTATGTCAATCCTCCATTCTCCGTCTGTTCACTCCTCCCTTCTCCGTCTACTTTCTCCCCCTCTTTTTAGTTTTCCTTGGGGTCTCCATTCCTACCCGTCTCCTCTTTCTCGAAACTTCCTTTGGTTCCTCTTTGGTCTTGAGTGTCGTAGGTCCCTTTTTCTTGTGAAGTCGAGAAAGATTTCCAATCGACACAGGTCCTTTCTACGTCCGTCCTCGATTCCCTCCTAGGTCTCACGTTTCTCGTAACAAAAAATTTTTGTCTTCTCTGAATCATGTAATTTCACCTTTACCTCTTAGGTTGATTCTTCCTCTTCCACTCCTACATCCTTTCTCTCTTCTACTCACTACAAGGGTTCCTACCCCTCTCCCATGTAAGACTCGGGGTCTTCTCTCAATTCGGAACCTGTGTTACCTTCCAAAACGTGTAGTCCGACCTTCGTCGTGAGTTTTAGACATTCACGACACAGAAGTGAAGGTATAGTTCCTTTTTCCGTTGTTAGGGTATACTCTCAAGGTCCTTTCGTCCTGGTTACTAACCCTACTTCATCTCAGACTGAACGATCCTTGTCTTTAAACTTTCTCGTGTGACTTTTATCGCCCTTCCTTCTTCTTCCTTCCCCTCTTTACCCTCAAACTCAGAACCTCGTTCTCGGATCTCGTGTACCCTTAATTCTCCTCTCAGGTGTCCTCTCGGGTAACCTCAGCGGGTCCACCCTATAACCATCCTCACTGATTCGTGGAGTCGTGTCCCACTCTACTGGACTGAAGGAAAGAGATCCTTACCGTTGGGTGAGGTCATAAGAACGGACTTCTTAAGGTACCTATCGTCTCGGATCACCCGATGTATGTCAGATACCTCAACGTTTCTCAACCCGTTCTGACTCACTGAATGTGATTGTATATTTCTTGGACGTGTAACAGTTGTTGTTGACATGAACATTGTTCTTTTTCGACCTGTTTAATTTTTAGTGAATGGAGAGAACCTCGAAAGTCTCTTGACTTCAGTAACCCATTTAGCAATCGGACTTAAGGACTAAGTCCATGTAGGTCTGTCTGTGTCTTTGGTTCTAGACGACCGGGTCTCGTTTTCGGTGACCTCGGTATCTGTCCATCCCTGTCGATCTATTATTACTGCTGTTTAACGACCTCGGACTTACACCTGACACGACCCGTACTCTTTGAGGGACTCTGGTGTCAGTCTCTGAGAGGGAGTAAAAGTACCCAAAAAGGAGAAGTCTTTGGGGTGGTCCAAGAAGGTTATTCTTGGGTTTTTTCTTGGAGAAGAGACACCTAACTGTAGGTCAAAGATTTTTGTTCGTGATAACGAAACCCCCGATGGGTCCACCGAATTACCATTTCATAGGTGGACGTTACGTCCTCTGGGTCCAAGCTAGGGACCCAACCCTTCTAGGGGACCTCTTCCTTTACCGTTGGGTGAGGTCATAAGAACGGACCTTTTTATAGTACCTGTCTCTTCGGACCATTCGATGTCAGGTGCTCCGGTGTTTTCTCAGTCTACACTGACTCACTGTTTGTTGTTGTATCAAAAAACAAAGAAGAGTCAAATCACTTTCTCAGCGACTATTCACCGGACAGGGGATTGACTGTTACGGAAAAGAAATTTGGGTACTCCGGGTCTGATCCCGAATTTAAGAGTTGAGTCTCGAAGTCCGGTGGGATGAAAACACTGTAGGGACGGAACCTCAGTCTTGTTCAAGAGAAGGATAAGTGGTCAGGAAACTGTTGACGACACAGTAGTATAAAAATGTCATCCTGACAGACCACGAAGGGACCACCGAGTCTGCCATTTCGCAGACGGACGTTACACCCTCTGGGCCCAAGTTAAGGACCCAGCTCTTCTAGGGGACCTCTTCCTTTACCGTTAGGTGAGGTCGTGAGAACGGACCTTTTAGGGTACCTGCCTCCTCGGACTATCCGTTGTCAGGTACCCAAGCGTTTCTCAACCTGGACTGACTCGCTGAAGTGAAAGTGAAAGTAATCTTCTCCGTCTTAGGTTGTTACCACACTAAAGTCCGTTTCCGGGTTGGGAGTGGACCAAGTCGTCTTCTTGAGACGTTCCTTCGTCTGGAAATGTAGGGGGAGGGTGCGTGTGGGTTGTCGAAAAAAGAGGCGGTAACCAGTCACCGTCACTCGACCCGTTACCCTTACCCCATCCTTACTTTTGAGGGTCCCTGAAACCCGAGGGGACCGTACCCCGTTTAGCCCAGGTCCTCGGACTAATGTCAAGACGTTTCTATCAGCACGATCCTCGTTTTCCTGTGTCTTCGACCCAGGTCCCACATCCACGTACTATGCTAGTTTCCCTAGGGTTCCGTAAACCCACATTGTAACCATCATAGTCGAAGTTTTCCTGACTCACTAAAAGGGTACTTTTAAACTTTATATTATCTAAACAACAAGTTAACGAGGCAGTACAGTCTGAAAAACACTGGGGTACCTGATATCGTGAGTCCGAAGGGACAGGGAGTGATAGAGGACCTCGAACGAGTCTGAGTACAGACAACTCAGGCACTACAGTAGGTTGGTAGAGTAGGAGACAACGGGGGAAAAGGAGGACGGAAGTTAGAAAGGGGCATAGTCCCATAAAAGGTTACTCAGTCGAGAAACATAGTCCACCAGTTTCATGACCTCGAAGTCGAAGTCGTAGTCGAGAAGGTTACTTATCAGTCTCAACTAAAGGAAATCCTAACTGACCATACTAGAGGAACGACAAGTTACCTGAGAGTTCTCAGAAGAGGTCGTAGTGTTAAAATTCCGTAGGTAAGAAGTCGCGAGTCGGAAGAAATACTAGGTTGACAGTGTAGACATGTACTGATAACCCGAAAGTTTAAATTTCCTAGTACTAAAGTGACTCAGAAGGTAACAGATTTTGGTGTAAAAGATTCCTGTAAGAACTAGAAGGATAGTACCGTAGATGACTTCTGGATTAACGATGAATAAGACCCGTTTGAGACAATGTTTCGATGGTGTCAGTGAATTATATAGGGGTTTCTATTTTATTGTACGGGACGATTGAACTAACGATTTTTTTATTCATCGTATAAAGGAGTCCAGTGACCACACTGACACCGAAGGGAGTCGTTTTGTGTCCGACCCTGTCTTCGTCTTCCCTGGCCCCTGCCGACTTTCTCACTGAACTTCCCTTATGGGTCTCATTCTACTTAAGTGTCCTTTACTTGGAAGTAATCGAGTCTACCGAGGTATACCTTGGTGAACAACCCAATTCTCGAAAGGTCTTTTGGTATACTTTGGGACCCTTTACAGACACGACCTACGTTCTTTGGAGTTCCCTACAATACCTAAGTCTAGAAACAATACCTTTTTCCTTGAAACTCAAATCGGACTCTACAAACGAAAGACCCTCCGGACGGTTTGAGGTTCGACTGCACTAAACGTTATTGGATCAATTAGTTGGTATTTTTAGTTCCGAAATAGCACAAAATCTCTATTAGTGTGTGTCATTAAGACTTATCATTCTGAAGAACACTCTTTTGGTACACGAAATCGATCCCATGTACAAACAAATTTTCTGCTGAAGTACATTTTTAGAGTCGGTTGTCGAACGGAACATGTATTTATAGGTTATCTGACTACAAAAGTCTATGGTAAACGAGTATAAAAATTTTCTATTTCACTGAAGTCTCTGGAAAACACTGAATTTGAACCGAAGTCGTTAATTTCTTAATAAGAAATTCAGTTTGTTTACCTGAGGGTGACTGTTTTCAGTCTTTAAGTAAGTAGTGGCTACACATCATGCTTCGATTTAGAAATACATGTGTTTAGTAGTACAACTTTGATCTTGTGTCCGTCCGAGTAAGAATGGTCGGACTGAGTCAGACTCTGACAACGGAGAGAATTCACTAGTCCTAAAAATGGACGAAAATGAGAAAAGTATGTCTAATGGAAATTAGGGTTTGACTTTTAAATATTTCCCAGATCGTTTCGTCAAAAATTTCAGACTTTCCGTCACTCCTACTGTAACTTCTCTCCTCTTCTAGGGTTTTTGCAGTTGGGGTTCTCTTTATTTCTTCGTCGTTTTCGTTCGGGAAAAACGGGGTGAAGTCCGGGGAAAAAATTTTTTGGATTACGAAACTTCGATGAGTCCTAAGGTACTATCCAGAGTTGGTCTGTACGGGTCGTCTTATTAGATATGCGGACGACAGTGAAGTCAACACAGACTGAGAAACGTTGGGGTACCTAGTATCAGGTGGTCCAAGAAAACAGGTACCCTAAAAGAACCGTTCTTATGACCTCACCAAACGATACGGGAGGAGGCTCCGTACCTCCTAGAAGAGCTGGGTCCCTAATTTGGACGGAGAAGACACAGCGTCCGTCTAAGAAGTGGACGACTCGGTAGGACCCCTCGGGGTCTTACTGGATATCAAGAATGTTTTATTTACGTTCAAAAACTTTGAAGTCCAAGGGTTTCATACAAGATCCATGGGGAATCTGATCTATTCTCTCCATTTGTCCGGTTTTGGTGAAAGTATTCTTACGACGTTGCGGAAAGTGAGAATAAAAGGGACTCACACGTCAACTCGAACGGTCTCCGAAGTATTACACTATCGTATTGTCTAACTTACGTACAATTTTTATCGGTCTTCTCGTTCATATATCTGTATTTCGTATATTAGAGGGTTGTCCACAACTAAAAATTGTCTAGATACACCTTGGATCTTTTTACCATGTCTACTAGGATAAACGTTTCGTTCTTATCTCTGTGTCTACATCTCTCGTTTCCATACCTGTGGTTCCCCTTTTCCACTCCCCCATATTTAACCCCATAATCCAAACTCTATGAACATGATAACACATAGTCTCTCTGTTGATTACTCTTGGATGACATGTCGTGTCTTTTGAGTCGAGTCACGAGACACCACTATATTTACCCTGCCTTTTGGTTTTTTCTGTCCTATATACATATACACACCGACTAATAAAACGACACGTCGTCTTTGACTGTCGTCACATTTCGTTGATACGACGACGACGACGACGACTCAGCGAGGTCAGCACAGGCTGAGACACGCTGGGGTATCTGCCGTCGGGCGGTTCGAGGGGGCAGGGACCCTAAGAGGTCCGTTCTTGTGATCTCACCCAACGGTAAAGGAAGAGGTATGAGGTCATTTTTTACAAAAGAATTTCTTCCGTTTATGTTCTCTTCCCCACCTGTCGTCTCTTCTTTTCTTTGTTTTTACATTTTATTATCCTTTATTTACATTTGTATACTTTTCAATTTCTTATCCTTTTTGCATTTACATACTTATAAGTGTTTTCATTTACCTAATTTGATAACTCCATTTCCTGTTTTTACTTAGATCTTTTATGGAAAACTTATTGAGATACAACTCAGTACTCCTATCGTTTATAACCACCGTATCATCATTTCTTGGACCGCCCGTAACGGTAAAGGAAGAGGTCCCGTAGAAAGACTGGACCCCTAGGTGAGGTCCAGAGAGCGTGACCGTCCACCTAAGAAATGGAGACTCGGTGATCCCCTCGGGATCCCAGTCCGATCTTATCCACTTTTTAACCACTGTCGGTTCCCACCTGAGGGTTCTCTCTTTCGTTCTCTTAAGGTCTTTTTGTAGATGAAGACGAAGGGATCACCGAACCTGTCATTTTTCGGACGGACGTTACATCCTTTGGACCCAAGTTAGGGACCTAATCCTTCTAGGGAACCTCTTTCTTTACTGTCGGGTGAGGTGATAGGAACGGACCTGTTAAGGTACCTGTCTCCTCGGACCACTCGAAGTCAGGCACCCTCACGTTTTCTCAGCCCCTCCTGACTCACTGATTGTGAAAGCGAAAGTGAAAAGACGAAGTAACTGATACGAATTCGGAAACTGATACATTTAGTGTTGTTTGACTTTTTAAGCCTTTCTCTACCTTTATGGTCTGGTGGACTGGACGGAGGATTCTTTAGACGCACGTTCAGTTCTTCGTTGTCAATCTTGGCCCGTACCTTGTTGTCTGACCAAGGTTTAGCCCTTTCTTCATACAGTTCCGATATATGACATGGGACGAATAAATTGAATATACTTCTCATGTAGTACTCTTTACGACCTGATCTACTTCGTGTTCGACCTTAGTTCTAACGGCCCTCTTTATAGTTATTGGAGTCTATACGTCTACTGTGGTGGGAATACCGTCTTTCACTTCTTCTTGTTTTCCCGGAGAACTACTTTTACTTTCTCCTCTCACTTTTTCGACCGAATTTTGAGTTGTAATTTTTTTGATTCTAGCACCGTAGGTCGGGATAGTGAAGTACCGTTTATCTTCCCCTTTGTTACCTTTATCACTGTCTGAAATAAAACCCCCCGAGGTTTTAGTGACGTCTACCACTGACGTCGGTACTTTAATTTTCTACGAACGAGGAACCTTCTTTTCGATACTGGTTGGATCTGTCGTATAATTTTTCGTCTCTGTAATGAAACGGTTGTTTCCAGGTAGATCAGTTCCGATACCAAAAAGGTCATCAGTACATACCTACACTTTCGACTCGTGGTTTCTTAACTACGAAAACTTGACACCACGACCTCTTCTGAAAACTCTCACGGAACCTGTCGTTCCTCTAGTTTGGTTAGTTAGACTTTCCTTTAGTCAGGACTTATCAGTAACCTTCGTGGCTGCGACTTCGACTTCAAAGTTATAAAACCGGTAGACTACGTTTCTTGACTGAGTTACCTTTTCTGGGACTACGACCCTTTCTAACTTCCGTCCTCCTCTTCCCCTTCTGTCTTCTACTTTACCGACCTTCTGTAGTGGCTGAGTTATCTGTACTCAAACTCGTTCGAGGTCCTCACTACTTCCTGTCCCTTCGGACCGCACGACGTTAGGTACCCCAGTGTCTCACCTTGAGTTGACTCACTGACTCGACTTGACTGACTTCACACCTGGTCAGTCTTTCACTTTCAGGATTCCCGACGTCTTTTACTCAGAAGCGTGTGAACTTTTGTATGGGGTAACCGATAGGTGTCTTTTCTAGTCTTTCTCGGGATTTTTCGTAGGTGACACCACGGCTCTCCTCCTCTTTCTCGTCTTCACGACCTCTCCGTCTTTCATACGACAGCGGTCCCGTGGAAACCTTTGGTCCGTTGACCCCCTTCCTCGTCTCCGTTTGAGATTCGGGTCTCTCTTCGACCTTACTGTCGATGTCCCCTCCCCTTCTTCAGGTGGGGGTTCTGGACCTCTTTGTTAGGTGCGGATTTCGTTTCGTAATCAGTTTTGTTGGCGTTGGTTGTGGGGTCGAGGTTCGATTGTTCGACCCTTATCATTTCTCGGAGTCTTGTGACTACCCTCCCTTCTCATCTTGATCTTGTAAGGCCGTTACAAGGGACTACGTGTCACGGTTCCCTTCTGGATTTGAGTCTTAAGTCGTCGATCTGGGAGTGGGGTTTGTTTTTTATATGGAATCTCGTGAAACATATGATTATCAATGGTTTCGTTTTTGATTCGAGTTTGGTCCGTCAGAGTAAGACCCGGTACTTTGTTTGGAGGTCTTTAATTTTTTTTTTTAAATTTTTGGTCTTTAGTGTGTTTTATACGAGAGTATAGACTTACCTTAATTTAACTTTTAGTTATTGTCCTATAGACCTTTTAGAGTTTTACTAACCTGTATTGAATCAAGATTTATTAGGTACCCAGGCTTTCCTTCGGAGTCCTTTTAGTTGTTTATGAATCTTGACTTCAGTTTACTTTTATTTTTATAGTTTTACATACCGTTCCTTTTTCTTCCTTCCTTTCTTCCTCCCCTACTCCCCTTCTGTTTCCCTTCCTTTCTTCCCTTCTCGTTTTTCTTTTTAATTTTTTCTACGCTAGAAACGTTTTCAGTATCCTTGGTTGGTCTTTCCCGAGGGTCTCCAATTTAATCTTATTGAACTCGTTATTTATTTACTGTTATAAAAGTACATACAAGTCAATACTGAGGTACCTGACAACGGGAGGTCTGAGGAGACAGGTAACCTAAAAGGTCTGTTCTTATGATTTCACCCATCAGTAAAGGAAGAGGTCCTCTAGAAAGACTGGGTCCGTAGTTTGAACGTAGAGGAGGTAACGTCCTTCTAAGAGAAGGTGATCGCGGTCGACCCTTCTGGGTTATGAAAGTGTAATACCCTATTGCTTATTTTATTTATAGGTACTCAAGAATAACAATCTTTATGAAAACCAGATATTAGGTTGTCAAAACGGTAAATAAAGATGAGTGCAACAGGACAAAAACGTTTAGAAGATACAGTTTAAATAAAGTTTTAAATTTCTTTTCGTTTTGTAGTAAATTTCTTAGTTGTTTCGAGTTTAATCAACAACCTTTACTCATTACTTTGTTTGTATGACGGGTATTCCGTCTACATCTCTCCATGATTTTTTCAACGTACAAGGATAGGGGTTGTAACGGGGTTGAAAGTAAGGTCAAGTCATCCAAAACCTTCATGAAGGGACTACTGAGACGTCCATTTCGTGGGAGGACGTTACGTCCTCTGTGTCTTCCCAAGTTAGGGACCCAGTCCTTCTAGGGTACCTCTTCTTCTACTGTTGGGTGAGGTGATAGGAACGGACCCTTTAGGGTACCTGTCTCCTCGGACCGCCCGACGTCAGGCTTCTCAGAGTTTCTCAGTCTGTCTTGAGACACTGATGCGTGTCATGTCGACTAGGTCTGTGACCATTTTAAAGTTTTTAGGTGTTCACAAAGACCCTCGGTGATCTTGTCAAAATAAGACTCCGGGTTGACACAGGAAACAAAGTCATTGAAGTGAACGATAAAATCTAACTGAGAAATTAATGAAGAGAAACCGGGGAGAGAAGTTTCAGGACAATCTTCTCGTCGATTCAACTCGAGTTCAATGGATACCGAACATTCGATAAGGGGTTTACTGTGGGAATCGGTATGGTTCATTACACTCGTCTGTACTAGTTACGGGAATAAATGACTCAGGTTCGAGCGAGACGAGCGGTGTCTTGTCTGGTTTCTTAGACTCTCTACTCCACAACTCCGTTCCTTTTACTGAAATAAGTCTTTCGGTCGACTGCCTCTTCTACCATCCAATCACGGAGTTTTATTGGTAGAATACCCCAGACTTACGGTCAAAGAAAATGTCTAGTTCTACCTCCTTCCACTCCTTCGTTACATTCTTCTGGTGATGAGAACGTTTGTAGAGGATCTTACCGTTCGGAGTCCGTCTCCTATACAATTAAAGAAGGAAAGACAGTAGGTGTCCACCTGTCCCAAGACTTGGTTTCGTGAAATCAGATTGTCAGTCTCCCCGTCCAAGGAAATTCGTTCGGTAATACATACTGACATTCTTTTTTCGTTACTTTTTGAGTTTCCTTGTCAAGGTTGTACCTCAGTCTTAGCCGAAGAAGAGACGTTGTGAAATCTCTCGGGGGGTTTCGAAACTGAATAGAGACTCAGGCATTCAAACCGGACCTCCCCACTGTTGTAGGATAAAACCATAATCTTTTTACATACCTTAGTCTTTCCTTTTCCACAAATTTGAAATTAGTCTGAAACGACTTCGTATCCAAAATCTAGGACCCTATTTTACCTGGACTGTACCAGGTCTACGAGATGATTCAAACAAGGTACAAGAAGAGTGTTATTACAGGTAGTGACGGGGGGGAGGATGTGTGTGTTCACCTAAATATGAGGAAAATACTACTCTCACGAAAGTAATTGGACGAGTCCCTGGGTATCTATGATACACCGTTTGTGTCCCAACTTCGGTCCAAAAGGATTGGGAGTTCGGGTTCTATTGACATGACATTAGTGTACGGTCGATTATACTCTGAAGTAAAATATCAAATACCAGTCCACCTATTTCACTAAACATAAACAAAGGGATGACGGTTTCGACCGAAGTGGACGAAAGAAAGGGGTACCACTCAGAAATGGAAATTTTGATTTCTGACTTGGGTAGGAGGGTATTTTGAGAGAGGAGTGTTTTCCTTAAAAGTAGGTAGAATGGCACTACTTGAGTAGGATTTCCACACTTATTTTCTTTTCCAAAAGGTGTTGGGCATGTTTTGGTCGGAACGAGGTGCATTAATACGTACTCAGAACCGTTGTTGATAAACAAAAGTTTCACCGTCACATGGAACTTAAGTAAGCCGTATCGTTTCGCAGGATCAGATTCGGAAGGACTACTTAATACAAGGGTAACTCAAAAAAAGGAGTTATTACAACTTAATCTAAATTTGACTTTTAAAGAGGTCAGTCGAATAAAAGAATATCGGACTTGACGTAGAGAGAAGACTGAGGAAACCAAGAAAAGTCTACTCTTAACGGGTAGATGGGTCAAGATGTAGTAAGAATCTAAACTTATTTTGGAAGTTTCGTACCCACTCGATTGTATCGTCATTTATGGAGTCTACATTCCTCTTCTTCGGTTCCATCTTTCTCGACGGTCGTCCTTTCGTTTCTCCCTCCCTCATCCGTCTTTAACAAACATCAATTAACGTCTAATTCAGACAGACTGTTCTTTTCTTTTGGGAAGAACTATATGAATGAGGGGGGAATCCTAGAATTGTGCTTCAGTACGTTGTAGAGAACTATCATTGACAGTTACTTATAACGATAACAGAACTCTATGTAATAAACTTTTAACCACATATCTTCATTATAAGGTCTTATTGAAAAATAAACCTACGAATAAGTAGTGTCGTTTGAGTAGTACGAAATTTGATTCCAATAATCGAGAGAAAGAGGGTAAAACGGAGGTCGGTAAAGAGAAAGAACCCAATGGAGAAGGACCCTTATTGGAGTGGTGAGAGTATAACTTGATCCCAAGTAGTTCAAATGGAGAAATTGTCCTCTATCTTCCGTTACCGATCTCTTCCGTTACCGTGGGGTGAGGTCATGAGAACGGACCTTTTAGGGTATCTGCCTCCTCGGACCATCCGACGTCAGGTACCCCAGAGCTTCTCAGTCTGTGTTGAGTCACTGAAGTGAAAGTGAAAAGTGAAAGTAGGTAACCTCTTCCTTTACCGTTGAGTGAGGTAACAAGAAAGGACCTCTTAGGGTCCCTGTCCGCTCGGACCACCCGACGGCAGATACCCCAGCGTGTCTCAGCCTGTACTGACTTCGCTGAATCGTCGTCGTCGTCGTCGTCTTCCGTTACCGTGGGGTGAGGTCATGAGAACGGACCCTTTAGGGTACCTGCCTCCTCGGACCATCCGACGTCAGGTACCCCAGCGATTCTCAGCCTGTGCTGACTCATTGAAGTGAAACTGAAAAGTGAAAGTACGTAACCTCTTCCTTTACCGTTGGGTGACGTCATAAGAACGGATCTCTTAGGGTCCCTACCCCCTCGGACCACTCGACGGCAGGTACCCCAGTGTGTCTCAACCTGTGCTGACTTCGCTGAATCGTCGTCGTCGTCGTCCCAGATAAGTCTCACTGACCCAAAATCTCAGTCTATTTGAATTCAAGGAAGAGACTAAGGTAGAGGACAACCAATGTACTGTGACTGGTTCAATAAAATTGGTTAAAGTCGAAGTCAAATGAGAGAAAATTATAGTCCTCGTATTTACAACCAGAACATCATAATGATACTCCTAATTTACTCTATTTCATGTGTCTTGTAGTTCGGACACATGACGTCCGACACTATGTATAATTCTCAGGTTTCATAAATCCAAGAATAATAATTTTTATCTTTTCTCCCCTAGAACTTTTGTAACGGACGAAGAAATGGGTTCGGTACCCCAATCATTCGGTCAAACTTTAATGTGGTTATTCGACGGTGTCTTGTCACTTTTGATGGTCTCTTTCCTGAGTTGTCTTTGTCATTCTTCTTGTGGTGAACGGAATATTGGTGATGTAAGACTAACTGGTCCTACTCTCCTCTTTGCTATTGTAATGGGTCTCGTCTTAAAGAGTTTCATCTTGCCCCTCCCGTTGATCGGTCAGTACTTCCCGGTTGATCACTTGGCACTTTCCGAGAGTCCCTTCACGTTACAGGTACGGTTTTCACAAAAATTAAAGTATAAAGTGATTTTCGAAACATAATCATTGGATGGTACACTCAATAATTTCTAATTATAATAAGTAATAAGTAAGAGTATTTATAAGAAATTATTTTACTCACGTAAATAAACAAATTATTACTGTGATTAAGTCATGAGATAATTTTACATGGTAGGTTTGAATTTAATATTTGAATCATGACACGTGTGAATACCTCAATTTTTACGGACATTAAGAACCTAAAAGTACCACCAGGTGACCAATTAGGATTTCCTTTAGTTGGGACTCATAAGTGACCTTCCTGACTACAACTTCGACTTCGAGGACATGGAACGGGTGGACTACACTTCTCGACTGAGTAACCTTTTCTGGGACTACGATCCTTTCTACCTCCCGCCCTCCTCTTCCTCCGTCGTCTCCTATTCTACCAACCTACTGCAGTGCCTGAGTTACCTGTACTTAGACTCGTTTGAGACCCCTTATCACTTCCTGTCTTCTCGGACCGCACGACGTCGGGTGCCCTAGAGTTTATCAAACTGTGCTATGTCGCTGACTTATCGTTGTTGAGACATTGATTGGGTGTTCTTAAAAACGGTTGATCAAACAGTCTAGGTCCTTGACTGTCTGACATAAGAGACTTTGTGAATTGAAAACTACGAATAAAGTGACTTAGTGGTTCGATTACAGAGGAGGAATGACATTTAATTTACAGAAGACCAAGAGAAATACACCGAGTATGACTTAACCTTTAATATTAACCGAAATAAGATTCGAGACCAGGACCCAGGTTCTCTGATGTTATGAAGTAGTAAATCCTGTCGCGGTAACAGACAATGACTTTTAATCCCTTAAATTTAATAAGGGTAAAAAAAAAAATTTTCGTTAAAAGAGTCCTTTTACCATTATATTCTTAAAAACAAATGAACGAAAAGTTTGAAATTTGAAAAATAAAACATAGTCCCATCTCAGTTAATGCTTCTTCCGTTACCGTAGGGTGAGGTCATGAGAACGGATCTTTTAGGGTACCTGTCTCCTCGGACCATCCGACGTCAGGTACCCCAGAGCTTCTCAGTCTGTGTTGACTCGCTGAAGTGAAAGTGAAAAGTGAAAGTACGTAACCTCTTCCTTTACCGTTGGGTGACGTCATAAGAACGGACTCTTAGGGTCCCTGCCCCCTCGGACCACCCGACGGCAGATACCCCAGCGTGTCTCAGTCTGTGCTGACTTCACTGAATCGTCGTCGTCGTCGTGTTACAACACTGTCAAAGTCCACTTGTCACCTTCCTGTGTCGGTATATGTATATGAGTATAGGTAAAAGGGGTTCGGGGGGAGGGTAGGTCCGACAGTGTATTGTAACTCGTCTCACGGTACACGATATGTCATCGAAAGACAATCAATAGTCAAAACTTATATCGTCACACATGTACTGGAAGGGTTTCTGGGATTGATAGGGAAGGGAGGCCGTTGGTATTCAAGTAAAGGATTTAGAAAAATTTTTAATCCTAAGAAATTCCCTGAAGGGACCACCAGGTCACCGATTGTAAGACACGAGGGTTACGACCCCCCGGGTCCAAGTTAGGGACCAGTCCTTTGATCTAGGGTATACGGTGTTGATTAAATAAATAAACCAAGTCGGTTTATTTATTTATTTATAAAAAATTTCATTTTTGATCCTAAGAAATTTTACTCTTAATTAATCGTGTGTTACGAAACACACGCACACCTGGTCCTTGTAATCACTCGTCTCGAAGGACCTCCTCCGGTTAGCAATCGGTTAAGAACTTAGCCGTCTTCGTAAATACTATTATTATATATACCAAAAACAAATCAACGATTCAATACAGGTTGAGAAAAAGTCGGGGTACCTGATATCTGGTGGTCCGAGGAGATAGGTAGCCTAAAGGGTCCGTTCTTATGACCTCGCCCAACGGTAAGGGAAGAGGTCCCCTAGAAAGGATCTCATACGATTTATTTAGTGGACGGGTGACGATGAATTGAACTGACGTTTAAAGTTCGACATGAAGGACGGTGATAGGTTGTAACTCGGATTAAGTCACACATTTACGCTGGGATTTTCTCTTTAATCAAGTCTTAAGTCGTAACGTAGTCGGGTTGACGGTCAAACTTATAATACGGAGTCCTTTATTAAACAGCATATAGGAAGATTTTCACGAAGATTTTGTTAAAAAGAAAGGAAGAAGACGACGATATTTTTACTTTTATTCTTTAAAGGATATACGGTCCACAATCTTTCTATTCTCATTTAATTCGTTGCACTTGTGTATGTGTGAGTTATGGGTAGAATTGAGAACGTTATCATAAGCGTAAAATCGTGTCAACTCACCCACTCTCCATGCCAAGTACACATTAAAGACAGAGTCAGACGACGAAGCTCAATACTGATAGTTGATTCAGTGTACGGAACCTCCAGTCAGAGGCCCTCTCTTCCCTTTCCGAAAGAAAGACCGAGGACCCGATGTGAAAGGTCCCTTCCTTTTTACGGAAGAGTAAAGTCAGGTACAGTCCGTCAGTGGAGAAAGACACAACCAGAACAGGTGTGATCTGCTACTTGGAGCGGTCCCGTCCCGACTTAAGGGACGTCTCTCTATTTCCTCTCTAACAGAGACCCTACAGGTACCACCAGGTCACCGATTCTGACACGAAGGTCACGTCTCCTGGGTCCAAAGTCGGGACCAACCCCCTTGATTCTAGGGTGTACCGTATGTCACACCGGTTTCTTTGGTTTATTCTCTCTCTCTCTCTGACCTAGTCCCCCGACTCTGCGGATGTGTCAAATGAACGGACGAATATAGTGAAAGAAAGGAACGGTTTCAGTTTGGAAATTGAAATTTCGAAAACCGAAATTCCGTCGGTATCACCTTACGAGAGATCAGATTGTAGTCGAAGCAAACGAAGTGAGGACTTTAGTCGTTTTGTCGGGGTTGTGAGAGGACAACACACACAGACACACCAATGACTTGTGTTATGTGAATCACACATTAGAAGTTTTGAGTGATGTAGACTATAGAGGTCAAATGGTCGTAAACCCCTTATTTACGGGAACTGTCGACACAAACTCGACCCAAAACTACTACTTGATCCGGTCTTACTCGGACGGAAACCCCATCCTGCACATCAGGGTAGACAAATTCCGACTACAACTTTTTGACTATTACTCACTGGTCTGAACTCATTACGGGACTATTGTTCTGACAAACCTTGTCGTTTATGGTGAAATTTTTTTGTATAACTCTATTTACTATAGAGGAACTTACGGACCAGATCATGAATCCCCGAACAAATGTAAAAAGGTTAATCTCACTAAGTAAGAACCAATATTGAAGGGACCACAGAGTCATCATTTCTTAGACGGACGTTAGGTTCTCTGCACCCAAGTCAGGGACCCAACCCTTCTAGTAGACCTCTTCCTTTACCGTTGGGTGAGGTTATAAGAAGGGACCCTTTAAGGTACCTGTCTCTTCGGACTACCCGATGTGAAGTACCCCAGAGTTTCTCTGAATCGTTTATTTGTTGTTATAAAGAACCAATGTAATCACCGTTCCTTTTTTTCCTGTTGTAAAATTTTTCTTCTCAATTAGAAGGTCCCATTTCTATAAAATTCATATTTGTTACTAAAACCCCCGTTCTCATTTATGCATTAGTGAAAGAGAGATTAAAGTTACAACTTTATGACTACTAGTACTTTATGTCAAGTTCTTGTCTCTTTTTCCTTCCAACCTTCCTGGCTTCATCGAAACGTTAGAAAGTGGAAATGACCCCTCAGAAAAAAAGGAGTTATGATATCGACATATCTCACGGACTACTTGATACCTTACTCCAAGTGCTGTAACATGTCCTCTGTCCCTAGTTCTGGTAAGGGTACCTTTTCTTTACGTTTTTTCGTTTTACCGACAGACTCCTTCGGAATGTTTATCGACACTTTTCTTCTCTCCACTTTTCGTTTCCTCTTTTCCTTTCTATATTCGTAGACTTACGTCTCAAGGTTTCTTATCGTTCTTCTCTATTCTTTCGGAAGAAGTCACTAGTTACGTTTCTTTATCTCCTTTTGTTGTCTTACTCTTTCTGATCTCTAGAGAAGTTCTTTTAATCTCTATTGTTCCCTTGTACAGTACGTTTTTACCCGAGCTATTCCCTGTCTTTACCATACCTGGATTGTCTTCGTCTTCTATAATTCTTCTCCACCGTTCTTATGTGCCTTCTTGACATGTTTTTTCTAGAAGTACTAGGTCTATTAGTACTACTACACTAATGATTAGATCTCGGTCTGTAGAACCTTACACTTCAGTTCACCCGGAATCTTTCGTAGTGATGTTTGTTTCGATCACCTCCACTACCTTAAGGTCAACTCGATAAAGTTTAGGACTTTCTACTACGACACTTTCACGACGTGAGTTATACGGTCGTTTATACCTTTTGAGTCGTCACCGGTGTCCTGACCTTTTCCAGTCAAAAGTAAGGTCAAGGTTTCTTTCCGTTACGGTTTCTTACGAGTTTGATGACGTGTTAACGTGAGTAGAGTGTACGATCATTTCATTACGAGTTTTAAGAGGTTCGGTCCGAAGTCGTTATACACTTGGCACTTGAGGGACTACAAGTCCGACCAAAATCTTTTCCGTCTCCTTGGTCTCTAGTTTAACGGTTGTAGGCGACCTAGTAGCTCTTTCGTTCTCTCAAGGTCTTTTAGTAGATAAAGACGAAACAACTGATACGGTTTCGGAAACTGACACACCTAGTGTTATTTGACACCCTTTAAGACTTTCTCTACCCTTATGGTCTGGTGGACTGGACGGAGAACTCTTTAGACACACGTCCAGTCCTTCGTTGTCAATCTTGACCTGTACCTTGTTGTCTGACCAAGGTTTATCCTTTTCCTCATGCAGTTCCGACATATGACAGTGGGACGAATAAATTGAAGATAAGTCTCATGTAGTACTCTTTGCGACCTGACCTTCTTTGTGTTCGACCTTAGTTCTAACGACCCTCTTTATAGTTATTGGAGTCTATACGTCTACTATGGTGGGAATACCGTCTTTCCCTTCTCCTTGAGTTTTCGTAGAACTACTTTCACTTTCTCCTCTCACTTTTTCGACCGAATTTCGAGTTGTAAGTCTTTTGCTTCTAGTACCGTAGACCAGGGTAGTGAAGTACCCTTTATCTACCCCTTTGTCAGCTTTGTCACAGTCTGAAATAGAAAAACCCGAGGTTTTAGTGACGTCTACCACTAACGTCGGTACTTTAATTTTTTGTGAATGAGGAACCTTCTTTTCAATACTGGTTGGATCTATCATATAAGTTTTCGTCTCTGTAATGAAACGGCTGATTCCAGACAGATCAGTTCCGATACCAAAAAGGACACCAGTACATACCTACACTCTCAACCTGACACTTCTTCCAACTCGTGGCTTCTTAACTACGAAAACTTCACACCAAGCCTCTTCTGAGTACTCTCAGAGAACCTGACGTTCCTCTAGGTTGGTCAGGTAAGACTTCCTCTAGTTGGGACCCTAAAGAAACCTTCCTTACTACGATTTCGACTTTGAGGTCATAAAACCGGTGGAGTACGCTTCTCAACTGAGTAACCTTTTCTGAGACTACGACTCTCCCTAACCCCCGTCCTCCTCTTCCCCTACTGGGTCCTACTCTACCGACCTACCGTAGTGACTGAGCTACCTGCACTCAGACTCACTTCAGGCCCTCTACCACTACCTGTCCCTCCGGACCGCACGACGTTAAGTACCCCAGCGTTTCTCGGTCTGTGCTGACTCGCTGGCTTGACTTGACTATCGACATAACCTCTTCCGTTACCGTAGGGTGAGGTCATGAGAACGGACCTTTTAGGGTACCTGCCTCCTCGGACCATCCGACGTCAGGTACCCCAGCTCTTTCTCAGGCTGTGCCGACTCGTTGAAGTAAAAGTGAAAAGTGAAAGTACGTAACCTCTTCCTTTACCGTTAGGTGAGGTCACAAGAACGGACCTCTTAGGGTCCCTACCCCCTCGGACCACCCGACGGCAGATACACCAACGTGTCTCAACCTGTGTTGACTTAACCGAATCGTCGTCGTCGTCGTCGTCATATCGACATAATAATTTTTACATCTTACTTTTAGGTGTACATGATTCTGTACGAGTAATAACGTGTGTCGTTGGGTCTAAACTTCTCTTTTTAATTATTTTTGGTTAAAACTGTGTCTTTATCTTACTATTAATCTTGAACAAAGAGAGTCATCAGTCAATATAAAAATGGTCGGAATCTTTACTGTTCCCTTTTCAGGTTTTAGTTGAATTGGTTCATTAACTACCCTTACAGAAAATTTCTAGTGACATCAAGTTAGTGAGTCAGCACAGACTGAGAAACGCTGGGGTACCTGACATCGCACGGTCAGGAGGGACAGGTAGTGGTTGAGGGTCTCGAAGGAGTTTGAGTACAGGAAACTCGACCGCTACGGTAGGTTGGTAGAGTAGGAGACAGTAGGGGAAGCAGAGGACGGAAGTTAGAAAGGGTTGTAGTCCCAGAAAAGATTACTCAGTCAAGAAACGGAGTCCACCGGTCTCATGACCTCAAAGTCGATGTCGTCACTTAAATTTGAAAGACGTGTGTTAAAATTGACATCACGACAAAAAGGGGTTGTAAAGGTTTTAGACACCGAAACTCGGACCGGGGAAAAACAGTCAGATGGTATCGTGTTGAATTACTTCCCTTCTACTCTTGGTGACGAGGGACTTGATATAAAATCCTCAAAGATTGTGTCCCGGACAATAAAATAAATCAGTACAGACTGAGAAAATGTTGGGGCCCCTGACATCAAGGAGACAGTTCGTTCTTATAACCTCGTCCAACGGTAAAGGAGGAGGTCCTGACCCGCAAGGATCATTTATTACCGAGTCACTATTTCTTAGACGGACTGTTACGTCCTCTGTGTTCTCTACGTCAAAGGTTGGGACCCAGCCCTTCCAGGGGACCTCTTCCTTTATCCTCGGGTGAGGTCATAAGAACGGACCCTTAGGAGACCTGTCTCCTGGGACCACCCGAGGTCAGGTACCCCAATGTTTCTCAGCCTGTCCTGAGTCATTGATTTGTTGTTGTTTTGGTCACGGACTCATACACGAGTCATAGAATCATGATTGTGAGTCAAATCTTTGGAGAAACTTCGAAACTCAATCCTGGTAGTTATATTATTAAACTGTCGTGTAAATGGGGAAACATTATTTTACACTAGGAAAAAACCCATTAAGAATCGTAATTGGGGGTGTTTTTTTGTTTTGTGTGTGTTCTCCTAAGTTTATAGAGGTTGTATTCAAAATCGAGTTTCTACGAACAAAAGAATATGTATAAATTTTTAAAATTATAGGTAATCGGAGTATTTAAAGTGGTAATAGTAAAGTAAATAGTAATTAGAGTATACTTATGGTTCCTAATTCCGTAACTTCATATATTTAGTCAAACTTTAGTAGACACAGTTGTCTGAGATCGATTTTGGTCAATTTACATTAAAAACGAAAGACTTCTCAGGTACCTGATACTTTTTATTTAATCAGTAATTCTGTATGTTCTACAACACCGACTCTCTTTTCAAAGGTTGGTTTTTGTGAGACTATCGTTTGTTTGGATCGTTTGTTTAAGTGCCAAAGGTTTCCCCTCTCCTCTCCGCCCCTATTTAATCTTCAAAGCCTACTTATCTATATGTGATAACATATATATTTATTTGTTCCCGAGTGACATGTCGTTGTCCCTTGATAGAGGTTTGAGAACATTTTTGGATTATCTTTTCTTAGACTTTTGGGACTTAGTGAAACGACGTGTGGAGTTTTATCGTGTTGTAACATCTAGTTAGGAAGTTAAACCTTTTTTTACTTTGTGACTATTTAATTCTTCATTTATTACTGTCCCTGACACTGTGTCACATCTCTTCTTGTTCTACTGTTGTCACTGGGTGGTGGGTCTAGGCAATGTTACTCGGTTTTGTCTTCTTCTTTTCTTAGTGTGTTAATTTCGTAAGTACTGATGTAAGACTGTATATACAGGTGTTATCGTAGATACCATGTCTTCCGTGTTGGGTTTAAAAAGATAAACGAAGAATTTTATCCACGTAACAATTTTGACGAGTCTTAACTCAAGTAAATCATTTCGTTTTTCAGGTGAACTGACAACTTTGTCCACGGCCGTTAGCGGATCTGATTATTTTAATCAGTCGACATTTTTGATGCCGTTCACAATTTGCTAGTGAATTTCGAGATTATAACAGTACCTTATTATTACTACGGTAACCTTCAGTTGTGTTCCCGACACGTGACTACATCCAATGACTCTTTCGTGAGAAACAACAACCATCGAACGAGTTTCAATTCGTTTTAGTCGTTAACGTCCGAGTCCCGGTCTCAGGTCCTACGGGTCTCCAGACACAATGCGACTTACTGGGGAGAAGAGTAGGCACGGAAGGTAAATAAACTCTTATGACCCCTATAGATCGATTTACAGTGAAGGAGATCCTTCTGAAGGGACTTAAGAGGGTCGAGACTTTCAAGTGAGAACGGAGGGAAAGGACACGAAACAACGTGTTTAGGGTCGTCGAAACCGTACGTTCTGTTTCTGACTGAGAAGCATAAACTTAAGGGTCGGAAAGTCCTTAATTGGTACTGTCACACACAATCAGCGAGTCAGGAATGCAAACTGGTTGGTGGGGTTTAGTCAGTACCTCTCAAGGAATTTCAGAGGAGGTGCAGGAATTGTTAAATGAGAAAATCCTACAGACACACACATATTTTTAAATTTAGATAAATCGGAGTATTTTACGTTTCAATAAAACTTACAATTCTGAATCATGGTCCCTGAAGGGACCACCAGATAACCATTCTTAGACGGAACGTTACGTCTCCTACCCCTTGAATTCTAGGACCAACCCCTAGAAATCTAGGGTGCACGGTGGCTTGTTGATTCGGACGCAAAATATTCTCTCAGGGACCTGACGTTCCTTTCTAGGGTGTACTGTACTGTTTCTAGAACACACGATGTTGATTATGGACTACGTCAGTTTATTTATTCATTTATAAAAAATTTTTCTTCTGTCATAGTATAATTAAGGTAAGATCCTCGGAGGACGTCGGACCTTATTTGTGAGACCGGTTGGGTAGAAAACGGTCCTTACGTCCCGACTCTGGTTGGGTTTTACAATCAGCGAGTCAGCACAAGTTGAGAAAAACTGGGGTACCTGACATCGGGTGGTCCGAGGAGACAGGTACTCCTAAGAGATCCGTTCTTTTGACCTCACCCATCGGTAAAGGAAGAGGACCCCTAGAAGGGTTGGGTCCCTGGATTGGGTCCAGAGGGCTCAACGTCCGTCAAAGGAATGACAGACTCGGTGGTCCCTTTAGATCCCCGATTTGGTTTCAGGACCAAATGAGGTCAGGGCTGTCTTTTCAACGGTAAGGTCCACCTACACCCATACACAAGAGTCTTTTTTTCATTGTAAGAATCAAGGAAAAGAAAAGTAAAAAAAAAAGGAAAAACACAGAACCAAGAATAAATGTCCCACTTTTGTAACAATTTAAAGACACGTTAAGAAATAGAATCAAAAGAGAACGACAGACTTGTTTAGTGGTCCTTAAATTTCCTATGTGTAAATAGTAAAGAGACACCCATCCAGTGTTCCGGGTCACCCGAATCAACCACAACGTCGAGGTCCGAAGTGTCTCGCCTTCAGTTCCACAGGTCCCGGATACAATGAAAAGTCTCCAAGTTCTCTACTTAGACGAGGGTCCGAGTGAGTCCACAACCGACATCGTGACTCCAGACACCCACAGTTCCCCGGAGGGGTACGAGACTTCGAATGTCGGGGAAGGAGGTAGACTTTCGGGAGTTTCAGGGAGTGGGTGAACCTTAGAGAGAGTAGACGGGGGACGGGGGTTGAGACTGGGAGACGGAAGGAGAAACAGTAAATTCTAAAGTACCCTAATGTGACTCAGGTTTTGGCATTTGGGTCTATTAGACTGATAAAATTCCAATCGACTAATCATTGGAATTGAGGTAGACTCTTCAGGAAAGTGTCCTCATCGATTTAATTGTAAACTGACTTACTGGCCTCCTGACCTTAACAACTGGGAGTTTCACATTTGTACTCTTACCAAGGAACTGGTCTTCAATTGGTCGTCAAGTCTTACGAACGTCCTGAAGGGACCACCAAGTCACCAGCCCCGAGACGTGAAGGTGACGTCACCCGTGCCCAAGCTCTGGACCAGTCCCTTTATCCTAGGGTGTACGGTGTGTCGTGTCGGTTTTTTTAAATTTTCCTTTTCTTTTTGGATCATTGAGAAATTTTCTTTTTCCTTACGAACATACAAAAGTAAAAAAATGTACTGTAAGACGTAAAAGGTCGAATGATCGACACCATGGATAATCGTTATTTATGGAACTTTGATCCCTAAATCAATATTAAGATTATTTTTCTACGAAACTGGTCTCTCATCCAATGACGGATGTTGAAGGGAAATATTCATTCACATGGTTGACTTAACTTACTATATTTCATATAGTTATACATATAATTAAAGACCTTAAAAAATGAGAGTTATTTTGACCGATAATTTTATTAAAGTTGTAGTATTAATTTAAAACGAAGTCTAAAATTTAAAAATAAAAAAAAATGAACCTCCTATTAACGAAATGTTATAAACTAACCAAAGACGGTATGTAGTTGTACTTGGTCGGTATTCATACGGACACAGGGGAGAGAGAACTTGGAAGGAGTGTGGAAGGCGAAGTGGGGTGGAGACCTCCAATAGTGTCTCGCGGCCTAAACTTGAGGGACAGTACGTCGTTTAAAGGTGACCGATGGAGTGTATACCATTAGACATACAAAGTCACGATGAAAGTTAGGCAGGGTAGAAGAAGACGGGTGACGAAGTGCAAGATACACGTTACCCCTTTCTGGAACCATGTGTCGGAGATCCACAGATTACGGATTTCATAAGGTCTTTCTGTTACAGCTAGAAAGAGTTTTTGGAGGGGTCAATGAGACAACGCAGTCTGAGAGTCGCAACTACAAAGGCGAGGAGACTGTAAAGGTGACTTCGTTGGTTTCCGGTAAAGGAGAACCAGACAGTTGTCACCTTTAACTTTTGTCGACGAGTGGTCACGACACCTATCATCCATGAGAGACACGTGACCCAGTGGTCCAGAAGTCCCAGTGGAGGTTATGGACCTCTCCAGTGTCTCCTCCTCTCAAAACTTAAACTTTCCCCTGAAGTAGTAACAGGTCAGGTTAAAGGTGGGTTCCGTCCCCAAGGTAGACATTGAAGGTAGAAGGTCGGTAGGACCCGGAGACGTGTTTGTGAAGGTCTTGTCCTTTAAGTGGTAGGGGTTTCGGTGTATAAAGATCAAAGTTTAAGAACTTAACAATCTTTACACTAAAAATATAAATTCACCTTAGACTGACGCCAAAGATGTCCTGGACTACTCTTAAGTAAGTGTGGAAAAGAAAAGACGCCTTCGAATGGACATACTCCTAGAGGGGACCACCGAGTCACTTTTTCTTAGACGGACGTTACACCCTCTGGGTCCAAGCTAGGGACCCAACCTTTCTGGGAGACCTCTTCCTTTACCGATGGGTGAGGTCATAAGAACGGACTTCTTAGGGTACCTGTCTCCTCGGACTACCCGATGTCAGGTACCCAGTGTTTCTCATCAAGTTCTAACTCGTTGATTGTGAAAGTGTGAAAGTAGACATTCTTCACTGAAGAGGACAAGGGGATTTACCAAATAGACTCAAATTTGAAATAGAAAAGAAATACACTTCGTCAAATATAAGTAGAATAGTAGGTAAAGTAATTAAAGACGTATGATAAAACACTTACAGGGAGAAAATTTTTTAATAAGTTTATTATTTTATTCATTGGATGTCAAGATCCGTTTTTATACAAACTTTGAATGTTTTTCTTGTGAATCATTTTATTCATTCTATATAAAGGTAAGAATATTTAAGAATATCTAAATTTTAGATAAAGTAAATCCCAACGTATATATCTCTTATATTAATATTCCTTTTCGGTCATTTCCAATAATATTTTCAGTAGTGTCGTGAAGTCGGTCAGTCAGTCAAGTCAGCGAGTCAACACAGGCTGAGAAACGCAGGGGTACTTAGCGTCGTGCGGTCCGGAGGGACAGGTAGTGGTAGAGGGCCTCAAGGGAGTCTAAGTACAGGTAGCTCAGGTACTACAGTAGGTCGGTAGAGTAGGACCCAGTAGGGGAAGAGGAGGACGGGGGTTAGGGAGAGTCGTAGTCTCAGAAAAGGTTACTCAGTTGAGAAACGTACTCCACCGGTTTCATGACCTCGAAGTCGAAATCGTAGTAAGGAAGGTTTCTTTAGGGTCCCAACTAGAGGAAGTCTTACCTGACCAACCTAGAGGAACGTCAGGTTCCCTGAGAGTACTCAGAAGAGGTTGTGGTGTCAAGTTTGTGTAGTTAAGAAGCCACGAGTCGGAAGAAGTGTCAGGTTGAGAGTGTAGGTATGTACTGGTGTCCTTTTTGGTATCGGAACTGATCTGCCTGGAATCAGCCGTTTCATTATAGAGACGAAAACTTATATGATAGATCCAACCAGTATTGAAACGAAGGTTCCTCATTGGCAGAAAATTAAAGTACCGACGTCAGTGGTAGACGTCACTAAAACCTCGGGGTTTTTTATTTCAGACTGTGACAAAGCTGACAAAGAGGTAGATAAAGGGTACTTCACTACCCTGGTCTACGGTACTAGAAGCAAAAGACTTACAACTCGAAATTCGGTTGAAAAAGCGAGAGGAGAAAGTGAAAGTAGTTCTCCGAAAAATCAAGGAGAAGTGAAAGACGGTATTCCCACCACAGTAGACGTATAGACTCCAATAACTATAAAGAGGGCCGTTAGAACTAAGGTCGAACACAAAGAAGGTCGGGTCTCAAAGAGTACTACATGAGACGTGTCTTCAATTTATTCGTCCCAGTGTCATATGTCGGAACTACATGAGGAAAAGGATAAACCTTGGTCAGACAACAAGGTACAGGTCAAGATTGACAACGAAGGACTGGACGTATGTCCAAAGAGTTCTCCGTCCAGTCCACCAGACCATAAGGGTAGAGAAAGTCTTAACAGGTGTCAAATAACACTAGGTGTGTCAGTTTCCGAAACCGTATCAGTTATTTCGTCTTTATCTACAAAAAGACCTTGAGAGAACGAAAAAGGTACTAGGTCGCCTACAACCGTTAAACTAGAGACCAAGGAGACGGAAAAGATTTTGGTCGGACTTGTAGTCCCTCAAGTGCCAAGTGCATAACGACTTCAATGAAGAACTCTTTGTTACCTCCATACTAAGTCTTCCGGAACCCGACCCAAATGTCCTGTAAAACCTCATAGTCGTCACAAGATAAAGAAAGAAAAAAATTAAAAAAAATTACACTTAGTAAAAATTTCAGAAATAACTTATACAATGTTATAACGAAGACCCCTAAAAATACAAAACCAAAAAACCGGCTCTCCGAATACCTTAGAATTTTAAGGGTTGGTCCTTAGCTTGGACTTGGGAGACGTAACCTTCTACTTCAGAATTTGGGAAATTACGTTATCACTACATTATCCGTTTTTTTTTTTTTTAATTTATAGGTTTCAATCTGACTCAACAAATACTACATACATACATAACTATCTTTCTTTAGTACTAAAAAAACGACTTATATTTTTTTATTCTAAGTTTAGACAGACTAATGTAAAAACCTTACATTAGTCTCCAGACTTCACTTCCCTTCACTTTCAGTCAGTCAGCACAGGTTGAGAAACGTTGTGGTACCTAACATCGGACGGTCCGAGGAGACAGGTACCCTAAGAGATCCGTTCTTATGACCTCACCCAACAGTAAAGGAAGAGGTTCCGTAGAACGGTTGGGTCCATAGTTTGGACCAAGAGGACGTAAGGTCCGTCTAAGAAATGGTAGACTCGGTGGTCCCTTTGGGTCTCAAATTATACAAAATAAAAATAAAAGAAGCAGAAACAGTAGAGACGTAAAAAGATGTTACTATTCACATAACATGATAAAAAATTAAATTTCTAATAATTTTTATTTTTATATTACCTGGAGTATCCGTATTATGAGATTCACACGACACCTAAGACCCCTGAGTTTAAGATGTACCTCAGACACACGTCGGTCAAACCGTGTCTGAAACATCTTCGTTGGTATCCTGGGACACACTTTTTTCTTTATCGTCCCTAAAGGAACCATCGGGTCACCGATTCTGCACGAAGACTACGTCCCTTGGACCTGAGTTAAGGACCAGTCCCTTGATCTAGACTGAACGACATTAGTTCTCAAGTGTACGACGTTGATTCTGGACCGTATCAGTTCATTTATTTATTTATAAAAAATTTTTCTTCTTATTCTTTACTCTTACCAGTTCACTTTATGTTCTAGTCGACTTAAGTTTGGCGTAGAAAAATTTGAATCCGAAAATTTTAGTTTCAGTAACTTGTCGTATTTCTCAGTTCTTCTGAACAGTTTCGACAATCTTCTTTTCGTTCATGGTCCGAGGAAGTAAGGGGATAAAAGGTCAGGGGTCTACCTTGTTGAGGTCCCGAAAGACGATTGAGAATACCATGCACGGAGGGACAAGATTTGTCGTCCACGCACACCGAAGTACAACAGTAAACTTCCAAATAGATAGTTGAAAGGTGGTGGTTTCCATTTCTACATAGAGAAAAGTGATACTGTGTGCACGTGTAAGGACAGGAGGGCTGGAGTGTTTTGGTGTCAAAACCAAATATTTGTAGATCACAAGTGTAGTGGTACCGTTCGTGTGTTGTGTCGACTCAGTACATCATAAGTAGTGACTCTTCCGAAACCTCAATTAGTAACGAAAAGAAACAAACGAACCAAAAGATATAAGAATAGAAGAGGTCAGCGTATTTGGGGTTTGAGTAGGGGGTAACCTAGTTGGAGGAGAGTTAAGTAAGCTACGTAAGAGATAACTAACCCAATTGTTAAAAAAAAAAAAATTCTTTAGAAAGAGTCTCGAGGATTGACAGAGAAGAGTCTGGATGGAGGAGCGCGTTTGTAGAAAACAGTATAACCCATAAGGAAAATAGAGAGAAAACACAACTAGACACAGGACCTAGGGTACTGTAAGAGGAAGAACTTTACAAAGGAGGGTATAAAACCACCCTGTGTAGGGACACATCGAACGATTTGTCTCGACGTACCTTTCAGTAAAGAAAACTCTAAAGTTTACAGGAGTATCAGAAATAAGATGGAAAAGTGAATTAACTACCAAAGACATTCATATCTTCGACTTTAATAAAGGGATGTCGCAAACCTTTCGTAACGAGACGAGAAAGGGGTAAGGTCACGACGTTACTTATTCAGACTATAGTCAATCTAAGAACTTAAAAACGTACATCAGAACTCAAGAAGTCAAAACCTTCTCAGAATTTAGGGAAGAAATCATTAAAAAGACGGAGATAAAAGTATACAGAAAAGGGGACTCTGGAGAGAATAACTTTACGACTTTGAAAGTCTTCTCAGAATTAAAGAAATAGAAAAGATAGGTATGAAACAGAAAACGAGACGAAAAACTCTTAAAACAAGTAGATGGTTTGTAAGATAACTCCAAAGGTAAAGACGACAATATTAAAATTAAAGGTTCTCGTGAATAACACTAGACGTTTACGAGAAAAAAACCATTGTAGGGTAAGAATCGAGTAGTTACTTTACCGACGGGAATAGAGACTATTAAGTCAAAGCAAAGTAAAATGAAAAAAATGTAAAATGTAAAAGGAAGAAAAACATAACAGAAACAAAGAAGGTTTGACGAAAAGAAAGGGACGAGAACAAAACTAGAGAATAAAAGACACTAAGAACCGACTCATGGTTTTTCGACTAACCTTCGAGATTTTTCACCTGTCCCGAACAGTTAATACCCACAGTGGCATCCCGGTAGACTTACTTGGTAGATCAACCTCTTCGAGGTCACAAGTATGGAAATCCAGAAAAAAGGATCCCAATAAACCGAACTGTCTCTTCTTAAAACATTCGAGACGGATTTTGGTTCACTCTGGGACGCCCCGAGGACCCGTACCTTCGAAGTGGTTCACGGGGTAAAGAACAAACATCCCTTGAATAAGGTTGGAGATAGTGGAAGGGACTCAAGGTTTCCCGTCTAAACTTGTTGACGATTAGTCCCTTCCCTCTTCTACGTCTCTGTTCCCTCCTTGTCGATTCCTTGTTCTGTCAGAACCCTGTCCAGGATCAGGATGGAGTTCCCTATGTGTCTTGTCATACAAACTCGAGAAACACTCTTACACTCGAGTCAGTACAGGTTGAAAAAATTGGGATACCTGACGTCGGACGGTCCGAGGAGACAGGTACCCTAAGAGGTCCGTTCTTATGACCTTGCCCAACGGTAAAGGAGGAGGTCCCTAGAAGAGTTGGGTCCCTGGATGTGACAGAGTACGTTGAGGACGGAACCGTCCGTCTAAGAAATGGTGACATGGTGAACCCTTCGGGTGACAATGTTTTGAGGAGTGGTTAGGAAGGTCCAACCCTATGTTTCAAAAACTCCCGTACTCAGGACACAAGGGGAAACGGACCGTTTCGTTATTTCAAAAAGAAAAGATAAAGAGGGTTTTGAAGAGAGTTCTAAGACAACCCGTGACCATGTGTCTCCGGTTCAAAAATCGTAGTACGGATCTTACTTCTCCGGTCGTAGGATCCGGATCGATCCCTTTCTTCTGAACCACTATTCCCCTAGAGTGACAGTTATACACGTGTGACAGTGTATTAGGAGGACAAAAGTTATGTCTTAGGGTCGAAAGTCGAGATAGTTCTCAGGAGGTCCAGTCGGTCTCTAAGTCCTCAAATGGACGGGGTCTCTGATTATAGATCGGAAAGGGTTTCCTCCTGTTTTGGCCCTCATGGTTAAAGAATTTTTAAGTAGAAAGTCTAAGATCAAGGGGAAAGGAGGTAGAAGGTCCCCGTGAAACACGAAGGTTGAGAGTCGGAACTCCTAAATTACGTCGGTCTACGAAGGGTCCAAAGGGTTCTGGTCAACTCTAAGTCGAAAGAATTCGGTTCAGGTGACTTGGTTATTGGTAAGTAGGTAGACAAAAGATCGAAAGGTCGACAGGAGAAGAGAGGAAAAAAGAACGAGGACTGTTTTGTATATATATATATATATATATATACGAAAATATATATATATATACGAATTTACATATGTATATATAAATTTATTAGGTTAATTGACACCTGAACCGTACACGTACCTATCTATTCACACAGATTAAACGGTAGAAAAATTTCCCCCTATTGGAAAAATTTAAAAAAAATAATAAATAAATAAAACCCGACGTGACCCAGAAGTGACGACGGGTGTCCAAAAGAGATGAACGTCGCTCACCCCGAAGAAAGATCCACGTCTCGTGTCCGAGATTCCCTACCCAAAGTCGTCGACGTCGTACACTCGATTCGACGGGGACCCGTACATCTTAGAAGGTCCTGGTCCCTAGTTTGGGCACAGGAGACGTAACCGTCCGTCTAAGAATTAGTGACCTGGTGGTCCCCTCAGGAGATTAAACGGTAGAATTAACTTTGATGAGTATCCGAAACAGTATATTTGAAGAGAGTACCGTTCACAAAGGTATAAAATATGTAAGGTTATATAAGGAATTTTTTTTTTCATCGGAACGTATGTAAGTATAAAATCAGAACACGAAAAACGAGTGAAAAGTACGAAAGTTCCATTAAATTTCTGAGTTGGTACGTCATCTTTACTACAATTGTTACTCTCGATGATAAAATATACGTAGGTCGTGAGGTGAGTTAGTTTCATCATATCTAGGGAGTATCAAGACACAAGAGACGTGTAGACTATTGGTGTAAGAAACAGAAGTAAATTCAGTGTGTAAACCTTTGATGTCGGTACCGGGGTTGGACCGGGCGACGGACAAAAACATCTAACAAAATACCCTCGAGTAGACAGATGTATAACAGACTCAACTTATCAACGTTGACTCTCGTATACTAGACATTTCGGATTTTGTGAATGAAGAACCGAAACTATCTACTTCAAACGGTTGGGGACGAAGTTCAATGACTCTTGTGTATAATTTACACACACACACACACACACACGTACACGTGTGTGAAAGTCAATACAGGTGGAGAAAGGGCCCGAGGAGACAGGTACCCTAAAGGGTCGTTCTTATGACCTCACCCAACGGTAAAAGAGGGAAGGACTCGGTCCCTCGGTTGAGTTCAGAGGACGTAACCGTCTGCCGAAGAAATCGTGATCACGATGGACCTTTCGGGTTTTCATATGTATGTCTTCTTTTTTTTTTCAAATCTTCATGTACATATGAATCCACCTCCTTAATACCCACTAAAAATGAGGGAAATAAAACGAGAAGACATAGTAGAGTATAAAGATAATGATGTATATTACAGTCACTAATTTTTTTTCGAATTTTCATAGATAAGTAATTTTTTCCTTTTACCGGTACATATATGAAAAGAGGATGTTGTCTCATTAAAAGAATAGAAACGTACTCTCGTTCCTGTCCGAGTAAGTAGAGAATTGAGGGAATTACGTCGAGAGAGAAATCTCGGGTCGTCGGGGAGGATGGACCACTTGACTTAACTTTACAATGTAAGTGAAACCAAAGGTTGGTATGGATAACGGACCGGACGTCAGAGAACTCTTAGTAAATCTCGAAAGAGACAGTTACAAGTAAAAGAATTGATGACAAGAGGTGGATCAAAAAGATCGAGTCACTTTTTAGTCTCTACCCCTCTTTGAATTTACTAATTTTTTCTAAAATGTGTCCTTGATAACGTTCCCTCCTTTTCTTTAGAGTCAAATCTTGATCCGAGTTGAGGTTACCGTTGTTCCTTTTCACCCCTAAATGTCGGTTCTTCGTCCCACTCCTACTGATTCTGCTTTGTAGGTCTCACTTCCCCGGAGATTGATTTGGAAGGACTGCCATAACGACGTCTTCCGTCTGGGTCCCCTAGTGTATAGTGGCCTTAAACTAGTCTATGTTTCCATCACCTAAGAGTGAGTTGACTGAATCGGCCTAAGAATGAGAGCCAGAGTTCTGTCGGATCTCCTTTTTCTCAAGTCTCCTCGAACTGAGTCCACAGAAAAGAGGAGGGTGAGCTTTAAAGTCCACAAACTGGACTCAACCGTCCGGGAGGCAGGGACATCCCGTAGGGATCACCGAGTCACCATGTCTTAGGTGAACGATTACGTCCTCTGAGTCCAAACTAGGGACCGAGTCCTTCTAGGGGACCTCTTCCTTTACTTTTAGGACTCCTGTCTCCTCGAACCGTGGGATGTCAGGTACCCCAGTGTTTCTCAGTCTGTGCTGAATCACTGATTTGGTGGTGGTGGCGATAGCGATAGAAGGGATATTCTAGGTACGTCCTTAGGGACCTCCTCCAGGGACCAACGGTACTGTTGGAGGAGGGTCTCGTCCCGGTAACGGGAAGGACCCGGGACTCGGACGAAGGACGACTACTCTCCCGGAGGGGAAGGGGTGGGGGTCGTGTTCCTCGTAGTGAACACGTCAAGGGAGGAGGACCAGGGAAGTGAAACGCTTTAGAAAAACAAAAAAGGAGGAATCGACAACGATAACGACAAACTAGGACTGTCTGTAAGGGAGGGGATAGATCTTTCAAGCTACTATGAATTAGGAGAATGAAGGGGTAAGGAGACCGTCCGTCTCGTCGGACATTAACGTCATGTCCGGAAACCGCACACGGAGGAGGTTCTCTTCTATTTCCTTTATAGATCAGGTAGGACGTGTCGTGTCCTCCGAGGGGACCCGGTCCCACTGTCAGGACTATCTAACGTAGTCCCTGTTACCCACCTAAGGGTCCGTCTCCTTCACTTAGAGATTGTGTAGTCCTTCGGTCGGTCTGTGTTCCGTCGTTCGACCGTCTCTAAGGATACACAAAATGGTAGAGCTAAGGGTCCCGAAGGAGATGAAAAAAAAAAAAAAAGAATTAGTGTTAGAAAATTCGTACTATAGTCGTTTAGTATAGTCTCTTAACGACTTTTCCACGGTGAAAGTCTCTTACATTAGTCCTCTGTACGTGGGGACGGGTCCACAAGAAGACGAGGACCCTACCACATCCCTCGTGGTGTCTCCCTTTTTTTAAGACCACCACGACTCGGGGACCACGTCTGTCTTGACTCTCGACACTACTCGGGACCCGACACCGTTGAGGTCAGGGTCACGGACTCTTCGCTGGATCTGTGTACGAAGTGACCACGCACGCCAACATAACTAAGACACAGAGGAGGTTGTATTACGAGGCGGAAGGCCTAAGACTTACAAATGAAAACACATCTTCCTTCTGTTCCTTTATGTCTCAGTAGAGACATTCCTGAGGATAGGAACGTATATATCTAGTGAACGATTTAGTAAAAGTTAATCAAGAATATCTTTTCTTACTTTGACTAAAGTAAGATTACCCTTTTACGGCACCCCAACCTTTACGACTCTGGAGTTTTCTAGTGACAGTACAAGTCATAAACTTTTTTCGTAGTCACTTCCTCCTTCCTCAGAAACTACCCCTTTGTTTGGGAACTTAGGACAACACGTACTCGTAAGTCAACACAGGCTGTGAAACCCTGACATCGGGCGGTCCGAGGAGGCAGGTACCCTAAGAGGTCCGTTCTTATGACCTCACCCAACGGTACGGAAGGAGGTCCCCTAGAAGGACTGGGTCCCTAACTTGGGTGTAGAAGACGTGACGTCCATCTAAGAGATGACAGACTCAGTGGTCCCATCAGGGGCACTTACTCAGAAGTCCCGACTTGTCTTCCAATTACCCTTTCTTTATATCGTGTTGAGTTTCCAAACTTTTTATGTTCAGAGGAAAGCAAGGAAACAAACAGGACAAAGTGAATTTCCCGTCCGAAAAATAAATAAATAAATAAAAAAGGTGTATTGGTACAGAAAAAAAAAAAAAATTAAAAATGAAATAAAATGAAATGTTATGACATAACCAAAACGGTATGTAATTGTACTTAGGTGGTGCTCACATGTACGCAAGGGTTTGTACTTGGGGGGGAGGGTGGAGGGAGGGGTATTGTAGAGAGACCCAGTAGGGGCACGTGGTCGGGGTTCGTACGACATAGGACGTAGCCTGTATCTGACCGCTAAGCTAAGAATGTACTATCATATGTACAAAGTTACGGTAAGAGGGTTTAGTAGGGTGGGAGAGGGAGAGGGAGTCTCAGGTTTTCCCGTCCGAAAAATTGTGTGGGAAAGATAATAGTCGTTTTGTCCGTTCTCGCCCTCATCCATTCAATTTGTCACGATTGTCCTGAGAAACTCTGAACCACACTCAGGAAGGGGAAAGTCGAGTCACGAGGAAACAGACGTGACTTCCTTCTACGCCAGTAATTCACACTAGTCACTCTAATGGGAGTAGTTAAAAATTAATTCATCTTCTGACTTCCGAGATAAGGAAGAAGACTTTTGACGGTAAAACGGACGTTAGATACCGAAATAATTTATTTATAAAAGATCAGTCCTAGAAGTAAATGTGTTCTTGTCCTTTAAGTAAATAAGATTTTTTCCTCTCTTTATGTTTGAGTATATTTAAAATTAAATTTTTTTTAAAATTGACGTAAAAACGACTGGTTTTACAAAAGAACCATTAAGACATTTCGTCCAAGTGTTATTCCGATCAAGACTTCTACCTAATCCTACACTAATGTACTTTCATTTTAAAATTTTTATATACGTAATAAATGGTTGAAAAGATAAAAACGGACTTGGATAAATAACCTCCATCTTACACTTTGTTCCATTCAACAAGAAATTGTCAGAAAGAACACTTTATTTTTATTTTAATACCAATACTTTATGATATTAAGTACATAAGAACTTTTTTGATTTCTTATAGACTCAAAAAAGTAATTTTCATTACTCTGTTTATCCGAACTATTCAACTGTCGAATTTACGTGGTAAAAGTAAAAGTAGTTTAACTACAGAAGTAGGACTCACATATTATTCATCAATAAGACCCGAACTAACCGTGGACAATGACCCTGTCCTTCCGAACCTATGTCGACTTCTCGGAGACCCGAGACCACTGTTAGACAGAATCCCAGATCGAAAACCTTTGTCGGTCACTGGGACGAGTCACTCTTAAAGAACCAACAAACACCTGGTCAGTTGGGTGAACTTTTTAAAAAAACCATCCGTGACGTACTTAAGTCTACGACGGTTTACAGGAGATTCACCACGTACCTCAGCTGTGTATCTCCCACAGACCGACTCCACCCCAGGTGGGGTTCAAGTGTCGTGGAAGATCTTCCAGTCTTTACAGACGACTCGGTCATCATGGAGTTAAGTCAGGCTGAGAAACGCTGGGGTACCTGACGTCGTGTATTCCTAAGGGACAGGAAATGGTTGAGGGTCTCGAACGAGTTTACGTACAGGTAACTCAACCACTACGGTAGTTTGGTAGAATAGGAGACAGTAGGGGAAGACGAGGACGTAAGTTATAAAGGGTCGTAGTCCTAGAAAACGTCACTCAGTCGAGAAACGTAGTCCACCGGTTTCATAACCTCGAAGTCGAAGTCGTAGTCAAGAAGGTCACTTATAAGTCCTGACTAAAGGAAATCCCAACTGACCAAACTAGAGGGACATCAGGTTCCTTGAGAGTTCTCAGAAGATGTTATGGTGTCAAGTTTTCGTAGTTAAGAAGTCACGACTCGAAATATGTACCAGGTTGAGAGTGTAGGTATGTACTGGTGACCTTTTTGGTATCGAAACTGATCTGTCTGGAAACATTCGTTTCATTGCAGAGATGAAGAATTATACGACAGATCCAACCAGTATCGAGAAAAGATTAAAGTACCGACGTCAGTGGTAGACGTCACTAAAACCTTGGATGGTTTTATTTGAGATAGTGACAAAGGTAAAAAAGGGGTAGATAAACGTAACTTCACTACCTTGAACTACGGTACTGGAAGCAAAAAACTTACAACTCAAAATTCGGTTGAAAAGTGAGAGGAGAAAGTGAAAGTAGTTCTGCGAGAAATCAAGAAAAAGTGAAAGACGGTATTCCCACCACAGTAGACGTATAGACTCCAATAACTATAAAGAGGGCCGTTAGAACTAAGGTTGACTCGAAGTAGGTCGGGTCGTAAAGTGTACTACATGAGACGTATCTTCAATTTGGTCGTCCCACTGTTATATATCGGAACTACATAAGGAAAGGGTTAAACCTTGGTCAGGTAACAAGGTACAGACTAAGATTGACAACGAAGAACTGGACGTATGTCTAAAGAGTCCTCCGTCCATTCCACCAGACCATAAGGGTAGAGAATAATCTTAAAAGGTGTCAAAAACACTAGGTGTGTCAGTTTCCGAAATCACATCCGTTATTTGGTCTTCATCTACAAAGAGACCTTGAGAGAACGGAAAAGATACTAGATGGTCTACAACCGTTGAACTAGAGTCCAAGGAGAGGGAAAAGATTTAGGTCACACTTGTCGACCTTCAAGAACTAAGTGTATGACAACTTCGGACCGAACCTCTTAAAACTCGTAATGAAACGATCGTACACTCTACTCACGCCTCTTCCGTTACCGTTGGGTGAGGTCACAAGAACAGACCTCTTAGTGTCCCTACCCCCTCGGACGACCCGACGGTAGATACCCCAGCGTGTCTCAACCTGTACTGATTTCGCTGAATCGTCGTCGTCGTCTCTACTCACGTTAACACGTCATCAAACTTGTAAGAAACCGTAACGGAAAGAAACCCTAACGTTACTTTTGACTGTAAAAAGTTAGAACACTGGTGACGACTCAGAAAATTTAAACGACCGTATAACTCCCGTCATGAAAGCGTCGTAGTAGGAGATCCTAAACTTTATCGAGTGGACCTTAAGGTAATGAAGGTGATCGAAACAAGTATCACTACGAAGGATGTCGGGTAAACTGAAACGTATGGTTCTACGGACCGAGATCCACTCACTAGTGTGGTAACACCAGTAGACCTAGTACTTCTAGAAAAAGAAGACACATATGAAGACACATAAGAACGGTAGACGAAGACAATACAGGTGGGATAAAGACAAGAAAACACGGGTAGAAACGTACTTTACAAGGGAACCATAGAGATTAAAAGAACTTCTCTATAGATCAGAAAGGATAAGATAACAAAAGGAAATAAAGAAACGACTAGTGACTCCTTCCGAAAGAATAGAGAGGAATGATAAGAAACCTTGAGAAGTAAGTCTACCCATACTTAGAAAGGAAAAGAGGAAACGGAAATCAAAAAGAAAAGAGTCGAGAAACATTCTGGAGGAGTCTGTTGGTAAAACGGAAAAACTTAAACAAAAGAACCCCTACCAGAACTAGTGACTGAGGACATGTTACAGTACTTGGAGACAAGTATCAAGAAGTCAGTGAGATAGTCTAGATTAGGGAACTTAGATAAACAGTGAAAGTGAGATATTAGTATTTCCTAAAATAAATCCAGTTTGGACTTATCAGATCACCAAAAGGAATGAAAAGAAGTTAAATTTGTTCATGGATGATGCCAAGTTTCTACGTTAAAGAAAGAATCGAAAAATAAAATATAACTCCATATCGGTTAATTGTTTGTTGCAAAACTATCAAAGACCACTTGTTCCTTCCCGGAGTGGGTATGTATATGTACATACACCTGTGTTCAAATTTGTGTCGTTCTTTCCTTTGGTAATAAATGGGTCCAAAGGTGGATAAAACTTTTATGTTTTTTAAAGGTCCGACCAGGAAACGACGTCCACAGGGGTTGGAGGTCCTAGATTACGGACTACTAGACTCCACCCCTACTACATTATTAAGATCTACATTTCATATGTTATTTACATTACGTAAACTTAATGGGACTTTGGTAGGAGACGGAGGAAGTCAGGAACTTTTGAACAGAAGGTTCTGCGGTCGAGGACCACGGTTTTTCCAACCCCTGGTGACAAGATGATCTCAAGAAAGAGATATGTAGAAGGGTTTTGAACTAGATATTTTCGTCTTTGATTCAATACCCTCCCCCAAAATTAGACGGGAAAAAAAAGGGGAGATTGAGAGATTCTAGAGGATACAACATCTTTCACTCTTCTTAAGTACCTTTTTGAGAATGATATTACGAAACGTGGAAAATTTTGTCCTAGGTTTGACTTTTTACCTTCGGTCAACAAACACTTTTGAAGTTTTGTTTCTTTTTGGGGTGAAAGAATCTAGAGGTCAACTACTTAGGGTCTGGAAACGTTGAGAGAAATTAGATGGTAAAAAAATTCATGAATTAAGACCTTTTTTAGTAGTTCCTTTCCGACGTAAGGAGAACTTAAATTCTATTTCCGCTCCCAACCCCTCCACCTTCCATGTATTTAAACTTTGAACTAACTTTAAAAAGCTCTCTAAGAGACTAAAAAAAGGAAGGAAAATAAAGAAATAAACTTCACTTTAAAAAACTCTGAGTTTAGAATCGAACATTGACCGTACACGATTTTACCGGTAAGTCCCGAAAGAGGTAAAGAGACAGAGAAAAGGAAGAACAACAGGAAACCAAGGAGGAGACTGGTTGAGGTAAGGTTCAGATGTAGTGTTATTCAAGGGATGTATGTTTACTCAAGGAAAAGGTCTCGTACAAGTATTCAGGTTAAACGAGTATTCAAGTTGTTTAAATCGGATACATAGGTTTGTTGTGTTGGTCGATATACTGTAATATGACATTATCCGAATGAAAAGTACGTTTATTATGTCTTTTTTGTTTGTATGTGTGTGGTTTTTATAAAAATTACAATGTCATGTCATGAAACTTATCATGTAGACATATCATGTTATCGACCGTATGTCCTCGACCGTAACTTATTTATCCGTTCTTATCATTTACTGACCTCCTCCCTCTCCTCCGTCCTCTGCCACCTCGACTTCCCAGTAGTCGTTATGCTCTACCTCCTGTTCGACTTTATAGTGGGTACGGACTGGAACTACCGTGTCCAAGACCGAGAAATGACCAAAGTTAAGACGGATGGGAAGACTCTTTTACTAGGTCACTACGAACCCAGGGAGGACCCGAACTTTATTTCTATGATATGATGACGCGATTTCATATATTTTCGTGTCGGGAAACAGCCCTTACGTGCGTGCACTGGCACATTCGGTCTGGGTCCTTGATTGAATGTGCTGACCTGTACGTTCACGTACAAGTGCAAAAAATTTGAAACGTTGAACTTTCAAGTAAACATCCCCTGAATGACATAAAACAAAGATTTAGTAAATCAGTAATATTTAAAGGTAGTCCCAGAGTCGCAGAGGAAGAGTATTCTTGGGGTTCCTCGAGTGGGACGGGAGGGGTCTGAGTCGCTCCTCTCTAGTCTCCTGAGGAGGGCGAAGAAGAGAGTAGGAGGGAGAAAAAGAGATCAGACGAGGCACTTGTCTTTCTGGTAACGAGGGTGGGAGAAAGATCCTTTGTCTTAACGAAGACGTCGAACAAGACGACGCTCCTTGAATGAGAGTCACTTTTTACCGCCTTGTGTGAGTCGGAACAGTGACCCGCCTTGACCATCGAAGACGCCTACAAATAGACGTGTGTCTTAGTAGGGGAGATGTGTTCATGGGAACCGGTGTAGGGTTGAGGGTGTACCTGAGTATTAAATCCTGAACCTCTCAAGATTCCCTTATAGTAAATGGGGTGTAGAAGTCCTTACGCAGATCGTTATTGAAGGAGTGGGGTTCCTTGGTCCAGTCCGTACCAACTTGAGCCCTTTACAAGTTTAGTCTTGAGAGAATAAGAATCGCCCAGAGGTTTTACCGTAACTTAGTTTAAATACTTAAGAGTGACTGTCTTTTAAGAAAACAGAGTTTAGGACGGAAATTTTTTTTTTAATAAACCTAAAGAATTAATCTAGCTCCTCCATTATGTTATTAAACGAAAGAGTGTTTCAACCACGGTAAAATAGATTACTACAATTATTAATGAGAAGTGATCTTCATAGTCATTCAATTTGTATACAAGGAGAAGACAAAAGTAAGGTCAGTAAATCATCTTTTCTTTTTATTCAACTCTCTAGAACTCAATGTGAGTTTATTGTCTTTTTTTTATAAAAGTTCCCTAAAGAAACATCTTTACAACTACATGATCAAGAATCGATTCTTCTTAGGTGAATACTTTTATGAGAATCACAAATACTTTGGAGTAATTTAAGTCCTCTTGTGAGGACCCATTTTTACTTACATAGTCTAACGTCACGAATTGAAGTAAAGATATTAACAATAACACGAGTGGAAGTTCAGTTATAAAGATACATTTCTTCTTTCAACTCTCAACATTTCTTCAACAACACTTTCTCAACATTTCTTCTTTTATAAAGATGCATTTCTTCTTTCAACTCTCAACCTGATATTTCTTTCGACTCGTGGTTTCTTAACTACGAAAACTTGACACCACAACCTCTTCTGACTCTCAGGGAACCTGACGTTCCTCTAGTTTGGTCAGTTAGGATTTCCTTTAATCAGGACTTATAAGTAACCTTCCTGACTACGACTTCGACTTTGAGGTTATGAACCCGGTGGACTATACTTCTTGACTGAGGAACCTTTTCTGGGACTACGAGGCTTCCTAACTTCCGTCCTTCTCTTCCCCTACTGTCTCCTACTCTACCAAACTACCGTAGTGGCTGAGTTACCTGTACTCGAACTCGTTCGAGACCCTCAACCACTACCTGTCCCTTCGGACCCCACGACGTCAGGAACCCTAGGGTTCAGTCTGTACTGACTCGCTGATTTGACTTGACCTGACTTGACTTTCTTTATTCAAGGGGACCTAATGTTACGTAAGAATCCTGAATTAGAACTAAAAGTATAGACTTACAATAAAGGTTTGGATGACTTTCCTCTATTACTGTTTCAGTAGTGTTGTGAAGGAGAATATCTGACTCGTAAAACACCATTCCAATTTCAAATTTTAAGGAGAGGTCTCATTAAAAAGTACTTAGAACTTAGATTACGTAAATTTACGTAAATTTCTACTACGTTAAAAAAAAATTACCTATGGTTGTTATGTTGGACTAAAGTGTACACACACGATTCAACGAAGTCAGTACAGATTGAGAAACACTGGGATCCGACATCGGGTGGTCCGAGGAGACAGGTACCCCTAAGGGGTACCTGTTCTTATGACCTCACACAACGGTACGGGACGAGGTCCCCTAGAAGGACTGGGTCCCTAGCTTGAGTACAGAGAATAAAGGACGTAACTGTCCACCCAAGAAATGGTGGTCACGATGGACCCTTCGGTTGCCGGACTAATTACAGAAGTTTTACTATACAAGTCGAACTTCTCAGTAATTATATCAGACCACTTTTGAACCTTAAGTTTATATCCCTATACAGGATTTACACTAGAGTATGTTCCTACGGTACTTGTATGAGACGTTTACACTTAAATGTTTAGAAAGGGTCTTTTAAAACACGTCGAGTCACGTTAAAACCTCGAAGACACTAAGGGATTAATATCGATTTCAAGGTGAACTCGTCCCAGGAATGTTTAAAGAGGTAAAGCCTTGACAGAGATCCTTTTTTCCTTTACTACTTACTGGAGGTTCACCCGACTGACTGGAGGTAATACCCGGGGTAGTATCAGTCTTAAGTCTGTATCAACATCTCAAATACTTTATCAAAGTATATTGAGGTGGTGGTACGTCTAGGTCATCACAATCCAGTTTAGTTCTCGTTGTTATCGGTGTTCGTACGTGAACACTCACAGATATAAGAGTAAATACAGAACTCTTTGTTTGTCATTGAACGAAAACACCCAGTAATAACAAATAACAGGTAAGAAATTGTCGTACAAGTACTAAGGAATTATGAAAGTACTGTAAAGACGTGAATTCCCGTTCCATCATGTCCGTGTACACATACGATATATTTAAACATCTTTAAAGAGACCAATTATTCAGGATTCTCATCGTGTGATTATTTGGAACAAGACAAGGCAGTATAGTCGTAGTTCCTGTATATAACTTTTCGGAATAAGATATTTCAATTCCTGGAACTCTTGAATCAGAAATTTTGGTGTAATCCCCGATGTTTTTGTTTGATTTATGTCACATGGTTATGATACCAGGAGTCAGTACAGGATGAGAAACCCTAGAGTACATGACATCGGGAGGTCCGAGGAGACAGGTACCCTAAGAGGTCCGTTCTTATGACCTCACCCAACGGTAAAGGATGAGGTCCCCTAGAAGGACTGGGTCCCCAGCTTAAGTGTTAGAGGACGTGACTGTCGGTATAAGAAATGGTGACGTGGTGAACCAACACGACTCTGTTTAATCTTACTACTCGTACCGCTGTGTGGGAGTCAAGTCAGACCCCTGTTACCTTGAAAAAAGGACGGTATTAGAGGGTGAAGAAAAACTCGATCGGTTTTGGGACCAGTAAGTGGGTTGTACTATATATATCTATCTATCTATATCTATACGACGATATGACTACACAAAGGTTTACATCCAGAAAGAACGGATCTTTCATAGTATTTGACTCAAAAGAGAAAACCGACAAAACATAAGAATTATAGTGAATAAGTTTGACCAATTATGATTTCCTTTAGTCGAGACTTATAAGTGTCCTTCTTGACAACGACTTCGAGGTTAGAGGACCGGTGGACTACACTTTCCGGTTGAGTATCCTTTTCTGAAACTATACCCCTTTCTAACATCCGTTTTCCTCTTCTCCCGTCGTCTCCTACTCTACTAACCTACCGTAGTAGTTGAGTCACCTGTACTCAAACTCGTTGGAGGTCCTCTATCACTTCCTCTCCCTTCGGACCACACAACGTCAGGTACCCCATCGTTTCTCAGTCCGTGTTGACTCACTGACCTGTTTTTGTTGCGTGCGCAGAGACGAGTAGATACGAGGCACACGAAAAGAAGTGTAAGTGATTCCCGAACCCAAACTTACCGATGATTGAGGTAAGTAGAGACGTATCGAAAACCGTTAAAGAAAGGTGCACCGAATGAGGTTCTGTGTTTTCAGACTAACGGCGTAGAATAGAAAAACTTCGTCTCGATGACAGTCTCTAATATCTAACCGACGGGAACTCCAAGAACAGTCAAGGGAGGGGTCCTGTCCTCTCTTTCCCAATTCTTTACTAGGACACTACCCCCTTCTTTTCCTTTTTTTGTGTGGTGGACCCTACCTCTACGACCCACTCCTTAGAGAGGGGTCCTCATCAGGTGGACCCACCACCCGCTACGGGATTTGGTATAGTTGGTGTCAGGAGCTAGCCTTTAGACTCAGTGATTTTCAGTTTATGAGGAGTCTTTTGGTCGCATTTACATTTACAATTTGTAACATTTTTCGTTTTGTATGGTAGACCAACAATGTAAGATTCGTAAAATGACTCCTTACCTAAAAAATTTACATTAATTACGAGTTTTAGATTACAGTAAGTGTCGCATAGTGAGAAGAGAGAAGTAGAGATAAGAAGGGTTTGGAAGTTATTTAAACGATTTTCAAGAGAAATAAAAATCAGAATGGAAGGTCGAAGAAAAAGACGGGTGGGGTAAGAGTGACTAAAGGACCTAAGGTTCCTGTTGACCTGAGGTACCCCGACCCTCAGGTCTCTTTCCTGTGTACCGAAGAAGAGAGGATGGTCCGCTCAAGATTTGTTCGAGCCAGACTTCTTCCCTGGTCTACAGGGAGAAAGACGGATTACCCTTCTTATAAGAATTTATAACTTCTTTACTCTTTTCCCTTAAAGGTCCGTCAGGTCATCAATCAATCCTGAGACATGAGAAGAACGACTCCCGGCTCCAAACTAGGGACCAACCCCTTGATTCTAGGGTGTACAGTACAACGTGTCGGTCTTCCTTTTTTTTTTTTTTTTTACTCTTTAGNTTTTCACTCTTTAGTCATATCTCTATTTTTAAGGTTTGGTCTAGTCATGGCTTCTACAGTGGACCGGTCAAACATTTTTTCACACTGTGACTAAAAAGAAAAACCGGGACGTCGTACATCCTAGAATCAAGGGACTCACACACACACACTTTCAGTGAGTCAGTACAGACTGAGAAACGGAGAGGTACCTGACATCGGTCCGAGGAGACAGGTACCTTAAGAGGTCCGTCTTTACGACCCCATCCAACGGTAAGGGAAGAGGTCCCGTAGAAGGGTTGGGTCCCTAACTTGAGTTCAGAGGGTATGACGTCTGTCTAAGAAATGGTAGACTCGGTGGTCCCTTCGGAATTAAGGGACTGGACCCTAGTTTGAGTAAAGGGGTCGTGACCTTCGTACCTCAGAATTGGTGACTTGGAGGTCCCTTTAGTGACACTGTAGCTGACATAACTTCTACTGGAACTTCTCTTGTGACTGAAAGTAAGTGAGTCGTAGTGTATAGTTCGGAAAGGTACTTAAGTCTTACCGTCCTGGATGACTCAATCTGTCCCGTCAGGGACCAGAACTTCTTGAAGGGGGTCGTCAACTTTCTCGTCACATTGTAGGTGTGTCTTTTTCTTCAAAAACGTCTCACGTCATCGTCGAACTCTGTAGACTCGTGTCAGAACTTATAAGTCCTTTCCAAAGTGGTTCGACCACAGTGCAAACCACATACTTCCTATACCTTCTTAGGGGGTCCGTCCCTTGTCTCCTTTCTCTCCTTTCCTCATTAGAACCACGTTTCTACTTATACATGTTCTCTCGGGTACATGGATTTATGAGACTACGGAACATCAAATCTTCGCACCACCTTTAAAATCTTACCTACTGGTCCTTTCCCCATCCTTAACGTTACCCTTCACACCTGACTTCGGTCTACCATTTCCAGGGTCCGTTCGTTGTTCACAGACGTGACTGGAGTCAATGACTCTCTGTGTTCTCTTTCTACTTGTCTAAACCCGAGTCCCTCAGGTCCTGTACTCAGTTACTTTTGGTCCTTCCCAGTCGACCCCCTTTTAGTGTACCGTCGGAAGTGTAGTTCAGTACGCTCTTAAGTCCCTCCGGACTTTGTACCGAGTCTGGACTCACCCAAAGTTCCCTCTCTTATCTCTCGGTAAAGTCCCCGTCGTAGTCGACCTACAAAGAGTGACCCGTTTTTCTCTTCGTACGGTAGATGAATTGGACCCAGAACAACGAACTAACTTGTCGTACCTACTACGATAACTCACTCAATGAGCTTCCTCTTTCTTGTCTCAACCTTGTCCAAACCTCTTAAACCCAATTTCTTTCCTCGACTTACCCTACACCCCCACTTTTTTAGTCCGGTCTGTTGGGACATTGTGGTGATTTTTGAAAGGAAAATATGTGCATTTTACGTAATTACCATACCACCCGTTTAATGTAGAGTTATTTCGACTTGAAGGGACCACCGGGGCACCATTCCTTAGGTGGACGGTTACGTTCTCTGGGACCAAACTAGGGACCTACCTCTTCTAGAGGACCTCCGTCTTTACCGTTGGGTAAGGTCATAAGAACGGACCTCTTAGGATACCTGTTTCCTCGGATTGCCCGATGTCAGGTCCCCTAACCTGTACTGACTTACTCGTGTTTCGACAATTTTTTTTTTTTTTAATCACTTCGGTCCTTCTTAGGTGTCCTCACTATCCCGTTCCCATGGACTCGACCTCCGTTTATGGGACGTCTACAAAGGAATGAAAAGAACAAAATACTAAGGATAATAAGGAATAAGATAAAGGGTCGAGATCGAAGGATAAAAAATTAAGGGTGGTCTTTCCCGGACTTTGGGTGAAAATTGTCTGGAATTTAAGACTGCTGAGACTCAGTCATTATTTAGGTGCATGAGTGTAAAGAGTATATCCCTTGAACACGGACCTCTCTTTACGATTAAACACGAACTACCTCGGGTACGTCTTACAGTGGCTTACATTACGTGACATTATTTCACGTTACAAAGTAAACGAACTAAAAACATTTCCTAACACTTGTCCGTATAGTTCCTTAGAAGTCTCACTTCGAAAATTAGACTACATCGTGTTTACAACCTCTTCCGCTACCGTGGGGTGAGGTCATGAGAACGGATCTTTTAGGGTACCTGCCTCTTCGGACCATCCGACGTCAGGTACCCCGCCGATTCTCAGTCTGTGCTGACTCCTTGAAGGGAAAGTGAAAAGTGAAAGTACGTAACCTCTTCCTTTACCGTTGGGTGAGGTCACAAGAACGGACCTCTTAGGGTCCCTGCCCCCTCGGACCACCCGACGACAGATACCCCAGTGTGTCTCAGCCTGTGCTGACTTCACTGAATCGAATCGATCGTGTTTACATACATTCATAATTTTATAAACAACTATTTTTAAGAAATACAACCTTAAGACATAGAAATGTGGTCATCCATTATTTCATGACCATATGACTGACTACCCGAAGCGACTAGTGAGTCTTCCATCTGAGACGGACGTTACGTCCTCGGGACCCAAGTTGGGGATCCAACCCTTCTAGGGGATCTCTTCCCTTACCGTTGGGTGAAGTCATAAGAACGGACCTCTTAGGGGTACCTGTATATATGTGTATGTGTGTGTGTGTGTGTGTGTGTGTGTGTGTGTGTGTGTATATATATATGTGTGTGTGCAAACTGTTGTCATTCAAAAGAAGTTTTTTTTTTTCTCACTATAATCGTGGTTTTATCTCGTTATAAGATAAAAAAAAATTTTTCCTGTGTACCTTAGTTGATTAGAAACTATTTTCACGGTTTTTATGTGTTCGTCCTTTTTTTTTAGAGAGACTCTTTACGACAGCCCTTTTGACCTATAGGTGTACGTTATATTACTTTGACCTGGAGGTAGAATGTGGTGAATCTTTTTAATTAAACTTTACTTAATTTCTGAATTTAAATTCTGGACTTTGATGTTTTGAGGATTTTTCTTTTGTGACCCCTTTTCGAGGAACTGTAACCAGAATCTTTTCTGACACAAAACCTATACTGTAGTTTGCGTGTCCGTTCTTTTCTTTTTATTTGTCCTGACATAACTTGATTTTTCAAAGACGGTCTCGTCTCCTTTAGTAGTCGTTTTACCTTTCCGTTGAATGTCTCACCGTCTTTCATAAACGTTTGACTTATAAACTATTCCCTAATTATGTGTTTTAAATATACCTTTAATTATATGTTGAGTTATCGTTTGTTTTTCGTTTATTAGACTCACTTTTTACCTGTTTTTGGGTTTATCTTTGTAAAGGTTTCTTCGGTGTGTTTCGGTCGTCCATGTACTTTTCCACGAATCGTAGTGATTAGTGGTTCCTTTACGTTTAAATTTTTTTTTAAGTATATTCACAGTCACTCCTACTCTCTTTTCCATTGGGAGTACGTGACAACTATCCTTACATTTAACCATGTCGGTGATACCTTTTGTCATACCTTAAAGAAGTTTTATTAAATTTCATTTTAATTATATACTAGGTCGTTATGTACGTATTATATTGATTATATTTTATGTAATTATGAATGATATATTTTATTTATAATTGAAAAACTAAATTTTAAATTCCCTTTATTCAATTAGTCTCACTAAGGTAATTTTATGTCCAGTCTAGTAACAGTACTGAGAGAGGACGACCTTCTGAAGGGTAGAGTAGATCTTATTTTCGGTTCCCGGAACGGGACTAGAGACTCCGGGGTCCGGAGGACCCGACGCGGAGGACGGGGCAACTGGAAGGACTGTAGGTCAAGAGATGGGGATGTAGTAGGCGAGGGTACTGAGACGAGAGGTGCCTGGAACTTCTACCGTGAGGAGGGTAAACCGGGACTGAGGACGTCACGGAGGAGGGGTCCTTCGAAACCCCGACCCATGGTGGACCCGTCGAGGGAGTGAAGGAAGTCCAGAACCACCGGAGCGGGGACCAGGAGGGACAGGAAGAGGGGACGAGACACGGAGGAGTGTCGTTGGTAAGGGAGGTTTCTGGTGTAATGACAAATAAACCAAAGGACGGGAGAAGGAGTAGGAACTTACTACGTGGGACCTCCGTCTCTACACACAAAGTAAGTAAGCACACAGTAGGTGTGGCTCTTCTTACGGATAGTGTATTATTCGACAGTATTTATAAAAATTTACTCACTTTCTTAAGATAAGGAATTTCAAACCATCTATGTATCCATAGTCATTCATAAGATCTTTAGTTATGTAAGACCTCTTGATTTTTTCTAAAAAGAGTAATTGTTTCAACAACGAGTCAGTGAGTCAGCATAGACTGAGAAACACTGGGGTACCTGACGTCGTACGGTTCGAAGGGATAGGAAGTGGTTGAGGGTCTCTAACGAGTTTAAGTACATGTAAGTTCTTCTCAATGTTACAATAAAAATTAATCCTAAAGTGGAGAAACTTCACCACTCTGAATCAATACTTAGAATTATAATTATGAATACTATATGTGAGATATTTTCTTTACACATATGTTTACACAAAACTAGGTCGGACACTGAGTGACGATAATTGTTGGTGTTTATACAGAAATTCCTCCATTGAGTCTGTCACCCATTATGACTATAAAATACATATAAAGATATATTTTTATTAAAGATTTATGTTTATTAGAATCTCTTCAAAGAACTTAAGAAAACGTAACCGTGTAGAAAGAAATTTGTAAGAATACCAAAATCTGTACCTTGTTATCTGACCAAGGTTCAACTTTTCCTCATGCGGTTCCGACATATAACAGTGGGACGAACAAATTGAATATACGTCTCATGTAGTACACTTTACGGTCGACACTTCATGTTCCTCTTTATAGTTATTAGAGTCTGTACGTTTACTGTGGTGGGAATACTGTCTTTCACTTCTTGATTTCTCGGAGAACTACTTGCACTTTCTCCTCTCACTTTTTCGACCGAATTTTGAGTTGTAAGTTTTTCACTTCTAATACCGTAGACCAGGGTAGTGAAGTACCCTTTATCTACCCCTTTTTTACCTTTGGCACCGTCTGAAATATAAAAACCCAAAGTTTTAGTGACGGTTACCACTGACGTCGGTACTTTAATTCTGTGAACGAGGAACCTTCTTTTCGATACTGGTTGGATCTCTCGTAAAATTTTTCGTCTCTGTAATGAAACGGTTGTTTCCAGACAGATCAGTTTCGATATCAAAATACTACTCTCTCGATTTGGTATTTCTTTCGACTCGTGGTTTCTTAACTACGAAAACTTGACACCACAACCTCTTCTGAGAACTCTCAGGGAACCTGACGCTCCTCTAGTTTGGTCAGACAGGATTTCCTCTAGTCAGGACTCACAAGTAACCTTCGTGGTTATAACTTCGACTTCGAGGTTATGAAACCGGTGGACTACACTTCTTGACTTAGTAACCTTTTCTAGGACTACGACCCTTTCTAACTTCCGTCCTCCTCTTCCCGTACTATCTCCTACTCTACCAACCTACCGTAGTGACTGAGCTACCTGCACTCAAACTCGTTCTAGGTCCTCAACCACTACCTGTCCCTCCGGGTCGTAAGACTAAAGGTACCCCAGAGCTTCTCAACCTGTATTGACTCGTTGACTTGACTGACTGACTACAAAAAGGAGCACACAACCTGAAAAACATAACGAGGTAACATACGTCTCTTATAGAACAAAGGGAACATCATAAAAGTGTTCAAGATGGTTCATTGAATTTAGGTCGAGTATTACGTCCAACGACTTACAAACTTTCGTGTATTCCGGTTCTCGTTCTTTCGTGGAAACAAGTTGTAATAACCGTATCAGGGGTCTACACTACTAAAACTGAACGAGTGTCAATAGAACAGGTCCTGATTGACGAATTTCTTTATTTATATATTATCCGTTAGGAACCGTAGATATGACAAACTTTTTTTATTTAACGAGATTTATATCGTCTTGTGTATGTATGTACGTGTATGGGTAAAATTACTCTAGAAGATAAAGTCTGAGATTTCTTATAGACCAAGTAAACCCTTGTATATAGTACTGGAATTCTTGCACCTCGTCAGTTTCGGGTTCTCCGATTTTACGGCACCTTTCATATAAGTCACAATAACCTTTACGTAAAATAACGTTTTCTCATTTCTAAATACTGACTCAGTACTTCTAATCGTTATGTCAAAAGAGTGAAATAAAGTGTTTATTTAGTATAGTTATTACCGAAATATTTTGTAGTCGTTCCATGACATATTAAAAATTCAATGTATTATTTATCACTGACCTTTGTAATGATTTGGTTAATTTTAAATATAAGTTTTAAGGGATCATTTAAATGGATATTAATAAACTCTCCAGACTCTTCCAAAGATAGAACAACTGGACTTAAATTGATGGAGAATTACATAAAATACGTGGATACAAGTTTTAAAATTCTTCAAGGTGTATCTAATAATTAGTAATTCAAAATAAAGGTGAGTGATCACCTTTCCGTATACCTTTGTTCCCCTTCGCTGTTTTTCATTTTCAAACGATACGTAAGAAGGTGTAGAACTTAGGTTCTCACATTTATGACAAGTAAATCTTTAGGTGAGAAAGTCCTAGTAGAAAGACCCGTATTTATTCTCTACGTACTATACTATTTCTGTTTCGCTCGGTCGGTCGTCGTCCCGTTAATTGATTTGTGGGTAATACTTTTCGTCTAAAAAAAGACTGTCTTATATTCTTTCTTTATAACGTCGTGAATAGTGTTGATAAGACTGAAGTTTAAAATACTACATTAAAGAAAAAAATACTCAAAATTCTACTACCCACCTTAAGATCACACTAAGAGTCTCGGGACACCAGCCACACCACAGTCGTTCCAAAATTCTTGGTCAAAAGTGACGTGCAAGACGGGTCAACTCGAGACGTTTGTGATAGACATCCGAGGAAACGGGGTTTAATTCAGGTAAACGAGGAAAATCCCTCCATATATTCTGAAAGTCCAAAGGGTTCACCGAGTCACATCTCGTAGACGGACGTTACGTCCTCTGGGTTCAAATTAGACATCCAACCTTTCTAGGAGACCTCCTCCCGTACCTTGGGTGAGGTCATAAGAACAGACCTCTTAGGGTACCTGTCTCTTCGGACCACCCGATGTCAGATTTTCCGATGTTTCTCAGTCTGTGCTGACTTCACTGATTCGTGTGCACGTACTCTGAATGTCTATATGGTACATCTTGTCCCTGTTGTGCAGAAGTTGTTGAGATTTAAGTCTATTCTTATGACAGAATGACACTTGTAGGTTAATATTTCGGTCCTGGAAGAGCCCTTTTTTAAATAATTCGGGGATTTATATTTACCGGGTCCTCGTTCAATGGAGACGGTACTGAAAAGACGGTTGGAGAGTCGGAGACAGACTGGTGTTGAGCCGAGGGATCGATCATGACAGTACCCTTCAGTGACTGGTCGTTCTTCGTAGACTCTTCGTTTTTACCTCTCCTGGGAGGTTCAGATCAGACCCTTCCAAAGGTATCCGAAAGACAACGACTCTACCCACGGGGATGAGGGTCACTTTGACTTTCAACTAGTCGGCACGGGCTGCGAAACGCTGAGGTACCTGATGTGTCGGGTACCTTAAGAGGTCCGGTCTTATGTCCTCACCCATTAGAAAGGGAAGAGGTCTCCTAGAAAGGTTGTGTCCCCAGTTTGGGTCCAGAGGGTGTAACGTCCACCTAAGAAATGGTTGACCGGTGTTCCCTTCGGGTTCTTATGACTTCATCCATCGGATAGGGAAGATGTCGTCTAGAAGAACTGGGTCCATAACTTAGTCCCAGAGGACGTAACGCCCACCTAAGAAATGGTTGACTCGATAGTCCCTTAGGGGGTGGGGTGAGGGTCTCAGAGTAGTTTATAATAAGGAGACACAAGACGGGAGACTGAACAGTCTTCGTTCTGATTGCGGTGTCTCAACTATCTGACTTATATATGCCAGGGACCCCACTAGGACCCGACAAAACGAAGAGGTCTTTATAGAGAGGAAATAGGGGAATTCCGTTGACTGTAAAGTGGTAGTTTCATTTGAAGTGAATAAACACGAGTCAACACAGGCTGAGAAACGTTGGGATACATGACATCCTGACATCGGGTGGTCCGAGGAGACAGGTACCCTGAGAGGACCGTTCTTATGACCTCACCCAACGGTAAAGGAAGAGGTCCCCTAGAAGGGTTACGGTCCTAGCTTAGACGTAGAGAACGTGACATCCACCTAAGAGATGGTGACTCGGTGGTCCCTTCGTAATGTTTAGGTTGTCTCTATCCCTTATTGAGTATACAATTTTCTAGTTCAACGGTCCGAAGAGTAACTTGTTCCTTCCCGGGTTCGTGATAAACCGAGTAGAGAAGGGTTTAAAGGTACGTATAGGGTTCTATTATAGGTGGTTTTTGTTCGTACTTTATAGTCAAAAAAAATAATTACACCTGGTAGAAAAATTTCAGAAATAACTTAAACAATGTTATAACGAAGACCAAAAAAAAAAAACCAAACAAAAAAACCGGGGTCACGTGCACCCTAGAATTGAGGAACTGGTCCCTAGCTTGGGAGTTGAGGACGTAACCTTCCACTTCAGAATTGGTGACCTGGTGATCCCTTCAGGGACATAGACGTAAAATTTGATTCTTACTGTCTTATACTATACGGTTCTAAGATCCCGTCTGAAAATGAGTGATGATAATCCCGAGTCGATTCTTTTACTTATTAACCAGTGGAATGTGAGTTTGGTCATGTCGTACCAACCCTCTTCGTTTTTACGACTAAAGGTGACGAAGTAAGTAAAATTTGCAGGTAGGGAGGGTGGGTGGTCTTTGACTTTGAAGTTCATGTTTCATGTCTCCCGTAGTGGCTTCCGTTTGTTTCAAATTCCCCCTTTTTTCTTGTAATTTCCGTTCTCTTCTCTCTTTTCTGGAGTTTTCTTTGTATACGATTCCTTTAGAACAGGAAACACATGGGTCGGACCTGGTTTTTCTCCATGAAAGATTCGTTGTTCTTCCGTCACTCACTTTCTCTTATTATGTTTAGAGCGATGAGTGGAGTCAGATTTTCTTTCCATGATTTATTTATGACGTAGTCAGTCCTGAGAAAGACAACCGTTACTGTCTTTGGACTTAGTATCAATTCGGTCTCCCTTCAAAGAACCGAGTCTACAGAGGTCAGATCCTTCCCTTCTCCATTTCGACCAAGGGCCCCCGGACTATGGTGTAGATTGGTAGAGAGGGAGGGAAGGTAGGAAGGGAGAGGGAGAGTAAAGTAGAAAGGAGTGGAGAGAGAAGGGAGAGAGAAGGACAGAGGAAGGGGGGTTGGGGTCGGGAGAAGAGAGACGGGGAGAGAAGTAGAAAGGAGAGAGGTGGAGTCGAAACAGAATTCACGTCAGTCTTTTGAGGTGTATGTCCCTTTTGTTCGAAGGTCGTCGGGACCCGAGTTTGGTTCCCAAAATTGTCCTCTCTCTACTACAGAAGGACCGGTCGAGGTAAAAGTAGAACTTCCTGTGGCTCTCCGAACCGAACCACATGCCCGTGCAGAGCCACTGTCCCCTCTGTCATTGTATTGGTCGTACCGAACCTAGTGTACAGAGACAGTGGTACCACCCTGAACTCTCTCTTCTTCAGTGGGTTCCTCTCCCTTTGCGAAATCTTCTTTCTCACTTTTTTTAGTGTGTCACAAATCACGTTTACAGACGTTTCGGAGTCTTGAAAACGATCGGAGGAGAGGTCCATATCTAAAAAAAAAGTATTGAAATAACAACGTAGTAACTTTGTAATTTATAGTGTATAATTTTACGTGTTAACCTAATTAAAACTGTAGACAGATTGAGAACTTTAGTAGTGTGTTAGTTCTGTCACTTGTAAAGATAGTAGATTCTAAACAGTATGTTTTCCCGACGAAGGAATGAAACCGTAAGGTTTAGGACGTGTTTTTATAGAGAACACCGGGTGGGTCTGACCTTTATAAGTCCCTTCCCTCAAGACCCTTTGTTACGTTGGACCTGCTCAACTGTGTAATATTTTGGTGTGGAACAGGTGAACGGTACGTGTACAGAAATTCGGTGTGAATTAAAGGTTTGTCTTTACTATCGTTTCACTATAAAGACGACTTGTACTCCGTACGTTGTTTTCGTCCCATTAGGAAATGGGTTTTTACTTACATTTTTAGGAGGAAACAGACTCCAGTTAGAGAGAAGAATTGGTGGACAGAAGAAGGTCTACTGAAGGTGAGGAATAAACGATACATTCATTACATTTATTACTCGATTTTTGATGATAGTACAATCCTATAACCCTTTCCTCTTTTTTTTTAATAACCAATTATGTTTATTAACATAAGTTAATTCCTTTTTACGAGTTAATAGTGTTGTGAGTCAAGAGATTTATTATGTACCAGTGTCGACCGTTAATGTTATTCAAGAAGATGACACTCACGATTCAGCGAAGTCAATGGGGGTACCACACATCGAGTGGTCCGAGGAGACAGGTACCCTAAGAGGTCTATTCTTATAACCTCATCCAACGGTAAAGGAAGATGTCCCCTAGAAAGACTGGGTCCCTAGCTTGGGTGCAGAGAATTCAGAGGACGCAACCGTCACCCAAGAAATGGTGATCGTGTAATTAATATTGTTCAAGATGATAGTCGGTTTCAAGGGAGACGCAGGTCCAATACGTGGTGACCACCACGGACTCGAGGAGACACACTGGGTTTGGAAGTGAGGGTCTACCAGACCAGTGATCCTTAGAACGGACTTAACCCAAAGACATCAAAGGTGACTGAATTGAGACTCCTGTCTTTTTATGATTCTTCACGGGGTCCCCTGACAGACGTAATGTCTGTGCGAGGAGGAATGGGGGAGACACCTCATCTTACGTCGATAAGGAACACCAGTACTAATTAGTAAGGTCGGTCACATCATTGATGGAAGAAACGGACAACGCAGTGACCGATCTCGCAGTGCTTCACCGGGCCACTGTCAGAACTAAAGACCAAATCACCTTAATGAAAACAAAGGGGACTGCGGTCCTAAAGAGGGAAACCTTAAAGGTACAGGTATATTTCTCAGATGTAAACTTCTTTGTCCTTCACGTATAAAAAGAGTACCTAGTGGTGTTCAGTCTGTAAAGGTTAGAGACTAAGGACTTACGGACTTAGGACCCATACCCTCCTTGTTGACTAATCCTTAAATATGACGTAGGATCTCCTTTAAAGGGGTCGAGGGGTTTCCCGACGATATTATATATTGACTACGACACTCAATCCAGAAGTTTTCCAGTCAAGTGTTCCACGAAGTCCTACCACCCCTGTATCATTTTGGTCACTTAAGACACTCGGTCCCGGGTCTTCTCGTGACGTAAACGATACTTCATTTAAGGAATAGTCTACGTCAACAATACCTCAGGTTCGAGCGAGACGAGTGAGATACTGTCCCGTTACTTAGTCTCTCCTCCATAACTCCGTTCCTCATAGAGAAATTCTACTGTCGTATGATGATGTCGGTCTAAGGAAGTATCTAGTCTCTACTCGTCCCTCCACTCCTTTGTTTCATTTTTCCGGTAATTAGAACGTTTGTAGAGGATCTTACGTTCGGAGTCCGTCCTCTGGACAAAAGAAGGAAGGACGGTAGATGTCCACCTGTCCCAAGATTTGTGAAATCGAATTGTCAGTCCGTCTCCCCGTCCTAAGAGACTCCGTTCGGTAAGACGTACTAATATTATTGTTTTCGTTACCTTTCGTTCAGTTTCCTTGTCGAGGTTGTGCTTCAGTCTTAACCGAAAAGGGACCTTGTGTTACAATACACTTTGTGGAACTACCCCTGTTCCGGAAGACATCCAAGTACCTATCACCAAAACTGTCTTCGTGACGTCCGTCTCTTCCGTTTAGACATAGGTCTCATCCTCGGACGACTTCACTCTTGTTTCGGGACGGGGAAGGCACTGCCTGCATGAAGTTCCTTAGTTGGACGGTGGTCCGTCGACCGACTGCTGGTACCCCTCACCCGGTGCCGACCAGGAGTCCCAATCAGAGACGGTGTCCAACCTATGAGTGTTACCGACATCGGTGCGGTCATAACCACTTGTTCTCAGGGACAACGACTCGGGTCCGTCTTGAAGGTAGGGATGGTGATCCCGGTAAAACAAGTGTTCAGGCGACCCACTACTTTCGTCCCCAACCTCTTACTCGGACTGACCATAGATGTCTTACCCGACAGGAGAAGTGGACTGATAATTTGAGGAGAGATCCTAGTGGGAAACACTCGTAAGCGTATATCTACGTGCAAGTACACGGGTAAGTGTCCGGATAGGAGAGAGGGGAGGGGGAACGTCAACCGTAAACATGGTAGGACTCTCGGTCTTGGAGGAATTTAGAACGTGTGGTCCGTTGAGTGGAACAGAATGGTAGTAGGACTGGGTCCGAGTGTAGAGGTTAACTGGTTAGGACGGGTGTTTAAGATCTTCAATGACTGAGTGGTATTGGAGATCTCGTACGGTCCAACCCATCAAACCTGTAAAATACGACTTTTATTATCTCTCAGTAGTTTCTCTAAATTTAAATATCTTTTTCCGACTACAGTGATCTCATTGGTCTGTACTGAGTCACTGATTTGTTGTTGGTGGTTTTTAAACATCTTCAGAGGGACTAACGTCACACCTGGTACCTTGTTTCCCCTTTCCTGACCTTTACCTTTCTGTGTACGAGAAGGACTTACTCGAATCTTCTTCACCACCAGTGACATAGAGTTATTTCAAATAGTCTTCTCTTCATCACCAGTCAAGAGTACGGTCGGATCAGATCCAAACCCCCATCCCCATAACAACCTCATCGACTTTCTCTTCAACATTTCTACTCTATTATTAGTGACTCAGGATCTTTTTATACATCTATTGATTCTCTAGTCTTTTTTCCCTTCCGTTTAAGATCCATTTCTCACTCGACTGTTATCTCTAGATCGGATTCTTAATAGTCTTATATATGTCGGGACAATTCTACTGGGTCCTGTTCTATTAGAGTTCCTTTTAGTCGGGGACCCCTTCTTCATTGAGAAGTAACTTGGGACTCTATAAGATGACGTACGTCACGGCGAGTGGATGTGTCGACTCTTGATTGACAAGATCAAGTACAACACCTTCCTTGCGTGTCGTTGGGTGAGGTCATAAGGACGGACCTCTTAGGGTACCTGTCTCCTCGGACCACCCGACGCCAGGTGCCCCAGCGTCTCAGCCTGTGCTGGCTCGTTGACTGTGCATAGCACGACACCAGGGGTTCGTTAATTGAGTAAATTGGAGAGACACCGGGTCCAAAGAGAATACGTGTTTTGAAACCTCTGACAAATCTCCTGATACATTTTAAGTTGAAGTACGAAAACACATAATAATTGACGAGAATTTACCATCAATATAAATAATATTAATAATTATTACCCTTGTACTCCTTTACATATCAGTGCATTTAGACACTTAGGGAGGGGTTTTACCTAGGTGATTAATTACCTACAATAGGACTTTATCCTAAAACTTAACTAAGAAAGAAACCCAATATGAACCAAACCAGGATAAGTTTAATAATCGTTATTGCAGTCACTTTTATCTTATATTCAGTTGATTTAAATGCTTTACTATAGTTCGACCCTCTATTTCGTCCAAACTATCATTTGGTCTTAAGTTTTGTCTTCGTTTTTACCACCGTCTCATCTGGTAATCTACGTTAATAATCTCTAAATTAAAAATTTTGTTTATTCGGATATAGTTAAAAGAAAATAAGAAGTTTGTACGACTGAATTAAGGATATAATACCGGAAACGTGACCAAAAGAGGAACGGTCTTTGCAATGTGAGTGAACCGACCGAAGTCACACAGTAAGTCTAGGGACGAGTTTTAGTTGACAAAAGAAAAAAAAATTGAAAAATAAAACGTAACCTCATATCGGCTAATTGCAGTACCATCAAAGTCCACTTGTCGTTTCCCTGAGTCGGTATGTACGTGTACATAGGTAAGAGGGTGTTTGAGGGTAGGGTAGGTCCGACGGTGTGTCGTAACTCGTCTCAAGGAACATGATATGTCATCCAGGAATAACCAATAGGTAAAATTCATATCGTCACACATGTACAGGTAGGGTCTGAGACGTGATACGACACGCATCAGTGAGTAAGCACAGGCTGAGAAACACTGTAATACCTAACATCGGGTACTCCGAGAAGACAGGTACCTTAAGAGGTCCGTTCTTGTGACCTCACTCAACGGTACGGGAGGAGGTCCTCTGGGAGGACTCGGTCCCTAGTTTCGGTGTCGAGAATGTCACGTCCTTCTAAGAAATGGTGACTCGGTGGTCCCTTTGGGGAGATAACGGAATCCAGAAGCGAGTTTACGGTAAAGGGGAAAATCTGGAAGGACCTCTGTACTGGTTGTTGAGGTGTGGAAGCATCGGTGATCTATAAAGACGAGAAACTTTGTTTGTGTGAGTGGTAGTGGACTTTAATAGAATGTGCAAATGATATAGTAAACTTCTAAAAACAAAGGGTACTCTTATGTCATCCTTTTGAAACAGATGAACGAAGGACAACATAATAGTCTCTGTCTTTGAAACGGGACATACAACCAACTTGTTTGTTTACTCAACTACTTATTTACTTACTCACTCACTTGGGAAAAATACTCCGTGGGTCTGAAAGTCGTAAAAGGAACTGACGGAAGGAGGATCAAGACCGAATGATGACATTTTTGTCATAGTACATTACATACGAAGACCAAACAACTCATATATTGGTGATTCCCGAGTAGAACGAACCACTCAAGACATTGAGACGAATACGTATTAATCTGTTGTTAATGGAAGTCGTATATTTACAAAATCTAAGAAAGGAGAAACCAACCAGTATGACAATATTTACTAACCTTCCTAGACAACAAACTTCTTCGTGGTTTCTGTGCAGGTTTATTGGAATATGTATGGACTTTAAAGAGAACGTATTTTATAAGAATAGTAGAGAAAATTCTCAAAACTTCGAAAAGAATAGTGACGTTCCTTTCTTTAGGGTCATTTAATTTTCCTTGTCTTCGACCTTTATACGTCCGTATAAACACCGAGCTCAGTAACGTGAGGAACATGTAATACACCAAACGGAGTCACACACCTTTTTATGTCATTCACGAAGTAACATACCTCCCATCAACATAGTACATTGAATCTACCAAATAAGAAAGAACCTTTATTAAAATACTATTTGTGTATTATACGACTTTAGAAAAGACTATTAATTACAGATAAACGAATTTCTTCATTAACAATAGAAGTTTTTCATACAAAGACGAGCGAGGTGGAAATGATTTTCGGAAGTGATTTTTACAAGGTTAGGGTATTTACAGTCCCCCTTTACGGACATCCAAATCACTTCAGTAAATACGTATCCTTATATACCTTATTCATTCTGAACGGGTAGCTCTTTCTGTTTTCCTTCTTTAGACTCAATATTTATAGAATCTGAACGAATGTTGTCCTTTAAAAGTTGAAAAGACAAGGTCTATTGTAAAGAGACGATAATAACCCACCCGCATTTAATTACTCATGTTACATATGTCTCAAAAGACAATGTACATATTGTAAGAAGTTATACTTGATAAATTTTATTTTAGTCCCGGAGAGGACCGTTAGATCTCCAATTCTAAAGAGTAAGGTCACGTCCCCCACACCCGAGTTAAGGTCCAGTCCCGTGATTCTAAGGTGTCCGAAACGTCGGTTTTTTGGTTTTGTATTTTGTCTTCGTTATAATATTGTTTAAGTTGCTTCTAAAAAAATTTATCAGGTGTAGTTTTGGTTCTTTTACAAAATTTTTTATTTTAGTAATTTTAGTAGTTTTACAAACCAAATCAAAGACTGGGAGAGTGATCATAGTTAAAGTGATTGTTCTTTTTCTTTGTGAAGAAAACACAAATCAGAACGATGACGAGAAGTTCTAGATGACGAAAGAAAAAGAAAGGTTAGAACTCTTAAATACCCTTGAATTTTTTAAGGACAGACATTATAAGACTAAATCCGTAAGATTGGACTAATATTTTAATTCTACTGTAGTTTTCGCATTCGGTCTTGCAGAAGAATAAGGTTTACGAGTGTCAACAAAGCATACATGTTAAAGTTTTGTACAAAATATATTTTTAAACAACTTATAATTTAGTATATTAATACTAAGTATTATGACATATAAAGTTGATTAGAACAGAAATAAACATGTAATATTTCAGAATAAAATAGTAAATGAGTACAGCTAGTTATCTCCAGTTTCTATGAGTTGTTATTATAAGATATAGTTTCAATCTCTATTTCCTTGTCACGGAGTATACTTATAGATCTTAGAAAACTTTGTGACAAATCTTCGTTCTTTGACAACCACACAATAAACAGTAGGTGATTACTAAGAATGAGAGAGTGAAGGTTTGATGGATGAAATTATTTAGAGATTATTTAGACAGATAGTATCAGAGAAGTCTCTTCAATAGTTAAAAAAAGATTAAATACGGAATTTAATATTAACATTAAAGAGATACTCTTTTTGGGAAGCGAGGAGAAACATTAATAGGGTACTATATTTCAGGATAATTTTAAAATGAAGGAACTTCTTTGAAAATATTAGAAGGAGGTAGACTAAAGAGATATTTCGTAGACAAACTTAAATAAACTTTGACTAGAACGTAATATAAATGAACTGGAACAAGTAGACGACTCAAAAAAAGTACCCACATAATGTAACGAACCCATTCCACTCCATTCCATTCCACTTCAGCGAGTCGGCACAGGCTGAGAAACGCTGGGGCGCTTGACATTGGATGATCCGAAGAGGCAGGTACCCTAAGAGGTCCGTTCTTATGTCCTCACCTAACGGTAAAGGAAGAGGTCCCCTAGAAGGGTTGGGTCCCTAGTTTGGACCCAGAGGGCGTAACCTCCGTCTGCGAAATTGGAGACTCGACTTTTGATGAGTACCTACCTTTAGTGTAGAATATTAAACGATTCTGGGGAGTGTCGGACAGATATAGTATACGTGTTACTTGTAAGATGTCAAATCACATACTAATAATATTTTGAAACAATGTTGTCTTGTGTTGATAACTGTCCCATGTAGAGGTATTCAATCCATTGACGAAATAAGATCACCCATCTTCTACTGTTGGACATGTATGGTTAGATCAGGAGTACGTTTCCAAATAATTTTACGGGAAATTTTATATTATTCGCAGATGTAAATTCATCAACACAGGAACAAATTTTCTAAGAGAGTAATTTTTGTCGTTTCTGGCCCTGAAGAGGACCACCCGGTCACCGATTCTGAGGTGTGAGGGTGACGTCCCCCGGCCCCAAGATAGGGTGTCCGGCGTCGATTTCTCAAGAGTACAGTGTTGGTCCTAACTTCTAGGGTACACGGTATTGATTCTGAAGCACGTCAGTCTATTCATTTATTTCTAAAAATTTTTCTTGTCGTTTCTAAAAGAATCACTTTAATAATTATGTACATGTGTATCTCTGTCCGTCCATCTATGACTGTGTACGATCACACGTGTGTCCTGTAGTCTTCGAACACACACACGAGTCAGTGTCAGTGCAGGTCGAGAAACTCTGGGGTACCTAACATTGAGCTCCGAGGAGACAGGCACCCTAAGAGGTCTGTTCCTTTGACGTCACCCAACGGCAAAGGAGGAGGTTCCCTTAGAATGGCTGGGTCCCCCAGTTTGGACGTAGAGGACGTCGTGAACGCAAGTATCTTCTAATTGTTCTTATAAAATGCTAAGTATAAGGATTCACACTGAAACACCTAGAAAAATTCCCAATCTACGAAGACCTTACAGGTCAGGAGTAAGAGAGGACCTAAGACCACCCACAATGGTCCACCCTTTGTACGGGACGACGAGAACTATCGATGTGAGTCTCGACCCTGAAGAGGTCGTCCTGTCGTGAAGGGAACGAGTCCTGACACGTCCTTCTACGACGTCACAGGTCCGAAAGACCCCTGACCCTCAACTACTTATATTTCACTGTAGCACTAATACGGTGATAGTCTCGTAGACAAAAAGAGTCATTCACAGACTACTTCAAGACAGTCGACGGAGACGAAAACGATTCGTCGTACTCTTTAAAGTGGACCCCATCCTACTCCCAGTCGAGGTAGGGGACAAGAGTCCATCGAATGTCAGACCTCTCCAATTGATTCCTCCTCGGAGAGCTGATGGTAGTTAACTTGTCCTGTTGAATACTCGTACATCACTCTAGACTCAAGACTCTATATACGTCAGATTAGGTCACATTGAGTCCTTCTGGAAGGTTCTTGTCGTACGAATTCTACAACTAATCCTCAAACCCTTGGGTCGGTTAGATTTTAAGTATTCGTTAATAAGACGAAATGCTGACACTCTTTTAACGTGACCATAAATTTCAAAGACCCGAAGGGACCACCGAGTCTACCATTTCTTAGGTGGACGTTACACCCTCTGGACCCAAATTAGGGACCCAGTCCTTCTAGGAGACTTCTTCCCGTACCGTTGAGTGAAGTCATAAGAACGGACCTCTTAGGGGTACCTGTCTCTTCGGACTGTCTGACGTCAGGTACCCTAACGTTTCAGCCTGTACTAACTCGTTGATTCGTGTGTGTGTAAATTTCAAAAGATGGATGGTGGAACTTATTTTGAGAGTTGATTGAAGGGACCACAGAGTCTGTCATTTCTCTGACGGAGATTACGCCCTGTGAGCACAAGTTAGGAACCCAACCCTTCTAGGAGACCTCTTCCTTTACCGTTGGGTGAGGTAATAAGAACGGACCTTTTCAGGTACCTGTTACCTCGGACCGTCCAATGTCAGGTACCCCAGTGTTTCTCAGTCTGTGTTGACTTGTTGATTGTGTCAGTCAATTGTAGATTTATCCCTCATGTCCGATAGTCTCCTTCTGTTCACGTTTGACTATTTTGTGGCAGTAGTGTGTACCTGTAAAAACATCGACTACGATGTTTTTAGGTATGAAGATGACGGTAAAGGAAGAGGTTCTCTAGAAGGGTTGGGTTCCTAGTTTGGGCCCACAGGGCGTAATCTCCGTCTGATAAATGACAGACTCTGTGGTTCCTTCAATCAACTCTCAAAATGAGTTCCACCATCCATCTTTGAAATTTACACACCCACGAATCAACGAGTCAGTACAGGCTGAAAAACGTTGGGGTACCTGACGTCAGACGGTTCGAAGAGAGAGGTACCCCTAAGAGGTCCGTTCTTATAACCTCACGCAACGGTACGGGAAGAGGTCCTAGGTATGAAGATAAGATAGTCTTCGTGGTGTTACCGTTGGATACCACTAAACAACAGGGTCTTCGATAACTATCTGACAATCCGAAAGACATCTAGTCAGTCGACTCAGTCTGTCTCGAACAAACTAACCCACCTTACCACTTTACCCCTTATCTCTGTGAGGAAATCAGTAGGGCAAAACAAAAAGGGGTTGGAGGGACGGAGGTAAGGAGATGGACCAGGGAGAGAACACTGTCTGACCGACCGTTAAACGTTCACAACTACAGGAGGTTTTTATAGATGAAGCTTCAGACCCAGTGACCACTTTACTCGTCTTTTTATTCCTATACACCTTAAACACTCATTTATGTTGTTCAACCTTAGTGACTCGACGTCGAGTTTTCTAACTAAAAATGGTTAAAGCCCTTTCCTTTTTCTCAGTTTCTTTTCCATTGTTTCTTATGTAGACTGACCAACACTTTCATTTGCCCTTCAATAACACAACATGACTCCCGTCCATTCTTCACCTACCAACCCACGTACTCACTTTTATAACTGTTACTCTCTAAGACATTGTCTACTCACTCCCTTCCTACTCACCCGCCTCCTCGATTTTCCGTAAGACTGTAAAACAATTTTGGAGGGCGTTGTAGGGCTAGTAAACGTTGACTAAAGATGTTTACAGTCTTTATCGTAACGAGTAGGACTTTATGGTCCATTGACTTTTTATCTTGCGGAGGTACTTTAAGACTCGTATAGAAATGGTTTGTGACTCTTCGGTCTTGTAGACGAAATCTCTCAAGTCCCCTTTTTATGTGTAACTTGGGACTTCTGAGATCACAAAATTTCTCTTCTTTAACCACTAATTAGTAGCAATGGTAGACACCAAGTCCCTGGAGTACAAAGGACTGAACAGGAAAAGAGGAATAAGAGAGACCGAATAGATAAAACGAGCAATCTGTGACATACTATATTACCATCTTTCCTCCTCTTTTTTGGTTTAATCAAGTAAAAAAGACCGATGATTACTTGACTAAATTATAAACCAATCCTTCTCCGACCTTACTTTAATTTTTAAGGCCAATAAACACAGTGGAGACTAAAAAAATAAGACCCCTTTTATTCTTAAGTACTCGAGATATGTTTTATCTACCTACTACAAAGATAATACCTTCATCGATTTGTAAGATTCGAGTGTCAACCGTCTTTATGAAATTTTTGATAGGAACCATGTAATAAAATGGGTCAGATACTCTTACGTGTCCCGTACATATAATCAGATTATAAAGTACATGACACGTTCGTTTAAGACTACCGAATTGGGAAATCTTTGTCAAATTTTAGAACTTCATTGACCCTCAAGACTCGGTCTACTTTTATTCTCAAGTAAATAAAGTATCTTCACCCGTGTTGTAGAGTCATGACTTCGGATCTACAAAGTATCTACCTTTCCTGGACATGTCTAAGTTTGGGAAAGGTAGTGATTAATCAATATCTACTATAAACCGTTGTATCTGAAGGAGTCCTTTAAAAATATACACAAGCCACACTTATTGTGCTATCCTTTTAGTTAAGTTAAGTCAAGTTAATTTGACTGTCGTAGACGTACAGGATTTGTCAGAGTCGAGGACCCCCGTTAGGAACAATAAGGACCATTACCTAGTCAAGTTGTCGAGGTTTAGAATCTCTGGTTACTGTGGATGAAGAGGAAGTAGACGTGGGAAGTACGCTCTCAAAGGTCAAGGACGATTTAGATCTAACTGAGTGGAAGGGCACAAACAGGAAAGTCGAAGAGGTCGTAAAAACACTCACCAAGGGACATAAGTGTAGGGACAAAGGACGGATGGACCTAGGACTGAGTACGAACCCTCTATTATTATAGTAATAACTGTCACATCCTTTTCTGACAATCCCCGGGGTCTCTGTTGACTCCCCTCAGTCCATGTCATAAACAAACGAACTTTGCAGGTTAGGTACCATCAGGCCATAAATACATGTATGATATCGTATGTTCCCCAAAGGGACCATCGAGTCTGTCATTTCTTAGACGGACGTTACGTCCTCAGGACCCGAGCTCGGGACTCAACTCTTCTAGGGGACCTTTTCCCCTACCGATGGGAAAGGTCATACGAACGGATCTCTTAAGGTACTTGTCTCCTTGGGTCTCCCGATGTTAGGTAGCCCAGTGTTTCTCAACCTGTGTTGACTTCGCTGAATCGTCGTCGTGTCTTATGTTCTAATACAGGATCGTTACAGTCTAACGATCTTTACCCTGAAGGGACCACTAGACACCGATTCTGAGGTTCTAGTGTTACGTCCCCGGGGCCCAAGGTAGGGACTCTCGATCTAGGGTGTACGACGTTTCTTCTCCAGGGTACGACGTTCATTTTCTGGACCGTGTCTGTTTATTTGTTGACAACTTTTTGTTCAACGATCTCCACACATCGGTGTCTGAAGACAGAAGATTTGAGTAGGACAGTATCTCGTCATCGTTGTCAAGTGTCTACGACGACCAGGTCTCCGTCTCGTCACACTCATCATGGTCAGGTCATTTTCCGATCTTTCTCTCGAAAGGACTCCTAGTCTTTTACCCGACCCTCAATCTCTACTTTTCAGACGTCAACGTCCGTTTAGCTACCATCGACCTCTATCCCTTGACCCCCTTTGTTAGGCGTCCTTCTCACGTACTCGTGTTCGTCCGACTCCCGTCTTGTAGTGTCCGTGATCTTACATCGGTGTCCATTCGTCCGTCAGACTCTTTTTGCTCCTCGCTCCCACCCTCGTCTTTCCGGGTACCTCTGTCTTCACACCCGACCCCCGTCCGGTAAACCCAGGTGACGCCACCCGCGGGACGGGTCTTACGGAGTTTGTCAGTGACTCAAGGTACACGAGACGATTAATTCAGTCCGACGTTACACATAGGGAGTGTAAGTATGTCACTTTAGTACGAGGGGGGGCGGTTTCACTACTATGATCATCCACTCCGGAACCTCCACTAATCCAGTACTCTCACCCCGAGAGCCCTCACCCCAATCACGGGAGTATTTCCTCTGGACGTTTCTCGAGGGACAGGGAAGGGGACAAGGTAGACTCCTGTGTTCCTCCTCGACCCGAGAGTGGCCTGTGGTGTAGTCCCCGACGAAAATAGAACCTGAAGGACCGGACGTTGTGACACTCTTTTATTTAAAGACACCAAATATTCGTTGAGTCAGATACCGTAAACACAACATCGTCGGGTTTGTTTTGTTCTGTGCCCGTGTGCTTGCATACTGTAGTAAATCTTTTGTAGGGTAGGTTTATCAATTGGGTTTCCACCTTATCGAACGAACTTTTTAGATTAGTGTCTCTTGTGACGGGAGTGACTATTTTGTTTGTACTTCACAGTCATGATTGTTCTGAAAGACCCCACTACTCTCTTTACAAAAAAGAGACACGGAGGTAGTACACCGATTACCGTGAACTTTTCACCGATCACCGTGACTCTTTGACTTCGGAAGTAAGTTAGATCAAAAATTTAAATTTATCGAGTGTACCAATTCCTGACATAATAACCCGTCCATTAAGTATACTGAGTATCCGTTCCAACTAAATCTCATTTTCTAAGCATCCAAAGCCGTGGGATACTTGGTCGGAAATTTAAGGGATTAATGATTGAGGTACTGGAACCTATGGAGTGAGTGGAAGGGACCCGGACTCAAAGAAGAATTATTTCACCTCTAGTGTTATAAATACAAATCCCGGTAACACTACTTACCTTTACTCCGTACATATGACAGATCGTGTCTAGACACTCACATACGACTCAGTAAAGTCAACACGGGTTGAGAAACGTTGGGGTTCCTAACATCGGGAGGTCTGAGGAGACAGGTACCCTAAGAGGTCTGGTTTGTGACTCACCCAACGGGACGGTAGGAGGTCCCCTGGAAGGACTGGGTCCCTAACTTGGACACAGAGAATTCAGAGGAGGAAACCGTCCACCCAAGAAATGGTGGTCATGGTGGACCCTTTGTGTCTAGACCATGTGTTATTTACTCTCGATAATGATCATAATTTACTGCACTCAGTCATGAGTAACCTGTATTGAGTTGACAAAACTAAGTAGCTAGTAATCGTACTTGTACATTATTTAACACTTTACACGTTATTTCTATTGGGGACCGACAACGGACACCACCTCAGTGGAGAAGGGTATCGTTGACCGCCACGAAAAGATGAATCTCTGAGAGAATAGAGGCGAAACGGTACTCGACACGAAAAAGTCGGACTAACGAAGATCGTTTAGGAGGAGGAGGATTCCTCGTAGGGAGTCACGAAGAAGATATTGGAGCCGACAAGTCCCCTTTTCTATTTAGTTCGAACAAGTTAGTTATTGATATTAAAATGTATGTTAGGATTTAGGTTCCTCAGAAAAAGACACCTTAATTCTCGTCCATAAGTGTCTTGAATAAATGGAAGTGGGACCGAGTTGTAGTGTTAGAGAACCCCCTAAAAAAATTATGTGTTCAGTTAGGGAGAAAGGAGGGTCTGGTCTCTCCACCACAGAATACCCGTGAGTTCTCTAAGACAAAATCCCAGACTTTTCGTCACTACATACGGGACAAGGACCTTACCCAAGGCCTGTCTACCCCAACAACCTAGGGACCACTTGACTCTCTACAATGTCACGAGAACCTGTTCCTTTACCGTGACTGTAGTGTATCTAGACTACATACCTGCACCCTTTTGAGACCTATACACTAACTGTAAAAGTGACCCCTTAGTATCGGTTAGTAAACTTATTTACAGTAAGTCTCGACCCGGTCCTAAAGTCTTGATGAGAAAGAAAAGAAGGATTCGATGGGACAGGGCTTAGACCTCTACCAACTGGAGGAACATGACAAGAAAAGACCCCGAGTCTAGACAAATACTACATAATGATAAACCGAATGTCCGAAAATATGTACTTTACAGTGACCAACAGGTATGTTAACCCATGCATGGGTACACTTCTTTCTGACCACTTTTGAGACTTATTCCTAGTCTTAAGGGTATTCTTTTATGGGAACCTTACTCTCCAAGTTTCGTTACGGAAACCCACGTACGTCGGGTGAGGGAGTGGTGGTTGTGAGGATAGTAAGTGCCCTAGACACTCATTACCGATTCGTTGGGAGACTGATCACACACTTACGAGCATCCCATGATCAGCTTGTAACAATAGATGAAAATCTCTGTTCTTAGAGACTCTGTTTTCTTAAGGTTCGTGTCCGGTTATCGGGTGAAGAGGACTACTCATTTTAAGGTCGTACTGCTTAGTTTCAGTCGTCAGGAGGTCTCAGACATCGTCTGGGATGTTAACGGTCAAGTAAATATTTTTTCTTTACAAAATATAGTCGTTTATGACCCCTAATACTTCCGTGGACAATAACCTTATTAATTCTGCTTTTGTAAATGACCCTATAAGATCAAAACTCCACAACAATAGAAGAGAGAACAAAAGATTGGTGTAGAAAATAATTAAAAAACGAAAACCCTTCCTGTTTCACTTTTATACCTTAGGTGGGACCCGTTGTCATTACGGGATTTACTGTGGGAATCAGGACAGAGTTCCGTTCGGAAGGGCTATTCACTAACAGAACAGTAGATGAAATAAAGTTTCCGGTAAATCCACTGTTCCTTCGACGTGACAAACCGATGTAAGGACTAAAAGTCTCGGATCCATAATACCCTTAACAAATACCGAAAAATTCACTCATAAAACCTTTCATTACATCGAGTTTTATCTTATTCGATTTTTCTGTTAAATAACCACGTAAAGGAGTCTGTAGGTCGTCAAGATTGACCAAAGTCTCTACCGACGGGTACTTTTCAATTTTACAATCATCTACTAATTCACTTCTACAGTCACACAATCAGTGAGTCAACACAGACTGAGAAATGTCGGGGTACATGACATCGGACGTCCGAGGAGACAGGTACCCTAGGTGGTCCGTTCTTATAACCTCACCCAACGGTAAAGCAAGAGGTCCCCTAGAACGACCGGGTCTCTAGCTCGAGGATAGAGGACGTGACGTCTGTCCAAGAAATGGTAGACTCGGTGGTCCGACGGGCCTCCCCGAACAATGACAACAGTCCTGAGATGGACAAAGGGACCGAGTCCACCAAAAGGAGAGATTATCCAAAGGAGGTCGACGACGTCCAGAGGTACCGTACCAGAGTCTTCGACGGTGTAGTCAAGTCTTTTTCCTGGTGGGGGAGTAATCTTGTACACGGTCGGGGGGAGGTGAAACACGGTCCCTACTCTACGTGAGACTAACTGTCTGGACCCAGTACACGAGGACGTTACAGCCACCTCCCCACAGTATGTGTTTCCGTCCTTCTTTAAGGGTTTTCCTTCTCCAACCCCATCTCTATGTGAAAAAAAAAAAAATTATCTGATAAAGTCTCACTCTTTCCAACCAAGGTAAACGATACCCTTCCTACTTTTTATTGAAGTAAGATGACAATGTACTGAAACCCTCAATTACCTCTGGTGTTGTATTAGACACTAGTGTACCTTATGTAATCATACGGTCTCCTTTCAAGGTAACTTTTGGGTCATAGTACAGTGAAAGAATTTTACCAAGAGAACATTTTTCGGTTTCTGAATAATACCCTCGGACTCAAAAGAAATAAACTATTAAAGACTTGAACGTACTTTGTTCTCAGTGTATTAAGTTTATATCTACTAGGAGGACTCTTTTGTCCTACTTACGTTGACGTAAAGTTTACACGATTTCTATATTTTATTTTAAAACGATGTATAAAATCTCTTCATTAATACAACACTTGAGTATAGAGTAAGTTTTAGTTGGTAAAACTATTTATGTCTAAAAGAGAAAATCGTAAGGGTTATCATTTGCGATTTGTTCTTACCCAAATTCGAAGGATTTTGTTATTTTGGGAGTTTTGGGGTTGGTTCAATAATCCGTTTAGTTTTCTTTTTCGTAATGGTTTGGTACGTAATACTCTATTTATTCCTACGTGGGCCTTTGTTAATGAATTAAATATTTGTAGTCAACCAGATATGAGATCCCAATCATGTACCATGGGCTTCTAAAAAAAGGATATAAGAGATTACAGAAGAAGTTTAGAGAAAACCTCAGAGTTTTTATGGAAGTCGTACATACACCTTGGATTTTTTTTACCATACCTACTAGAATAAATGTTTCGTCTCTGTTTCTACGTCTACATCTCTTGTTTTCATACCTGTGGTTACCCCTTTTCCCACCCACCGTACTTAACCCTCTGACCCCAACTGTATATGTGTAATGACTATCATGCATATTTTATCTATTGATTACTCTTGGATGACATATCGTGTCTCTTGAGATGAATCACGAAACACCACTGGATATACCCTTCCTTTAGGTTTTTTCTCCTCTAAATACATATGGATATCGACTAAGTGGAACGACATCTCGTCTTTGACTATGTAATACTTCTTTGATACATAACTCCAGAAGGGTCCACCGAGTCACCCTTCCTTAGGTGGACGGTTACGTCCTCTGTGTCCTCTACGTTGATACGAGTTTATTTTTAATTTAATTTTTTTTTCGTTTTGTTTTGGTTGGTTGGTTGTTTGGTTTTTTTTTTTTTTCGGAAGTCTTTAAATCAAATGTTTATAACTCTCCCACATAGACTCATCTACTTTCAATCAGTTATCTCTTACAACAGTCCGTGGCTGTAGATCCATCCACCTGACCGCTCAAGAGTGTGAGTGTCTTGTCCGAGGTCCAAACCCCAAAGGACCGTCAATTCTAGGTCGCGAAGAGCTTGGACGTCCCTCAGCCCCCGGTTACGCCCTCGCGAAACCTCCGCCCCGCCCCCCACGCTATCCTCACTCCCCACCCCACTAGACCCCCTCCACGATCCTCCCCCCCCAACGCCCTCCCCACCCCGGCCCCCGCCCCGCGGGCCCCCGCACGTGTGGCCGCCCCTGTGCTCGAGGGCCGGCGCCGTTGAGCGAGGTTCAAGGGAGGGAGCGAGAGACCGCGACCGTCAGTCTCAGGAGGGTGAGCCGAGTCTGGCTCGGCGGCGCCGGCGGCGGTCGAGCCGGGGGGCGACGGAGCGCGGGGCCTGGGGCGCCGGAAGGGTCAGGGAGCGAGATGGGAGGCCACCGGGGCCGCCGGGCCGGGAGCAGGGAGCTCCCGGAGCTGTTAAAACGGACGGCAGGGGCCTCGGGCCACGGGCCGAGCTTGACGTGTCCCCTCGCGCCTGCTCCATTCCGACCCGGCCCCCGGCTCAACTCCCCGTCGCGGCGCGGGGCTAGCGAGTGTTGCGGCTTCGACGCGCGCCGGCGGCTCGTCGGCCCAGGCGGGGACGTCGAGGGCGGGTCGGACCCAGAGCCAAATTGCCCCGCGCGCCCGGCGCACCGGGTCTGGCTGGGGCCGGCCACAAGGCCCGGCGCTCGAGCGGCGCGCGGCCCCCAACCGCCCTCCGGCCTCGCCCTCGGGCCGATCGACCCGCGCGCCCATCCCCGAGGCGGGCCCTGGGGGAGACGGTCCCGGGGGAGCGCGCCGGAGAGTAGAGACCAGGACTCATGAAACGCTCATAGCCAGAGAAAAGGAGCACCCGACCCTTAAGGACGTTCTATACGTCTAAGGCTCCGGGGCTTTCAAACCAAACCCCCTGGGGGATCCCGAGGTAAGCACCAGAGTTAACAGACCTGAAATAAACTTTCGCAAGTCTAGACTTTACCTTAATTCTCTGGGGACCGCGCGACCGCGGGGTAGTGGGCCGCCTCGACCCTCGGGCCGGCGGCTCGCGCGACGGACCAGGTGCCCGAGACGACCACCACCACCCCTGGGTCCGCCACTGTCGAGAGGGAGGCACGCCCCACGTCCGGCCCCTCCCTTCGCTCCCTTGAAGCAGCACTCGAGTTTAGGGAGACGTGTCGCCTTTCGCTCGTGGACTACAGGCCAAAAAATTGGGAACTCTCAACCACAAGTCGAAATAACTCGGTGCTTTTCATTCGTCCGAAAGAAAGGGCGGGCTCTGTCCTCGATTGAAACGCAAAAAGGACGGCCGGTGCAGGATAAGTGTTGGACCGTGTGTAGACATTATTGTGACGCACCGACCATACCAGTCCCGACGCGCGACCAGACTAAAACTCCTCCGCCTATCATCTCATTCGTAAAAAACGTCATATTTATCATTTACTGACATTTGCTGAAGGTAAAAGAAGTAAAGGGGACAACCTCGAGTTCAATAAATAAATCGGAAAAGGAAGGTTAAATGTGAATCTCAGCAAGGTACCTTTTATGGGCTTAATTGAACATGAATAAAACGCTGCAGTGGTGAAGATCAGTAAGGTGACTCGATAAATAATTCATGTCAATAAGACTGTATTCCCACTCAATTACCATTCGGTCGGAAGAAGGAACTCAATTGTGAGGTAGGAGAACGGGATACCATAAATTAGACACGGTAATGATATCTACCATAAAACTGTTGGACTATTCGACATTTCTCGAATCGTAGCACGGGAGGCCCTGTACCACGATCCCTTCACAGTCGACCAAAATAAATATTAAAAATAATAGTCAGGTATACAAAAAAAAGAGATACCTTTTACCAACAAAACAAAATTAGGGGCTAGAAAATTAAATACCAGACAAAATACAGACGCCAAATCAAAATCTAGTCCTAACTCCAACTCAACAACAAAACGAATACTGTCTGTCCGACAACACACACAAGAATATGTACTCTATATCGTCTAGAGTCTTACTCTTGTGTCAAGACGTGTACGAGTATACGTCCGTGTGAAGTACTCTGGAGTAATAGGAATTCCCGGAGGAACAGATCCCTCTTCGGATCTGTAATCCTCTTTGGACCCGAGACTCGGAGTAGGACTTGGGGGAATAAGACATCCAAATCTTAGTATGAAACTTAAGGAACACCGACGATCGTGTCGTCAATCCACCAAGTGTGACACAGTTTTCCATTATTTTCTATTTATATACATGGGAAATATGGATGTAGTCGGTCTTGTGTATTAAGAATAGGCACGAAATTTTAGACGTCTCACATATCACATTGATCGTTTCTTTTTAATTTCACCGAATTACTAGTACACAAGCATTGTCTTTCCACTACAGAGAATGGATCTGTAAACTTTTCTAACAATCCTCAATTGGGAGTAAAACTCCAAAGGGGGGAGGAGTAGTGAAAATTAAAACTTCACTGTAGAAAAAGTAAGGATTTGTCAAAAGAATCGATTCAGTTCCGAGCTACAATTGAGCACCCCGGGACGTCTCGACCCGACGACACCCCTGGTACACCGTCATCTACCACGACACTGACCGCGACCACCTGACTGCACACTAGGTCACCTTAACCTCCTCCCTAAGGAAAGAGTCAAAACAAAGAGCAGGAGAGGGGTTTTATGTGAGAAAGACGTGACTATGGAAGATTGTTAGAAGAATCCTTATCTGAAAATTCTTTTCAAACAAGAAACGTAAAAGTCGAAAAATGCTGATAGTCGGTTTAAAAGGAGAGACTTCTTCAGGTCCACAATTCTTATTAAGGTCCATAAGGTCTACAATTTGTAACAACCGTTTTTAAACTAAATCAACTGACATGGGATCTGAGGAGAAAAGAGGATTGTCTCCTTCTAACTAGTAAGACTCGGATCTCCTAGAGAGTCGTTTGGACCCGAAAAAAGAAAAAGAGGAGTTGTGAGTTGAGGATCCTCTCTTTTTGTTTATTCTTTGGATGAGTGAAGAAGTGAAATTCTGTCGGTGAATTATCCCACTTAAGAGGACATAAGACCAAAACTGGCAGTAAGACGGTGAGGTATGTTACGACGTTCTTAACTTTAAGTCCGACTTCGGAGACCGCGAGACGTTTCCGTACTGAGTAGGTGTTTTTCATATAAGTGAGGCGAATCATGTCGTGACTCGTCTCCTCCATCGCGTCCTTGTTCCCCCAAGACCTAACATTACTCCTAATAGAGAGACCGGTCGAACCCCTGACCGGTTCAGGGTCCGTTTACTGCGACGTAAGAGATTTGAGGCCGTCGTGTCCTAGGAACGACAATAGAGGAACGAAGTCCACTCCGATTCGCTGGACCGACTCAGTACCTCGAGGCCTCTTCGTTTCGACGTCAAAATTGGGTCCATACGGACACAGGACCACCGAGTCACCATTTCTTAGGCGGACGGTTACGTTCCTCCAAGCTAGGGACCCAGCCCTTCTAGTGGACCTCTTCCTTTACCGTTGGGTGAAGTCATAAGAACGGACCCTTTAGAGCACCTGTCTTCTCGGACCACCCGATGTCAGGTACTCCAGACTTTCTCAGTCTCTGTTGACGCGTGCGCACGCATGTGTATTTACATCATACCTAAGATTTAAAACAACCCTATTCAATACCTCACTAAACATACCTTCTAAAAACATCATTCTTTAAATCGCAAAACAACAAGTATCTACAGCACCAGGTTTGTTAATCAAGTTCAGTAATCTATCGTCGCCCCTTTACATAACGTCTTATGTGAAAGTAACAAAAATTTGGGTCCAAACAAAGACCTTACAGAAATACACTATGTTTTAAGAACTTCAATTTAGTATGTAGAAGAGAGGATAAGACTGTACAAACTAAGGGAGGGCGAACACTCTTCCCGGACCCTCACTAAAAGTGTAAAATTTGAAAAACGTCAAACTCAGGGGATTCCTATTAGTGTATTCTTGTGTCGTAAATTTCTGTACTCTGAACAAAAATTAAAAAAAAAATTTCCTTTGTAATCATCCACTTCGTTTAACGAAGGAAAAGGGTCATACTAATTTGTTAAGATTTCACCTTGACCGTGATTTCTACCTTAAACTTGTAATATTTGTGAAATCCCTCTTTAAGTTTCCACTTTTGAGTCGGGTTCCTTTGTTATGCAGTAAACCGTCTGTCTAAAGATCTTTTTAATATTCTTAAGACACGACACAAAATATGTAGTCTCGTTCTAGTCACCCAAAACTTTAACAAGTAAAGGTCCATTTTGAAAATTTTAATGTCAAGCCTTCGTATACCCTTTAAAACCTCATCAATCCAACATTACGTTTCGTAAAAGGGGGGGAGTCCCGGGACAATCTTCAATGAAAGTAGAAAAAACAGAAAAAGTCCTTCTTAGTGATTATAGAAAGTTTTATCGAGAAGAACCGTCGTAAAAAAACCAGGGTAACTGACCTTCCAATACTTTTATTTCATTAATACACTTTATTACATCAAATCACTAAAGAAGATAATACTAACGATATAATTTGTCCATAAATATCTCCCAAGAAACACACGGTCCAGGACCTCTATTCATCACGGGTCCTCTGTTCCAGGGACGGAGTAACTCCCTAAGTTCACATTTCACCCTGTTTTATCTACTTTATTTGTTCATTGACTTTTCGATTAAACTTCGTCATTATTAACGTCAGTTCTGACTCCCACCGTAAGAATAGACTCCTGGAGTACCTCCGACTAACTCACCTCTGTAATACACTCTTTTTCTTCGTTGGAGACCTTCCAGAGACCCGGCCCTTCTGTCTGTCGGACACGTTTCCGGGACACCGGAAACACTCCTTGTCCCCTGTCATCGTCTCCTCGGCTCGTCCCGGAAGGAACTCCTGGGTCCCACTCACCCCCCGCCCCCCTCAAAGACAAATAAGACATCCGTCACCCAGGACGACCTCCCACACTGAGTGAGAGTAAGAGTCCAACCGTCGAGTAACACGGGTGGAGCACCACTGGTCATGGTTGACCCGACGTTCCTTTCGTCTCCTCCATACAACTTAAAGACGAATGGACTGTGTGATAAGGGACCACCGAGTGACGTCGCGTCCTCTGGTCCCAAACTAAGGACCCAACCCTTCTAGGGGACCTCTTCCCTTACCGATAGGTGAGGTCATAAGAACGGACCTCTTAGGGTACCTGTCTCCTTGGACTACCCGATGTCAGGTGGTCCAGCGTTGCTCAGCCTGTGTTGACTTGCTAATTGTGAAACTGCGTCATAACGAGAATTCTACGCAGTAACGACATATGTGGTAACTCTTACTTTCCTTTGAAGGGTAATTCGAGACGAACATTCCTGGCCGACACTGCACCTAGGAGTAAAGTCTACAGTTGTGACCTTTTATCTCAACGGAATCTAAACCACTTTAGACCAGAAAAGACCTCTGGTCCGACTCTCCCGGACGACCAAACATAAAGTCAAAATGAACACGGACGCATAATACTCAACTTAAGACACTAAACCTTCCCAGACCCCCTTCGCCGACACATCTCCCGAGAGGATGGAGACCTAACCTTCGATCACATCTTTTGACGTAGGGGACACAGAAAGACGACGAAGTGTTGGCGCACTTTTCCGTAAACGTCAATTACAAGGGCGTCCACCTGACGTCTGACACCTACAGTCTCTTAGTTCCCTTGACCCTGTTAGACCTAGATGGTCCGAGTTCCCCTGTGTGTTTGTGACACACGAGTAAGTCTCACCCGCCGTGTAGGGGACCCTCGAGGCTCGAAACAAAGAGAGACAGTGACCCTCGTCCCACCCAGCTCCCGAACCTACTGGTCCGGTTTATTAACAGTCGGTCGTTTGGTCATTCACCCAGGGACTCTCCGACCCTCTCCCGCGGAACGAGTACCTGGGCCACACCCAAATTTCTAACCGAGATGCCCGACTCGTCCAAGGAGTCCGAAGCCCTTGGAGTCAAAGGACTAGATAGTCTACTCTTTGACGCCCTGGGTGAAGTCCCCTAGTAACACCCCAAATTCCTCCTACCACGACCGTCTCATCGGTCGAGAGACACCTCGAACCAACCACAGCCCCCAATGGTAGAGAACCTTACAGGAGACAGGGAAATAGGCAGAACTCACAAGAGGAATGTGTTCAGTGTCGCACTTTCAGAGAAAAACTCTCTGAGTGGGGTTGACGACTTCGATTCCAGGGAGGAAGAGGTCGGTAAGAGACCGGGGGTCCGACCACGATAAAAGAAGTCGAGTAGGGATTCCCTTTAACACATACACAACAACAACAATATTCACACAAAGAGGTCCAACTCGTCCAGTGACAACGTTCCTGACGACACAGGTCTCCCGGACCCTGCACCGAATAAATGGATGACCGACACGTCCACCGTGACGACTGTTGCCCAGGAAGGGTACCCTGGGTTTCCTGTCGTCCCGAGAAGAGACTGACAAAAAAAGCCGACGTTACTACCCGGAAGGTCTGGTCGCCATCTTAAGACCCTAGGTCGTACGTCCGAGGTTCGGTCGGAAGTGTCTCCTGAAACCCCTACCTCCAACCCCTTCTCCCTTTTAAAGATAGACCTTTATACCCAAAGAACCCTGACACCCTGACGAACACCAAAACGTACAGTCTCCCACAGTGGACGAAGTAGAAGGTCGTTTACAGTGGTCTCCGACTAATGGATCATGGACTATATGGTCGAAAATCCGTGGGAAGAGGAAGATATTTCGTGTGTTCCTTTGCACCACCCCTTCACACGGACGGTATGTTCCCTGACCCGATAGTGTACAGTGTGACGAAGGGGGACCCTTCGACCGTAACCTTGACCCCACCTCGACCGTCGGACCACTTGGACGGGCCAGTCGGGAGACCTAGTACCCAATAAGGAGGGTAAAGATTCAGCATAAAACAATGACCACTACGACATAGGTAATATTACCGAAAACAACGAAGTGACTAAAACTACGATACAAAAACATAAAAAAACTTTTCCTTTAGTAAAACCTTTATTCTTATAACCATACAAGAAGAGATCCGAAAGTAGAAGGGGTCACGAACGAACAACTGATATCAGAAACCCACTTCAAATCGTGTATTTTACGTTCCTATAAAAGTTTAAGAGTACGTTTGGGAGGTTGGTAGGATCTACCCACTCGGACAAATGAGTGGGCGTACTTTTGATAATTAGTAGAAGGTTAGGGACCGAGAGTCCCCCGGTGGCAAAGGTAGTCTTTACCTGTCAACCTTTGACCCTTGAGTCACCACAACCCTTTATGGTCACTGGGGACTGTCGCGAAGACAAAACTGATGTATCAATCTTGTTCCACTCAACCCTCTAAGAGACATGTGAACTGATACTCAACCCCTAAAAATTTTAGGAAAATCAGATAGGGACCGGTCACGAGTAAGTTTATTAGTGACTAACCTTGCGACACTAAAATTCTTAGTCTACAAAAAAAGAAGGGTCACTCAAAACAAGAACAAGTCACTGGAACTTCCTTCTTCTATTTAGTAACATCACCAGACCTTAAGCTGATCAGGACCCACGAGAAGGGTCGAGGACATCCGAAACAAAATTGGATGTCGTTCTGAGCCACAGATTGGTCGGAAGAATGTGAAAAACCAGTTTCACCGGTGGTAGAAAGTCCCCTCTCTAACCGACAGAGTATTGAATCAAGATATTAAATTGTCTCTAATGAAAAGATTAGGAACAATCACCTAAATATAAATGTTGAAAACATCCCCTCTCATAACGTCTCAGTATGTTTTAGATAGAAAACACCTTTCGACTTTATAAGACAATCCAGTACGACCACCTACATACGTCAGATGGACGTAACAAACCTTAAGAAAAAAAAACAACAAACAAACCGACCCCACCCAGAAACAACGACACACCCACGAAAGAAATCGACACCACACGTCTGACGAGTGACACCACCAAAGAGAGTAACGTCTCGGGTCTCGGACGTCATCAACGTCCGAGTCATCAATCAAGAGGCCGAGATCTCGTGTCCGAGTCATCAACACCGTGTGCCCGAAGCGACGAGTGCCGTACACCTTGGAAGGGTCAGATCCCTAGATTGACCATAGGGAACGGAACGTTCCGTCTAAGAATAGGGACCTGGCAGTCCCTTCAGGAACCTTAAACCAAAATTCACTTAAAAGGTATGTCCACTACCCTCAGGGTACGTACCCACACACGTACGAGTCAGTACAGACTGAGAAACACTGGGGTACCTGACATCGGGTGGTCCGAAGAGACAACGTCCCTAAAGGGTTAGTTCTTATGACCTCACCCAACGGTAAAGGAGGAGGTCCCCTAGAAGGACTGGGCCCCTAGTTTGTGCGCAGAGAACACAGAGGACATAACCGTCTGTCTAAGAAATGGGGACCCGGTGGACCCTTCGGGAGTCTCAGGATACGTACCGTCCATCAGACTCACCCCAATGTGAAGAGGTCGACAATGGGGGTACGAGTCGCACTCGAAACGTCACCGGTGTAAAAGGGTTCATCTTCGGTAGGACGGGAGTGACGTTACACTTCCCAAGGTCGAGTTGACCGGTCCACACGAATAACCTAAAGAGGGTGTCCTTAAAAAGGAAAGTCTTAGGTGTCTGTGTGTGGGCTTGGAGAAGTCAACAATTAGGAGGTAACGATAAAGGTACACGGAAAAGGTCACCTTAGAGTCGTACTTCGTAAGTCGACAACTTTTCGAGACATCAAAGAGACCGAGAAAGGGTTTTCCACAACTTCACTCGACTCATTTACTAGTTCTCTGGTGTGGGACGACGACGACGACGACGACGACGATTCAGTGAAGTCAGCACGGGCTGAGACACACTGGGGTCTCTGCCGTCGGGTGGTCCGAGGGGGCAGGGACCCTAAGAGGTCCGTTCTTGTGACCTCACCCAACGGTAAAGGAAGAGGTTACGTACTTTCACTTTTTACTTTCAGTTCAACGAGTCAGCACAGGTTGAGGATCGCTGGGGTACCTGACGTCGGGTGGTCCGAGAAGGCAGGCACCCTAAACGGTCCGTTCTCATGACCTTACCCAACGGTAACGGAAGAGGTCTGGCGTGGGATTCCGGAAAATTAATTCCTTTGGTCCTGCAATAGTGTACAAGAATATGTAAAACAGAGTCCTTATGAATTCCTAGAAGTAAAATAAATACATAAATAAATCTACTCTTTTTCTTGTAGATAATCGAACGTTAAATTTTATATTTCGGGAAGAGGGAGTCACGAAATTTTACCTTGTTATAGGATATGGACTCCTGTCCTTTTTCCCCACGAGAGTCAATCTACTTATTAAGAGGACGGGGTTTTGACAATACAAATAGTGACTTTAAATGGAAAGACTTAAATAATTTTTAAAAAAAATTGAAAAATAAAACGTGACCTTATATCGGCTAATTGTTTATTACAACACTACCAAAGTCCACTTGTCGTTTCCCTGAGTCGGTATGTATATGGACATAGGTAAGAGGGTGTTTGAGGGGAGGGTAGGTCCGACGGGGTACTGTGACTCGTCTCAAGGGACACGACATGCAATCCAGAATTCCTGGAAGTGTAATGAAACCTAAAAAGTAAAATGGTCTATTATAACTGATATGTGTATATGGAACACAACTATACCCAAGAGGTATCTTCGTCTTGGTTATCCTAGAGTTAGAACTAGAGTTGCTTCAAATAAAATTATTTAACCGAGAACCACCAAAACGTCCAACTCTTCAGGGTTTTATAAAGCAAACGTCGTCCTTTACGTCGTCTCTGTTCCCCAGTCGGGGCTCCCTCCCACCCTCTCTGACCCAGAGTCGAGTCGGTCCATGTCCCTCTAGAATAGGGAATGGACGGTACACCCTAAGTCCAGGAGGTGGCTACTCTACTCCGGTGGATGTGACCCCTCCCGTTGTTGACTAATCAGCGTATATTGGTTTTGCATGAGTAAAGAGGGTCTCGAGTGTAAATCTAGGTGAGTAAATCTTACCAGACCCGAAAGAACTCCAAGGAACAGACGAGGACAGACCTAGTACTCAACCAAACTCTGATCTTTGCTGGTGTCCGTCGTGAAACCATGGTTCGGACCCTTGGAACTGACACCACCCATCGGGAACCTTAGTCCACCACACCGGAATCGTCCAAGGTCCTCCAACTGAAAGTCCAGGAATAATTTGAGGTCTGTTCTCAAAACAGATCTTAGGATTAGGGGAATCTACTCTGACCGATTCCGGTTTCCATTTATCTCGATTTTAGAAAAGAGGAAGGTTCAAAGTGGTAATCTTGTACCTACGGTCCGGAATGACTCGACAAAAGGTTTTGGTCACGAGTCTAAAACCGATTGACTACATCATTGACGGAGGGCCCACCACGACCCCATTACTTGGGCGGACAGTTACGTCCTCTGTGTTCTCTACACCCAAGCTAGGGTCCCACCCCTTCTGGACCCTAGGTGACCTCTTCCTCCGTATCACCTCCGGTCTTTCCCTTCTTCCGGGTCCGTCCCCATAGTCGACCTCTCCTTCTTGCCTGATTCTGGACTCGACACCCCCTTCCGTGTGGTCCTCGTCCCCTCTATAAAGTCTTAGTCTACCTCCCCCTTTGGGTCTCTCCTACAATCTCCCCCGACCCCAGGAGTGACGTCCTAGCCCTACTACCACTCGAGGTCCGTAGTGGACCGAACCCACATAAGAACGGACCTTTTAGGGTACCTGACTCCTCGGACCGACCGCTGTCAAGTGCCCCAATGTTTCTCAGTCTGCGTCGACTACACCATTGATCACCACAGTTATCACTGACTGCGGTGACGGTAAAGAAACATCGGGAATCTTAGGTCACCACACCGGGGGTATGAGTACATACGAACTCACGGACGACAAATGGTCCCTGGTACTTACGAGAGACCACCCCACCTAAAGTGAACAGAACGAACTTCGGGACCACCGAGACTCGGAGACCCGGTGGAGGACATCTCGAAGTAGAAGTAGAGTCGGCAGAGAATCTTGAAGGAAAGGGATCAAGACGGAGGTTCAAGGACGGGTAGTACCCTCTTGACTGCACTGGAGAAGGTCGGTACAGGTAGTAGAGTTTACGGGACAACAGGAGCACCTTTCACAAGTACACTGACCCCAGTGTACGTAGTGTCACAACGAGTGAACCGTACCCCCCACGTCGTAGGTGTTTCGTGTCTAAGCAGAAATGTTCTCTTCTTTCATTTCGAAACAGGGAAAAAGAAAAGTGACAATGAAAAACTGGGGAGGTAGGGGAGAAACTTGTTTTCCATTATGGCTCCCTTATAACATAGTTTTCGATAAAAAAAGAACGTAAAACTTTTCATCGTTTCGAGGGAATTCTTTGAAGGGAGACGATAATTCTCCCATTTAAGGAGTTTGGATTTTATCGTTTGGATCATCATTCGTTCTGTCGAAAACAGACACGAGTATCTACGAATTACGAAACACTAGATTACTTCGCTGACATACTCTCGGTGCTTTTCGAGCGGAAACCCTTCCTCACTGAAGAGGGGAGGTAGAGGACGGGGGGATGACGTAGACTCGACTCCGACGCGGACTGGTCTCAGGGGGGGACTCGACTCGACCTCTCCGGAGACCTGACTCCCGTCTTCAGACCGGTCATAAGAAGTCGGGTACAAGCATGGTCGACTACGAACCTCGAGTGGTAGTGGGACTAGGACGTCATTCCTGGGTTCAGAGGAGGCTGTAGGAGAGGCCCAAAGGGGGAGGTAGACTGAGACTCTATTAGAGGGGACGAGGACCACACGGAAGGGGGTGTCGAGTCTGGAACCAGGAGAAAAGGAGAGACTGACTGTCGGGACGGAGGTGGCAGAAGGGAAAGGACGGAGGTGACACGAAGGAGACTTAGTCGACACAGTGGCGAACATTGTAACGGACCGGTGGGGTCCGGGGTGAGTTCACGGGTCCTGTTTCAGAACAATTGGGTGGTGGGTCCCGACGGGACGGAACCGGGACCCCGGAGACGTTGGTGAAGGGACCCGAAACGGACCGCGACGGAGACGACGAAGGAGAGAGACGAAATACGGGAGGATAGTAGGATTTTCCGAGACAATACGGAGTAGAAATCAACAAAAGGAACTGGAGTACACCAGATTTATTTTTTTGTCTTATTTGTTAGTGTGGAAAACACTACAAGTCCATTTGAACTTACGTGTGTGCGCGTGAGTCAACACAGACTGAGAAAAGGTGACATACCTGACGTCGGGCGGTCCGAGGAGACAGGTACCCTAAAGGACCGTTCTTATGACCTCACCCAACGGTAAAGGAGGAGGTCCCCTAGAAAGGTTGGGTCCTTGGCTTGGGTTTAGGGAACCCAGAGGACGAAACCGTCCGTCCAAGAAGTGACGACTCGGTGGAGCCTTCGGGTTTATTGAACTTACGTTTCCGCATTTTCATACAGAGACGGAATAGCGATGACACCCTAAGTTACCTCCCTGTCCTTAACATAGAGTGTCGAAATACACTCATAGACGAACACAGGCTCAGGCGAGACGACGGGACTCCCACCAAACGTAGAGTTCTAGTTCCGGTTCCCGGAGAGGCCACGTCCCCTTTAAACTTCTATCCTACTTCTATGGTCATAACTATTATAGGACTCTCTAATACCTCTTCTGTTCTCTACGGTCTTAATTTACGGGACTAAGAAGTCTTTTACGGTTCTCTAGGATCGGGACGTAACAGGTCACACAACTGGTGACCAGCGTAAACTGAAGACCCATGACCGAACCACCGACCGGAGTTAGTACTATAGGAGGTTCGTATTTTATAGTGTAAAACTTCTAAACGAACCTTTTTTGTACATTTTATCAAGTACTTATTAAAAATATAATGTACAAATACACTATGATAAAACCTGTCTATTATATAATAACAATTTTATATAGTAGTTCGAATATTCATTTTATATAACAATTTTATTGAAGTGGACAAAACCTAACTATTATATCATAATAATTTTATATAATAGTTCAAATATTCATTTTATCTAATAGTTTTACTAAAGTGGAAAAAAAAGAAAAAAAAAAAAACTTTAAAAACGATATCGGTGTCCTTCACCGCGATCACCATTTCTTGGACGAACGATTACGTCCTCTGTATTCTCTGCGTCCAAGTTAGGGACCCAGCCTTTCTAGGGGACCTCTTCCTTTACCGTTGGGTGAGGTCATAAGAATGGATCTCTTAGGGTACCTGTCTCCTTGGACCGTTCGATGTCAGGTATCCAAGCGTCTCACCCTGTACTGACTTTGCTGAATCGTACAATGGGTGTTCTTTTAAATTTTCCTGTATGTGCCAATCGCAAACACTGAACGTAACGTAGAAGGACCCTCCTACGACAAGATCTGAGATACTAAATACCGAAAAGGAAGAGTAGGAACCGTCGCAGGACGTCGTATCACACCTCGTCTACCGACCCGTGAGCATCCTTTCCTTCATCACTCTTGATTTCCCTTCTTGTCTAGCACGGTTCACTCGGAGCAAACAAAAAATATTCCAATGCTCCGATCCGCTAGTCTGTTCAAGAGGAGGCTATTCGAACTCCTGTCAAACCCCTCGTACTTCAACAAAATTACCACACCGACGAAGACACCGACCAACCTGAGTCAAGGGTCTTATTGAACACAACTACCAACACAACTCCTGTCCGACCCTCTACGAGAGTCCGAAGGGTATCACGAACAAAGTATTTACTCTCAGTAAACACTTCTCCAGATCAAGTCAATCTAAACCCATCAGACCTTTTCCAATGGGTGTAGTCGGGACCAGCCGTCGAGTAAGTAGGTAGTGCGCACAACTCCCACACAAACGAGTCTGTGGTGCGACTGACCCACGACCCACACTCCTGATTATTATGTAACAGGGACTGGAGATCTCACTGGAAGTTCGATAATAAAAACTTTCTAGTAAGACCGAAACGGGTGACCCAGGGACAAACCGACGTAGGTATATCTTCACCTACTAAGACGTAGACCAGTCCGAAGAACTTGGTATCAACTTTTAATACCTGGAAGACCCGGAAGGGTCCACCGAGACCATTTCTTAGGTGGACGGTTACGGTCCTCTGTATTCTCTGGCTAAGCTAGAGACCCAGTCTTTCCAGGGAACATCATTCTTTACCGTTGGACGAGGTCCTAAGAACGGACCTCTTAGGGTACCTGACTCCTCGGACCACCCGATGTCAGGTACCCCAGCGTCTCAGCCTGTGCTGACTCACTGACTCATACGTGTGTACGAACCTAGAAGACTCGACAATCGTTAGATTCTCCGACCACCCTTTAAGAAAAGTCTCAACTACATCGGGTGGGTACCGGGACGAAGGGAGTGAAAACTATAAGGTGAACACGTCCTTCGCCCACGTCCGGTGCAAGTCCACCGTACCTCAATAGAATCTGAGACGAACCCAGTGAAAGGACTCCGTCGTCAGGGGGATAGACAGGACGAGTAGTGGACCCAACGTCCTATAAGGTCTTCGTCGGTATACTGTAGCGATGGACATAAAACCACCTCCACATCAGTCATACAGGACTCAATAATGGGTGACACGAACTGTGAACTGTACGAATGTCTAAACAGTTTTTGTGTTTTCTGTTTATTAAACTACTGTTAGTTATTTGAAATCCGTCTTTACTTCGAGTTGATATCGTTGAATCTTCCTTAAATACACACTAAAGAAGACATAAAACGAGACAAAGATACGAAATTAAAAGAGATTCGGGACTTCAAAAAATTAAAAGACAAACAGAGACGAAAATAAAAGAAAAAAGAATTTGCATAGAGTGTAGAAAACCCCTTTCTTCCGGCTAAATTTCATTTTGATCTCCGAAAGAATTACAAACCAAATCTGCAATCAAAAAACTTGAGAAATGGAACCCTACGATCCTCAAAATATAAACTGGAATAGTTTCGAAAGTATAATTTATGAATCTAGTCGCTACTCGTCGAAAGACTAAATAAATACATAAAAAAACATTTACTCTTTTTTTAATCTCCAATGAAAAAAAAGACAATTTGTAATGTTCTGAACAACTCAGGATACATTTCCCCCTACTCCGACTTAATTTTCTCCCTAAACTAATCTAAAGACCCGGTACTCGTTCCACGAGACACCCATACAAACCAGCGTCATGGGCCGTCCGTCCGGAGACCCGAGGACACGGACACCTCTCGACGAGTCCCAGGGGACCCCAATGGAGTAAAGAAAGAGTCTTGTCGGACGTCCCACCACAAAGATACCAGGGTACCTTGCACCAACAGTCCTCGACTCTACCGGAGAAACTCCACGACCGTTCCCCTTCTCGACCAGACCACGGACATGAGTCCCTCGGCCCCACCGACGGAGTTGAGACTCGTCAGTCTCTCCGGGGGTGACCGGAGGACCGGACCGGAGGGGAAAGGACCCCAGTACGACAAGTGGTGAGGGTGGGTCGGCTCCGACCGTCCTACCTCAGTCGGAGGGGTAGGAACAGAAGGGTCGACCTCTAGAGACGGGTACCGAAGAGGGCTCTACAGGACCCCAGGTAAGATGGGACCCCACAGGGAGACGGGGGACGGGGGAGTTCGGTGCTCCCCGACAACCACCCAGCCCGTTCGTCTCCAGGTCTTCCCCAACACCTGTCAGTCACGAGAAAGGGGGTGCGACTCGGGTCTCGCAAGGTTGGGACTGAGCACAGGTGGAGTGGGTATTGGACGGAAACACCAACGGTAAAGGTCAAGATAGAAAAGAAACTTATACAACGGAGGACAAGTCTTCGAGTCTCAGTCGAGGTGCCATCTAAATTGTCTTAGATAAGTCCCGGGACAGAGTCGCCGCGTAGCAACAACCTTTTGTTCCAGTATGGAGAGAAATTGTGGTTTTATTAGACTATTTACGGACACTCACCTCTTCCCCACCTCACTTCACCGGCCGGAAGTTAGGACCCCACAAACAATGGCCGACCTTTCCTCCGGTCCGGAGAACCCCCGTCCTCATAGACACTTAACTCTAAGACCGGAGGACAGACGTCCCGCTGTGAAAACAGAAGACAGACCGAACCGTCTCTCAGTTCACCTTACCCTCAAGAGTCCCACTTGAACCACAGTGTCAAGAAGGAGCTTTCCGGGAAGCCCCAGTGGACGAGGTCACCAGGCGTGACACCTTGGGTAATGTGTGGACCCTAAGACCTCGTAGACTCACCTTTACCTCAACCCCCCGACGGATCCATCAGAGGTCCTACTGTCACTACGTCTCCACCGAAATCCTCGGGACACAAACCCGGTACTAAGAGTCTGAGATCGAGTAGCCAGCGGACTTCTCAATTTATCAACGACCAGAGAAGGGTCTCAAAAACTAAGTGACTCAAAATCTTCGGGACTCTTAAACGTAATTTTTTTTTAAGTTAAAAATAAATAAAAGAGACGTGTCCCAGAATCAACGTTGTACACCCTAGATCCCGGGACTGGCCCCTAACTTGGGTCCGGGAGACGTAACCCTCGTACCTCAGAATCGGTGACCTGGTGGTCCCTTCAGGGACTTTTAAACGTAAAAATTGTGTCAAGGACGACGATGACTTGGTGACTAGACCCGTTTCAGGAGAAAAAAAAGAAAACACTCTTTTACTTATAGTAACTTTTTTAAAAAGTATGATGGTACTATAGAAATCACTTAATTTAACAAAACGTAACTCACAAAGGAATCGTTAACAATTAACTCTTGAACACTATTAGTGTTCACTGATAAGTTTCCCAACCCATAAGATAAAACCGATTATTTTAAAGTAGTACTAATTCAAGTCACATAATTTATTACAGTTTTAGACAATTGAAAACTTTTGGTACTAAATGTTTTTTGTGTTCATCTTTATATATATATATTTATCCTTTAGGACGAACCCGTTTAATTTTACTTCTGGAGTCAGGTAAGTCAATTATCATAGCCAGTTAACATGTCAAAGGTTTCGGTTTACTACCGAAGGGTCACAAGTAGAGTCAATATCCTTTCCTTTTGTATACTAAAGACCTAAGTCAATTACGTACACAAAATCTAAGGTTTAAGGAAATTGTCATCGTAAAAACTTTTTAGTTTACAATACTATGGACTCCCGGAAGAGTCCACTGAGTCAGCATCTCTTAGGCGGACGGTCACGTTCTCTGTGACCTCTAAACCCAAACTAGGGACCCAACCCTTCTAGGGGACCTCCTCCCGTACCGTTGGGTGAGGTCCGAAGAACCGGCCCTTTAGGGTCCTTGTCTCCTCGGACCGCCTGATGTATCAGGTACCCCAACGTTTCTCAATGTATACCGACTCGCTGACTCGTACGAGTGTCTGTGTGTCTATGTATGTATGTATGATGGACTTCGTAAATTAGATTTCCAACGGTCTACGAAGTAAACTCTAAGAGATCCGTGGTATGTTGAAACGTCCCAGGACCTCCCAACCACTAACTCCAACCCACAGAACATCCCTTTTACGACGCTTCTGTCTTTCCCAATATTTTCGAGAGGGACCCCGCCGCCGCTACTGGACACACAGTGTCCGAGATTGAAAGAGTGGTACTTAGACTTTGTCTCACCCATTAAAAATTATTTTGTGACGACAAATTCTTCGGCACCTGCACATACAAGAAGAGATTCGTAAAACGTAAACAGAAATCAGACACACGTAAAAGTATCACTTTTACAGTTAAGTCAATACTAAACGAAAACCCCCACGGTAAATCATTTGTAAACTTCCGGAAGTTTTCGTTTCGATACTAGAAGTATAAAATAAATACTAATATTACCTTTAGACAAGAACTTGTATAAGTCTCAAGTATTTTATAAAAAAAAGTATTTTATAAAATTTTACATAAGTCATATTCTACAGAAACAATTAATTGTAGTTCTGAGACCCGGTACTTTTACATGAATAACGGAATCTAAATTTTTTACAAAAAGACTTTATTGTAGGAACAGGACACACGATTCAGTCAGTCAGTACAGGGTGAGAAACGTTTGGGTACCTGACATCGGGCGGTCCGAGGAGACAGGTACCCCCAAGAGGTCCGTTCTTATGATCTCACCCAACGGTAAAGAAGGAGGTCCCCTAGAAGGACTGGGTCTCTAGTTTGGGAGCAGAAAAAACAGAGGACGTAACCGTCCCCCCAAGAAAAGGTGATCGTGGTGGACCCTTCGTGGTTTAAACTCCTGAAAATTAAAAAAATCGACTCAATTACGACAAGAAGGAAAGTCTGTCGAACCGAGAAAAATTTTTGACAAAATCTCATGTATGTCAAATATAAGAACCTTGTGAAAAAGAATAAAGTTGTTTTCAGTCAATCTACGATAATTTAACTAATTTAAATTTATTTATCTCACTTCCATCAAAGATTTAAATCAGAATCCAAGAATTCATTTTAACGGGAGTCACTCGACTTTGAAAAAAAACGTTCAATGTTCCTAAATTTCACTGTAGATCATTTTGCACATAAGATATTAATTTTATTTAGGGTAAACCTTTATTTAAACTGAGTATCTTTCAACTTGATAAAGAATAATATAGTAAGTTAAGTAAGATAAAAATACCAAATTAATATATCAACTGGGTAAATTAGATTTATGGAGTGTTTTATCTTTGATCCCATAGAAAATTTGTTAAAATCTTAGACTCGATAGGTGGAAGAGAAACCACTCACCTCGGTCTCTCTTGGTCTTGTCCATAAGAGACACGGAAAAACTACTAGAAAAATAGATACTTTATCTATGAAAATCTATTTACTAACGGGACCGGTGTTTCTTGTGACCCTCAACTGTAAGCTAGTCACAACAGATGACAACGTATTGGTCACTGGGTTTTTGCATCACCGGGGTTTCCTATTTCCAAAGGGTGACAACGTAAAGAGACCCTTAAGTTCTCAGAGCCTCCGACGTCAGTCCCCAACGATCCTGGTGTCAGTGGACCTCCTTGACGTAGGTTCCACCTACCGACCACCCAACTACGACGATAACCACCCTATCCCTCTCGAGTCAAGTGGGAGGGGTCCCCGGAAAGGGCTATGAGAAACAAAACCAATCTCCAGTCGAAGAACAGGTCCCTTCGCGGTCTTCCCACTAGGAAGTAACAGAGTCTGACCGAGCGACGGGTTGAGGTCCCTCAAACAGGACTCCACGGAGGACCACGGTCCTACACGGTCCACGGGCGAAGACCCGGGGGTGCTCTACACCTACGGTACTCGTCTGTGTGACCACGTCTTGTACCCCGCTCCACTGTGTGGGTTCCTCCGAAGGGACTTCTCCCAGGGTGGACCTACGTCAGGTTAAAAGGAAGGAGAACCCCTTCCCACCCGCAACCATCCACTTCCCTACCCGACCGGCACCCCTCGACCAGCCCCTCTCTAAGCCTGTCTTGAAGATCGGTCCACCCGTCCTGTTCCAGTTCCCTGACTCAGGTTAATGGAAGAAGGGTAGGAAACACCCGAACAGTATATAAAATGAAGATGTACATAATAAGTGGAAGAGGGGTCCACCGAGTCACCATTTCTTGGGTGGACGGTCACGTCCTCTATGTTTTCTGTGTCCAAGGTAGGGACCAACCCCTTCTAGGGGACCTCCTCCCGAACCGTTGGGTGAGGTCATAAGCACGGACCTCTCAGGGTACCTGTCTCCTCGGACCGCACGATGTCAGATATCCCAGCGTTTCTGAGCCTGCACTGACTTCGCTGAATCGTGTGTCCGTGTGTACGCATAATAATATCCCACGAAATGTCGGTCTACGGAAAAATTCCTTATAAAACAAAGTGAAGAACCCTCACGTTCGATAAAGAAGGACTACCTCTAGTCCCACCTCATTCTTCACCTGTAAGTCTAGAGAGCCTTACTTCGATTTCAGACTCAATGTAAACATTGAATTTTTTTTAAAAAAAATTCTATGAAAATTTTTGTAAATAGGGGCGTAAATAGAAAAGACAAGAGAAGTAGGGAAGGACATAAAAAGTCAAAAAGGTGAACCATGATAAAGGGAAGTTGGACTTCCTGAAAGAGACAGTAAATCATGTCACACCGGACGATCCTTGTCTCACAAGTCGAAAACAAATCGACCTGTGAAGAAAGTAAACGGAGGTAAAAACTCCCTATTAAGACGGTGTATATTCTAAGATCTAACCGTCGTAATAAAAAGGAGAATCGGGAAATCGATACGATAAGGTAAGGAACAAAAAATTTCTAAAAAAAATACACTTGTTAAAAACTTCAGAAATAACTTAAACAATGTTATGACGAAGACAAAATAGAAAACAAAAAACCCGGTACTCCGTACACCCTAGAATAAAGGGACTGGTCCCTAGTTTGGGTGTTGGAACGTGACCTTCCACCTCAGGATTGGTAACCCGGTGGACCGTTCCGGGAGACGACAAGGTGAGACAAAGGGACCCGGGACTACTCTTCAACTCGTAGGAATAAAAACAAGACGACACACAGAAAAGAGGAACGAAAAATTTTCAACAAAGATACAAAATAAAAATCGTCAATCTGATAGTATATCTACCCAGATCAAAAGGACCATAAATGGACAAACCCTAAATAACTCGACGAACCCAACCACCCTACTGAAAAAGTTTAAACCTTGTAAAATAAGTATAAAGAACTTTATAAAATTAGGATAACAAGAGAAAAGAGATTAATGACATGAACAATAGAGTCATTTACTATGATTAAGAGTTTAGTAACTCTGAATCAAGAAAGAGAGGACAAGAAAAAGAGACAAATTAAACCTCTTACATTCCAATGACTGGACAAGAAAACGTCACAGGGTAATCTTTTGGGTGAGTCATTTAAATAAAGTTTAGAACATAAAAATCGGGATCTAAAAATAAATCAAGATAAAATCTCAAAGATAAGACAGGATTTTATTGGTTAGAGAAGAGGGTAATATATGAATAAAAGGATATTTAAGAAATTGTATAAATAATATCAATTTCAGGGGTTGATGAGTAAAGTAATTACCTCATCTCTAAGACAAAAAGAATTGACAATAAGAATTAATACCTAGTGTCAAAGGATAAAGAAATATATAAAATATTAAAATTTTTAACATAAGGTCCTCAGTACTTATTTTATCATCTAACTTCATATTATAAAACAAACAAAGTGAAGAACCTCTCACGTCCGAGGAGGAAAAAAATTATAATAAAAAATAAACTCATATCAACGAAAAGTTACAACACAATCAAAGACAACATGTCGCTTCACTGACTCGGTGCGTATATGTATCTAGGAGAGAAGGAACCTAAAGGGAGGATAAATCCAGTGGTATCTCGTAAATTATCTCAAGAGACAGGAATATCGTTCAAGAGTAATCAATAGATAAAATATGTATCATAGTTATCAAACACACANAAAACAAACAAAGTGAAGAACCTCTCACGTTCGAGGAGGAAAAAAATTATAATAAAAAATAACCTCATATCAACGAAAAGTTACAACACAATCAAAGACAACATGTCGCTTCACTGACTCGGTGCGTATATGTATCTAGGAGAGAAGGAACCTAAAGGGAGGATAAATCCAGTGGTATCTCGTAAATTATCTCAAGAGACAGGAATATCGTTCAAGAGTAATCAATAGATAAAATATGTATCATAGTTATCAAACACACACACACACACACACACACACACACACACACGAGTCAACACAGGTTGAGAAACACCGGGACACCTGACATCGGACGGTCCGAGAAGACAGGTAACTTAAAACGTCCGTTTTTATGACCTCACCCAACAGTAAAGGAAGAAGGTCCCTAGAAGGGTTGGGTCCCTAGTTTGAGTGTAGAGGACACAGAAGACGTAACCGTCCACCTAAGAAATGGTGACTCGATGGTCCCCTTGGGTATATATACGTAAGAATTTCATTTACGGACTTTGACTCTTCAGTCGGTCACTCAAGGGAACGGGAGACCGGGACCTAACTGACCTTTCGTGACCGTCTACTGGTCCCGGGTCGACTCACATACTCACTGTAAGAAGATTAAAAAGGAAAAGGGTTCTGACTTTAGACACTATGGGCACGATGAGTTTACTCGGTGGCGACGGTTGTCTTGTTCTATAGACTTTCCCTTATTTTTCATTTTAGTTCGTAACAAGAGAGTTTGAACGGGACTCTGTTTGAGGAAAAGGAAATACATTGTCTGATTAGTTTACATCCAGTCTCTTGTCATTCTCAATTTCTAAGTCTTTATCTCACGTAAGTATCGAAACACCAACGAAATTCCCCGAGGAGTCTGTCATTCTTTATCTTGTCTAGATAAATAGTATCCAGACTCCTGACACTTCAGGTTCTAGTTCCACATCCGTCTAAGGTACATGGTATTCCCGATGGAAGAACAAGTACTGTTGTGAGAACAAAGACTCAAAAACGAACCGTCTTCTACGTTCCTTGGAGAGACCCCAGAGAAAACATTCCCGTGATTAGGACAAGAACTCCCGGGGTAGGAGCGGTGGATTGGTGGAGGGTTATGGTAGTGAAACCCCAAGTCCTAAAGTTGCATAATTAAAACTCCCTTCTGTATGTCAGGTAACGTTACCGTAAGGATCATGATTACCAACTTTCCTCAAACTAATAAATGGTAGAAAGTCCAAGGTTTAGTGATCACAATTTACATAACGATAAATTAAGTCTTGTTGGGGTTCGTCTTGACTCTAGGTTTAAACCTACATTGGCGGTTCGATATTTATGATGGATCAAGTTTGTGAAGAAACTACTACTTAGTTAAATAAAAAATACACAATCTAACAAAACAGTTAGGGAAGAATAAGTTGGTCATTATAAAATAGATTGTAGATGAAATAGCACCTGTAACTAAACTCTCATCTTGTACTATCTGTACTTTCTTAAGTTTCTGACAAACACTTTGTACGTTAAATCGACTTTTCATTCCGAATGTATTTTCTCGGTTTGTCGGGTTTTTTACGATGTTTTCTAGTATGTCATTTACGAGACAAAAATACCTCGTTCGATATAAAGAATGGTACGTTAAATCATAAGGGTAATTCTCTCGTCTTGACGGAATTTACATTATCTCGGTAATTAAACTACAAATGAGTATCACAGTTAGAAAGGGACGGTCAGGAAATATGACTATAATTAAAGGGTTTCGAGATTTCTATAATTATCGGATGTCCTCTGTAACTTATATTTTTCAATTCAGGAGTTTTTTTTTTTTTTTCAATTCAGGAGATGCTTTAATGTGGGACTGAATAAAATCTCTGTACGGGGATCGGACCGAGTATCGAGGGGAACGAGTGCACGATCCCCCTGTCGTAACTGTCAGACTCCCCATATGGTCCCTCTCTCCCTGACTCTCGTCAAAAGACGTCCCGACCACTACGAGCAAAAAGACCTCCACCGGTCACGTCAGTCCGAGAAAGACAACATTTGTGTCACTACATATAATAAAACAACAAATGTTCAGTACAGCCTGAGGACACTTAGGCACCTGACAACGGACGGTCCGAAGAGACAGGTACTCTAAAGGGTCTGTTCTTATGACCTCACCCAACGGTAAAGAAAGAGGTACTCTAGAAGGGCTGGGTCCCTAGTTTGGGTGTAGAAAACGTAGCCGTCCACACAAAAAATGGTAACTCAGTGATCCTTCGGGTTACATATAAGTCGGGGAGGTAAAAACACCGGGACGACTCACTCTTCGTGGACCGACATGTAAAGGTAGGACTTCCGGTAAAAGGACACTGAACTTTTCATTCTTCACGGGTCATCTGTGGACGATGGGGGACTTACTTGGGTCTTCTGTACCACGACTCACCTCATCCGGTCAGTCTTTTCCTGGAGATGACACAGGAGGACGAATGTCCTTCACGAATCTCCTCAGTCTCAGGATCTTTCTCCCTCTCTCCCATCTCATCACGAACAATCCCCGTCCCCTCTCTCCCCGATAGGACGACCGAGTCTGCCACTTCTTGGGAGGACGTGACGTCCTCTGGTCCAAGATGGGGACCCAGTCCTTCTAGAGGACCTCTTCCTTTACTGTTGGGTCAGATCATAAGAACGGACGTCTTAGGGTACCTGTCTCCTCGGACCACCCGACATGACAGGTACCCCAACGTTTCTCAGTCTGTGTTGATTCGTGTGTGTGTTCCTCTCTCCCCTTGTCTGAAATTATGAATTACCCATGTCTTAAAGTCAAAGAACTCTACTTCGTCAGACCTTTACAAATCACCACTACCAGTGTGTTGTCACGTTTTCATGGATTACAGTGACTTGGTATAGAAATTTTTGTCAATGTTAACATTTAAGACACCACATGTATAAAAGGGTGTTAATTTTTTCACATTTTTATATTTTGTACTACGGAGTTATTTCGAACACAAATTCACAATTGTTTTTTTCACGGGTCATCTAATATAATGTAAAATAATTGTAGTACGACTTAAAAACATCTCCTCGTCTTTTATGGTCATAACAACCGCGACAAGAGGTGTACGAATAATTACTCTTCTTATCGAAAAAAAAAAAAAAAATTCTCCTTCGACTTTCATCTCTAGGAAACCGGACTTTAGTAACGGTGGACGAGACCTTTCGGGAACTTCCTCTGAGGTCAACATAAAGAGTGGATCTGGCCTCTCGGGTGTGGAGTCCCAACACTTTGTCCAGACAAGAGGACTCCTAGTTTATTATTATTATTATTATTATTACACCCTTTCGACACGGGTGTAAGAGTTACTTGTATTCCTCACACACGGAAAGTTTGTTGAATTCACTAAGAACCTCGAGGACATCAGGTTGTAACTGATATAGCACATCTGATTAAAAAATTCCTTTTTTTTTTTCCTCTAAACTTAGAGTAGTTGTGATAGAGAATGAACCATAAATATCTACGGGTTCTCCTACCTTCAAACGGTCAAATATTAGTTTCGTCTTTTGTCTTTAAACAATTGTATTATAGAACCGTACTATATGATCCTAATAAATTTATCATAATGTATTAAAGATAAAAAACCAAAAGTTCCTTGTATCACTGAATAAATTATCTATCAGTAAATTTTTAATTTTAAATATCTTCATATTAGTAGTATACTCGGACATTAAGGTGAAGACTCATATATGGGTTTTCTTAGGTTTCGTTCCAGATCTTCTCTAGAAACAAAGTTATGTGGGTACAAGTATCGTCGTCGTGAGTATTGACGATTTTACGCCTCCGTTAAGCACAGGTAGTTTACTACTTACTGATTAGGCTTACACCAACTATGTGTTACGTCCTGAGAAATCAGAATTTTTCCCTTCTTTGAGACTGTATACGATGTTGTGCCTACTTGGAACTCCTGTAATACGATTAACCTTATTCGGGTAGTGATTTTCTGCACGTCCGTTTAGTACCTCTGTCTTTAATCTTACCAACGGTCCCCGACCCCTTCCCCCTTACCCCTCAATAACAAATTACCCAGACCTCAATGTCAAGATGTTCTATTTTCCATAAGACCTCTACCTACCACCACTACACATGTTGTAACACTACATAAATTATGGTGACTTGACATGTGAATTTCTGTCAATTCTCCCGTTCAAAATACATAACACATAAAATGGTATCATCTTTTTTTACTTTCTTTTAAATTTATAGTCGGAGGTCTTTTCTATTTACGATATTTACGAAAGATAGAATCCAAAATTACCTAAGGAATAGGGACAAAAAAAGGAACTGTCTTTACAAAAAGTATTACATCCAATCGTTCTCTAAAACGTGTATTTTTAAACTCATTGATGTTTCATGTACAAAAGATGTTATCCAAGACGACCTACTTCTTCATGTCTCATTAAACCAAAAAAAAGAAGTCACAAAACTCCTTGGAAGTGTGACGAAAGGTGTCATCGACTTGGTCAACTGTAAGGGTGGTCGTCTCATGTTCAGAAAGAAAAAGAGATGTAGGAGTCGTTGAAAACACTAAATACCAGACAAACTACTGTCAGTAAGACTGTCCACACCCCATTATCGAATAACACCAAAACGAAACAAAGAGAGACTACTAATCACTACCACTCGTGGAAAAGTACACGGACAACCGGTAGACACACAGATGAAACCTTTTTGTGAATAAGTAAGTGTAGGAGACGGGTGACAAATTAACACAACAAACAATAAAACTATGACTCAACACACTTGAGGAATACATAAAATCTATAATTGGGGGAATAGTCTACATAATAAACGTTTATAATAGAGGGTAAGTCCTTCAAAAGAAAAACAAAACAGTTACCAAAGGAAACGACACGTTTTCGAAAATTTAAATTAATCCGGGGTTAACAAATAAAAACGAAAATATAGGAAACGGCCTCCTCTGTCTATGTTCTTTTATAACGATGTTCAGTACAGTTTCTCACAAAACGAAAGCAACAGAAGATCCTCAAAATACCAAAGACTAGAATATAAATCCAGAAATTAGGTTAAACTCAAATAAAAACATTTAGTTCACTCTAACATTTATGTTACTGAAACCTTCTTGGCACAACTGGTTTTTCTTTTAAAGAGAATCAAATAAAACCTAAACCCTTCAGAGACCACAACATGTTCAAATTTTAAAAACTTCCTTCCTTCGTGGAGACAAGGAAGAAAGGTCTAATCGTATAATCAGGGTGTCTTATACAGTTCTGGTAAGACCAAATATAAATGCAAGTACGTAGATTTATTGGCAGGGTGGGTAGAACCGACCACGAATCAGTCCCTTGGCGATATTTGAGATAAACAAAACAATAAAATAATTAGAGAAGATTTACTCGATAATAAAGGTCGACACACACAATCAGCGAGTCAACACAGGTTGAGAAACACAGGGGTATCTGACACGGACGGTCCGAGGAGACAGGTACCTTAAGAGGTCCGTTCTTATGACCTCACCCATCGGTAAAGGAAGAGGTCCTCTCGAAGGGTTGGGTCCCTATTTTGGACCCATAGGGTGTAACGTGAAAGGTAGACTCAGTGGTCCCTACAGTTAAAGGTCGATGATTGAGTCTTAGTTAATTTTGGGACCTTTTACTGTTACATATATTAACCTAACGTTCGTTAATTATTGACACGATCCAAATTTTTTACATAAACATATTATTCGACACACAGTCTCATGGTAAAACTTCTCACAATCCTTACTTGTCAACTCTACCCGTTGTAAACAAAATTATATAATAAACTTTGATCCACGTAAATAGAAATTTTTATAAAAACACTGTAACTGTAATCTCCTTTTTAAAATGTCCAAAAGGTAACACTGTAAGAAGTCTTTTAAGATAGAACCTATAAATACCCAAACTCTTTCTTTACCGTTGGGTGAGGTCATAAGAACGGACCTCTTAGGGTACCTGTCTCCTCGGACCACACGATGTCAGGTGCCCCACCGTTTCTCAGTCTGTACTGACTCGCTGAAGTGAAAGTGAAAGTGAATTCACAATGATATACATCTCTTAGTCACTTGTCTTGTGTATACTCACTTAAATAACTTTGAAAAGTATACGGAGTAAAAAACAGTTCAGATCTCTTTATCTAGATAAAGTTGAGTCAGGATTCTTTAATTAACAACCTTGTGTACTTTCGGGAGAAAAATTCCACTCAAGTGTCGTACACTCCTCGGACTGTCACTCCACTAATACCAGAAAAATCAAACTTAGAGTTCTTCTACAGAGATAGACATACTAGGACGGAAAACCCTTTATGTTCAATTAAAAGGTCTTACAAATCTTTAGTCACTAAGTATTAACTCAGTGAGAACACACGGACCGTAGAAGCGTACAAAAATGACTTTGTAGATTGAGGTTTCATCCCTGACAAAGGTAAACAACTACTTTTCACCCGTCTTCCTCCACCGAGTCGATGCTCCGGGGCAGGTCACTCACTTGCGGAGAAATCGATGAAGGAAACGCTAGACAACCGTAAATTAGAAGTTCTACTGGACACTCCAGGACCGACATCAATAGAGGTAGAGGTCTGGTCCTTTAGACCGGAGGCTCTCCAAATAAGTGAGTTCCAGTGTACCAATCACTTCCACACTTTCGTCCTAACTTGAGCCGACTACCTTCTTATGAGTCCTTAGAGGCAGTCCATTTATAAAACCAAGGCCACGAATCAGGTCGAAGCTGACGGACCGAAGGAATCCCTCAGTGGCGGAAATATAAGACAGCGAGGTCCCACTACCCCACAAACGGAACTGAATCCCGAAGGGACGGACTGCCATTTCTTAGACGGACGCTACGTCCCCTCTACGTCCAAGTTAGGGACCCAACCCTTCTAGAGACCTCTTCCCTTACCGTTGGGAGAGGTCACAAGAACGGACTCTTAGGGACACCTGTCTCCTCGGACCACCCGATGTCAGGTATTACAGTGTTTTCTCAGCTTATGCAGACTCACTGATTGTGGGGGTAGGGGTATGTTTGTGTAACATACTCTGAGGATCAACGAGGTATAGGTACGTTTTGTGAATTACAAAAAAAAATTAGGAACATTGAAATCGGTAAAAGTACTCATATGTCGCCGTAGAGTAACTCCAAAATCAAACGTAAAGGATGGTTGATTAATACATCGTCTCGAGAACACGGGGGAACCGTGACCAAAAGAAACGACTTTTAAACACAAGTCTAGGACAGACAAAAAAGCCAACACGACCTAGAAGCAACGATGTGAACACGAAAGAAACCAACACCTCTCCTCGACACCCGGAGAGTGACGTCTCGGAAGAGAACAACTTCCTCGTACCCGAGATCTCGGACTCCCGAAGTCATCAACACCGAGTGTCCGAATTAACGAGTCTCCGTATACCCTAGAACCAAGAACTGGTCCTTAGCTTGGGTGCAGGGGACGTGACCTTCCACCTAAGAATGGTGACCTGGTGGTCCTTTCAGGAGAGAGAGAGAGAAATAAAAAATACAACAACAGAAAGAGACTCAAAATTATGGTAATTACTCCATTACACCTCTTAATATTTCTTTCATAAAACAACGACTGTATAAAAGTCCTTTACTTATAGAAATTACCTGTAAAACAAAGGATGTGGTAAAAAAAAAGGACAAAAACGTGTACATATCGTCCTTGACGGCAGTAGAGAACCGAACAAAATTAAATGGAACGGAACGAAACGATGTACATGAAAAATGACTGAGACAGTTGAGTATTAGAGACCCTTTTGGTGAACACTTCCATGATTAATGTGGAGATTTGTGTGTACATGTGTATAGGTAGATAGTATCCGTTTGGAACTGAGGGGATGGTGACACTCCCGCGGGATCACTAGGGTCACCTGTGAGACGTCACCCGTGTTGTAGGAGAGGACGAAAGACCAAGGGGACGTGGGTGACAACAAGTTACATTTAATGACCCCTCAGTTGATCACTGACAACCACTACTATTCGAGGACTGACCCCACCCAATTCACGAGAACTTACTGAGGTCAAAATCTCTTGTTCTCTAGAAGATTTGACTACCTACATCAGCATTTAATCAAACTTTAGGAATGAAATTTTTGACGAAGACATTCGAAATCTTATGGCTCTAAAACGAACTATCGATCGATATTTTAGATGAACCTTTTTTCATAACATCGTTTCGACACTAACACTAAACCGATACTCAACAACAACAAGCTAGCGAACTGCGGTACCTGACGTCGTGCGGTCCAACGGGACAGGAGGTGGTAGAGGGTCTCGTATAGTAGGTGCGTAGAGTAGGAGACAAGAGAGAAAGAGGAGGACGGGAGTTAGTAAGGGTCGTAGACCCAGAAAAGGTCACTCAGTCGAGAAGTGTAGTCCACCGGTTTCATAACCTCGAAGTCGAAGTTGTAGTCAGGAAGGCTTCTTATAAGTCCCAACTAAAGGAATTCCTACCTGACTAAACTAGAGGAACGTCAGGTTCCCTGATACTTATTCTGTCCCATTAGGATAAAAATAAAACATTTTATTAATTTAATTAAATTACTGAAAACTGATACGAGTCAAAGACAACGACGCATACCCCAAAGAGATCAATCCCACTCGCCTCCGATGAGAGTTCAACACCGGGCGTCCGAATCAAAGGAACGTCGTACACCCCAGAAGGACCTGGTGTCTAGTTTGTACACAGGTTCAGGGGACATAACGGTCTACCTAAGAATTGATGACCTGGTGGTTCTTTCAGGTCATTAAGACAAAAATCTCATCTATAAAGATCCAATCTGTTGGATTCTCATAAAGTACCGGAAATCGCCAAATAAGATCGACATAGACACCTGGTTTCCGTCTTACACAAGAACTAGTAACACTCGGTACAAAACATAATTATACCCTAAGGGACCACCGAGTCTGTCATTTCTTAGACGGACAGTTACGTCCTCTGTCCCCAAAGATAGGGACCTAACACTTCTAGGGGACTTTTTCCTTTACCGTTGGGTGAGGTCATAAGAACGGACCCTTTATTGTCTCCCCGAACCGTCCGATGTCAGGTACTCCACAGTTTCTCAGCATGTACTGACTCGTCGATCGTGAACATAATGATATTTCAACTCAACTAAGTAGTTCTGCACAGGTACCACACATTCTATTACTTACTCATCTTTTCGACTACTTTGACACTCGAGTACCCCCCAACGAAAACTTTAAATACTAGACTATCTCGTGACCTAACGGTGGATCGTCTAGACTCTAGATCCTGGTCGAAACGACACACTGAAACCTCTCCAGTGAACCGGTGAGACCCGAAAGGAGACGAGACTTTACTCAGTCAACTTTCTGACCACGACACTTAATAAAAATAATGCTACCAAAACTCCAGTACACTGTTGAAACTTTTATTAAGGTCAGAACTTCAAGAAGTAGACACCACAATAAGGAGTAAGATCTGTATTAACGTACCGAACAGACAGAAATAACGAAAGAGAAACAATGAGAAATAATGAAAGAGAGAAGGTTTCATTCTCTTCCTTTTCCGTTTTTATTAGTATTTCTACTTTTCCTTAAAAACTATGTTATAATCTTGTTTTGTTTTCGGACAAAAGCTTTATCATTTTACGTTTTGAAAAATGAAACAATAATACCCAGTGTCAGTTAAGTTTAACCCGGGTCTCCACAAAACCTAATTTTAAAGAGATTACAGGAGCATTTACAAACACTAAAATAAGTAAATTTAAAAACCACAGGGAATATAAAGTCGTTCGTTTATTTTAGAATTTGACGTCAGTCATTCGTTAGTTTTTCTCGGGTATCTTGAACCCCAAATACAAAGATAAAATTAAATCACGATTAAGACTGAAATACAAGGACAACTCATCACTCTGTTTCCCTTTTATCTAATAAAACTTTCAAAACTTACACTCTCACCCTTAATAGTCACAATCAATAACTTTATCTGTAAAAGTCCGAACGAAAAATGAAAAAGACTTCGATAAGTTTTAGATCCAGTTCTAAACGTCGGAATGAGTACTTGAGGGCCGTGTAACAAGTGATGTATAACGAGGTCTTTCCTTGATTATTACTACCACCCCTTTGACCGCAGGTGGAATTACTTCACCAAGAGTCCATAGTAGACAACTTCAGGGTTTACGGAGGAATTTTTTAGTATGACAACTAATGAGGACATGGGCACGTTTTGTACCTTATTTAAAGTTTTTTTTTTTTTTTTCCATAGATACTGTCTCGTAAAAGGAAGGGACAACCGACCGAGGGTGACAGTTCATTTGTTTCTACAGTAATAGACCGACTGCCGTGGTCTGCTTTCGTCTACGATTTCCTTTTCTACCAATTCAAAAGGTAGTGTAAAAGAACTCGACGATCGACAGGTGTATTGTTAGTGAGAGTACTAAGTAGGTTCACAGAGGTTTATCTCATTCTCGTAAATGTCTTTACCGTTGGGTGAGGTACATAAGAACGGACCCTTTAGGGTAGCTGTCTCCTTGGACCACCCGACATCAGGTACCCCAACGTTTTCTCAGTCTGTCCTGAATCACTCACTTGTTGTCTGGATTCTTGTGACTGAAAGGAGGTTTTTCGGAGTCAAAGAAAGGTGCAAACATTTCACCTCATTGTAACAAAGACCTGGACTCATCCACGGGTCAGTCACAATTAATAAAGGAAGGATTTTTACTTTATGAGTTTTTGACCCCATCACAACGAAGGTTCTCGACTGGAACGTAGTCCTCTTATTTCTTTTGGGTCCTGTTACTCCGTGCACAAACACTCGAGACCATCCTTGACGCAAACCTCCTGTTCTATTCTCTTTTACGACTGAACATTATAAAATAAGGGAACGTTTGTAATTGTTTCAAAGACGTCATGTCTGTTGTATAGAGAGAGAGGAGGGGTCAATACGTCAAAGAACACTCCTCCGCTGTAGTAAAGGACGAGCCAAAACACTTAATGTTCCTACGACACAGGATGACCCCTACGACCCGAACCTTACTCCATCTCTCTCCGAGTGTCCCTAGAGGTCCGATTACCGTCGGGTGTCCGAGAAATTCAACAAAAGGTAATTGCCGTGTTCGTTTCGGGTGGAATATCAACTGAAAACAGAAAAAGGGTTTAGCTCGTCGAGATATTCTTTCTCCGAAACCTGGGTCTAAAAAGGGTCCATCTAATCCTTTATGTGTGAGAGACAATGTACCACTTTGAATCAAAGAGAAATTACTATGAACTTTTTGATTAGTAAAAAGAAGAGGTCCTATTAGTATTAGTAGAGACGAGAAAATAAAATCGACAGAGGTTGACCTGTAGGTCCCGTGGAGAGGACAAGAAAGACTGAGAACTTAACCTTCGATTGTTCTGAGATGTCGGACCTTTTCTTCATTTTCCATTATGTACAATTTTGACACAATAATTTAAGTACACATGTGGACTACTGGTATTTCATTACCGTCGAGGAATAAACAGCTCGCCTCAGACCCACAGGAAGGGACAAAAGGGTGGTAGAAGGAGGACAGGGAGGGGGGAGTGGTGGGGAGGGGGTAGTGGTGGTGGGTTAGGGAGGAACAGAAGAGAGAGACAGAGGAGGAAGGGAAAGGAAGGAGAGGGAAGAAGTGTGCATAAGTGAGTTGTTTACCCACACACCTCAGACAGGACACCCCAGTGACCGTCCTCACCCTCCCTGTCGGAGACTTTTCCTGGAGGGGGGTCGAGACACGACGGTCTAGACTCACTCTCCGTCAGGAACGAAGACCGACATGGGTCTCGTGAGGGAGCGGTTGGTGGGCCCGGGACTTTGCACACGTGAAGGGACCGAGAGAAACTCCAACGGGCCCACGAACGAATGTCAACGAAAAAGACGTTTAGACCCCGAGAAGCTCCGAGTCAGGGAGTAGTCACCTGACGGTGGGCTGTCTACTTAAACATTTGTGAGAGTGAACCACACTCTGCACGATATAAAAGAGGTTAGTGATTGTCTTGTGCATAATACGTTTTGTAAATTTACTGGGGCTAGATACTACATCTTACACTGACCAGAGAGGGTTTCGCGCCTCTATTGTGACCGATTTAAACCCACGTGTGTGAAGTCAGCGAAAGGAGAGACGTACCTGAGCACAACAATCATTTGCACGAATCAGACATTATTCACGGGATTAGGGCGTCCCATTCTAAGACACGCCTTTCCACCAAAGTATTAAAGACGACTACCGGTGCGGAAGAAAGAACACGCACCGGGAACGTTTACGTCTACCGCCCAAGACACTCGACCCCTGGCACCCACGAGGGACACGGACAAGTAGAACCACCGAAGACGGGAGTAAATCATTTGACTACAAATGGGTGTGGTAGAACGGAACTATTATGCAATCAGCTCGGTCCTAAGACCCGTCTTGACCCCGAGTCCACGACGGTCGGTCCCACTCGTAGGAAAAGGACCTACGACCCACCCTTGCCGCTCGAGGAGGTAACCGACTTTAGGAGGAAGCACCATGTGGTGGCGGTCGGACCGAGACCTCTGTAACAGCGTAGAGACGAACCGCGGAGACAGACAGGAATTCCTCGGTCGTCAGAGGGAGGACCACCCTGACGGGAGTGGACTGAAGGACGGAGGAAGAAGTCGGAGCCAACGGAAGAGTTTATGGGAGACTGAGATGGGGTAGGGGTGAACTACGGGGCGATTGACTTATAAGCTTTCGTTGACCGGTGCTAAGGTGTCGGGAACCACGTGACAAGAGGGCCCACAGACAGACAGACAGAAAGAGGTACGTAACAGTCGTCGACTCCCTCTGGGACCGGACGAGTCGGGTCACTGGTTCTCTCGGACAACACCAGGTCGTATACCAACTGACATCCTTGATTCTCTACCTACTCACAACCCTCCTGTAGCCCGTAGCAGGGATGGGCCAGAGAAATAGGACCCTACACCCGTCACGGACATAGGGCACCCTACGACACATGCGACCAGTCTACGAGGCCTCTGGCACCTCGTCACGATCGAAACTCCGTTCCGTATAAGAGGACTGACACTCAAGAAGATCCTTTGAACTCTACCAGGGGTCAATCTAAATAGTCAACCGAATAGTCGCTCCCCCGGAGGTCGAGACCCGTCGGGTCGAGACCAGGGCAGAGTAGACGACAACCTCGAGAAGAGTGTCCACCTGTCTCGGTCTTGAAGGACCCCGACCACCGAAACTACTGTCACCCGAGGCCCAGTCGTAGACCTGAGTCGGTGCACGTTACACGTACTACAACCTTTCGACAAGTGAAAGACACGGAGACAAAGAAGTGGACAGTGTAGTCCTATGTCCGTCTCAGGTGTAGTATCCGAGGAACACTCGTAGCTTCCTACTCAACGACACATCCGACCACGTGTCTACATATTAGGTGCAATCTCGAAGACAAGATAACAGAAGACGTCTTGTCTCCACTGTTATGGATAAAGAGTACCAATGACATTCGTAATTTACTCCACCACGGGTATTTTACCCCGGAGAGTCCACCGAGTCACCATTTCTTAGACGGACGACTCGTCCTCTACGTCTAAACTAGGGACCCAGTCCTTCTAGAGGACCTCTTCCTTTACCGTTGCGTGAGGTCATAAGAACGGACCTCTTAGTGTACCTACCTTCTCGGTCCACCCGATGTCAGGTACCCCAGCGTTTCTCAACCTGTCCCGACTCTCTGGTCAGTTGTTAATACGACCGACCAAAAAAAAAAAAATTAAACATATTGAATTTTTTAAGCTGAACCAATGTACCAACGTGTATTCAATACTAACCAGGACTCTAATTTGTTCATTTTTATTATGTCGATGAAAAGTTTTAAATATCGTCACGGAACCCTTTCAAAGACGTTTGGTGTCTCTTCAACTCAACAACGAGGTTTGCCTCTCTCACCCAAGTAGGGGACGTCTCCACTGGAAACTAAAGTTGAGAGTAACTCAAAGGAAGGAATAAACGAAAACCGTAACTAGACTGGACTCATGGTGGATTCTCGTTTGGTAAATTCGTCCTTATACAAAGTTATAAATTACTATGAGTCAAGAAGTTTGGGAAGTGACGGATTCTTAAACATGACTCACTGGACAAAGAAATTCTAAGACATTGTAAGTGAATCTAAAAGGATCTGACCTAAAGAGACTAATTATACGTTGGTATAAAAAGGAACCCAAAGGGTCCATCGAGTCACAATTTCTTAAACGGACGGTTATGTCCTCGACGTTCTCTGAGCCCAAGTTAGGGACCCAGCCTTTCTAGAGGATCTCTTCCTTTACTGTTGTGAGTGAGGTCATAAGAACGGATCCTTCAGGGTACGTGTCTCCTCGAACCACCCGGTGTCAGACACCTCATCGTTTCTCAGTCTGTTCTAACTCGCGTATGAAAATGAAAAAAAAAAAAAAAATTGGAACAAAATAACAAATCAATTTCCTCTTTTTGTCGACTACCATCCAAACCCCTAGACTCCTAAAAAACTCTAGCAATTCAATTAACTATCTGTTAAGGATACATAAGTACCGTATTTCCATGTTCATACAATTTTTTATAAAGGTCAAACCAGAGATTAGGATCCGAGACTAATTGGAAGACGTTTCGGACAATAGACGTCATTTACTAAGATTAACCATGTATACGATGAAATATTTTTTTTTGTTTGTGTGTTATGAATGGTGAAAAAGGTCAAAAACATGTGTCTACACATTAAACCGAAAGGAAGAGATTTCCTTTTAAACACCTGACTTTAACAAAGTTTAAGTTCCACGTGTGAAGTCAGTATTTCTACTTCAAGGTAGAATTCCCCCTCACGACAAATATCAGAAGATTTAAAAAAATGCTCGTAGAGAAAAAGTTGCTCATGATAGACCCGACACAAAAGACTGAACAAAAGACTCAATTAATCTCAACCTTTCGTCTACAGAGAAAAAAGAGAAAGAGTGACAAACCACAAGTCCCGGTGGTTCGGAACAATAGAAACAAAAACAGAGGACACAAGTGGGACGTCAAACGTGCAGTAAAGTCTCTTGGAGAAGGAAGAGACCGGAGACAGACTCGTCTATTCCTAGTGGTCTTACACTGTGTTCGTCCCTACGTCCGACATCCCCTGGGTCACTTAAGATCTAACAAGACTGGATCATTCAGTGGGTTAAACACAAAGAAACAGAAGTCTTCCAGGAACATCCTCCTATTAACATGGATAACTTTTTCGCACAGTAAGAAGAGAGTACTCATTAACGACTACCGAATATTTACACCGGATCGGAAAAGAGTGAATTAAAAAAAGGAATTTAAATACAAATTAACCTCCTATTAACTCCATGTTACAACACAATCAAAGACGACAAGTCGTTGTACTTAGTCGGAATTCATATGTACATGGGGAGGGAGAACCTGGACAGAGGGTGGGGAGGGTAGGGAGACGAGATCGAGTAGAGTCTCGAAACTCGACTCGAGGGACACGAGATGTCGTCGAAGGGTGAGCGATAGACAAAATGTATACTATTATGTATACAAATTCGCGATGAGAGACTCAAGTAGGATGAGAGAGGAAGGGGAGCGGGACTCAAGTGTTCAGGTAAGAGATACAGACGCAGGTATGGACGGGACGTTCATCCAAGTAGTCGTGGTAAAAAGGTCTAAAGTTTATATACACAATTATATACTATAAACAAAAAGAGAGAGGCTGAATGAAGTGAAACATATTGTCTGAAGACCCAAATAGGTGGAACCAAGTTGACTGAGTTTAAGTAAGAAAAAATACCGACTTATTAAAAGATAACACAGATACATGGTATCGAAGAAGTAGGCAAGTAGACAGCTACCGGTAGATTCGACGAACGTACAGGACCAATAACAGTTATTACGACGTTACTTAGAGTCATAACGAGTGGGACCTAGGTCAGGGTGGTCGTGAGGGGTAGTTGGGATCCTGTAGTAGCTACAGACACGAGAAAAGAGTCTTGACACAACATAAACGGTATACTTTAGGATTTTACAAATTCTACCTCTACCACGGTTCAAATTAAGGAATAAAATGTCTCCTCTTTTAACTCTGGAAAGCTGTCGATGAAAGTAAATTATATAAATATTCTTAAGTCGTTTCTATACTAAAAGATAAAAATATTCTTATATACATAAGAAGTACATTAATTTTATAAATGTCTTTCATGATTATTAATCACATAATTTAGTATGACTCGTTGAAGGGGTCGTCAAGTCACTAACTCTGAAGTGGAAGGTTACGTCCCCTACGTTCAAGGTAGGGACTAGTCCCTTCGATTCTAGGGTGTACGGAGCACCGGTTTTTTTTGTTTTGTATTTTATCTTTGTTATAATGTTCTTTAGGTCACTTCCGAATTTTTTTCAGTATAACTTGCACCAGTCGGAAACCATGTGAGGGGTCATTTCCTGTCGACACGAAGTGGACCCCGAGACCCTCGTCTTGACCATGGGTCTTCACAGGATTCACCGGTGCACCAACGTAAACGAGAAATTGTCAAGTGAATTGTGTATACAGGACCGTAGGTACCATGGTACACCCTTCCGTCCGGGGGACGAGAACTCTTCACGTGTTTAATGACAGGGGTTTCGTTTAAGTAGACACAAGACACCGTTAAATAACTGACAGAGTGTTCGTTTTCGTCAAACAAAAGGGGACTCGTAAAGTAAAATGGTCATAGGTTTTATTGTGAGAATTACTCACTGAGTACATGTGTGTGAATTGTCTGGTCTGGTCCACAAGGACCCGACACCCAGGAGCTCCCAGAGGGGGTCTAGTTCTGGTCGTAAACCATTCGAGTCAAAATTACTTCGACATTTACAGGTGAATGTCGAAAAGGAAAGAGGTAGTAGGAACAAAGTCGTTGAAACAACCGTATCCCAAATAATCATTTTATTTAAAATCACTGTCTTTTCCCTTTCAGCGAGTCAGCACAGACTGAGAAACTCTTGGGTACTTGATATGTGAGGTACCTCCGGTCTTATGACCTCATCCACCGGCAAGGGAAGAGGTCCCCTAGAAGGGTTGGGTCTCCAACTTGGGCCCAGAGGACGCAACGTCCACCTAGGAAATGGTCGACTCGGAGGTCCCTTTGGGATATACTGTTCACGAGGACGAAAAACAAAACGAAACGAAAATTTCTTCCCAAATCTTTACCCTTTTAGAACAAAGATCCCATGTCGTATTATTACATTCGTGTACTTTTTTTTTAATTCACTTTCACTAGTAAAATCATTTTTTTTGTCCTGATGGGAAAATTAGACTTTGCACCGTGACAAAGGGTGAGAAGAGGAAAAAATAGGAAAGGGGGTATGCGTTTTACAGGACAGTACTAATTCCTAAAGCCACAAGGGATAGTGGAGTAACTACCACTGTAAAGTTGGTGTACAAACGTTCACAAGAAAGTCCCAAGTCACGGAGGAGGAGGGGGTATCACTGAACAGTAACAAGACAACGAAGACGGACAAACCCCAGACCCCCCCCGTGCCAGGCTCCTTCAGGGTCGTCCATACGACACTCGCGGTCCTTCCCCTCGACTCCCGTAATGGGGACCCCCACTTTAAGTGAGCAGTACCACCAGTGGCCGACAGTGTTTGTACACCGCAGTCCCAAAACCGTCCTGTTGTGACCGACCTTACTGGACAGGCCATTTACTCCTGTAGGGATTTGGTCACATATGTGGTGGGGGGAGAGTCAAAGTCAACGTCCTGAGGCGTTAGCAAAACACTGAACTGACGTACCAACTGTCGATCGAAGACGTCATTTGGTCCCTCGTCGTGATTTCTAATTTGAATAAAGGACCATGGACCGAGGCAGAGCACACCTTATTCGTCTTCAGTCGAACTCAGGAACCGTCGTAAACCGGAGTCTATTCGATACATTTCAGAGGTTCGGAAACAAAGGAGTGTAAATAGAACTTCTCTCTAACGAAGGCTAAAGAGACAAAGGTATTCTGTAACACCAAAAAAAACAAACAAAATCTATTTATAACTTTCAAATAATGTTTACATATTCTTTATTCGAATACATTTATGTCTAGTAAGAATTGAATTAAAAATAACATCATATTGACGAAATGTCACAACATAGTCAAAGACGACATGTCGTTTCACTTAGTCGATATTCCTGTAGTAAACACTAACCTGAGTATGAGTCCGTCACTCATTCTTGTCCATTACGATAATCTGACTTTTATTACAATAAGGATGAAAAGTCGATGACATGAGATACGAACTGGGTCTTATAATGTGATTAATGTAAATAGTACTTCTGTAAACTCTTAGTATCTACAAGCAACTAAATCTTTATCTTGTATACGTAAACATAATTCGACAACTTTTTGTCCCAAACCCACCAAAGGAGGCGAAAAGATCGAGTCACGTTGTGACTACCCTTAACACCCACCCTACGACTACAGTGAGTCTCTACTATGGTACACTGGGAAAACCCCAAACCGACGGAAAATGTGTCTAACAGAATATGTCGTATGGACAAGCGACGACCGAAGAAGTCTGAAACCAAATGGACCTGAAAAACTATATGTCTGAATTCAAAACGGGTCACATTAGAGGGATATAGTAAAGTACGAAAATAAATAAATAAATGAAAACCGAGACGACCCAGAGGTAACGACACGTGTCCGAAAGAGAAACAACACCACACACACGAAGAGTGGCGCCACCCAAAAGAACAACGCCTCGTGTCCGAGGTCCCACACTCCCGGAGCGATCCACGTCGAGGGCCCGAGACCTCGTGTCCGAGCCGTCGACACCGCGCACCCGAATCTACGGGTCGTAGTACACCATAGAAGGGTCTGGTCCCTAGCTTAGACACAGGGGACGTAACCGTCCGCCTAAGAATTCGTGACCTGGTGGTCCCTTCGGGAGGGGTATAGTAAAGAATTCTCTCACCATGATCAACCCACTACTAGTGTGTCTGAGACCTCTCGTCAGATTCTACACCCACGAGACCTGCTGAAACCTTGTCGACCTGACACACACGTTCCGGGGACACGCTAAGAAATCCGTCCTGGTGCGGAAAGAGGCCGTGATCTACCTCCACGACCCCTTCTGGACGAAAAGACACCTACAACAAAAGGTAATAGAGTCTCGACATTAGACGTAGGTTTAGTCAATAGTTGAGAGAGACCTGGGAACAACCCTTAAACTTCATCTATTTGTCGTGGACGAGTAATTGTACAGTCGAGAAAAGACTAAAGATCGACAGGGTGAAGTGTGACACCTTTATCGGACCGAGGGAGCCCCGTGATCCGTCCCTGTGACAAACGTGACTTTACTCACTCTACTAAAAGGTTCCACCCTCGCCTTGTGTCACCCGTAACCAACTATAAATTTCTCGTACTCACTTTCGTCCTCCGGGGAGCGGGCCCTCTCTACGGTCCCAAAAACTGTGACCAAGAGAAGATTCTAAACTTCAGAACAGCTACCGACTAACATATGTGACCTGAACAAACAGGTGACCCACAAGGGGAGGGGTGTTGCTCTCCACTGATGAGTTGTAGTCGAGTCCACCGGCCACTCCCTACGGGGTACAGTAGTAGTCTCGGGACTGCACGTGTCCTTAAACGAAAAGTCGGGGTGCATACCGAAGTGTAACACCCGAAATGGAAAAGTCTTTCAACCAGAGTCCCTCTGAGAATATCTAAAGTAAAAGTAAGACCTTATTCAGTGACTGCTTAAGATTTTGGGTACTGTTCGAAAAACCAGAGAAAGCCGGAACTAAAAGAATGGTTTTGCCATTATGATATGTTATAACGTGGCGTAGACTTACCAACTTATCACCAATATAACAGTCCGGGACAAGATCTATGAAATGTACAATAGTGGAGTAAATTAGAAGTAGTGTAGAGACCCAACTCAATAGAGGTAAAATGTCTACTTCTTTGACTCAGTATTTCTCCACTTTATCGAACAGGTCCCAATGTGTCGATCCTTCATCACTTTATTCTAAACTTGGGTTAGTCTGGCCGAGATCTTAAAGTAAGAGTTTCTATACACCGTGACAGAGAGGTTTTTTCATTGTATGACGGACTAAGGAAGAATAAAACCAAACTAACACACTTGTATGTACACGGGAAAGGACCCTCCGTACACCTGGTCACTTATACTGCCGGGAACCAGACCATGACTGCGTCCAAACCCCCCGGACGAACTTCAGGACAGACACTATGAACCCCCAATGAAGGACGTCATTGGATACCTCTGAAAGTACGCGAGTCTCTGTGGTACACGCGAATGGTCTCACCTACCGTACACCAGGACCCGTGGTGACTGTACCTGGTGGTACGTAGAGGGTCCCACGTATCATGCAGCGTCGGACAGGGTGACCGACGGATCGGGAGACATTTGACCGACTATCGGAACAAATGTCTCTACGTCTGCATCTGATGTCTGAACACCTATGTCCTCCCCTTTCTCCCATCTCACTTAACTCTGTCATCGCGACTATATACATGTGATGGTACACATTTCGTCTATCGATGACCCTTCGCCGATATATCGTCGAATCACGAGACATCACTACATCTGCCCACCCTAACCTCCCGCCGCCCTCTCTCTGAGATCTCACTCTTCTATCTGTATATGTATACCTACTAAGTGTGACAACATGTCGTCTTTGATTGTATTGTAACAGTTCGTTAATATGAGAATTTTTTTTAAAGTACTGGTATGTCACTTACTTATATGGATACTATTCTCAAGTACGAAATATTCGAGTGGACTCATGTAGTTTCGAGGGAGAGTCAATTTTTACGCACTTACTTTTTTAGTTATAAAATACATCGTTTGAAAGTATACGATTTTGAGGATATACTTTTGTTGTCGATGATCCTCTTATTTTGACGGCCCTGACGTGGTCTTCCTAGTTTCATTCAGGGACACGAGTAAAGATTTGATCTACCTCAACCGGTCCGACACCTATAATATGAATATTTTATTAGCCGAATCATTAAAACCTTTAATATCTGGAGTGCGTTATCTCAGTGTTTTATTTTCGGTCAAACTTTATAAAACCGGCAACACATCGACGTCCGGTTGTTTTGAGTGAGTGTGAAATCTTAACCCCTACGTACCTATGAGAAATCCTTTCACGACCAAGACCAATTTTGGACCGTCGTGAACCTTTAAGAGTATTTTGTCCCTGTTTTCTGGCACACCTACTTAACTTTGTTTCGGACGTTTGACGAAATGGTTAATTTATACAAGGCGTAATTTATCTTACCTATCGTATATGTAAACCTGACGTTCCTCTAGTTTGGTCAGTTAGGATTTCCTTTAGTTGGGACTTATAAGTAACCTTCCTGACTACGAGTTCGACTTCGAGGTCGTGAAACCGGTGGACTACTCTTTTCAGATGAGTAATCTTTTCTGGGACTACGACCCCTTCTAGTTCCCGTCCTCCTCTTCCTCCGACGTCTCCTACTTTACTAACCTACCGTAGTGGCTGAGTCACCTGTACTCAAACTCGTCTCAGACCCTCTACCACTTCCTGTCCCTCCGGACCACACGACGTCAGGTGTCCCAGTGTTTCTTAGCCTGTGTTGAATCGCTAAATGACTAGTTGTTCAAACATACACTAAATCAAAATCCTTTATTATTCAATTGTCGATTTTATTTTTCGAAAAAAAAAATTTTTCCGTCGAAATTAAGTAACTTTCAGACTCAAATTATCAGACAACTTCTCAACGAAATTTTGAATCACTTCACTGTAATGAGCAGTAGACTGTCATTCACCCATGTCCAGACACACGTCACCCGACTGACAACGGTACACATAAGGTCCTCCTTAGGATAGTGACGCAGATGGTGTACTTACCAAGTCCCGTGATCTTGACGCAAGAGAGAGAGAGAGAAATTACACAAGAAAAGGGTATACAACCACCATTAAAAAAAAATAACTGTCAATCAACTAAACCCCGAAGGGACTATCGCGATCCTCATTTCTTGGGTGAACGGTCACGTCCTCTACAGTCTCTGAGACCAAGCTAGGGACCCAGTCCTTCTAGGGGACCTCCTCCCGTACCTTTGGGTGAGGTCATAAGAACGAACCTCTTAAGGTACCTGTCTCCTCGGACCACCCGATGTCAGACACCCCAGCGTTTCTCAGTCTGTACTGACTTCACTGAATCGTGTACGTGTGTATATCAACTAAATTTACAACATAGTCAAAGACGACATATGTTTCACTAAGTCAATATGCATACATATGTAAGAACAAGTATGAGAAAAGGTGACACCGAATAGTGTCCTACAACTTGACTCAAGGGACACAGGGTGTCCTCCTGGAACGAAAAACAGGTACCTTAACACAAGAGTCGGTGAGACTCGCTGGGACCCACACAGTGTAAGAGTGCCGACGTCACACAGGGGCAGAGACTGCTCCACTAGTATGAGAGGGACCGATTACACAGCGAGAAGTAAATCTTCCAACTGTCCATCTTTACCCTCCATCATTCAAGGTCCGTCCACCCCTCAAGACACACAAACACTATCGAGACACGGGTCCCAGACCTCGTCACGGGCTGGGGTTCACCCACGAGGTCACTTACCTGACTGGACGAACGAGGGGACGAGCCCACGGGAGATACGAGTCTTCTGGGCCCAGAGAGTACAAAGGTGCTTGCCGACATAAAGTACACTCCGGAACATTACGCTAAGGTCGACGAAGATAACTAATGTCAAGTGACCGGTGGACACGTTTGATAACGTCATCACCTTGTGTGTTTGGTTCCTAAGAAAAGTAGAATAAATTTCCTTAATATAATTCTAACAGTATGGTTCCTGAAGGGACCACCAGATCACCAGTTCTGAGGTACGAGGGTGTAACCGTATATGTGATCGTACACACTTTATCTATCGATCACCTTTCGACGAGATATCGTGTCTCAAGTCGAAGCACGAGACACTACTGGATCTCGCTACTCTACCCCCCCACCCTCCTTCCGAGTTTTCCCTCCCCTATATACACATGTATATCTATTAAGCGTATAAACATGTTCTCCTTGATTGTATTGTAATATTTCGTTAATATGAGGTTATTTTTTTGTCTGAGACACAAAGGTTACGTCCCCCGTACCTAAGGTAGGAAGTGATCCGTACTACTAGTTTAAATCGTAATAGTGTACTTGATACGGACCTAAAAGTATAAAAGACGTTACTTTAACAGTCTTGATCAGGGATGACACATATTTATGTGTTGTCTACCATTTCGTAGACGGACGTTACGGCCTCTGGACCCAATCTAGGGACCCAACCCTTCTATGGGACCTCTTCCCTTCCCGATGGGTGAGGTTATAAGACCGGACCTCTTAAGGTACCTGTGTTCTCGGACCGTCCGATGTCAGGTACCCCAGCGTTTCTCAGCCTGTGTTGACTCACTGAAAAGGGAAGTGAAGTATCTGAAATTTTATTTTATAACCGTCGAGTCAGAAGATCGAAGAGTCTTCACTAAACGACAAGACACCGTCAAGACCTCACGGGTGAAGTATCCACTCCTTTGACTTCGTGGCAAACATCCTCGAGTCCGTAATTGACAGTCTAACTTGGATGTCGGAGTAGTAGGGTACATAGTACAAGAAGGACAATATGACATATATGGCTTTTTGAGGGTGATTCACGTTCAATGGGAAATTCCTTAGTCTTTTGGTCCTACAGAATCATGGTGAAGATTTATCTATTAAAGAAGGGAAAACCAAGTAGAAATCCTTGGGGTATCTAATTCCTAAACTTCTTCCTTTAGAAACACATGTGAAACGGTAAAGAATCAGAAGTCGGACATAATGGACGAGTGAAAGTGAAAAAAATTTTTTTTTCGATTAAAGAAATAAACAAACTGACGTAACCCAGAATCAACGGGGTACCGAACACCCTAGAATCTAGGGACTGGTCCCTAACTTGGACACAAGGGACGAAACCTTCTACCTAAGAATTGGTGACCTGATGGTCCCTTCAGGGGTGTAAGTGAAAACATCTTCTCACTAACTACGGTTCAGTCCGTTCGTAATCAACACTCAAAATTTACGAGACAGGGGTACGAATACGAGTTGACACGACAAGCTGGACTCCTACCGACACCCAGTGACAAAGGACCCAACCATCACCAGGTCAACTTTTGTGTAACGGTCCACGGAAATATGTCCCTCTTATTATGCACCCCAGAATCTAGAGTGTCGAACTTGGTTCTTCGGACAAGTCTAAAGATCTCGACAACTGCTGTCGGCAGTATAGTTGTATGAAAGTTTCGTTTTCTTTCAACCTACCTTCAATGCTTTTATGACCACTACGTTCCTCGTAAAAGTCTGTTAGGACTTTATCACAAGGTACGTACTTGAACTAATCCACCGTTTACCTCTGTGCTATCTAAAGGGGAGGACACTTTGACACGTTCTTCTTACTCAATGAAATGTAAATCCCCCTCGTCTATGCATTTGTAAGACATCCTAAGGTTCACCACTGTAGCGAGAATACAGTGAGACATCTCTGCTCCAGTCGCAATTACTGGACTCACAACCGTAGTACCAAAGACATAAGACACAAACCCATCCAACGAATATCGCTCCACACTCCTGGTCCCTCACATAAGTACCCGACATTGGGATACACCGACCTAGACCTCCGACGATAAAAGGGGAGAGGGGTAGTGGATCTGAACATGGATCTCCGACGCCTTGGACCCTACACCGATTGGTCTTTCTCTGGAGTGCCCTAACATCAATAATAGGAGAAAAGGAAAGAAAGAGAGAAGAAAGTTTTGATTGTAATTAGTTCGTTCTACGAATCATTCCTAAACTTCTCCAACAAAGGATAGTTTGTCGTTACCTCCTTCAGACAGAGACATTCCAAATATGAACAAAACGACTTACTGACGAGAGAACATTTCGAACTCTCTGATAAATTACACACATTACTTATAACTCTAAAATCACAGAAATTTTTATCTAAGAAGTGCATCCTCCAATCACACGATCCGCTGGTTAAACTCTTAAAACTTGTCTTTAGGAAAATTACAGTTTCCTTCTGAATTTGAAGTCAAAGAAAGAAATTGGAGAGAAAGTTGAAGAGGACTTGTCAATAATCGTATTTTCGAATTACCTAAGTGTAAGGAACCTAATGCAGACGTGACATCTTTAAGTCACAACTAAGATTTGTGAACGGATTATTAGGAAGTTCGGTCGGACTCCGAGAGGTCACGAACTTGGATCAAGTAATAGTGTCTCAGTTAGTCGTCACTTAATAAATTATTTGTTATAAAACGTCATCTAAAAGGGACTGAATCAGAGAAAGTCTTCGTGGACGTTCAAGAAAAGTCCTTTTAAAAGACAAGTATCAAACTCCTATTTTTATCTTCGGAACTCACAAGGAATCCCCTACTCAAACCACCACGACTTATATATACGAAAAAATAAAATTTTCCCTACGACTGTAACTAACTGTATTCTAAGCCATAATTAAAGTGAGAAGAACGGAAGACTCGGGACTACAGGACTGAGAGTACTACCACAGGGGAAGTCCTGGGTAGGACAGACACCAGTAGAGGAAGGAGGGGAAGGACGAAGGGGTCGAGACGAAGTCAAAACAGAAGAGGGAGCGACGAGAACTTAACTACATATTTAGTCCCTGTACGAACCAAGTAAGGAAGAGGGGACGGGAGTCCTGGAGCACTGACAAAAAGCCAGGAGGGTCCAGTCAGAGAGAGTGGAGGGACGGGGGGAGACAGGTAGGTGCAGGACACTGTATTCACACGGAAGGGCGTCCCAAGTCCGAGCCAGTGACCCAGTGGATGTGGGTCTTGTAGTGTGGGTGTGGACACGAAGGGGTAACTACTAGAGTTGGAAATGTGGTGAACGATCTGGGTATAGTAGTCGTAAGGTGAGGTCCGAGTTCAAGTACTACAGTACTTACTGAGGATTAGAAAGACAATTCGGTCGTGGGAGAAGACTGACAAGAGGATCATGGTGACTCGGAGGTAATGGTTCCTTCGTAGAACCTTTTGGAGTCTCATAGGAGAGTAATTCATAAAAACAAGAAAGTACAAACAGGAAAAGAAAGACAAAGTGGACAAGGTCGTAATCAGCGAGTCGACACAGACTGAGAAACACTGGGGGACCTAATATCGGGCGGTCCGAGAAGACAGACACCCTAAAAGATCCGTTCTTATGACCTCACTCAACAGTACGGGAAAAGGTCCCCAGAAGGACTACGTCCCTAGCTTGGGTCCAGAGAGCGTAACGTCCGCCTAAGAAATGGTAGACCCGGTACGGGGTCCATGATGGACAACGTTCTATTGTCTATAACGACTTCGGAGACTGGTCAGAGAGACGGGGGACAGACGAGGGAAAAGTCAGAAGGAACTCACAACGGACACCCACCTAGAGTTACTTTAATCATAGAGAAGAGTGGAGGTAAGAACTTTCAGAGCGGGATTGAGGGGACCTGGTATCCACATTTTCAATACCTACACCCTCCGGCCGGTGAGTCGACGTCGGTGTAGCTCAAGTCTAAATATAGGGTCGGTAAGGACGACAGGAGGGACCTTAGGAAGAGTCGAGATAACCAGATGAACACTAGACCTTCCGAAAAACGTTTGGGAGGAGAGAAGGAAACGAACTTTAGGGGACGGGGGAAAGGAGTGAGTCGGTTCCTTACTACTAAGTACGGCAGATAATTCGTGACGTACGGAACACTTTACGACTAGTAGTGTCGTGTGACAGAAGTGCATTAGGAGTGTTGGTGGGATAACACGAACGGGGTAAGACAATAAGAAAGATCTAACAAGAGGACCGAGGACGAAGTTTTCCAAGACTATTCTCAATATACTCTACGAGAACTCCTCGCGAATTACGTCACGACCCCGACTCCACGGGAAGTATGTTCGACAGTGACAGAGAAAGTAACCGGGGGAGCCCGTCTACCCTGTGACTCTAAGCTACAGGTACCGCTCCGACACCCAGACACACTGACTCCGACGTCCAAGGGGTTTCGACACGGTCTTAGAGGGGGTTCGGACCGAGACTCGAGGAAGTCATCTAGAGTGGTAGTGTCCGATGAACGGAAATACGAAAACAAAAATGAGTTCTTATTTAAACAAACAAGTCAACGATTCCGTACAGGTCAAGAAACGCTGGGGTACCTGACGTCGTGCGGTCCGAAGAGACAAGAAGTGGTAGAGGACCTCAAACGTGTTTGAATACAGGTAACTGTGACTATGATAGGTTGGTAGAGTAGAAGACGACGGGGGAAGAAGAGGACGTAGTCCCAGAAAAGGTTACTCAGTCGAGAAGCGTAGTCCACCGGTTTCATAACCTCGAAGTCGAAGTCGTAGTCAGGAAGGTCACTTATAAGTCTCAACTAAAGGAAATCCTAAATGGCCAAGCTACAGGAACGACAGGTTCCCTGAGAGGTTTTAGAAGAGATCGTGGTGTAAACCTTTCGTAGTCAAGCAACCGAGAGTCGGAAGAAATACCAGGTCGAGAATGTAGGTAAGTCACTGATGACCTTTTTGATTGAGTAATCGGTGACTCAATTTCTTTGGTTTTAAGTTATAAGTATTAGGTTCTCCGGAGCAGGGTGGACGTCACGTTGGAACACGTCGTCTCATGGCCCCCTGGTACACCACCCACCCGGCTAACGGAAAACCCTACCTCGGGTAGTCGTCCTTAGGAGATAAGGTCCATAAGGGGAGGACCAGGAGAACAGAACTACATAATAACGAAAAATTTCAGGACGTGTGAATAATTGGTCTAGAGGCGTCTGTCACATATTTACGGAGCTACCGATCCCAGTGCTAAACAGCCGAAGTGACGTAGGGTGGGGACGTAATAAATACACGGACACTAAAGATTCGTGGCACAAAACGTAGGAACTGAAACAGATTACGTGTCGTCTACAATTTGTAGACTGCCGACTCGGCTTCTTTCAAGAAAGTCCTTATTAAAATTCACCACCTTAAACTTTTGTCGAACACGCTTTTCAGTGTCGAGTAGGAAAATTTTTATTTGTGGTTTATTCTGTTCGTAATAGCGTCCCTTTAAAGAGTGAATTCTTTTTGGCACCACCTTACTACCCCTAATTCTAAAAGTAAAGGAGGGTCGTCCTGACCATCTTATCTATGACACACACACACAAGTATTTGACATTACAAGTCATAAGAGATGACATTAGTGAGATAGGGAGGGTCTTATGTCAATGACAATAAAATGTAACGACCCAGTCCCCACTTTACAAACCAAACTAAATCCAGGGTTTGAGAGCATACGAGACAAAGACCCCTCAGTCGTACTAAAATTATATTGAAATAAACCCCTTAAAACCTCCAATCACTCCTTCTATTACAAGGGAAAGGTACGTACCCCTTTCAAACAACGTGAGTCTGACAGTATAATCTCTACGCATGTGAATTAACACCGTCTAATTCTAGATATTCGGTAGAAAGTATAATTTGTTACCTATCTGCGTCGGTACTTTAATTTTCTGTGAACGAGGAACCTTCCTTTCGAAACTGTTTGGGTCTGTCGTATAATTTCTCGTCTCTGTAGGGAAACGACTGTTTCCAGGTACAGCAGTTTTGATACCAAAAAGGTCATCAGTACACACCTACACTCTCGACCTGGTATTTCTTCCGACTCACGACTTCTTAGCTACGAAAGTTTAACACCACGACCTCTTCTGAGAACTCTCAGTGAACCTGAGTTTCCTCTAGTTTGGTCAGTTGGAATTCCCTTTAGTTGGGACTAAGTAACCTTCCTGACTACGACTTCGATTTCGAGGTTATGAAACCGGTAGACTATGCTTCTCGACTGAGTAAACTTTTCTGAGACTACGATCCTTTTTAACTTCCATCCCCCTCTTCCTCTGCTGTCTCCTACTCTACCAACCTACCGTAGCGTCCGAGTTACCTGTACTTAGACTCGTCTGAGGTCCTCTATCACTTCCTGTTCCTCGGACCGCACGACGTCAGGTACCCGAGAGTTTCTCAGCCTGTGCTGAATCGCTGACTTGTTATTGTTGTCTACATAAAATACTTTTCGATCAAAAGGAAGTAATTTTTATGTATCAATTAGTGTCAGGAATCCGTGTGTTGTTTACAGTCTTGTCGGGAATTAAGTCAGTTAACAAAGACAAATTGAGCACTCGCAGAACCTACCTACCTGTCTACCTTTATGTGTGACAGAATTAACTGTCGAGTCGTAGTAACACCCGAAGGGGCTACCGAGTCACCATTTCTTAGACGGACGGTTACGTCCTTTACGTTCTCTATGTCGATTTCAGGGACTGAGCCCCTTCTATGGGACCTCCTCCTTTACCGTTGAACTAGGTCACAAGAACGGACTCTTTAGGGTACCTGTCTCCTCGGACCACCCGACGTCAGGTACCCCAGTGTTTCTTAGTCTGAACTGACTCGTTCGTACGAACGTGTCGTGGTAACGTGGTTCTAATGTATTAAGTGTCCATTGTGACGTAGAATTTGTCAGGGGTATTATGATTGTAGGATGACTAACTTTAACGAACAAAGTTAAGAAATATCTGTACAAAGAGGATTGTCTGAGACCTATTGACCTTAAGTCCGTGACTGAATGATAGAATACAAAAAAAAGAAACCACGGATCGTCCCTCGGACCGTACCCCATCTTTACTATGTTTATAGATATTTAATTCATCCTAACGAATATCTTCGTTTTACTTTACGTCTTATACACATAAAATCACTGATTACCAATGAGAATTCTTTTCGTCACCCGTTTGTAGTAGATTATAAATGAAAAAGAACATATTATACATCTACCGTACATAAAGAATCGGAAAGAACCTTGATCAGTTATTCGTGAATGTTTCCTATGACACATCTATTAGTTAATACGAAAACTACTTATTTTATACTCGTGGAAAGGATATATAGTACCGTTGGACTTATTTAATATTACAAGTAATACGGTAACCACTAGTACAAACATTTTATAGTACCTTCCCGACCAAGGAGAAGAGTGTAAAGACTCTACAGGATGAGTATGTACTATTAGAAATCTCATCCGGACACACACACACACACACACGCGTGAGTATGTACAATCAGTGAGTCAACACAAGGTGAGAAACACTGGGGTACCCGACATCGGGCGGTCCGAGGAGACAGGTACCCTAAGAGGTCCCTTCTTATGATCTTATCGAACGGTAAAGGAAGAGATCCCCGAGAAAGGGTGGGTCCCAAACTTGGGCCCAGAAGACGTAACGTCCGTCTAAGAAATGGTAGAATCGATGGTCCCTTCGGGGGTCTCATCCGTACTAGTAATTTCTAAACATATAAGACGAACCAGGGTTTATAGAACCAAAACATCCTTTCTATTCACTAAAGGACCTTCTCAAGAATACGAAAAGCAGGAGCAAGTGAACAACCGATATGTAAAGACGGGTACTCCTGTCAAAAGTCATGACCCTCCACGAAAATGTTACAATAAAAGATACTTGTCTATCTTCGACCGGAATCTTTTTTCTCGTAACCAAAAGAAAACGACGTCCTATAAAGGTTTCAACAAAGAGTCGAGTCCCAAGTCACTAGTGTTCAGGAAGGACCGATCTGATTTAGACGAGTCCCAGAGCGTGAGGTCCACAACCGACCGACACAAGATCTAGTTCCGAGACCCCTCCTGAGTCAAAGATTCGAGTAAGTCCAACATCCGTTCTGGCTCCGACTCCCGACGGCAGTCAAGGATTTTCAAGGAACTTTGGTGAGTATCAAGGAATAGGACCCGGGAGACTGTCGTAGTCTCGTCGTAGGTACAGTCTCGGGGGAGTCGAATATCAGAGACGTCAGAGAATTAAAAGAGGAGACACTGGTCGGTTTCTTTCGAGAGACGAAAATTTCCCACTTCTCTCATTTCTCAGGTGGGTTAGTCAGGGGGAACGACTCCAACACGTACGTACGGACGAGTCCGTGAAGTCAGTACAGGCTGAGAAACACTAGGGAACCTAACATCGAGTGAAGACAGGTACCCTAAGAGGTCCGTTCTTATGACCTCACCCAACGGTACGGGAAGAAATCCCCTAGAAGGACTTGGTCCTTAACTTGCGTTCAGAGGTCGTAGTCGACGTAACCGACTACCCAAGGAATGGGTGTCTTGTTGGACCCTTCAGGAACGACTCCAATTACACGGAATATTGTAACGATTAGGGTCCTCACTTCAGGTAACACAAATGACAGGATACTAACCCGTCTCGACACGGGGTTCCACGACCCTTAAGACCCCGGTGACAAACGTAAGACGGAAGTGTCTTTCGAGTCAATTCTACGAACCCTTTACGGTTTAAATGGAGGTATATGAAAGGAAAATTTTTTTATAAATAAATAAACCGAAGTGTCCCAGAATCAAGATCGTACGTCTTATAAATCGACGTCGTACACCCCAGATCAAGGGACTAGTTCCTAGGTTGGACCTGGGGGACGAAACCCTCAAACCTCAGAATTGGTGACCTGGTGGTCCTTCAGGGGTATTATGAAACAAATGGAAATACTACGAAAGTGAAACTCTGTGACCTCTGACAAAGTACCTGAAAGAAGAAAGAATTGGAATGACACAAAGATTCTCAATCTCTTCAGACAGGAGGTACACTTCTATACAAAGATGTCAATCATTCTGAATCCCAAACTATAAATACTAAAAGTAAGTAAACTAGACATAAGAAAATCGGTCAGTAGGACTCCGGTCACCACCGGTCTTCTTCTACCTTAGTTCTCCAGTCTCAGAACGTCAATTGTATCTTTGGTCCGACTAGGTCCGATGTAGGATTGGATCCACTCTTTGAAGTGTTCACTCCAGGATCCCTTCTGGTACTTGAACTCGTCACTCCGACATCCCTCGGTGGGACACAAGTATTGGTCTCCCGAACGGTTTTAGTGATAAACCCCGTCTAATTTGGTATATATACCAATCTCCTCTCTTCCGTCTTCTCTTTGGTCGGTCCCTCCGTCCTCACTTACGAGTAAATAGTAACCGTTCCCTCTAAATTTTTAAATAACATAAGGAACTTAACGTAATCATCATCACCGAGATCAATTTATTTGTTCTTATCCCTTTCAATTTGTTCTACTTTCTCTGTTAGATGGACGGACTGGACACTAGTCGACTCACGATAAGCCAATGAAAATCACCTCCGACATGAATGCATTCTCGAACAGTCACCACAATCACCATTTCTCGGACGGACGGTCACGCCCTCTGTACTCTCTACGTCCAAGTCAGGGACCCAACCCTTCTAGGGAACCTCGTCCTTTACTGTTGGGTGAGGTCATGAGAACGGACCTCTTAGGGTACCTGTCTCCTCGGACCGTCCGATCTCAGGCACCCCAGGGTTTCAACCGGTACTGACTTCCTGAACCGTGTGTGTAGGTATACATTCTCCAAAAATCGGACCTGCAGTCCTTTTCGGAAGCCAGTCTACGTATAAAGTGCCAATGCAAGTGACGGAGGTTTGTGGTGTGAAGCCAGAACAAAGTCAGTGACTGAATCAGTGTATGAACACCAAAAGAACCTCAGTCACAAGTTTCCTGGAACCAAAAATGAAGGATAAAAGAGGTGACAAACTGGTTTCTAATAAAAATTCTAATTTTTTGTTTGTTTGTCTTCAGTAGAGACTCGGACCCTTGGCCTGTAATTTGTATAGACAAAAGTGTGTTCGAATTTTTACCACCCAAAACGTATATAAATCACACCGTAAGAGTGGTGTATCAACCGACTATTTTGATATTTATTTTATGGTGATATATCGAAATGTTGACACCTTTTCTATTGCAAATCGAACTAGAAAACACTGATTTTCAAGACTACATTCCGTTGATTGATATCACCCTTTTCCAGTGTCTTTAGACACGAATCTTCATTTTAACCTCTACAGCTCTACGACTGTAAAGAGTCCGTTAGGATCCATCATTTAGTAAATAAGTAAGTTATTTATAAACGACTATTCAACGAGACTCGGTCCACCATCAGAAGACGTCTGACCCCTATATCACCATTTCTTTTTGTCTGGTTTGCAAGACGGGATCACTCCGAATGTAAAGTCACTCTACTTCGACTTTATGTCTTCTTATATAGTTTATAAACAATAAAGTTGACAATTTTCATGATGTCTCCTTTTATTTCGTCCCTCTACTCGTCTACACACACAACACCCTCACCCACGATCGTAAAATCTCCCGTACCAACCTCTCAAGACTCTACTGGGGACACGACCCACCCACCCCGATTACCGTATGTCACTCTCCCTACTTATTGTGACGACACTGATGATCCAATAGAGGACATTCTGAGGCAGAACCGTTATCTCTAAGAGGAGCACCGGAACCTCTTCCCTCGACACTTGACACAGAACCTCTTCTCCTACCGGGAGGGTCGGTCATCCTTTCGACCTCGGAGTCACGAGGTCGGAGGTCCCTGACTTAAGACGGTCGTTGGTGCCCTTGAACTTCCTCCGGGGACTCGAAACGTCTCCTTCCGACAGGTCTGGTGTGAAACTCCCGTCGGAACCCTCTGGGTCGATTCGGTACGGAGCTGTCTCTGACACGCCATCATCCACCCACCCTTTGAACAATGTTCCGTTATCTTTGACTACGTCTACCCCTGGTCCCTCCCGGAACGGTCCTCCCCTTTCTATGTACCTCTGGAACTCCACGACATACGGAACCGTTAGGACTCCAGTCCCCTCCTCTACTCGACCTCTACCTGTACACCCTATGCCCGCGTGTGCACCCTGAAGGTGCACTAGGGATCCTGTCGTTCGAGTCTCTCCGTCCTGTTCCGGAAGGTTGTCACCCGGAACCACGAGGTCCTTTTATAAAAGTTAATAACATAGAGTCCCTCAAAATACGAAATAATATTTAAAAACAAGTTATAAACCGGACTGAATTTTATAAAAAGAGAGGGAGAGACCTTGAAGTCGAGTCAAATTTTTACAAAGACAAACCAAAGTTACATATCATAACCCACACTCTGGACTCCTCAGCCCCTCACTTTGACCTACATTTTCAGTAGAATGATGGAGGACCCCGAAGCGACCACCGAGTCACCATTTCTTAGACAGACGTCACTTCCTCTGCGTCCTTTGTACACAAGTTAGGGACCCAGTCCTTCTAGGGGACCCTTTCCTTAACCGTTGGGAGAGGTCATAAGAATGATCTCTTAAGGTACCTTCTCCTCGGTCCACCCGATGTCAGGTACCCCAGCGTTTCTCAGTCTGTACTGACTCATTTGTGTGTTTGTCCGTGTTATAATTTACTCATTTGAAATTGACAGTAAATTTTAGTACTTCTTATCTCAGTAAAAAAAAGACACATATGTGTCGTGTGATAATTATGTGTATTTACTCTATAACTTTCCAAGTCTTCTTAAACTTTATATTAAATTAATCCTACAGTTCAGTTATTATTTGGAAAAAGTTTTGAACCATTGTTCTACTATAAAAATTATGTTATACCCCCAAAACTTCCATTTAAGATTAGTCTAGAGGGAAAAGGTGAGACCCTTTTTATAATAAGATAAGACAGTGGTATTTAATCAGAAGTCAAGTCAAGTCCGTGAGTCAGCACAGGTTGAGAAACGCTGGGTTACCTTTCGTCGTGCGGTCCGGAGGGACAGGTAGTGGTTGAGGGTCTCGACCGAGTTTGAGTACAGGTAGTTCAGCCATTATGGTGGGTTGGTAGAGTAGGAGACATCAGGGGAAGAGAAGATCGGAAATTAGAAATGGTGATAGTCCCAGAAAAGTTTACTCAGTCAAGAAGCGTAGTCCACCGATTTAATAACCTCAAAGTCGAAGTCGTAGTCAGGAAGGTTACGTATAAGTCCTGACTAAAGGAAATCCTAACTGACCAACCTAGAACAACATCAGGATCCCTGAGACTTCTCAGCAGAGGTTGTGGCGTCAAGTTTTCGTAGTTAAGAAGTCGTGAGTGGAAAGAAATATCAGGTTGAGAGTCATGTCGGTATGTACTGAGGACATTTTTGGTATCGAAACTGATCTACCTGGAAACAACCGGTTCATTACAGAGACGAAAAATTATACGACAGATCTAACCAGTATCGAAAAGAAGGTTCCTCATTCGTAGAAAATTAAAGTACCGACGTTAGTGGCAGACGTCACTAAAACCTTGTGTTTTTGTATTTGTGACAAAGATGACAAAGGGGTAGATAAACGGTACTTCACTACCCTGACCTACGGTACTAGAATCAAAAGACTTACAACTCAAAATTCGGTTGAAAAGTGAGAAGAGAAAGTGAAAGTAGTTCTCCGAGAAATCAAAAAGAAATGAAAGACGGGGTTCCCACCCCAGTAGACGTATAGACTCCAATAACTATAAAGAGGGTCGTTAGGACCAAGGTCGAACACGAAGTAGGTCGGGTCGTAAAGTGTACTACATGAGACGTATCTTTAATTTATTCATCCCACTGTCATATGTCGGAACTCCATGAGGAAAGAACTAAACCTTGGGTAGACAACAAGGTACAGGTCAAGATTGACAACGAAGAACTTGACGTATGTCTAAAGAGTCCTCCGTCCAGTCCACCAGACCATAAGGGTAGAGAACTTCTTAAAAGGTCAAACAACACTAGGTGTGTCAGTTTCCGAAACCGTATCAGTTATTTCGTCTTTATCTACAAAAAGACCTTGAGAGAACGAAAAAGCTACTAGGTTGCTTACAACCGTTAAACTAGAGACCAAGAAGACGGAAAAGATTTAGGTCGATCTTGTAGACTTTCAAGTGCCAAGTGTATGACAACTTCGGACCGAACCTCTTTTTTTACAATTCCTAATGAAACGATCGCACACTCTACTCACGTTAACACACCATCAAACTCGTAAGAAACCGTAACGGAAAGAAACCCTAACCTTACTTTTAACTGGAAAAGGTCAGGACACCGATGATGACTCAAAAGGTTTAAACGACCGTATAACTAACGTCGTGAAATTGTCTTAGTAGAAAATCCTAAACTTTATAAAGTTGACCTTAAGGTCAATTTAATCAGAATGCACTGTATCTACCTTAGTAGGTCGCTTGTGGGAAGTATGACCAAGGAGAGTAGGGTATCGTACAGAAGTTCTAAGTAGTACAGAAACTTCAAGTAGGAAAAACATGGTCATCGACTCATTATAAATAAAGTAATACATGACGTTAAACAAATAGACAAGAAGACAATGACTCGTAAACCCAACAAAGGTCAATCTGTAAAACTCATTTCAACGCACTTGTAACAACTTATTCAGAAAAATACCTATAAATAAAAGAAGATGGAACCTATTATGGGGACTCACCTTAATGACCTATTAGCCCTAGTCACAAACCAATTAAGTCTGAAAGATCAATCGTCACACACTGTCAGACAAACAAGGTATAAGAACAGTTGTAAACGATAACAGAAAAATAAAAATCATTCAATTCACTGATACCTTATCACATAACAATACCTAAATTAAACATACAGGGAGTACTGCCTACAGAAACTGGTAGAAATGTATATGAGGGTCCAGAAAACACGTAGAAACACCGTTTCACAAACAAGTTCACAAGTGGAAAAAATTCGTAAAACTAACAGGAAACAATAACTAATCAACAAGAAAGTAAAAAAGGACCGATTTTCAAGAAAATGTAAATACATTTCATATATAAAAGAGAGTAAAACGGAAAAGTAAAAGAAGTGTCACAGAACTACTCTACTCGTCTTCAACTTTTTTGAAAAATTTCTGGTAAACTATTCAAAAAAAAAAATGTCAGTCACAAAAAAACACTGAGATCCTTTAAAAACGGATGGGGTTTCAACGTTTTTAGAAGGGAATACAGGAAAAGATCTCCCTAATATCAAACTCAAAAATTGAAAATCCAGAGACTCGATAGAATCCAGTTATAAATACCCATAGACCGACAGGGTAGTAGTAAACAACTTTCCCGAAAAGTAGGAAGTAACTTATCAGACCCAAGGAAACACTTTTCAGTCAACATTAAAACACCCAGACAAAGACTCGAGAGAGAGGGAGACGGAACAACTAGATTGAACAAGCAAGAGTAATTTACTGTCGCAACCTTAAAGTCGCAGAAATCATCGAAGGATAGGAAAAGACCCGCCCTTTAGGAAAGAATAGCCAACCTTAAGTCCCGTTGGTGCGACACCCAAGGAGTGACACCGTATGTAAAGGTGGTTTACGTCTTATTTTGACTACCTACTGACTGTCCTTAAAACGTCCACCTGACACAAAACGTCAACCTACTGAAGTCAAACAAGTCTGTACTCTTTAAACCACAGTATGTAAGGTAAAGTGACGTTAAATCCAGTATCTCAGTACGACTTTTCTTTGTGCATACTTCCGGACTCACTCGTGTCTGACGTCTCGTCGGGGGTTTGATCATTTAGCCCTCCTTGCTATCTAACTGACTTTAAGGTTAATTAAAGTGTGCTGACTCGGAGTGACAACAAATTTTATCGCCACGAAATCCTAACGAAAGAGAACCAAGGGGTGTCTCCGAACAAAACAAACAAACAAACTAGGAGGGTTTTCCGTGTGTCGTAGTCGTAGAAACCCCTTCTGTCTTTAATTCAATAAAAAGTTTTTCTTTTATTATCTTTTTTAAGACGTATTCAAGGTAACGACTTTTACTCCTGTAAAATTCTTTTCAACATTATTGTGTAGTTTTTCTACAAGGAAGAGAGAGGAAGGAGTGGACCGGACAGGGTCCCGTCCCAAACCCCGTCTTCCAGAAAAGAAGTAGAGACACCCTGGGACCGACAGTTGGTCTCGCAGAGGTATCCGAGTTCATGACTAAGAGTAGCCAACCTGGTAGGTAGGGTGACTACCTTCTCGTTCCGGATATTCCAAAGGACACATAGAGTCGGTCTGTTCGGTCCTAGGTGAGAAAGTACACCTACTCGACACGGGTTACATCTGTTTTATTTTACTTGATTCTTGGTGGGTGAAGGGGAGGTGGGGAGCGAGAGTCCTATTCCCTTGTGGTCCATGGTAGAAGAATTTCGGTCCAATGTTTGAACGTAGTGTATAAGTTTAATACGAACAAGAATTTGTTGTCACTTTCGTTTAAACTTCTAATACGAACGGGGAAACCTCCTTCTACTAATTTTGAAGGTTTCGAAGAAATTAGATATATCCACGTTTTATGGTAGTACTATAGTCCACCCGTCAAGGACAGCGACGGGACATCTGAGGATATCACGAAAGTGTGATTAGACAGTCCTTGAAATACGGTAAATAAGGATACCGTCTTGTAAAGACGTTATAAGTAAATTTTCGGAAGAGATATTAAATCATGTTCTTTCGGTTAACACATCCGAACTGAGTCTGAAACACAATTTTTTGTAAGTAGTACACGCGAAGGTGTATTCTCCTTAAATTTGAGAGGAGAAGTAATCCTCTGGACGGACGTCATCTTAATTTTATCGAAGCGGGACTTACCCTTGTGACTGAACCGTTTCTAGTCCTCGTCAGTAAGTTCTCCTTACATTAGTCTTATGAACTTTAAATTTAATCGAACATTAGACTGAAACTTTTATTTCACTTTCTCTTCGGGTTCTTTCAAAGGAAATTCCCCTTAATTACAGGAAGTTTAGTGAAGGTCAAAGTTTCGATTATTGTATGTATACTATTTCCATTATACGTCACTTCGAATAGAAAAGGTCCACGAACAAGATGGGCTATGTGACTATGACCCGAACGCTTTCCACGGGATGTATCTGTCTTGGGTGTAGATTTCTTTACTGAAAGTTCGTAGTGGTCTTTAAATGTCTGTGAAGGCAAGACAAACCTCCCTGTTGTAAAAAGAAATAACACAGGTATTTCATATGTGACAATTGGGTTCGTTCTTGGAATTTATTCACTGTATCTAAAAGCTAAAATGAATCTTTGATAAGTCTACCAGTATAAAAGTTTCCTAAGAAAGAGAAGTTTCTTCAAGAAGGAGTAAGAACTTCTTGTATCATAAAAAAAGACGAGTCTAATGACTCACCATTTGAAAGGTCCCTTTACGTGCACACAAGTCAACGAAGTCAGTACAGGTTGAGAAGCTCTGGGGTACCTGGCATCGGGTGGTCCGAGGAGACAGGTATCCTAAGAGGTCCGTTCTTATGACTTCATTCAACGGTAAAGGAGGAGGTCCCCTAGAAGGGCTGGGTCCCTAACTTGCGCCCAGAGGACGTAACGTCCACCTAAGAAATGGTGACTCGGTGACCCCTTCGGAAAGGTCCTCTTATTGTGAACAATTTACTTTTTCGAAGGGATTAATAATAGGGACGGAACCTGTGCTAATATATTACTATTTAACTAAGAAACGACATTTTCCTTTAAATCTTTTCCTAGGGATACATACTTTTATCTTTATTCTCCTTAGATCCCTTAGATCTAAGTCTTTTGGTCAGTGGTAAATACTTCTTGAAGTGTCAGTTTTTCTTTGACCCCCTACTAATAAAAGCCATTCCTTTTTTTTTTCAGAACTGAAAACTGTAATGTCCACTAATGTGCGAATTGTCATATCCATCTTGTCTCGAGTCAAACGAAGTTCCGTTTAAAGACAATTCATTTAGGGTAAACGTGAAATTAAAAATAACATCTTGAAATTTTTAACCAGGGGTCTATATTGTTTTAATGGAAATTTTAGATGCGTATATTTACCTTTATAGAAAGATTGTTTTGGAACCTTGGTAACAGACAATTACTATGACTCGACACTAAACGTTCTGAAAAATTTGACACTCCCACTTTTATCTCAGTCAAGTCCGTGAATGACTTTCCACTGACGAAACGAAGGTTTCACTTTCATCATCAGTGAGTCAGTACTGAGACACTGGGGTTCCTGGCCTCGGACGGTCCGAGGAGACAGGGACCTTAAGAGGTCTGTTCTTATGATTTCACCCAACGGTGCGGGAAGAGGTCCCCTAGAAGGGTTGGGTCCCTAGCCTCGGTCCAGAAGACGTAACGTCCGTCTAAGAACTGGAAAACTCGATAGACCCTCCGGGGACGAAACGAGATGGAATAAAATTTGAATTAAGAGTGACCTCCTCATCGTTTCGTAAGAAGGGTTTGACGGTCTCAAGGTTAGTTAGAAGTCATTACGATTACAAAGACGGAAATATAGGTTTCTTTAAGAAAAGAAAAAAGAGGTAGTGACTTCGAAGTACCGAAGAAAGGTCCGTAAACTTGGACCTCTATAGAAAATTTACGTATTCCCACGGAAATCCATTTTCCTCTCTTAATAGGTCTACTGAATCCTTTCTTGATAGACTCAACATCACTCGTCACTCAGGAACGAGGTCGTACTCGACTCCGAGATTACGAATTATTCGTAGTTGTCTAACTGTCAGGTCCGACTTGGAAACCAAGGGTGAGATAACCAAACTGAAGACCGAGTCTTGTTAATCGTGTAGTCTTAGGACCAGCGACTTTAACGATGAACGATCGACCAATCGTTTCGACTCGACATAGGATATTTGATGTTCCTCTTGTCTCTGTGACTGGGACCCCTCCGTCGTCCGTGGACCCTCGGACTCTACAATCTCCTCGGTGAGGAATTTTTGAACAAAGGACAGTAAACAATAAAAAGAAGCCATCCTCACCCCTTTTATAGTTCAAAATTAACTTTTAAATACAAGTTTCTGAAGGGACCACCAGGACACCAACTCTGAGACACGAAGGTGAAGTCCCCCGGACCCAAGCTAGGGACCAGTCCCTTGATTCTAGGGTGTACGACGCACCACGTCGGTTTTATTATTATTATTATTATTTCACTATAAATTATTTTAACGGTCTTCTTATTCAATACAAGTCGTAATCATTCTCGTGACGATGACGACGACGACGATTCAGCGAAGTCAGTACAGACTGAGACACACTGGGGTATCTACCGGAGGATGGTCCGAGGAGACAGGGACCCTAAGAGGTCCGTTCTTGTGACCTCACCCAACGGTAAAGGAAGAGGTCGTGTACTTTCACTTTTCACTTTCACTTCAGCGAGTCAGCACAGGTTGAGAATCGCTGGAGTACCTGACGTCGGGTGGTCCGAGGAGGTAGGTACCCTAAAAGGTCCTTTCTCATGACCTCACCCCACGGTAACGGAAGAGGTTAATTCTCGTGTCACCTTCGTAAAATTTCAAGTCCGTTCAACTGGTACGTTTCTATTTTCGATGAGAGTGAGAGTGTAAACGGGGATCTGAAAAAGAGGTTTACATCAGTGTCTTTTAACACGTATATATGTGTCTTTATTAAAATTGTTTTCATCCTATTATATGTAGCTAAGTAGAGAGTGAATGATAAGTCGATATAAAGGTGAATTATTTATAAGGAGATTTCATATTGAAACTTTATCGGCGTAAGATAAGGTAAGTAAAATAAATATGTGGTAGTAAATACATTACCGAGAACGACTTACTAGAAAAGAAAAACGAGATATTATTTCCTATGACACTATTTAAGGAATGAACGTAAAATAAACGTGTATAGGACTTACCAAACATTAAATCGTGAACTAGGGTTGATAAAGGAATCCTACTCAAAGAGTTTCACTCACCGGTCCCCATTTACATATGTGTAAACATTTTAAAAGTTCTTCAAAAAAGTCTAATAGGGTCTTTTTTTTCAGTACGGATATATTCCAAGTATTAAAGATCTACAATAATTATTTGAGAATTGTCATATCGCAAAGGGTAGACACAACATGAGTCCCATATACTAATAAATAAAAATAATAGATCAGGAAAAAGAATTCTCCCAGTCGAAAAGATTAATGTAATTATGGTAAACCGGACCTACAAAATTAAAACGGTAGTCGGTTCACCTCTCTAGAATTTATTACAAACGTTATACGACTCGTGAGAGATGTACGAAAGACACATATAATTGAGTAAAATAATGCGTCGTAGTAGTATGAATACCATGTCTACTCTTTTAAGTTCGGACTCCCGGAATTCATTGAATAGATTCCAACGGTCGACCTTCCACCGACAACAAATCAGCTATTCAACACAGGATGAGAGAAATGGAGTACATGACATCGGGAGGTCCGAGGAGACAGGCACCCCAAAAGGTCCATTCTTATGACCTCACTCAACGGTAAAGGAAGAGGTCCCTTAGAAGGGTTGGGTTCCTGACTTCGGTGCAGAGGATACAACCGTCTATCCAAGAAACCGTGACTCGGTGGACCCTTCGGACCTTCTACCGATATGACCCTATTTTTTATTACTCTGTTTCCCACTCTTCGTATACTACCATAATAAGATCGTTACAGTAAGAGGGTTCCTCATAGGAAGTCCTACATTGGAGACTCCAAGACGACACCGGGAAAAGTTCTGTCGACGAGAAACTGGAGACAGAATAACGATAAGTCAGCGAGTCAGTATAGATTGAGAAACGTTGAGGTACGTGACGTCGTGTGGTCCGAAGGACAGGAAGTAATAGAGGGTCTCAAATAAGTTTAAGTAAGAAACCAGAGATGACCGAAATTTTCAAAGTATTTCTGGAGTCTACTTAAAGTATGGTTTAATACAAGACATCAATGTGTGAACAAACCTATTTTCAGATTAGAAAGTTTCAATCAGTACAATTTTATATTAATACTTGCAAGTACGGTACGTATGAACTTCAAGAAGGTACTTCGAGAACGAATTTTATCATTGTACGGAATGACTACGTTCTAATATACAGAACTAAAACCTGTTATATGTATCTTAACGTAAGGGCTTGACCATGACTATGAAATATCTTAACAAATGTTGACATCTTTTGACGAAAACTGACTTTACACATCCGCAAGGTGAAGTTCTCTGTCTCGACTTTAAATCCTGTAATTAGGTGAATAACATTAACTTCCAAAATATTCTTAATACGGTACCAGTCATCTCCCTCAGATTAGGACCCAGGAAAACCCTCCTACCTCTAATTGTTACTCCTTTTGTGTAAGTTTAGGATTTTTACGGACCACCTCAAGTCCTTTGAACCATACTGGACTCTTACCTTCCCTTCGAAAATTCGAGTCCAGTTGAAGACGGTCGATTAAGAATCGAAAATAGTCTATTGTTACAGATCCTTAATAATAATATAGATTAATAACAAACAACAATACACCAGTGATTCAGTACAGACTGAGAAAACACTGGGGTACCTGACATCGGGCGGTCCGAAGAGACAGGTACCCTAAGAGGTCCGTTCCTATGACCTCACCCAACGGTAAAGGAAGGGAAGATTCATAATCTAATATTATTAATCATATATAGTCTAAAATTATTATAAATTAATATATAGGTACCTAATATTATTAAGTGAAACACACACACATCCTCGTTGGTACAACAACGACAACAAATCAAAGAAAAAAAAAAAACTACTTGTTTTAACAGGTAGGAAATAAGTATAAAATGGACTTCAAATAAAAAAAATTAAATAAAAATAAATAAAAAAAACAACAACAAATCAAAGATTCCGTACAGGATGAGAGACACTGGGGCACCTAACGTCGTACGGTCCGGAGGGACAGGAAGTGATAGAGGTCACAAACGAGTTTGAGTACAGGCAACTCAGTCACTACGGTAGGTTGGTAGAGCAAGAGACAGCAGGGGAAGAGGAGAACGGGAGTCAGAAAGGGTCGTAGTTCCAGAAAAGGTCACCCAGTCGAGAAACGTGGTTCACTGGTTTCATAACCTCCAAATCGAAGTTCGCAGTCAGGAAGGTTTCTTATAAGTCCCAACTAAAGGAAATCTATTGACCAAACTAAAACGACAGGTGTCCTGAGAATTCTCAGAAGAGGACGTGGTGTCAAACTTTCGGAGTCAAGAAACCACGATTCGGAAGAACTACAAGGTTGAGAGTGTAGGTATGTACTGATGACCTTTTTGGTATCGAAACTGTACCAAAATCACTTTTCCTTTTGTTTTACCTTAGTGGTCCGACAGCCGTGAACCCGGAAGGTGTGGGACCGGGGTCCACGATCTCCGGTCTTCCTCACTTACTCTGTGTCGTCTACACTTAATACGCACACATTCAAAAAGCCCCCCGAAGGCACCACCAAGTCTACCATTTCTTAGACGGACGTTACACCCTCTGGACCTAAGTTACGGACCCAAACCTTCAAGGGGACCTCTTCCCTTACCGTCGGATGAGGTCATAAGAACGGACCCCTTAGGGTACCTGACTCCTCGGACCGTCCAATGTCAGGTGTCCTAGTGTTTCTTAACCTGTGTTGACTCACTGATTGTTTAGAAAGACTCCTAATCAGGATGTGAATTCCCGAAGAATCCATCACGATCACCAGTTCTTGGCGGACCACTACATCCTTTGTGTTCCCTGTGTCCAAGCTAGAGACCCAACTCTTCCAGGGAACCTTCTCTCGTACCGTTGGGTGAGGTCATAAGAACGGACCTCTTAAGGTACCTGTCTCCTCGGACCGCCCGATGTCAGGTACCCCAGCGTTTCACAGCCTGGACTGACTTCGTGTGTGTTTGTGGAGGTGGATTTTCGAAAAAAGAAGAAGAAGGTGGTGCACTAGGGAATGAGACTCCGGACTCTTCGTCCGTGTGAGAGTCCCTTTACCTGTGGGGACCCGACTAGGTCACTTTTTGCCTGGACACTATTTCGGTAAAGTTTCAGGTCTCATGAGACGGGAGACATCAGGTGACTCGCCCGACCTCACTGTTTGCCAGGCTCTCCAACCCTGGTACATTTAGACATGATCCCCCTATACCGTCCGTTCACCGGGTTCCTTTACCCCTCCACCAGGGACCCTCTGGTGGGTACTAGAACCGTGACACCAGTCAGTAGTGACTGAGTACGACAGGTGGTGCGGTCCGGTCACCCAGGATCTTTCAGGGAGGGGCTCGTCGATACTCGACGGGATCTAGCAGTCGCATCTCTACTACGTCACACAAAGTCGATAAACATGCCCCCCACGGGTCCCGAAGACGTGGAATTACACCACTGTCGATGACGGGTCCGTTTCGTTCGGAGCACAGTCATAGAGGTCTTGACCGGAGGAACGTCCAAGGGCTCAGGAAGACAGAGGAACGAGGGACGGTAAAGTAGAGTAAAGTGGTCAGGATCCTTTGCTCCTAGTAACCTTCTTTTACTAGATCCAAGGGGGTCTTCTCACTATTCTTCTTACTAGTCGTCCCGAAGGGACCACCAGGTGACCAATTCTTAGACGGTCGGTGACGTCCCCTGGGTCCAAACTAAGTACCAGACCCTTCTAGGGTGTACGGTGTCTCGTTGTGCGTGGCACACGGTGTCTCGTTGTGCGTGGCACGCGGTGTCTCGTTGTGCGTGGCACGTGGTGTCGACGATTTCGGGTTCCCACGGACGCGCGGCGCTGGTCTCTTCGGTGGCGTCACTCTTCGGACACGTGGTGCCGATCTCTCGTCTGGGACGAGCGGCGGAGATCTCTTTTCGAGAGTGCGTCGTCGCTGCTGCGTCGTGTCGGTTTTTAATTTCTTTCTTACTAGCCGTTAATTGACAATGGGTCAAAGTTTGATTATATACCCGAGAGTCACAACTTTCTATTCTGGATTCTTCCCTAATAACGAAGAAAGAGAATGTTTCACACAAATTACAGAATGTGGTTTGTCCGTACTCTGTTTAATTAGTTTGTCGAAAAATTTTCACGGGGAAAAACTCGGTCGTCAGACAAGGTACTTCTCCTTCCGTCTCGACAACCGTAAGGGTCTACTTACGGACGCTCACCATGGTCCGACCTACGACCGTCGGAGGCCCCTAGACACGGAATCCGGTTTAGTGACTTCGGTTAAGGAGAACCTCAAAATCGAGGGCTATTACCACTACCGCGAAACTATTAGGTACGTCCGCGACGACGCTTCATCGTGGACCCTGTCAGTAAATTTCTTTAAACACAGATAGTATAAAAGAGTGCCAACCACAGATACAGACGTAAAGGAGTCAAAAAGTGAGAAACTACATCTCTGGTCCTAAGAGACACGAAACGAGACTGTAAATAGCCGGTACTATAAGGAAGGGAACCTAATAAAGAGTATGTCAAACACCATGGGTTTCTCCCTTCCTACTTCCTACGGGGTATCATTAAAAAAAAAGGGGGTGTCGATGATTAATTAGAGACCCTCCTAAACCAAGGAGTGTCGTTTAGTATTACGGTCCACCGTGATCACCATTTCTTGGGTGGATTGTTGCGTCTTCTGCATTCTTTTCGTCCAACCTAGTAACCTAACCCTTCTAGGGGACCTCTTTCTTTACCGTTGGGTGAGGTCATAAGAATGGACCCTTTAGGGTACCTGTCTCCTCTGACCACCCGGTGTCAGGTTCCCCAGTGTTTACTCAGTCTGTGCTGACTCGTGTGTGTATGATGACGATGTGAATTGTTCGTAATACGTACACGACTTCCGTCCAACTCGTACAGTCACAAAACATTTCCAAAAGTTTCTTTTTTGTTTTGTCGTTTCAATGTCTTTACTCTTCAAACGTACAATAGTCACCTAACCTTGAACCTAACCATCTTGTATATGGCTAAACCCCCTTAATGCTTTTTCTTCAAAATTCTCTAAACTAATTATACTAACTTCCTGACAATTAAAACTCCTTGAATAACCTTCTATTTTCCTATTTTCAACGTAAACTGATCGATAGAAGAGGTGACACTCGGGAAAAGTGTATTTACACAGTAAAATTTAAATTAGTCAGAGTAATGTTTGGAAGAGTTAAATATAGGGTAACTTTTATGAAAAAGTCTACATACACCAATCAGTAAGTCAGTATAGGTTGAAACACTGAGATACCTGACATCGGGTACTCGGAGGAGACAGGTATCCTAAGAGGTTCGTTCTTACGACCTCACCTAACGGTAAGGGAAGAGGATTCCCTAGAAGGGGTGGGTCCCTGACTTGGGTCCAGAAGACGTAACGTCCGTCTAAGGAACGGTAGAGTCGGTGGTCACTTCGGGAAAAGTCTAAATATTATCGTAAATTAGATATAATGTTTAGTGAGTGTTTTACTTTAATATTAGGGAGTAAAGGGCTGTTAAGGAAAACTCTAACCAAGTATATCTCAGTCGACTCCAATCACTTATCATGTATAGGTTTTTCTTCCTCCCCTTCATTACAAACAATCATGTCACTTATGGTCATTACCAAGACGCACGATAGTTCAGACGAGAACCGAACAGTGGTAACTAATGAAGGAAAAAATTTACATAAAAATTAACTTTCTATTAACGAAATGTCATAACGAAACCAAAGACGGTACGTAGTTGTACTTAATATGTATCCATATGTATACAGGGGAGAGAACTTGGAGGGAGGGTGGAGGATGGGAAAGGGTGGGGAGATCCAACAATGGCTCGGAACCAAACTCAAGGGGTTCCGTTTGTCGTTTAAAGGCGACCGACCGACAAAATGTGTGCCGTGCCGTCACATAAACGAAGGTACGATGACAGAGGCCAGCAGGGTGGGGGAGGAGGGAGGGGGGTGGGTAGAGGCATCAGACAAGAGATACAGACACAGAGGAAATGACGGGACTTTTAACAAAGTAGTCATGGGAGAAAGATCTAAGACAAGGGCAACTAATAAAGATTTACCACAAAGACTGTTTCGACACGGGACCTCTTCAAATCTATGAAGAAAAATCTCATCAGACCATGGTCCTTTCCTCCCTCTATGACACCACAACACTTTTCTATCGACGATACTTATTGTCGAATTAAATATTGAACGAGACACGGTCCCAGGTACGACTCGCGACTCACGAGTGTCGAGGGCCGTTACTACGACGTTCTGTGAAGGACGATAACGGAGACTCTGAGTCTCTGTAGGTCAGTGGACGGGGTACAGTGTGTCGTTCCTTATCGTCTAGGGTTATCGGACCAACAACCTTTGGTACGAAAAGAGGATACGGAGAGCGCTCTAAGTCAAAGACTTCGATAAAAATGGTTCTTTAACACGACACCCGTCTAAAGGAATTAAAAAATCAAATGCCACTGAAGACCACGGGGAAAAGGTAGAGAACACGAAGACTTAATAATAAGTAGTGACATCAGTTTCACTACTAAAAACTGTGGAACTAATCATGTAAGAGTCCTACCCACCCTTAATCGTACCATAAAGTTCGATATAACTCTCTGATCAATCGTGAAATCCTGTTTATTCACCGTTTAACGAATAGTTCCATTTATTTTTGAGGTTAAAATATGGTGACGGTGATTATAGTAGGATGATGACTTAAATAATAAATAAGGAGACACGATTTTAGCCACAAATAAAAAAAAATTTAAATAAAGTGACTTCATACCGAGTCTACCAGTTCTTAGACGGACGTCACGTCCTCTGGTCCCAAGTTAGGGACCCAGTCCTTCTAGGGGACCTCTTCCCTTACCGATAGGTGAGGTCGTAAGAACGGACCTCTTAGGTCACCTGTCTCCTACCCTACGTCAGGTACCCCGGTGTCTCTCAGTATGTACTGACTCGTTGAATTGTGTGAATGTCAACTAAACGTTACGACACAATTAAAGACGACGACGTCGACGACGATTCAGCGAAGTCAGCGCAGACTGAGACCCGTTGGGGTATCTGCCGTCGGGTGGTCCGAGGGGGCAGGGACCCTAAGAAGTCCGTTCTTGTGACCTCACCCAACGGTAAAGGAAGAGGTTACGTATTTTCACTTTTCATTTTCACTTCAGTGAGTCAGCACAGGTTGAGAATCGTTGGGATGACATACCGTCTCTCTAAGTCAATATGTATTTATATGTGAATTAAAAAGTATAGGAAACCTTAGACATTTCAAAAAAATTTTAAATAAAATAACTTCATATCAACTAAATGTCACAGTACAATTAAAGTTGATATGGTTTCACCAACAATATGTATTTATATGTAGAAGAAAAAGTATAAGAAACCTTATATTCAAAAATTTTTTACATAAAACAACTTCATATCAACTAAATGTCACAGTACAATTAAAGATGACATGACGTTTCATTAAGTCAATATGGAGAGATATATATGTGTAAGAAAAAGTATAAGAGACCTTAGACAATTCAACTTCCTTCGACCAGTGTGGTATGTAACTAAATTGGTGAGAAACAAAGAGATCTAACCTTCTTTTTGTTCTTACGTGAAATTTTTGGTGAAGACCAAATATTCCACTGGGTAGTTAGGAGTGTCACTGTCCTTAGTTCTACTAAAACAGACGCCCCAAAGTAAATAATTTTAAATTAAACGAGGACGCGAACCGAGACCAGCGAGACACGATCGTTTGATCGATATTAATCTAATCGTCGGACGATTTGCGACCACTGTCGACTCGGAGTCTCTCGTACACGGCCTAAGGCGGGGTCGGCGAGGAGTAACCAACGGTCGGATCGACGAGCAGCCAAACTATCCAAAGGTGTCTTGAGAAATACGACGTAACCTCTGTGCCTATGTCTTTATGAGGCGACGCAGGACCGGTGCCGGCTCCACGAATCGACCATTGCAATGTCTTCCTTAGCCCGTGGGTCCTCTTCCGCCAGCAGAAACAACACTCTCGTCCCGTCAGTGACCGACGGCTTTCCCGAGTCCCTTTTTCAAAGTCGAGTACCATTAATGAAACGTAGAAAAGAGCGGACGTTTTGTGCCGGTACGTACTTTACTTCGCACGAGTAGTACAGTAGACGAATTAAACTAGAACGAAAACAATTATAGTGCGTGGGGAGGTCGCAAGGTAGAGTTTATTCGAGAGGGCCTCCTCCGACTTGACCATTTGTTGGTCGAAGAAGCCCCGCCCTTGGAACAAAAATGGACCTACGATCTCACGTTCACGATCCCTCGCTTAGAATGACCAAAGAAACGACAAACCCCCTCGGGCTGCGACGTAGGTAAATCCACAGAGACCTCCACGCAAAACCATGGGCCCGCTGAAACAAACGTGCCCAGGCCTGAGAGGACTTATTACTTGGGACCTCCTCTCAACCCTCTTAGTGTGAAATTAATCCTGTCTCGCCACCGGGAGGACCACAGTCACGTCCCAGAGTCGTCTTCATTGGAGATAACAAAGAAGTTTCTAGACACGTCGGAAGTAAAACCTACCCAAGAGAAACAAAGGGGAAGACATCAAAAGTACTTCGGAGAAAGAACATCTCCTACAAACGTATAGGGTAAGAAGGTCTCTGTGACGTTCCACACATAAGCGGGCCACGGTCTGTCTTAAAAACCGAGTCCGAAACAAATTGTCCCTACGACAATACCCCTCAACTGTAGTGTCTTCCACCCCAAGAACGGTGAAACTGACTACAAATTGTTGTAACTTTTTAAAGAGAAACACCAACGGACCTACTAAAACATTTAGTTTGTCCTTTATTAGAACTTAAGAGATTATTTCTACAACGCAACCCTTCTTCTTTTATAAATTTGTCGGTTCCGACTCGAATTTCTTTGCGTTCGTTTACGTTAGCTTCACAAACGAAAAGTCGCATAGATCTCATGTCGAAGAGACGCCTCAAGACAAAATAACCCTTTCTCGGGGGAACGGTGACAAATCGGGGGTCTGAATTTTTAACTACAGGAGTGGTATAGTCTGCCACCTCTGGTGTCTTTGAACACATAACTCAGTGGTCAGTGTGCCGACCGACTGACGGTGGTACGCAGACCCTAGCCACCTCTTGGGACGACCATAGACTTTCGGCAGTCCTTAATAGAGGGATGAGGACTTTTCGGTCTGCAACGGTAAATTCTTAGACCAATTTTATTAACGAAACTTAACTTCGATATTAGACCGAGTTCCGCAAGTCACACAAGAAACCACCTCCTGTTGAAGTCTTATGATTGACACCAAAAGAGGGGTGGGTATGGAGGGTCGGGGACGTTTAAGGGAGGGATTAGGAAAGGACCCCGTATGAGAAAAGAGGGTTTATTATCAAACATTTTTTTCTTGTTCCATATAAGACTTTCAAACAGTAAATACCACTATCCCACAACAGACATTATTCAACCTACGCCAAGGAACAGTAGGCCGTAGAGTCAAAACTCTATGACACAGACCACTCTACCAGTCACCTCCTCAGGGGGACGTCGGTCGAGACTGAAGGAGAAGTCTGCGGGGCTATTCCGTTTGGTGTGGGGACCAGTGTAGAGTGGTCCTACACATCTCCCCCGTCTCCCGTGTCAGGTCAAGGACCGAAACGAGAAGGAGTGGACGGGCCTTGGAAGGACGGAGAAGTAAAAACGGACTGGACGACGGACACGTCTATACCTTTCATTGGAGGATGGGTGTCTACCCGAACCTGGGTGTGAACCCCTCCTTAATTAACTACACTAGGGTAGGAACAGAGAGGGGAAAGGAAGAAACTTAGAGTATTTTACGAAGGATTTAATGGAACCGGAATCTCGTAAGATTCTTCAACTGACAGAATTTTCATTTAATAACAGTTTCCATGAGGCACACTTGGAGGGACACTCGTAGAGCAATCCGACACGTAGTACCCTTCGGCTTCCTTCACCAAGACCGACTACGACTGAGAGTCCAAACCTAGGACTCTGAAAGACACAGATCTTCCTTGAATAATTTCTACATTTGTAATTATATTACCACACACTTATAACACATCACTAAATGATATTATAGGGTCTTCTAGAAAATTGTATGTGCTTTCCCCGTAAAAAGATAAGACTATCGTGGTTTATCAATAAATACAACAACGTTTCATTGTTTTAGACGTGAAAATAGAAGTCTACTTAGTGTAGAATTCAAAAAAATTGATGTTCTTCCCTTTAGATACAAAAAGACTCTATTCATTTTTAATCACAGACTCCGTGAACTTGTAAAAGAAGAATATTAAGATATCGAAAAATAACTACTTACTGTAAAGACTGGATAGTTTTTATCCAGCCACTCGTACTTGAGCTCATATTTTGTATATTATCAAATTTTCATTTTGTAATAGGTTCACTACGAAAGATTGGAAAAGAAAATCTCAAAATATTAGTGTCATCCTTTTTACTATTAGTCTAATTTTAACTTTTCAGGAAGGTACATCTAAACTACAAGGTGTTTCTTTGACTCCACTTGTCCCAGACTTTCAAGATCACCTTTCTTTCCTCCTTACCAGTCACCTGCAGCCCTTCACTTTTCGACGTCTCAAGATGGACGTCCATCGAAAGACCGACCAAGGGACCCGTAGACACCATAGTTTTCGTGACTCCTTCCCTGAAGGGACCACCAGGATCCCAACTCTGAGATGGAACGTTACGCGTCCTGAACCTAAGTCAGGGACCAGCCCCCTGAGTCTACGGAGTACGGTGTCTCCGTGGTTCTGCGCTTTGTCGATTTAAATTACTTATTTATTAAATTTTTTTTCTTTTTTTCGTCACTTCCTTCAGACAGTAACCGTTAGCTATTTATAACGTCCCAACTGTGAGGTTTTGGACGGACCCGACACTTTTACAAAAACCTCTGTAATCCGGAGAAGATCCCCGAAGGGTCCACCGCGATTACCATTTCTTGGACGGATATCTACGTCCTCTGTCTTCTCTACGCCCAAACTAGGGACCCAGTTCTTCCTCTCGTACCGTTGGGTGAGGTCATAACAACGGATGCTTTAGGGTACCTGTCTCCTCGGACCCTCCGACACCAGGTATCCCAGTGTTTCTCAACCTGTGTTGACTTCGTTGAATCGTGCGTACGCACGTGAGTCATAGTGAACAGCAGAATAAACACCAGACATTATTTACAGTATTTATCTTTGATAGTACATAAAAGAACGATAAAAACGAAGAGTCTTACGTGTGATCTAACAACGTACTTTCATAAAAATAAAGCTATCTAAATATAGTACACCCTAAGTTTTTATTAAAAATTATATAGGTCATTAAATTTTCACGTAGTAACCCTCAAGACACCACCAGGTGACCAATTCTGAAACGGAATGTTACCTCCCCCACGCCCAAGCTAGGGACCAGTCAATCGATTCTATGATGTACGGAACACCGGTTTTTTGGTTTTGTATTTTTTGTCTTCGTTATAACATTGTTTGAGTTATTTCTAAAATTTTCATCAGGTGTACTTTTTTAGAAAATCTTTTATTTATTCTTTATTTTTACGTAGAATTTCCTTTCAGTTTTACGGAAGGATTGAGAACACGAGAATCATTAAGTCCCTAACGAAAACCTTGACGGACGTAACGGTCCTTGATAGTAGACGATAACCTACGGAGTCTCTTCCGTCACCGTGGGGTGAGGTCATGAGAACGACCGTTTAGGGTACCGACCTCCTCGGACCATCCGACGTCAGGTACCCCAGTACTTCTCAGCCTGTGCTGACTCGTTGAACTGAAAGTGAAAAGTGAAAGTATGTAACCTCTTCCTTTACCGTTGGGTGAGGTCGCAAGAACGGACCTCTTAGGGTCCCTGCCCCCTCGGACCAATCGACGGCAGACACCCCAACGTGTCTCAGCCTGTGCTGACTTCGCTGAATCGTCGTCGTCGTCGTCGTCGTAACCTACGGACAACCGAGAAAATAAACAAATTAATCGAGAAAATAAATGAAGTCAGTAAATAAAACAAACACCAGTAATTTCTCTTCGGGCATTTTAGACCCGAACCTTATATTGTGAAGACAAACTGGAATGATACTAATTCCGGAAGACGAGTGAAAAATGTAAACTACCTTTTACCTCTTCCGTTACCGTGGGGTGAGATCATGAGAACGGACCTTTTAGGGTACCTACCTCCTCGGACCTTCCGACGTCAGGTACCCTAACTTCTGTGCTGACTCGCTGAAGTGAAAGTGAAAAGTGAAAGTACGTAACCTCTTCCTTTACCGTTGGGTGAGGTCACAAGAACGGACCTCTTAGGGTCCCTGCCCCCTAGGATCACCCGCTGAATCGTCGTCGTCATCGTCTGTCTAAAAGCCCCGAAAGGACCACCGAGTCACCATTTCTTAGGTGAACGATCACGTCTACAGACAAACTAGAGACCAGACCCTTCTAGGGAACTTCTTCTTTTACCGTTGGGTGAGAGATAAGAACGGACCTCTTAGGGTACCTGTCTCCTCTGACCGCCCGATGTCAGGTGCCCCAACGTTTCTCGACCTGTACTGAATCCCTGATTTGTTGTCGTTGGTGACGGAAATATGAACGACAGACACCAATTTATACAGGAACTTTTTCAACAGTTTCGTTCTTGTGACTCGAACATCTACTTCACCAATATATTCTTGATTGTGTCAAACCAAACGAAGGGACAAACAATAACAAAAGAAAGTTCAAATAACTGGTTTAAATTTTCTTAATAGTAAAAGACAATGACATATGTCAATTATCGGACGGATAAAAACAGTTTATCTTTTCGTTATCGGTAGAGAAAAAACGGAGATAAAAATCGATAAAACACGTCACCTCTCATGAACTTCCCTCGTTCCTAAGGGACGCTAAGGACGGACGTTGACTCGTTTGTGAATGAGGGGAGAGTCCATTCAGTTGACGAAACAAAACTAGGCAAGACTCGTCTTCTATAACTAAGAGAGATAGCGGGATTCTGTCTCTCTGTCTCCAAAGTCTATGAAACGATAGACCATTTTTTTTTTTTTTTCCGTAGGGCGATAACTCCAGGACGTCCTGGTTTTTATAATTATTGTCATTACTACTGAAAGAAAGGGTCCCCAAAGGTACAACAACAACTATACAGACGACCGTCAATGTCAGAAAATTCCCGATACAGTATAATTATCAATGATCGTACTTAAACTTCTGTTTTACTTTATTTACTTGTCACTCTTCGTGATACACGAACCTCTTATTCCACGACGAAAGACCGATCGGATTACGACACCCCGATCGTCGTTCGTGGGGCCCCAAACCCTGTGTCTCTAGAGACACCCTGTCGGAGGGTGCCCTCCAGTGTAGTTCTCCCGTCTCGGAGCTACGGTCGGTCCCCTGTCCGGTTCTCCCACCCGTCCATAACCTCCTACCTTACAAACACAGGTAGGACCCTTTCTGACTTCCGTTTTCCTCTTCTCCCGTCGTCTCCTACTCTACTAACCTACCACAGTGACTGAGTTACCTGTACTCAAACTCTTTCGAGGTCCTCTACCACTTCCTGTCCCTTCGGACCGTACGACGTCAGGTAACCCAACGTCTTAGTCTGTACTGACTCGTTGACTTCTTATTCTGTTGTTGTATTTCCTGTAGCGACCCACGAAACAGGGTGCAGGTGTGGTGATGGTCTAAGGAAGGACTACCACTCGTACCTTCGAAGGATATTGGTCTGTGTAGAAGAGTACTGCCTCGACTCCTTCACCGACTCGTCTCTAGTCACAGATCCCCGAAGGAGGCGAAACTGTCTCCCTGACTCTAGGGTGACAGTAGTTTACTCCAACCCTTATAAATCCTTTCTCTCCGTCGAGAGACCAATTGTGTCCAGACGTCCCTGGACTGTTCACCACTTTTCGTTGGGAATACTTTAGTGATTCAAACTCGGAACCACAGGTACAGGGACTCACTGGTGCACAAAACCAAAGTAACGGTCGGAAGGAGGTCGGAGAAAAGGTCGTAAGTATACATTGTGTGGAAAAATGGACCTGTCGTATGGTGCGTAAAATATCAACAAATAATAACGTAGTACGTCTTGAAATAACCCATCTACCACAACCGGAGGTCGTCAGAGTCGTAGATTGAGTCCGACTGTCTATTCTTAGTCGAGGACGGATCACCTTAAGATGTTACACACCTTTCTCTCTAAGTTCTTTTTCGGTTGTTGTGTATAGTCACTAGATGGGACTTTAGGTAGTTACAATAGTGGTACAGTGGAATAGGGTCTACACTCTTCGAGACTGTACTTTCGGAACTCGAGGAAAACCGACCTCCTTTGAACCGCAGAGGACAAGGGTCGGGGGTCCAGCATCTTTCCGTGGACGAGTGTCCACCCAAAATACCTCCAACAGAGGTTATCTCGGACAGAAGGGTTGAGGTGAACAAGGTCCTTGGGTGGGGAGAACTCAGCGGGAGTTCACGTCTCAAAAGACCTTATACTCTGAAAGTTCACGATTTTCGTCCTGTTCAGGGGTCGTTGTTCCCCGTAGAAATAGGGAGAATACTAAGGGACGTGGTGGGGGTGGGGAGGTGGGTTGTCGACCGAGGACTGTCATTCCCTTAACCGACGGGTCCACTGCGGTCACCATTTCTTGGACGGACGGTCACGTCCTCTGTCTTCTCTACATCTAAACTAGGGACCCAGCCCTTCTAGGGGACCTCCTCCTTTACCGACATGGGAGATCATAAGAACGGACCTCTTAGGGTACCTGTCTCCTCGGACCTCCCGACGTCAGGTATCTCAACGTTTCTCAGTCTGTGTTGACTTGTGTGTACGTGCCATCGGTCCTTTCATGGCCCGCACCCTCCACTTCATCTGTGTCCGCATTGGAGTCGCGGAGACGAATGACCGGGACGGTCACCGAAAGTGGAGTTCGGAGTCAATGGGTGTAGGATTCATTCTTATGTTTGTGTGAGGATTCCTAAACCCCCTCCAGTGTACCGTCGGTGCCCTTCACAGTCCCGTTGAATCCGGACCTTCTCATCCCGGTGAGAAGGAGGGAGGACCTATCCGACGGACCTCCTCTATCACTCAATGGAAGTGTCGCCGTAGCAGAACTCGAAACAGTTATAATGATAAACCGTTCTAGAACGTAGTCCCTCTACTCTTTCCTCAGTTGGGACAGTCAGTAATTGTGTCACAGTGGTCCAACATTCGAGATCGAGACCCAGGGACACAGATTAAGAGTTTATTACGGTTCAGTGACACACGACGACGACGACGACGACGATTCAGCGAAGTCAGCACAGGCTGAGACACGTTGGGGTATCTGCCATCGGGTGGTCCGAGGGGACAGGGACCCTAAGACGTCCGTTCTTGTGACCTCACCCAACGGTAAAGGAAGAGGTTACGTACTTTCACTTTTCACTTTCACTTCAGAGAGTCACCACAGACTGAGAATCACTGGGGTACCTGACGTCGGATGGTCCGAGGAGGCAGGTACCCTAAAAGGTCCGTTCTCATGACCTCACCCAACAGTAACGGAAGAGGGTAACACACGACGACGACGATTCAGTGAAGTCAACACAGGCTGAGACACACTGGCGTATCTGCCGTCGGGCGATCAATGAAATTTAACAAAAACATAGTCAAAAGAGAATCCATTCGATCTTTGTCTGTTTTTCATGAAATCTCTAACGATACTTTTCGTATCAAAGACAGAATAACAGGTTTACAAAAGTCAACAAAATCCGATAAAAGTGTACATTTCAAACAATTTTGAAACAAGAAAAGACTCAAATGTTTACGGTTTATTCAGCGGAATACTTCTTATACATAATGATAACAGTAATTGTAAAGAGTGGTGAGGAGCTACGTAAGTAAATCCTAATAATGCAAAAATTTCATGTTCTACCCAGGAAATAACAAAAGAACTTTCACCAGGGAAGAAATTCCTTTGATTTTTTCTTTTCCGTCCGCATTTCACTGGAATAGTACAAGAAACCCAGTCTGACAACTCACAAAAGTCGGATCTTCGAGTCACGAGGACACTTTACACATACACTCAGTGGAAAGACCCCTGTGTGTCGGTGGTTGGAAACACGTAATAAGTACACTAACTTGAAGTCCTTCATCCAATATTACAAGGGAAACCAACATCAACGAACAATAGAATCAGTTTGAATTCGTTAACTATTTCAGTCAAAAGAGGGTCTTTCAGCCGAAAAAGTTTTGGAGAGCCCTACCTCAAAACAAGGAAATCTCGTACTCACGACCCCTGAACTCTAACGACCGTCGTCTTCGTTGGAACGTGCAAACAAACACACAATTTACCGGGACTGGCCCGTATGGACGATCGAAAGGTGTAGTGAAGAAGAGCTAGAGTCACAGAGTGCTTCGACCAGTAGACGTCTTTCCTTAGATCAAGAACAGGCACTGAGTAGAAGGAAAGTACGGTCGTAGAGACTGAAGACGGAAAAGGGTGTAGTCGAGAGTCGGTCCGGTCACTGAGGCTCGAGTCCAAGGTGGTCCGGACAACCCACCGAGGAACTTTGACCGTTCCGACTGGAACTCGTCCAGAGGACCCCGGTCCCTCTCGGTCGGTGGTTGCTCTTGGACTGGGTCGAGCGACGGAAAATCTTTTCTTCTCCCTCTACCCCTCTTGGAGACCTTTATCGTCGACCCTAAAGTCAACAAAATAAAGAGAGTATTTTTAACTTCTGAAAACCTTCTTATCTTTATCCCTATAAGGGGAGAGATTTTATTTGGAGGTGCTGAGTCACCAATTCTGCACTGGAAGGTTACGTCGCCCACGTTCAAGGTAGGGACCAGTCCCTCGATTCTAGGGGGTACGGAACACCGGTTTTTTGTGTGGTATTTTGTCCTCTTTATACCATTGTTTAAGTTATTGCTGAAATTTTTACTAGGTGTATTTTTTTTGAGAAATTTGAATATATTTATTTATTTCAAGAGGTCATGTGTCTAAGATAAACACTCCTAAATCGTGTGTAAAGCCCCTTCCGTCACCGTAGGGTGAGGTCATGAGAACGGACCTTTTAGAGTACCTGCCTCCTCGGACCATCCGACGTCAGGTAGCCCAGTACTTCTCAGCCTGTGCTGACTCGCCGAAGTGAAAGTGAAAAGTGAAAGTACGTAACCTCTTCCTTTACCGTTGGGTGAGGTCACAAGAACGGACGCCTTAGGGTCCCTGCCCCCTCGGACCACCCGACGGCAGATACCCCAACGTGTCTCAACCTGTGCTGACTTCACTGAATCGTCGTCGTCGTGTGTAAATAATACTTCAAGTTCTTCGGTGATGACTAACGTTAAATTTAATAATTTAATGGGTAATTCACCAAACCGTATGAATTTTACGAGAAAAGAATTTACTTTCTGTAGAAGACATCCAACGACACACGTGTCAAACGACGAGTAATAGTTACCGACAATGTGACATTCAGTTAAGTAACAGTTACATCAAAGAAAAGACGTTTCTCGTCGTCTTTTCAATTCCGACAACAGACACCTTCCGGACGAGACCCCGCCCCCAGTGTGGAGGGAGACGTCAGAAGTGTACGGGACATCTAATCAGAAACACCACATCTGTTCCCGTGTTCTTAGTATGTCTCCCACTGGTACACTGGTCTGTGTGCGACTCATATTGTGGGTCCAGGTGGAACTGAGAAGAGAGTCTGGGGTCTGGACTTATAGTAACGAATCACTATCTTAGTATTTACCCTACCCTTCTAGCCAACTCCCTTTAACCCGATACCCCTTTCCCCACCCTTTCAAAGGTCTCCTGTGTCGACAGACTACCTTATAATACTCTGGGATCTTCGGTCCCCGAAGGAACCTCCGAGTGACCATTTCTTAAACGGACGTCATGTCTTCTTCGTCCAAGCTAGGGACCGAACTCTTCTAGGGGACCTCATCCTTTACCTTTGGGTGAAATCATAAGAACGGACTTTTTAAGGTACCTGTTTCCTCGGACCGTACCCGACGTAAGGCACCCCAATGTTTTCCCAGCCTCTAATGACTTACTGACTCGTACGTACGACCTTTGGTCCCGTTCAGGAGTTACTTATTGTCTTCCCTTCTGCGGTTTTTCAGTTCACTATTTCTCCGACAGCCTCGTCCACATGTGGAAGTCCTTTTGGTCTGGGAGGACAGACCAGACAAGAGGTCGGACGACCCATAGACGACGGAGTGACACTAACTCTTTCGTAAACACACAACACTTATGACTGCAAGTTTTGGCGTACTGTGACGAGTCCTGGTACACTAGGAACTCGTGACCTCACAGGAGAGGTACGACCAGAGAGAAGTCATCGGGTTACGATACCAGAGTCACCCCCACACAGGGAGGGGTCTAAGGATGTGACTTCAGACCCACCGAGGACACTACCACAATCCTCGACCCCGGAGGTCCGTCACGACCTCAGGATTCCCACCCCGGGAGGACTTACCCTAATCACGGGAGATGTCTCTTACGAGGTTCCTCTTCGGGGTGGTGAAGACGGTACACCCCTGTGTCACCCCTCGACGTCGGGTCTTCTCTAGGGGTGGTCTTGTGTCGGTACGACCGGGGTACTAGGACCTACAGGTCGGAGATGTTGATACCCTTTATTTGTAAACAACAAGTATTCGGTGTGTCAGATACCGTAAACTATATATATATATATATAGTTTATTATAATATATATATATATATCGTCGGTTTTGTATTGATTCTGTGATCCCATTTCCATCAACGATACATTATGTCCCCCGGGTCGGACGGTGAGACTACCGGATCTCCACACCCCCTCCCCCTCCCTTCCCTTCGAATTGTCCCTCCTCTATATATACATATTAATACAGACTTAGAGTAACAACATGTCGTCTTTTGTTACGTTGTGACATTTCATTAAAAGGAGGTCAATTTTTGATTTGAATTTTCTACACCAACTAATAAGTAAAGACAATAAAACAATCCATGACACAAGTGTCTATATTGTCTTTTGGACTTTTAGGAGGATTAGACTCAAAGAAGAAACCCCTGAAGGAGGAAAAACCGTCTCCTCCACTTTAAGAAAGAGTGTGGACCAGAAAGACCCCACAAACCTGTCTAAATTGAGAACATCCAAGTAGGCTCGGATTCTACAACTAGAGAACGAAAATGAACTCAGAGTACCCGGACTACGAGACCTTCTGTCTGAATCTCGACCCGAGCCGTTGTAGGAACCAGTTTCTCTTCGTCGAAACTGATCCTGTCAGTCACCTTCCTGGGAGGAGACCTGGTTGCCTTGAGTACCAAGAAATGGGGTACACGGGTGTCTCCGTAGTTTGGAACGTGTGAGAGGGACACGGGGCTCGTGACCATAACAGTAGAGAAACAGTGGTTTGTCGAGGTAAGGATTGAAACGGTAAACGAACAGTTAAACGGAATCAGAAACGAGAGTCTGGTCAGGTGAATCATTCGTGTTTTAAGACTTCGGGGCAAAAGGAGAACAATGAAGGACGAGGTTTTTAGGACAAAGAAAGACCAACAACAAAAAATCAGCGATTCAATATAGACTGAGAAAACGATGGGGTACCTGGGATTGGACGGCCGAGGGGACAGGTACCCTAAAAGGTCCGTTATTATGTCCTCACCCAACGGTAAAGGAGGAGGTCCCCTAGAAAGGTTGGGTCCCTAGTTTGGGTTTAGAGGACGTAACCGTTCACCTAAGAAATGGCGACTCAGTGGTCCCTTCGGGAAGAAAGACCAATGGGAAGACCAATGGAGACTGTAATGGATATTTACAGTCTCACTTTCACTTTTAGGGAGTCAACACAGGTCAAGAAACGTTGGGCTACCTGATATCGGACAGTCCGAGGAGACAGGTACCTTAAGAGGTCCGTTCTTATGACCTCACCCATCGGATAGGGAAGAGGTCCCCTAGAAGGGTTGGGTCTTTAGCTTGACCCCAGAGGACGCAACGTCCGTCTAAGAAATGGTCGATTCGATGGTCCTTCGAACCATCAATTTCGGTGAAGAGTTGACCCGATGGGTGGAAGTAGATTTCAGTTACAGGTAGAGAGAGGAGGACAAGGGGTGTGTAAAACGAGTAGTCTCAAACACTCGAAAGGGAACGGACCTTAAGGAATAGTTAAGGATAGAGGGTCTCAGACCCTTAAGGAAACTCCGGGTAACATTTTGAATGAAAAAGGTAATTTTTTTTTTTTTTCTCCGAAAACTCGTTTTAGGTTCTTAAAAACGGTCAGTAAGTAAGTTTAAAGAAGTGTTAATTTATATATGGTCCATGTAAATAGTCATCAGAACTTTAATAAAAAACGAACTTCATAAATATACTAAGAGTTCAAGGTACCGTTTAACTATATTTTAAACAGGGAATTACGTTTCTGAAGGGTTCGAGATTCATTCTTTCACTTTTTGTTCATTTAGTCTTTCTCTTTTTGTTTATAGCATATAATTGCGTATATATACCTTAGATATTTCAACTACCACTACCTTGTTAAACGTCCCGTCGTTACCTCTGTGTCTGTATCTCTTCTCCGAACACCTGTGTCGCCCGTCCCTTCCTCTCCCGCCTTGTTTGACTCTCTCATCGTACCTTTGTATCTGTAACGACGACGACGACGACGACGACGACGACGATTCAGCGAAGTCAACACAGGCTAAGACACGTTGGGGTATCTGCCGTCGGGTGGTCCGAGGGCGTAGAGACCCTAAGAGATCCGTTCTTACGACCTCACCCAACGGCAAAGGAAGAGGTTACGTACTTTCACTTTTCAGTTTCACTTCGGCGAGTCAGCACAGGCTGAGAATCGCTGGGGTACCTGACGTCGGATGGTCCGAGGAGGCAGGTACCCTAAAGGGTCCGTTCTCATGACCTCACCCCACGGTGACGGAAGAGGTTGTATCTGTAATGACATACATTTTATCTATCGGTCACCCTTCAGAGGGACACTGAGTCCCTCGCGTTTGGTCACGGACACTGTTGGACCTCCCCACTCTACCCACCCTCCACCTTCCCTCTAAGTTCTCGTTCCCCTGTATGCATATAGATACCGACTAAGTACAACTATATACCGTCTCTTGTTGTGTTTTAACATTTCGTCAATAGGCAGTTAATTTTTATTTATTTATTGTGACGGGTTCGAGAGTCAACAAACGACAAATAATTCTCGTCACGATATGTTCGGTGGGGACCACAGGTGTACCGTGTGGCCCTCCTGCACCCGACCCCGACTTTAGGCTCTTCTCTGACGTCCAACAAAAACGACGTAAGTACGTCAAGACACATGACTACTTGAAGGACCTCTCCCTTCTTCGATAAATAGTTGGGTCCTTCGGGAGGTGCTTTTATTGTTAAAATAAGTGGTTGTGTCTTACCTTTCGTTAACAGTCAAGAATTTACAGGTATTATCTGACTGTAGATTTATCTGTGCATCTTTGTGTTAGTTCTCCTTCTAATGTCGTAGAGGAGGCTCTCCATTTTGTCTGGGTGACTATCGTTCTTCGAGTTCATCTTTGACCTAGTTCTAGGGTGAACTCCCCGGGCCTAGTCACAAGGAGAGGACATACCTCCGGGAAGAATAGGGATTTAGACGTAGATAAGTATTGAAAATAAGGTTCATGAGTACCACGGAGTTAGACACTCACGACCGTCCAGGAAAAGAGTAAGAACCTCCTGTACAACAATAACAACGAAACGACAATTCAGAATAGACTGCGAAACGGTGGGGACATCCGGTGGTCTTAGGACATAGGTACCCTAAAGGGTCCACTCTTATGACCTCACCCAACAGTAAAGAAGGAGGTCCCTAGAAGGGTTGGGTCCCTAGTTTGGGTACAGAGAATGTAACCGTCCGTCTAAGAACATGGTGACTCGATGGTCCCTACGGGTGGACTCCTGTATTCTCGTGAATAACTAGACCAAACACAATGTCCTTCAACGGAGATGGTCAAAGAGTATCTAATATTCTCCACACTCCGCCCTTAAGACACAATTGAGTCACACAGAAATCTTGGGTCGTGTCGGAGATTGTACTATCTCCGGACTCTTGTCAAACACTCCTAATTGTATTGACTCCTACAAGACGTGTACATCTCCCACCAATACCCAAAGAGCAGACGACGACATGCTTACACTGCACAGACGTCTATATCCGGCACCGGTGCACCCCCAATTGTCCCGGTCGTCGGGTCCTGGGCACAGACAATACATTACACGACGTAAGACGAAAACACGTCGACAAATAAGGAACGACGTAAGGAACTCGCGACGACCAAACGTGTGCACCACAACCACAGGCAGTCAACACATGTCCCGAGTGAAGTGGTACCCTGTACGGCGGGTAGATTCTACCGGAGGTCCTCACTCTCACCTCAGTCCACGGAGTAAGCCCCGGAACCTCTTGTCGAGAAAATAAGATTTGTAGGAAATCAGTGATTCGTAAACTCATTCTCTATGAGTTATACTAACTCTTTTTGATATATTTGGGCACTGGAATTCAGAGGGTAATTCTTCGTCCTTAACTTCTTCTGTGAAATACGGTCTAGACGTCGTAAAATCCCAAAGAGTAACATGATATAATTACTGTGAACTGTAATACACACAAACGTCACACAGAATAATTAGAATTCATACTGACACAAAGTCTCGTGAAAAACTATTAATCTGTAAACGTAGGTTAGCTAGAAAATAAAAATCACGATAACTTTGGGTGAAAACTTCACGATACACTTCACAAGAATTTAAAATTTGATTATTCATCACTGAAATAACCGTGAATCGGTACAGACACTTATCCTGCCGGTACACTAAGACTCCCATACAGATCTCTCACGTTAAAGACAAAAGACGAACACGGAATAACGGCACTATATATGTTTGCCGGAGGAAGTCTAAGGTCAGAGGAGGGTCCAGCCAATCCACTACTGGAATGACTCCTGGTTTCCCTCGCTACAAGAGCTTACGCAAAGCCTCGGCCTCGTAAAGCGTCACTTCTGTACCCGCACGATCACCTGCCTTTCGATGTCTCGCATTCCTGCATGTACTGCACCGTGTTCATCCTCTGACACCTCGACCCCGACGCGGACAGTAAATGGGTCGTGAAGGGTCCCCGGTCCGCACCACGACTCAGGGAGCATACGTAGTGGAGGCCTCCAAGAATGTCTTCCTTCGACAACTTGTTCGTCCATCTAAGGTTGGGACGAAACCGACGTCTAGGTGGGAAGAGAGAGCTAACACGAGTCAACACACGTTGAGAAACGCTGGGGTCCCTGACATCGGGTGGTCCGAGGAGACAGGGACCCTAAGAGGTCCGTTCTTATGACCTTACCCAACGGTAAAGGAAGAGGTCCCGTAGAAGGGTTGGGTCACTAGTTTGGGTCCAGAGGACATAACCGTCCCCTTAAGAAATGGTGACACGGTGGACTCTTCGGGGTAGGAATGGCTGAACGGTTTCACACAGTGTACACTACCAAAACGACACGAGTCACAAAGAGTCTGAAACCTTCATTTACACAAAAAGGAAAAATCCTTGGTATAAGAAAGTCGTCCAATCTAACTGACTTCCGAAGAGACTGGTGTCCTAGGGGAAATCCGCTCAAATAGTCCCCACTGGGACTTCTCTGTCACGACAGGGAGTCGAGACAGGAGTGACACCCCGGTCCCTGTGTCCAGTACCCACGACAAGGGTCGGGAGACTGACGTCCGAGGACTAGTCGTCATCGGTAAAGGAAAGAAGTATGTCTGAATGCGTAAAATGCTTCGTGAAAGTGAAGTAGGCGAACCGTTACCCCCTTGACAATAGGATCGTGACGCTTGCTCCTCCGTCTACGGACTCTCTGTCACTGTGAACTCTCATCGGACAGAGTGCGTCTTTCTCGGTCCTATGTTCGGGAAGACAGAGGACGAGGTAAGACCGAGGTTCTGGTCTGGAGTCTCGAGACGACCCTGGTCGTGGAGGACCGGGCAGCATCTTAGTTACTGAGTGGAAGCAGTCACCAAAAGCTTGAGAACAAAGAAGTCCATGACCCCTAAACTCCGAGACGAGGTCGGGTCTGGACGACGCAGACGGACAAAATGAATAACTACAGGGTCACTATAGTTGAACTCCTCTCGACGTCGACTTTTGACGAAGTTTTCTTTCGACTCAGGGTTTCAAGAATGATGTGGGTTTCGAGACCAGAGATCCCCGGTCACGGTTAAAAAACTTTATAGTCACTTTAACTATATTTGTACTTATGTAAAAGTCATCATTTTACAACCCGAAGGGACCACCGAGTCTGTCATTTCTTAGACGGACGGCCACGTCACCTGTACTCTCTGCGTCCAAACTAGGGTCCCAGTCCTTCTAGGGGACCTCCTCCTACACCATTGGGTGAGGTCATAAGAACGAACCTTTTAAGGTACAAATCTCCTCGGACCGTCCGATGTCAGGTACCCCAGAGTTTCCCACCTTGTACTGACTCGTTAATTGTGAAAGTGAAAGTGAACGAAATATGGACCATCTCATACGATCCTAATGTTTATTAAAGTATTAATTATCATTCCCTATTAGTGTTGAAATACAGAAAGGTAATTTTGCAAATAACATGACGGACGTATACATATAAGTCTCTCAGACATACTTTCGGGTCTAAAAGAGTGGAGGGGTCTCAGTGAGGTACCGACAGAAGTAATAAAATGACTGAACGACATAAGGGTCAGGGAAGTCCAGGGTTTCCTACGAAAGTTCAGTATATAGATCAAATCTTGAGGAGATTATTTTACGTTAAAGGTCTCTCTTACACGGTAGGAAGTGTCAAGTCAAAACTTAAGCTACTTTACCAGGGGAAAGAGAGGTATTACGTAACACAGGAGAAATCAAAATCTTCTCTAAACTCCTCTCCCTGGACATATACGACGAAAAATATCCCGACGGGACCACCGAGTCTGCTATTTTCTTAGACGGACGTTACTCCTCTGGACCTAAACTAGGAACCCACTCCTTCTAGGGGACCTCTTCCTTTACCGTTGGGTGAGGTCATAAGAACGGACCTCTTAAGGAGCCTGTCTCCTCGGACCGTCCGCCCGACGTCAGACACCTCAGCGTTTCTCAGTCTGTACTGACTCGGGGATTGTACAAGTAAAAGTACTTATACTTGTGAATCAAAATTATTTGGTTAAAGATAAAGAGGGTAAAGAGTCTAAAATCTTTCTAAATTTGTGATAAGAGATAGCTAACGCACGGGACCTTAAACACACCTTCAAAGCTCTTGCGACTTCGGTCAAGACTCAATCCGGAAACAGGAACCGGTCGGGGGAGGAACCTCACACTCCTCCCCGACGTCCTCTCCTTCACTATAAAACAGGGGTCTTGGTACTTCCTGTCTATAAAGCCGGAAGTGCGATCCAGAACCTAGTCTCCCGAGGGATCCACTTTGGGTACGTGCAGGTGAGCGACGGAACATTTAAACTAACGAACATTTAGACACTGTAAAAGGGAACATTGTTGTCAAAATAGAAGAGTACCTGTATTTATGACAGAGACTGTCACCGCCTCAGACCACGGTACTTATAAGGAAATCGCTACCATTTTTGAGACATTATTTCGAGACTCCAAAATCTTACTGTTACTTTACGAGGTTGTTTCCCGTTCCTGTTCGACTTCATTTTGGAAGTGTCTGCTCACCAAAATAAAGTGTAGTTGAGAGGCCAAGACTACGACGGTAGTCTCCGACGGAGGGACGGAACAGGGGCACTTCGACCTCGGAAGTCGTCCGTTCCTAGTACTTCCTAAAGTAGTGAACTTCCAGCAACCACCGATTCGACACTAAAGATGTCAAGACTCTTGAATCTCTATTGAGTCGGACCAGGAAACACGTCCCGTAGATAAATCAACAAATTCCAAATATAAACTGATGACGGAGGGAGTCGTCACCACGACTTTTGTACCACAGAAACTAAGTGTCAGTAAATCAAAACACTGAACTAAATGAAGTCCCACAGAACCAAAATACCAAAATGGGAAGGAGTTCTTTCTGTACCATCTTAGACTTGAGTTTCGGTACTAGTAGATGATGAGTTCTATGTAAAGAAAGGGACCAGTAAAAATAAAAAAAATCGTGAGCACTAATGTGAACCGTCAATAAGATAAACCACACTATTTACCTAATGTTGGTTTTATTCTTGGTTTTATTAACACAATGGAACTTTTCTGTGAGTGAACCTCGTTGTGACATTTGGACGATTGTAACATTACTATACTGTCTCGCAATCTCTTTGTCCACATTATACCTCTGTAACTATTATTGAACATGAAGACTCACTTTCAATAAGTAAAATTTTCAGTAATACGGGAATAAATAAAAATCTAGTCTAGTAGAAAATCTTTTTTTTCATAAAGTATCTTCATTTTATGACAACTTTGTTAAAAAAATGAAATCTTTGCATCTCAAAGATTTTAACTAATTAGACAATCTTTAAAAACAATATGGACTACATACTAAGACAGGAAAAGGGCTTTACACAGTGGTCAATCGTTCTAAGTCGACGTCACTTGAACAAAACGAGTTTTCTTTTCGACTCCAGACACGTGTGAGAATCTTTCAGTTACAAAAGGAGAGTAGTAAATACATTCTAACTGAACTCAAAAAGGGGTGTACCGGATCGTCTCCTGTGTCCGACTAGACTTTTTATAATTGTTATGATTGTTGTACTTGTCATTATCAATACTTGTTGTCGACTGTAAATAACCTACGAACGACACGTAAGACGGAGGAAAATTTCGAGATGGACCTAAAAGAGTGAACTAGGAGTGGTGCACCAAGTCTAGGGACATAGTCCTCCTTTGGCTTTGTGTTTCCAGGACAGGGACACCCTGACAAAAGGTGAACCCAGGCACTGACATCCAGACCAACCTGCGAACAGGGTGTTCATTTGTGACGGAAACCCACCTGGAGACGTCTCTTTTTGTCTCTATAATGAAACGGTTGTTTCCAGGTAGATCAGTTCCGACACCAAAAAGGTCACCAGTACATACCTACACTCTTAACCGAACACTTCTTTCGACTCGCGGTTTCTTAACTACGAAAACTTGACACCACAACCTCTTCTGAGAACTCTCAGGGAACCTGACGTTCCTCTAGGTTGGTCAGGTAGGATTTCCTCTAGTCAGGACCCACAAGTAACCTTCCTGACTACGACTTCGACTTTGAGGTCATGAGACCGGTGGAGTACACTTCTCAACTGAGTAACCTTTTCTGGGACCCTCCCTAACCCCCGTCCTCCTCTTCCCCTGCTGTCTCGTACTCCACCGACCTACCGTAGTGGCTGACCTACCTGTACTCAAACTCACTTGAGACCCTCGACCACTACCTGTCCCTCCGGACCGCACGACACTAAGTACCCCGGCGTTTCTCAGTCTGTGCTGACTCACTGACTTAACTTGACTTGACTTGACGTCTCCCAGTCTCATCACGGACAGATCTTCACTCGAGGCCTTCTCTTCTCTCTCCCCATAAAAGTATGAGTGGAGAGGTCGGTCTTGACGGTCACTTTGTTTCGTTCACCTTTGGAAAGAAAGACGTGGTAGGGAGTACCTCTGCGGGACCAAGTCCCTAACGACTACCAGGCGTAGTCCAGTACCCGTAGGCATGCAGAAAACCGTCAGCCCCACATTCACATGCGAGTGGGCGTGAGAGACGAGGGAGGAAGAGTACTGTGAGTCGACAAACAGTACCGAGTCAACAGGTCGACCACACGTACCTCGGGGACGACCTGTCACCGGTGGGCACGTGAACCAGAGGAACTTCCGACAACCCTTACAGGAAGTAAAGTCGAGTCGGACAAGATAGAGACCCCTGAGTCGTAGTTCTGACCTATTCGTCCACGACATTGAGTGTCGTCCTTCGTTTCCCTTTAGACACCCACTGAAACAGTGGGGGTGACTGGGAGTCTCGTGGGGAGAGTGCAACACAACAGGTGTGGGACCTCTTCTCCTCGACCACTTCGGAGCCGTCGAAGATTCATACTTACGACATACGTAGGAGTATTTCTATTTTTAGGACGGTTTTCAATGACACCTACCACTGGGACTTTTCGGTTTTACGTCTAGAGACAGAATGGGAACACGAGTGACCTAAAATCCCTACACACTAGAGAGGTGTCGCTTCGTCAGACAATGGTACCTTTGCGTGAATGATCAGAGATTCGGGAAGACCCATTAAGGTCCTTGTAATTGAGAGATGATCATAAAAATTTTTATATAGGTTCTAATTATAGACTGAAAACTTATCAATATTACTAACTTTCATTTCGTAAGGAAAGTTTAATGTCTGTCTGTTCAGAGTAGACTCTTCATAATGTAAGCTACACTCATTATTAGTATGAAGTAAGTCCGTCTCATTGGGGACGGTCCTGTGAGTGGAAGAGAAAATTTAGAGTTGAAGGATTACCTCCCTGACAGGGATGAGTCTGTCCTACTGCTTAACAAGTTTTAGAAGACACACGTTACAGACATAAGGACGTTTAAAGAACCAAATTTGACCCTTATCGGAGATTTCCTTACATGTCTTGATAAGTTCCAATATGTAATTATCATCACAATTAACACTATATGAATTTATAAAATTATGTCGAAAATTTTACTTATAAATTATTCAAATTTTTAATTTGTGTTCATTAAAATTCATAAATTTACAAAAAGTTTGAGACTCTTTTCACACATAAAAATATTGTAAATAATTATACACTAAAAAGATAGTACATCGCATACCATAATGTACCTCCTCCCGGATTACTTCCGACACACAAAATGTACGAATAAAAGTAAAATTTTTTAAAACAACTAAAGGTAGGTGGGGAAGTATGAGAAAGGACGAAGGACGAACGACTCGCAATTTACGGCGAGGAAACAAGTCACAGGGTCAGTACAAAACACTTAAACACATCCGAAAGACGGAGATGTCGTACGAGTGTACTACGACAGACCGATTTCGAAAGGGACGGGATTGGAAACAGGGAAGGGGGAAGAGAACATTGAATCTCAGATCCGTTTAGAAAACCTTAAGTCCCTTCCATTTGTCGGAGAGACGACCAAGACACATCATCAGTTAGTGCATGCGTAAGTGTCTGTCGTATATCACTTTACTGTGAAGAATTAGACCACAAAGGAATCATTGAAACCTTTTTTATCAGTAATCAAGTTAACTACCCCTACCCAACCCAACATCAAATCAAGCTATTCTGACAATAAGGGACACTTCCATCCATCTGCGGAAGTGTCTCCCGTCGTACGTCCACAGTATACAACTAAGACAAGAGACAACTCACATAAAGTGTATAACATAAGTAAAGGATCCCGACGCAATCCATCATACGTTCGCACGATTCAGTGAAATCAACACAGACTGAGACACTGGGGTATCGGACATCAGACGGTCCGAGGACACAGGTACTCTAAAAAGTCCGTTCTTATGACCTCACTCAACGGTAAAGGAGGAGGTCTCCTAGAAGGGTTGGATCTTTAACTTGACACAGAGAATGTAGAGGACGTAACCGACCACCCAAGAAATGGTCATCGCGGTGGACCCTTCAGGTTAGTCACACCGACGTAAATTTCCCCTCAGGACTCGTAGGACGGGGCCGGTCGAGGTGACTTGTGAGACGAACAAGTACTGGAACTCCCAGACGACGACGACGACGAGTCAACGAAGTCAACACAGGCTGAGACACGCTGGGGTATCTGTCGTCGAGTGGTCCGAGGGGGCAGGGACCCTAAGAGATCCGTTCTTATGACCTCACCCAACGGTAAAGGAAGAGGTGAACTCCCAGATGAATAAGGATTAATATGGTCGAATTGGAACAAATTTCTTATTTAACACAGATTTGAACACGGTCGTTAACAATGAGGGTTTACCGTCACTTTAGTGACATTTGTAGAAAGATTGGAAAAGTAGTTCACTATTAAAGTAAAATTAGGGTTTCATCGGTACTGACATTACTCATAAATCAGTCTTATTTGGTGTTCCATAATAATTAATCTCGATATAACTAAAGGTTAGATCCATATGACTGAAGGAGGTTTTAGATTATAAAAGGTATAAAGTCCTCGACTAAAAAGCTACCACACAACGACGTGAAGTTAAATTAGTACCACCTAAATATAATAGTCGTCGTTCTATCGGTCCAAGATTTACCGTAGACCTCCAAGTGGTCACAAACATAGAGAACCATGGGCAAAGGAACTAGGACTTTCAGACCCGAGTGGCCGGTCCTCCGTTTCATTGACAGAATTGTCAGGGTCCGGTACACGAAATAAAGGGATCCCATCTACGATATCGTCTTTCGACCTCAAACGATTGAGTTTATATAAGGCAAATTCACCACGACTCCGAGGCATAGATGTTGAACTTTCCTTTCCTTTGGAAAACATAATTGCGACGCATCAATAAAAGATCTGGGCGTGTAGAATGAAAAGGAAAGAGAGTTGTTACGACCGAAGAAGTGGTTGCGAAAAGTTCTTACACAAATGTGACTTCGTCTCACTCCTACAATTGTCCTCGTCTACCGTCTACTGAAACGGTGACGAAGTCACCTTGAGTCTCACTCAAGGAGACGGAGACTAGGTGTCTTGACCCTTTTCTACTGTGCCTCGGCGTTTCCTATAAGGGTGTTTGGGTAAGTGAAGACAAAATCTCACTTAGATGTCGGATGTACGACGATTCAGTGAAGTCAGCACAGGTTGGGATACCTGACACCGGACGGTCCGAGGAGATAAGAACCCTAAGAGGTACATTCTTATGACCTTACCCAACGATACGGGAGGACGTCCCCTAGGTTGGGTTCCTCGTTTGGGTGAAGAGAATGTGGAGGACGTAACCGTTCGTCCAAGAGATGGTGATCGTGGTAGACCCTTCGGACATAGATGACACACACACACACACACACACACACACACACATGCATGAATCAGTGAGTCAACACAGGTTGAGAAACTCTGTGACACTCGGACGGTCGGAGGAGACAAGTACCCCTAAGAGGTCCGTTCTTTTGACCTCACCCAACGGTACGGGAGGAGGTCCCCTAGAAGGTTTGGATCCAGGGGGTGTAGCGTCCGTCTAAGAAATGGTAGACTGGTTCGGTCAAAGAATAACATATTGAACTAACATTATGACCTCCGAATGGTAACAAATGTATTAAACTAGAAGGTATTTCAATACATATGAAGTAGAGACTGAAAACGAAGACTAACACAGATTTAATTGATTAATTGATAAAAATAAATTTACATCGGTTGACGAAATTTGGTCGTATGTACCAAAGTCAATACCTTTCTTTAAACACGTTTCTACTGACATTTCGATCAATACAAACAATGTATTCACTCGACTAAAGGTAGTTCCAGTACAGTCATCTCCAGTGAGTGTCGGAGAGGAGGAGTCGGAGGTGGAAGTCGGAGACAAGAGGGAAGGACCACAACTCGGAATCAGTCATGAGTGTCACGTCAAAGACGAAAACGGTTAAGAATACAGGGTACACAAAAGTCGCCCCCATAGAGTTGGAGGAAGGACCCTCCTGACGGGTGGAATGGAGGTGTTTCGGGTGGCGGAAGGGTTTGAGTGACACGGAGAATGTAACCAGTAAGGCACTTGGCTCTACCTGACTCCGATCTTTGGAGTTTTGGTAATTTCCCCATGTTCTTCTCTCACTGTACTAGTCTGAACACGAAGTCTTTTCAGACAGTAGGACCCTCTTTTATAATGACAGTATAATAGTCGACCTAAAGACATGATCGTTAACACATGTCTTTCTCTTCAGACGGAAACGAAACGGAAAGGACCCTCTACTCTCGAAGGAGCCTACCCACGTCGGGTCTCGATATTGGACGTCTTGGTCCACGGGACCCTACCCCTCCTCCCCTACCAAAGTTTCTGAAACCGATAAAAGTATTTTAACGAAGCCCGACGTACAATGGATTCCAACCTCTTGTTCAAAACCACGACCTATGTGGATCCAAAATAGTGTCGAGATGACGGACTACCCACCAATGAAACGTCTTACAAAGTAAAAAGGATCTAAGTTTACAGAAAAAGTGGAGACTTACAAGTACGTTTGGAATCCTTGAACTCTTGACGGGGTCGAATTTGTTTATCCTTTATCAGACAGCATCGGGTACCTCAACCTTCTTTTGACTACGTAAACTTAAGATGGGGGTACATGTACCAAGGTTAGACGCACTTAAAGGTAATGTGCAAAATCGACTTATTTTGGTCAACGAATTTCGGTGTCGGGTGTAAAGTCAATGACGTCATATAACCGACATCAATGCACTTGATATTTGGAGTATCGATCGAGAAGTCAGACATTTAGAGATTCATTTGTCGTCCCCGAGTCGAACTGGATACTGGTCAGTGTAGCGAAATAAACCTCAGACGGTAACTATCCAGTGACGTGCCCATGACCAGTCGAGTGGGTGTCTGTCCTTCGTACCTCGACACGAAGGAGGAACAAAACTCCACCATTGAATGCTGAAAGATATTTGTACCTATGAAGATTCTCTTAACCAGGTCTGTCTGCCTGTACGTCGTCTCGGCACTTGTACTACGACGATTTCACTCTTAGGGTAGTCTGCAGACATCTTCTACGAGACTGACACCCCTTCCATTGCGACGGTGGTAGGGTCTACGGGGTCTCCACGTCTGCCTTCGGCTCGTTTCTCTCTACTCCTTTCACTGGCACAGTTGTTCTCACTTCTACAGGGTCTCCTTTACTGAAGTAGTCTTTACAGGGAGATTTCCTTAAGAGTCTCTATAAGACTGAAACCTTCGGGTAGGTTTGAGTCTTCTCACTGTCAAGAGGTTTATACCTTTTCTACGAGTGGGGAAAGTATTCGTCACCCTACTTTACTCCTTCCGTCCGGACCTAATACGTTTGACGAGATCTATTTGAATGTTTCTTTCTTTTTCAAGAGTTAGACTAATACAACGGTTAAGTTTATACAATTCAATGTCGTAAGTAAAGGGACATGTAAATATTGGTTGTTGTTTTCGAAATTTCAAAACCGGTTTTTAACAATTTTCCCGTCTCTTGGTAGCAAAAACGACAACTAATAACTCGAGTAAACGGACCAAAGTCGGACAAACCAAGAAAACTGTCAGGATCGGAACGTTTCGTTCCCTGGTAGACATCACTGTTTATCAGTTTGGGTGGGACAACGGTAAACCTAACGGACAATGACTTTTAACCAAGTGTGTAAGTAAAATTATAGCAGTCATAAACGGTCATAAAAGGATCGGAAAACTTCCGTCAAGCATAGCAGTTTCTATGGTATCACTACGATCTGGAAGAGACGGAAAGACAATAAACACTGAAAATTAAAAGTTTCTCAGGTTTTTAAGTATAAGTCTCTGAAAGTCAAATCACTATTAAAATCACTTTATAAATACATGGTATTTTCAAGAAATCACTTTATAAATCATCAAAATCCTTTATAAAAACATGATTTTTTTAAACAAAAGTAACATGTCCTCCCGGGGTGACCATACGGGGTACCCGGTTGGCGGTTCAGTGACCTAGTGTGTATCACGTAACAAGACAGTCAAGGTCTGACTAGTGATCTAAATGCCAAATATAAACGGTAGAGAACCCCCCACTCTCTCCGTCAGAACAAACGAATAATTTAGTTGTTCGTCACCCCGGAGTAACACATGAAACACCATACGTCCGTCTTACAAAACTGAAATATTACAGAGTTTATTAATTTTGACAGAACGTAGTAAGTTGGAACATTTTTTATGGATATTAAATTTCCGAGGTTTAACAAACGAAAACTTTCTACAATCATAGTACTCATTATCGTTCTCGGACATCCACCAAACCTACGTAGTCTAGGTCACGATACCGGACACCTCCTCTTTCCCGGGAACTAATGTCAAAACCTTTTCCGGGGGACCCGGTGGTCGTACGGACACTGTACGGCCAGGAGTGCCCCGGGGTGTGACTGTCGGACGACCCGGTGTAAGCCCGTGGTCTTCGGAACCCACCCCTACCAAACACGAAAATTTGTAACCAAATTATCACAAATCCTTTACTTCGACTAAATTTGTGTCTCATTTAGACACCCACCTTTGTCACTGAAGAAACAACAGAAAACGTTGAATATCGTTTCACCAGCATGTCGTTCCACTGAGTAACTAAAACAAGGAAATACCTAGACAGGAAGAATATATGTTCAAAGGGACCACCGAGTCTACTATTTCTTAGGTGGATGTTACGTCCTCTGGACCCAAACTAGGGACCCAACCCTTCTAGGGTACCTCATCCTTCATCGTTAGGTGAGATCATAATAACGGACCTTTTGTCCCTGTCTCCTAGGACCACCCGATGTCAGTTATCCCCAACGTTTCTCAACCTGTACTGACTCGTTGATTGTGAAAGAGGTAAAGAATATATGTATCTAAAAGTACGTCAAAAAGTACGCTAAATAAGGTAGTATCAGTAGTGGAAATATTTCTTTTTTTTTAATTTTAAAAATGAGGTTTTGTCAAACCAGACTTGGACTCCACTTCTGAGTTCGTCGTTCCTCGACGACAATTCCCTGAAGGGACCACCAGGTGACCGATTCTGAGGTGTCGGGGTTATGTCACCCGGGTTCAAGTACGCCCTTGATCTAGGGTGTACGGTGTTGATTCGGGCCGTGTCGGTTTGTTTATAAATTATCATTCTTTTCAACGACCACTGTCATTTCTTAATCTTCACCACTAAAACATATATTCGTCGAGGACGTCGAGTTAAGGTCTTTTTATTTACTGGGTTAGTTTTTAAACCGGTTTCTCGATTTGTCTGTAAAGAGGTTTCTTCTGTATATCTACCGATTGTTTGTGTACTTTTCTACGAGTTGTAGTGAGTAATCATCTCTTTACGTTTAGTTTTGGTGTTACTCCATGGTAGAGTACGGTCAGTCTTAACGACGATAGTTTTCCAGATGTTTGTTTACGACCTCTCCCACACCTCTTTTTCCTTACGAGAATGTGACAACCACCCTTACGTTTGGTCATGTCGGTGATACCTCTTGTCACACCTCTAAGGAATTTTTCGACTTTTATCTTGAAGGCATAGTGGGTCGTTAGGGTGACGACCCGTATGTGTGGCTCCTTTGGTCTTAACTTTCTCTGTGTACATGGGGTTACAAGTAACGTCGTGACAAATGTTATCGGTCCTGTACCTTCGGTGGATCTACGGGTTGTCGTCTACTTATCTATTCTTTCGACACCATGTATATGTGTTACCTTATAATGAGTCGGTAATTTTTCTTACGTAAACTTAGTCGAGATTACTCCACCTACTTTGACCTCGGATAATATGTCTTACTTCATTCAGTCTTTCTTTTTGTGGTTATGTCATATGATTGTGTATATATACCTTAAATCTTTCCACCATTGCTACTGGGACATACGTTCTGTCGTCTCCTCTGTGTCTACATATCTTGTCAGAAAACCTGAAACACCCTCTTCCGCTCCCACCCTACTAAACTCTCCCATTGTAACTTCGCACATATAATATACACTTCGCCTAGCGGCCAGGTCCAAGGTACGTACTCTGTCCCACGAGTCCCGACCTCGTGACGCAACTGAGGCCCCCTACCCTACCTCTCCCTCCACCCTCCCCCCAAGACCTACCCCCTATGTACACGGGCACCGACTAAGTACGGCTACATACCGTTTTTGGTGATGTTATAACATTTCATTAATCGGAGGTTAATTTACTAAAAAAAAAATTCACCACTAAAACTTTTGGGAAAGGATGAAGAGTCTAACACCTACAAATGAATAAATGATTTTAGACATTTGTTTCCGTCAAAGTCCTTATCCCTTTACACCCGATAAGCTGGGACTTGGTCGGGACTGCTCCCCTTTGAAAGTCTCATCCACGTCCTGGGGGTCCGTTGGGGTCCCGGGGGAGATCCGTCCGGGAGTGAAGTCCGAACTACTCTTTTTAAGGTACTTCGAAGACGAGACGACCTCAGGACACACTCGAAAGACCGTGAAAGTCCTTAACCGGCGACCAGGAGAAGTCGGGGGACCGGAAATTCACAGGGGAGGACCCCTGCGGTCGACGGGGTCCTTCGGCGGTCGAGGGTGGGCCGGGAAGGAGTGACGGATGTAGTCGTCACTTAGGGTGGGAGGAACCAAACCGAAAACTACCTAGTGCTGAACTGAGTCTGAGAAGGAAGACGCCCCCCACGGACGGGGAAGAGGACGAAACGCCAAGCCACTTGATGTCACTTTTGTATCTCGTTAAAAAGGAGTGGGAAGGGCCCTTGAAGTGTGGAGGAAATGGACCCAGGTAGGTCTTCATTAAATAAGAGTGGGAAAGTAACAACAAATCAACGATTCAGTACAGACTGAGAAACGCTCGGGGAACCTTACATGGGGAGGTTCGAGGAGACAGACACCCAAAAGTCTTATGACCTCACCTCCGACGTAAAGGAAGAGGTGCGTAAAGGAAGAAGACCTGGGTCCCTAGCTTGGATGTAGAGGACGTGACCGTCCGCCTAAGGAATGACGACTCGGTGGCCCCTTCGGGAGAAGGCTGGGACATGGAGGAAAAATAGCCCACGGACAAAACGAGGTTCCGTGGACTGTACGTCCTAGAGTCAGGGAGTCGCTGGGAGAGATTGGGACAATGTCTGTGACGTCCTCCATCTTCGTCGGTGGACCAAGTCCTTAAACGGTCCTTTCTCGTCGTAAACCCATATTGTGACAGGAGAACATATCGTGTACTGTGAGGTGTGTAGTGTCCTGACACCAGGTGGACGAAGTAAAGACAGAAGGGGTGATCTGACACTCCAGGAGACGGAATAGACAAATAGTAGTGAAGACAGAGGTGGGATGTGTAGGTCGGGGTACCAACCGAGTCTCGGAAGTAAGATATTTACTTCAAATAGTTTCCTGGTCTACTCTCAAACTTACCTTCGAACTAGTCAAGGGTTCCTCGGAGTGTCAGTCTTGTCTTAGCCGTTCTTTCTGATTTTAGGTCAAAATACTTTAATTGTATTTTACACGTCCTTAGTAAAAGACGATAAGTCTAAACCGAGACCGCTCTCCGAAACACTTATCTTGAGAGTGTTCGGGGTCCCGATTTAAATGAATAACCAGAGTTTGTTTCTGTGTCATCGACAAAGACACTTCCCGCGAATACTTTTACTACTGACATCACAAAAGACGTCATGACTCGGACCCGCCCGGGGAAAAGACCAGTGACCGGTCCGCCATGTACTCCCGTCAAGCCCCTGTTCGCGGACAGTCACAGAGCTCACCGGAGAGGAGGAGGGGTCGGCACACGGGGTGACGGTGCCACTTCCTGTCAACCCTTTTACTCCAGTCGATAGGACCTGTCACCGTTCCACGGGTCTGTGACTACCCCTTCGGTCTCCCGGTCGGGCGATCGGAGTCTTCGTCTTCCAACACCCCAACGGTCTCACCGGAAAACTCGGCCACGTCAGGTCGGCCGACACCGCCAACTGGAATCTAATTATTGTGGGACGACGGGAAGACACGTCGATTAAATAATACCCTCACTCAGTCCGGTCTTCTTTTTTAAGATGACATTAATAAGTCAAATGAGTGAGTTTCCGACATCATCACTCTCCGAGTCTCAGTCCCCGTTTTTTTTTAAGTTCTGTAATATGAAGGCACAAATAAGACAACGAAGAAGAGAAGGTACTGATTACTAGTTTACCGTGTTCTTTTGTCTTAAGGGACTCTTTGACTGTATATTCTGTCGTGTCTCCAGACTTCGCAGGCAGGTTTTCTTCATTAGACACTAAAGTCCGATTGCTTTAATTTAAACGGTAGAAGGATTATACCCGAAGGGATCACCAAGTCTAGTAATTTTTCAGACGGACGTTACGTCCTCTAGGTCCAAACTAGGGACCCAGTCCTTCTATGAGACCTCCTCCCTTACCGTTAGGTGAGGTTATGTCATTGGTCCTTTTAGGGTACCTGTCTCCACGGACCTCCCGATGTCAGGTACCTCAACGTTTCTCAACCTACGTTGACTCATGTGTGTAGAAGTATATAAAAAATGTAAACCTGACAAATCTCAATACATAAGTTCTTTGAGAAGACACGCCCAATAGTATGAACAGATCTCCTCCTTAACAAGAATAATCTTAGTAAACGGGGTTTGGTCTTTCATCATGATTTACGTACTAATCTTTTTTCTTTTTCTTTAAATACAAATAAATAAATACTTTACATAAATACTGTAATAATACGTGAAATTAAACGTCTCCTGTTTTTCCTTTCCTCGACCAATTCTGTCAATTTTAAATTTAACGAGGTAGTCTCTTAGTTACTTCTTTATTTATTATTTACTAGTGAACCTTTAGAATGTAACTATGTATATATTATTTTTACATTAAGTCAAAATTCTATTGTCATAAAGTTCACATAAAACGGACGACCGTAATAAAAAGAATAAAGAAAAAAAATAACCACATATCAGCGAAATGTTACAGTACAATCAAAGACGACATGTAGATTTACTTAGACAATATACATATGTGTATAGGTGACGGAGAACTAGGAGTGTAGGGTGGGGGTAAGGTCGAATAGTAAAGAAAGAAATGGTATTTAGTCTCGAGGACTGCTCCCTAAGAAAAATAAGACCTTTTTAATGTAGTTTTGAACTAGACCTGACACATTAACCGATTCACAATTTACAGGAAAAAATAAAGTTCACGTCTGGTTGTCTCCCTTCTTTTAGACTAATTTTGTTCACGAAAAGGAAAAGTCAAAAACTCTTTTAAAGGTGTTTTTCAGTTAATACATAATTCACAAACTTACACAGTGAACTTGTTATGACATTTTAACACGGTTCGTGACATTCCTTACCGTGTCCTCCCTTTTGTGACCACTACTAACAAGGAGTTTATTTTCCAAGGAGAAATTTATTGACATGTTCTACGAGGTCCTTTCAGTCAAGGTTTAATATTATCCGGTTTATCTTTTAGAGAAGATTTACAATAAAACCTTGAAATGAAAGGACTTCTATCGAAATGAAGATTAAGCTATTTTATCTAGACTAACCTATAACAATGAACTATTATCTTTAAGTATTTAAAATCCAATCCTTTTTATAACCTGAAGACTTAATACACTTAAACAATTAGAAACATTTTGACTAAAATACAAAACATAAATAAACGGTAAGAGACATAGAGAAAAACGTTTGTCTTTCGTTGTAAGATTTATATGTACAACTCTAACATGGTCTGGGTAGGAGTAGATGGGCATTTAATTATTTTTATTAAGACACAAGTCTTTTACCGAGATAGTCATATTACGGTACTTTTATGTGAGGGGTGAGGATTTGACAGGGAGGTCACGGACCAACCGAATATCAATTGCACCTAAAAATCTTAACTTAAGTTCATCTAGTCTTCTTTCTTAACACTTCTCCAACCCTCTGAAGGCCTGTGTTCTTACTACTGTTCTGTCAAGTATTGATTGCCGGACCAAGACCCCTCTCGTGGTCTTTAGACCTTTTCGATTATGGATGTCTGGGACGAATGTACATGACATCAGTGCACTATCGGCACTTAATCGTTATTCGTCCATACGTACGTACGTACGATTCAACCAAGTCAACACAGGCTGAGACACGCTGGGATACCTGTCTTCGGATGGTCCGAGGAGTCAGGTGTCCTAAGAGATCCGTTCTTATGACCTCACCCAACGGTAACGGAAAAGGTTATTCGTCCACATCTTCAAGTATTTGATGAAAACTTTCCAGGGTAGTGTTTACGAAGAAATTTATTTTACAAAGTCAAGTCAAGTCAGCGAGTCAGTATAGGTTGAGAAACACTGAGGTACTTAGTGTCGTGTGGTCCGGAGGGACTGGTAGTGGTTGAGGGCCTCAAGTGAGTTTGAGTACAGGTAGGTCAACCACCACGGTAGGTCGGTAGACTAGGAGACAGCAGGGGAAGAGGAGGACGGGGGTTAGGGAGGGTCGTAGTCTCAGAAAAGGTTACTCAGTTGAGAAACGTACTCCACTGGTTTCATAACCTTAAAGTCGAAGTCGTAGTCAGGAAGGGTTCTGACCAGAGGAAATACTACCTGACCAACCTAGAGGAATGAGAAGAGAGGAACTCTCTTTTGAGAGTTCCCAGAAGAGGTTGTGGTGTCAAGTTTTCGTAGTTAAGAAGCCACGAGTCGAAAGAAGTGTCGGGTTGAGAGTGTAGGTATGTACTGGTGACCTTTTTGGTATCGGAACTGATCTGCCTGGAAACAACCGTTTCATTATAGAGGCGAAAAGTTATACGATAGATCCAACCAGTATTGAAAGGAAGGTTCCTTATTCGCAGAAAATTAAAGTACCGACGTCAGTGGTAGACGTCACTAAAACCTCGGGGTTTTTCATTTCAGACTGTGACAAAGGTGACAAAGGGGTAGATAAAGGGTACTTCACTACCCTGGTCTACGGTACTAGAAACAAAAGACTTACAACTCGAAATTCGGTTGAAAAGTGAGAGGAGAAAGTGAAAGTAGTTCTCCGAGAAATCAAGGAGAAGTGAAAGACGGTATTCCCACCACAGTAGACGTATAGACTCCAATAACTATAAAGAGGGCCGTTAGAACTAAGGTCGAACACAAAGAAGGTCGGGTCCGAAAGAGTACTACATGAGACGTATCTTCAACTTATTATTCCCAATGTTATATGTCGGAACTGCATGAGGAAAAGGATAAACGTTGGTATTTATACCCCTCTCAGTCACCTTCCCGAAGAGAAGAGACACTGGGGGTTCCCACGTGTCCGGGGAGTAAGGGACTGAGATCCTCGATTAACTCCCTAATTATGGTGTAGGAGAGTCGGGAAGTAACTCCGGCCCGAGTAGGGACCGGAGTACGATCCGTGAAACACAGAATAAATTGATTCTTAGTTTAAATCGGTACCTATAGTCTATCGGTAGTGAACCTAATCAATGTGACCGTTTTCCGGTCACATCAATGCACCGTTTTCCGGTACTCATTTTCCATATTGAGAGAAAACCCAACAGAAAATCATGTCAAATTTTAATATTGTTATAATTTTAAATTCTAATCATAGAAGTAAAGTCCCAGAGGGGTACACCGAATCACTATTTCTTATACAGACGTTACGTCCTCTGTGTCCTAACTAGGAACCCAGCCCTTCTAGTTGACCTCTTCCTTGACCGTTGGATGAGGTCATAAGAACGGACCTTTTAGACTACCTGTCTCCTCGGACCGTCCGATGTCAGGTACCACAGCGTTTCTCAGTCTGTGTTGACTGAATTGACTCGTGTGCGTGTGTGTACGTAGAAATGAAGTCATCGAATGAATCAGTAAAAGTGTTCATTCAAGGTTAAGTAAAAACGGACCTTTTGGGACTGACAGGAACACACATTCGATCTGAAGGTTCCGGACTAACAGTGTCAGACAGGAACTCGCAAACAAACACAGTAAGTATTACCGGGGGTCCGTAGGACGCCCAAGTGGAATGACGGCCCTGGAATGACGCACCTCGGGCCCGAGGACGACCCCAACGTCGGGGTTGAGGACCAGTGGGTCGGGGGAGAACCAGGGTGAACGAAGGTCTACTCGCGACTAAGGGTAGTTTGGTCCTTTGTTAAAGATCGTCACACAAGGGTTCTTGCAAGGGCTTCCTTTATAGTAGACCAAAATACCGAAAGTCCCTAGAAAATTTCAAAGGACGTTTTCTTCCTTTGTCTAGAGACCACCTCTCACTAAGTACTTATGTCGTCCCGGAGACCCATGTTTAGAAAGGGGCACAAAGTATCCGTAAACATAGATGTCGGCGAAACCTGAGTCCAGAACCGATTTTGAGTCGTTCGTTTCCTTCTTCCATCTACAGTCTCCTCTCAGAGTCACTGAGAGGTAGTAAAGAATTTCCGGATGCGAGTGAGGACCCGAAGGGTCCACTGTGGTTGCCATTTCTTAGGTGGACGGTCGATCTACGTTCTCTAACGTCCAAGCCAGGGACCCAGTCCTTCTAGGGGATCTCTTCCTTTACTGTTGGGAGAGATCATAAGAACGGACCTTTTAAGATACCCGGCTCCTCGGACCACCCGAGGTCAGGTACCCCAGTGTTTCTCAGCCTGTGCTGACTCGTGTAATGTGTAAATGTGTAAGTGAGGATCGGAGAAATAAACCCATAAGATACAAAATTTTATTGACTGTAGGACGGGCCGGAAATTTCATTAGGTACTTGAATTATTCAAACGAGAGCGGACGGGAGACCCAGAAATTATTCGGTCGGGACGGGGAAGTCTTCCCTTCCTGACTGATTATTGAGGTTCGGATTATAAACATGTTCCTCTGTGGTAAAAGGGTCTAATAACGGCACTACACTCCACCGGAGTCTTCAGGACTATCTAAGACAGACTCTAAGCCAGTGGAAAGGTACTGTTCGCCATAACAGTCAGACCCTCCTAAGAGGGTCTTCGGTATCACCGACCCGGACCTCAGTATGTCTAAACATAAATCATTAGTAAATAATACTACTCTTCTGCTCTCATTTAATGCATAAAGGTCCTTAAGAGTCCTGAAAGGAACTTTCGACATTAATTCGTATTGTCAGTCTTCTCTATGACCGTGACAGGGGTGCACACAGGTATGGGCCGGGGTCCCAGGAGAGCAGGAGAGGTCGGAGTGTGACCGGAGCACCAAAGACAAGAAGTAGTACTTAGAGGTCCCTGAAGGGACTACCGGGTCACCGATTCTGAAACGGAAGGTTACGTCCTCAGCTCCCAAGTTAGGGACCACCCCGTTGATCGTAGGGTGCACAGTGGTCCACACCGACTTCTTAAAAAAAATTTTTTATCGTTATCATTTCTATTACTCTGAGGAGAAAACAGAGAGAACTTGGGGTCCTCCCCCTGCGGTCCGAAGAGAAGGACCTGAGTATGTAGTTTCCGTCAAAGAAAAGAATCAATGGACCTCCCCACCCCTTCCACAATCTACGTAACGACCGTTACTCCACTCTCTGTCTGGAAGTCTTTCCCAATTGATAGGTCCACAGAGAAGAGCTGTGAAACGTATACCATCAAATAAAGGGGGACTAAAGTACCGGAATCCTCTACCCAGTAAAGAGAAATGACTACCTACTCGTCTAACTCTGTGTCCCTTAACTTCGTGACTAGAGAACGGTTTCCTGCCAATCGACCACTCCGCCTCCGGTATAGATTTGGAGCGTCTACGGAGAGGTCTGAGACACGACACGACGGGAGTCTGAAGTCCGTCGTCCCTTTTGCCAGAATTCACCGTAGTCCCCGAAAGGACCACCGAGTCACCAACTCTTAGGTGCACGGTTACGTCCCCTGTGTCCAAGCTAGGGGTCAGGCCCTTCTAGGGTGTACGGTGTCGTTGATTCGGACGCCCGGTGCTGACGACCCGGACACGAGATCTTGTTCTCTTCGGGGGTGTCACTCTACCGACTCGTGGTGTTGGTCTTTCATAGGGGTGAGCGGTGTCGGTCTCTTTTGTGTAGTGTCGGTGTTTCTGGGTCTTGTCGGTCTTTATTTATTTTTATTAAAAATTTTTTCTTCACTGTAGTCTGGTGGTCTCACCGGCTCACGAGACCCCAGTGGCCACGGAGACCACCTTGCGAACGACAACAACAAAAGTAGACACTCAACATAGTGACATTTAAGACCCCTATAGACAGAAGGAGTCTTGTACACTAGTTCACCTACTTGTGATGACAAAAGACTTGATAAGGCGACGAGTGAATTAGCGCAGACAAGGACACGGCGTGGGGTCGGTCAGAGAATTCCATTGAAAGGACGGAACACAAGGTAAAAGAGATGTTGACGTCTTTCCTTAAGGGGACGTACAGGAGCATTGCAAGACGAACGTCACGACCGTCTTCGTCTTATTGTATCACTAAGGCTCGACCCCGAACCTTCACTCTGTCTGGACCCGACCTTAGGATCACGCCGGTGAGTCGTCGTGAACCTTGAACCCGTCCAAGCCCAAGTAAGTGACCAAGTCACCCAAAGACACCCGAGGACACACGGTCCGTGACAAGACCCGAGGTCTCTACGTCTCTTGTTTCCGACGAGGCCACTTGACTTATGCTCACACCCTCTGTCTGTCACTTATTTCCTTCGATGTCATAAGGACAACCGAGGTAGAAATTATTTATAGGTCTTTACCTGGTCAAGAGGGGCGGGGTGATGACAGAGGTTCGAGGTCTTGGGACCCTAGTGACACGGTAGGTAGACGAACGGGGACGAAGACAGGACCGGGGTCTCGTAGTCTCTCGGGGGGTGGAGGACTCAGGTCCGGGTGTGAGACCACCGTGGGCGAGACGTGTCCCTCACAACACCAGGACGACGTCGGGGGTAGTGAAGAAAGAGGGAAGAGGGAAGGTCGGTGTGTCCACGGAGGTCCGGAGACGAGATCAGAGGGGTCGTAGAGACACCAGAGAGGGAGTGGTGGAAGTTCGAAACGACTCTGTAGAGGAAAGGTCACTCAGAGAGAGACAGACCGTGTATCTTGGAACGACCCTACAGAATTATCCTCTTCCACTAAGTCAGTGACTTGTACGCTTATACGGACAGGATTTTAAGTCTGGTGTAGTCTACACAAGACAGGGTAAAGGTCAACAAGACACTGGGTCGGTATCTTGTGTAGTCGGGTAAAGTTTCCAGACCTTTCAGGAGGAAGAGGTTCTGTGGTTCTAAACCTACACGGTACTGCAAATTACGTCTCCACGACTTACTTACTTGTAAGTCGGAGAATCCTTTTCTAGTCCTTCTTTTATTCATTTACTAGTATAACTCGTCTTGACTTAAATAACGGAAGTCCGAACACTAAGACCTAAGGTCTCCGACTTCCTATATTACTTGACCTTACGTAGGCCTTACCAAACAAGTGGGGTCTGGTACGACTCTAAGGGGAATGACGTGACGTACACCGTAAACCCCTGACGGAGATCCTAAGCGTCGGATCGTCGAGGAGTACTGGATTTCTTTCTGTTACTTCTTCCGGTCTTTCGTGCGTAGAGTCCTGGGGTCCCCTACCGAATTGCGTGTCTCGGAGAAAATATCGTTCAAATAAAAGGTCGTAAAAACAAGTCGAGGTAGGTCTTGGGAAATTCTTCTTTTTATTTTATTTTAGTTAACATCCATATGGTTAATCCCTTAGTTTCACGTCGGTAAAGAGACTCAAATTACTTCGTCCTCCGTTCGGCTGAGGTCCTCGTCTCAACTATCCGACGACACACCACGAAAGAGCCTCAGTCCTCGTTTCTGGCTAAACCAGTTCAAGTGGGGGCTTCGGCCTGGTGGGTACCTGGTTGCAAGTCCTTTTCTCACCCCCTTTGAATCTCTCCCCTCGAGTCTCCCTCGATAACACCTCTTATCCCCCGTCCAAACCCCCACAGGAATTCGAGAGCCGTGGAACCAAAGAAGTAGCCCGTCTACACTAGTACCGGGGTGCACCAGGGCAAGTACAAGGTCAAGGTAAAAAAGATCGACTTCCCTCTCACTCATAAAAGAACCTGTTTAATAGAACTCGTAGAACTGCAGAACCCCGGAGCCAAAGAAGTAAATATTTTCCTTCCGAGTATTATCGAGGACGGATTGTCTGTACAACACCCTCAACTACAGACTCATAGACACTTCGGGAAAGGACGTCCGGACCACGTCATTGTGGTCGGTCCCCACCACAGAGAGTAGTAACGACGTCCATCATACATGGATCACATATACAGAACGATTATTTGTGTCAGGAGTCGAAGGCACCACCGAGTCACCATTAGGTGGACGGTTACGTCCTCTGTGTCCAAGTTAGGGACCAGGTCCTCCTAAGGTGTCCGGTACCTCGTTGATTCGAACACACGGTGTCGATGACTCGGACACTAGATCTCGTGTCTTCGGTGTTGACGACTTCGGGCGTACGGATCTCGGGAACGAGGTTTTGTCTTCCACGGTGGTATCATTCTTAGAGTTGGCCTCTCATCGGCGACGAGTGGTCTCGATCTCTTTCGGCCGTGTCGTCGTTTCTGTGCCGTGTCGGTTTTTATTTATTTATATATTTTAAATTTTTCTTCGTGTCAGGTAGAAATATTGGACTTTCGTAAAAAACGTCAAAGGAATAAATTAGACGTAATTTCTCTGAGTCCAAAGGACAAAGTAAACTTTTGTTTTCCTCCAATTTAAGTCCTGTCGGAAAATTTTTAGTTTTCATAGACAGAAATATTTTTGAATAGACATAACACTTTAGAGAGCAGGAGGTTTATACACTCATAGTCCTTCTAAGACCCCACCCGAGAAATCTACATGTTTCATATATAGGACACACGTGTCCACAGTAATTCAAAAGTTTTACAAAAGGTCAATAGTAGTTAGAGAAATGACTACTATTACAGCAAAGGTATTAGGGCTCCCTGAATCAGTCTGTATGAGGAAAAGAGAAAGGAGGAGAGACGTGGCTGGGGCAAGACACTGCAGTAAAGGTGCAGAAACTACTTACTCGAGTAAGAGAACACCTTTACGACTAGGGCGATCGTCCCCGGTACACCCGAACTATTTTGGTTTTTCGTCCATAGTCGCAGACCTCTGAGTGACTGCTACTCTTCCCTTTGGCCGGAGTGTGAGGTCCCACAAGTCTAAAGTTTGCGAGAAGGGTAGGTCTTTGACCGGTAGAGTAAAAAGTCCTGACTCACCGAATAGTCCCACGACATAGTCTTCCAGACGTGACCCTCCAAGTCATCCACCGACCGACCCCACCTTTCGAAGTAGTGTTTACTAATGAAGACTCGTCCCCTAGAAGTTCCTCCTCCATACCGGCACCATGTCCTCGGGTCTTCGAAGGTCTCTCCGACGTGACTCCTCCATAACTAAGTCGTACGAGAATAAAGGTCGACGTTTGGTCGTCTGAGACGTAGTCGAAGTCAACACTTACAGAAGGTCTGTGACTCCAATTTTTAAGACTTTCAGGTGAGAACTTGGAATTTTCACATCAAACTTTTCACGGAAAAATTTATTGACATAGACATCTGCACTTAAACCGGGTAGGTCCCTTATGGTAGAGGGGAACGATAAGATTTTGTTCATTGTTATTATTATTACTAGTATGTAATTTTTTTTTTGTGAGTTGACATAAACACGAAGATCGGAATGTTAGAGTAGAAAGCTAAGAGTAAAATTGTAACGGATATCTGTAATAAGAATACATAATGAAATTTGTAAGTCTCCATTACAATAAGTACTAAAAAGACTTGTTCACCCTATTACCATAGGAGATCAGTTGTTTTTGGTGAAAAGGAAGGTGTACGGACGCAGAACTCCACCGACCTGAGGTGGGTTCTACCTCCTCATTTCTAGTCTGTCGTAACGACTTCTTTCAAGATAACAAATCAGGGATTCAACACAGACTGAGAAACACTGGGACACCTGACATCGGGCAGTTCTAGGAGACAGGAACCCTAAAGGGTCCGTTCTTAGTACCTCATCCATCGGTAAGAAAAGAGGTCCCCTAGGAGGACTGGGTCCTTAGCTTGGACACAGAGGATGTAGCGTTCACCTAAGAAAACTCGGTGGTCCCTTCGGGTTTCTTTCAATTACAAAGAGAATTAGACTCAAACTCACCCTTTGTATCTTACAGTCAAAGAGTAACCCTATCTTCTCGATTGTATGGTTTGCTGAACGAAGAGTAAACCGTTCCAAAACCTTTTAGCCGACTTTATCTGAGGAATAAAAGAACACCCAGGAATATCGGAAGAACACCGTCACGGGTATCTTTCACAAGTCTGTTGAGACTTCCGGGACCAGGGAGGACTCTTGGACAGGTGTCCGGGAAGTCCGACGGGAGCCCATCGTCCACCGGTGTCGAGACTAGGGGTTCCGAGACCACACCTGACACGGGTCGTAAGACGACTCACAAGACATGAAAAATGTAGTAAAAGTCGGGTATCCTTAGTCCATTCCGTAGAATTCACAGGGTAAGAGAGTGACAGTTCTTTCAGCTCCGAGTCACATCCAATTATTGGACGAAGCCCCTGTACGCCGGTCACTCGTCACCTCGGGTTCCAATTCGGTTCAAGTATATATGTAACTCAGTCGTAAACAGGACAGTGGTTTGTACCCTCGTTTTGTAGGACGGAGGGTGTGAACGTAGGGACTGAGGTTCCTGTGGAAGGCGGTCTCGTGTATCAAAGACTATCCTACTCCTACCTCCTTTCAGTACACCGGACTCTCGTAAATGTCTTCTATGGTTTGAGGTACGTGGACATTTATACAAGAGTAATACGTCCGGTGGGACTTGTATCATACGATAGAAGGAAGGGTCTACCGAAACCCTTTAGAAGTAATCCGCAACGAAAAAGACCCACGAAGGGAAACCAAGAAAGACTATATCCAGAGGACCAGACTTAATAGGACAATTGACAAATTATCACTTCTCACTTCCCTTTACATCCTTTTTCTCTTACTGGGTCACTTAATAGGACAATTGACAATTTACCACCTCTCACTACCCCTACATTCTTTTTCTCTTATTGGGTGACTATGAGTAGATCGTAGTCTTTAGGGTCCGGTCTACGGAGTCCTTCCCGTGACTATAAAGGTGTCCATTGAAGAAAGAGACAGTAAATAAAGACTCAGTCTTGTACACGAATGTCTAACGGCCTAGTGTAGGTCTTCATCGACGGGGAAACGACATCGGGTCCAAGTCACCACCTCTTGAGTTTTGTCGTCCTTGTCCTTATGGTCGGATATGACAACTGTAAAACTAAATAGATGGGTTCTTGCCCCGAAGGGTGCACCGCGTCACCATTTCTGAGACACACGTTATGCCCTCTGAACCCAAACTAGGGACTCAGTCCTTCTAGGGGACCTCTTCCCTTGCCTTTGGGTGAGGTCATAAGAACGGACCTCTTACGGTACCTGTCCCCTCGGACCGTCTGGTACCCCAGCGTTCCTCAACCTGTGTTGACTCGTTGATTGTGTGTGTGCGTGTGTTTTGTATCGGTGTTTGAGACGACACATGTGTCAAACGTATGACGTCGGCACAGAAAAGTTTTTGACAGACCAAAGTAACTCAATGAGTACCGGAGGAAAACAGAAATTGTAGTGAAAGACTAGGTGGATCTCCATCAGACTTAGGGTGTATAAGGTCGTAGACTTGTCACAAAGTGGTTATACGTGTGTAGAGGAGGACCTCGAAAAATAGGATCCCAGTGAGGTCGGGGTCAACGGGACTCGACGAGTCGTCGACGACCATGAATAGTAACTGTCTTGGCTTCTTTGTGGGAGCCTATGAAAAGTGAAAAAACGACCCCAGTCCCCCACGACGAGAAAAGAACCCAGAGACATCGAAAAGAAAGGCCCAACTAGGGGTGGGGATGGTAGACTGTTTCGTGTCGGAGACACTCGAAGTGGCAGACCCTCCAGGTGAAAATATAGGAAGTCAAGTCAAGTCAGTGAGTCAGCACAGACTGAGAAACGTTGGGGTACTTAGCGTCGTGCGAACCGGAGGGACAGGTAGTGGTAGAGGACCTCAAGTGAGTCTGAGTGCAGGTAGCTCAGGCACTACGGTAGGTCGGTTGAGTAGGAGACAGCAGGGGAAGAGGAGGACGGGGGTTAGGGAGGGTCGTAGTCTCAGAAAAGGTTACTCAGTTGAGAAGGGTACTCCACCGGTTTCTTGACCTCGAAGTCGAAATCGTAGTAACGAAGGTTTCTTTAGGGTCCCAACTAGAGGAACGTCAGGTTCTCTGAGAGGTCTCAGAAGAGGTTGTGGTGTCAAGTTTTCGTAGTTAAGAAGACACGAGTCGGAAGAAGTGTCAGGTTGAGAGTGTAGGTATGTACTGGTGTCCTTTTTGATATCGGAACTGATCTACCTGGAATCAGCCGTTTCATTACAGAGACGAAAAGTTATACGATAGATCCAACCAGTATCGAAAAGAAGGTTCCTCGTTCGCAGAAAATTAAAGTACCGACGTCAGTGGTAGACGTCACTAAAACCTAGGGTTTTTTTATTTCAGACTGTGACAAAGGTAACAAAGGGGTAGATAAACGGTACTTCACTACCCTGGTTTACGGTACTAGAAGCAAAAGACTTACAACTCGAAATTCGGTTGAAAAAGTGAAAGGAGAAAGTGAAAGTAGTTCTCTGAAAACTCAAGGAGAAGTGAAGGACGGTATTCCCACCACAGTAGACGTATAGACTCCAATAACTATAAAGAGGGTCGTTAGAACTAAGGTCGAACACGAAGAAGGTCAGGTCGCAAAGAGTACTACATGAGACGTATCTTCAATTTATTCGTCCCACTGTTATATGTCGGAACTACATGAGGAAAAGGATAAACCTTGGTCAGACACCAAGGTACAGGTCACGATTGACAACGAAGGACTGGACGTATGTCTAAAGAGTTCTCCGTCCAATCCACCAGACCATAAGGGTAGAGAAAGTCTTAAAAGGTATCAAAGAACACTAGGTGTGTTTCCGAAACCGTATCTGTCTTTATCTACAAAAAGACCTTGAGAGAACGAAAAAGGTGCTAGGTCGCCTACAACCGTTAAACTAGAGACGAAGGAGACGGAAAAGATTTTGGTCGAACTTGTAGTCCCTCAAGTTCCAAGTGTATAACGACTTCGGACCGAACCTCTTAAAACTCGTAATGAAATGATCGTACACTCTACTCACGTTAACACGTCATCAAACTCGTAAGAAAACGTAACGGAAAGACACCTTAACCTTACTGTTGACTGGAAAAGGTCAGGACACTGGTGACGACTCAAAAGGTTTAAACGACCGTATAACTCACGTCGTGAACGTGTCGTATATAGGAATGTACAGACTTTTCACAGAAATAAGAACGGGAACACGACTTCTTCCTAACACCACCACAAGTAAGCGAGTCAGCACAGGTTGAGAAATGCTGGGGGACCTGACCTCGTACGGTCCGAAAGGACAGGAAGTGGTAGAGGGTCTCAAACGAGTCTAAGTTCAGGTAACTCAGTCGCTACGACAGATTCGTAGAGTCGGAATGGACCCGCATATTAACATCCAATTCTTCGTGACAGGGAGGGACGTTTCTGACGTGGTAACAAAAGACCTTAGATCACGACGGAATTCTTCAGTGAGCCCGGGGAATCCACAGGACGAAACACTCTAGAGAAATAGGACTACTAAAGGAAAGTGTCACTGCACTGAGAATGACACCTAAAACAAACAAACAAACGAAGAAAAAAGAAACTTGACGAGAGAGACCGAGACTTAGAGACCTGGGAAGGTAGTCTGATCGAAAAAAATCATAATAAAGAATTTACTAAAGAGGGAAGGGAGCAAGAAACAAAAGAAACGGACTTCAAAATTGACAAACCGGTAACCTGGAAGACCTACCTGGGAGAGTAAAAATAGTAGAAACGGAAGGACAAAAGACTGAAAACAATAAAACGAGACGAAAGACTCTCTAAAGGAACTAAAAGGAAGGTTAGGAGGATACCTTCTTCAGAAATAAATTTAATTTATAAAGTAAAGGTTGAGAACAAAAACGGAGAAAATTTTTTAAAAAATTCCAAAATAAAATCCCGAAGGTATGTGTCGGAGTGAACAAAAAAGATCTACTAAAGGATCTGGAAAACTTCAAAAGAAGGTTACAGGAAACTTAAAGAGTAAAAGGAGGGTCAAGGAAAAAAGGACAAACTAATGACTCAGAGACCGAAGATACAATCGACGAACCGACGGGCAATTGTGAATTTTGCCTCGACGACTCGTAACCCACCTGTTGAGCCAAACACTTCCACTCCCAACAACTACCACCCTTCGTGACCGACCCTAGTGTCCGACTCGACCGAAAGAGGTCCACGGGGTTCGGGACAGGGTTGTGTGTGTGTGTGTGTGCGTGTGTGTGTGCGTGTGTGTGTGTGTGCGCGTGTGTGTGTGCGTGCGTGTGAGAGGGTATAGGTTCCGATTAGTCATCCACGGACAGGGTTATGTGTGTGTGTGTGTGTGTGTGTGTGTGTGTGTGAGGGGATCCGTTCCGACTTGTAAAAAAAGTCTCCCTCTATTCGACGGAGGACCTTTCGTGGGAGACTGGGTGACGACCGTGACCCTCCCGAATCCCCTCCTCCACTCGCAGTCATATTGAGTCAGGACGGGAGTCGAACAAAGGCGGGTGGATTCCCAGGACACCGGGGGTCGTCTCCACGTACCCCCCGATGGAGCCACGGTACAGTGTCACCCCTGAGTCCGGTCGGTCATGACTCGAACCTCGAAGTATTCGAGGTACAAGAGTCGAACCAAAGATTGGGGGTCGAGCCCCGGACAGGACGAGGCCCCCAGGACGGTGAAACCCCCGCCCCCCACTACGGTCCTGTTATGTCAGTGAAAAGGGACCCTAAAGAGTGGTCTGTGAATCGTATATTGAAGGGTCCGGGTAATCCAATCAATGATGAGTAGGTAGGCGAAACAGAGAGAACGAGAAAGATCGAAAAATGATAACAGAAGAGGAAATTGTTCCAGAACCCTTACTTTCCTCTATTTGTTTTCTTCGGTGTCAAAACTTGGTTTTCATTGGAAACCCTAAAACAAGTGAATGGAATATATATAAAGCGTAATAAGTTTAATCTCGGTCAGTCAAAGATTCGATTATTATCAGGGGTATTCTACGAAGGTACAAATCTTTGGTAAAACGTCTTTTTCGATCTAAGACCTTGTGTAGGTGTACTGTGCCATTTCTAAAATACGTCAATCGTTAATATTGAATAACCTAATAATTGTATTGAGGACGAAATGGTTCTAATTAACTCTCTCTTAAACAGTCAACACGGTCTGAACCAAAACAAAGACAGGACTAATATCTAAGACTCTTTGTCAAAGGAGGATATGTCTACAGGAAAGCTTCTGTCTTATTTTCGTCTAAAGATTCAATTAATTATCACAAACACTGTCCCTAAGTCAAAATAAGACAAAGGTACCCTTTACACAATAAGACTAAGGAATGTTTACTCCTCCTAAACCATAGGTATATCCTTTTAGAAGAAGTTTAAATATAGGAGAAAATGTAGAGACAATTAGATGAAATAGAATCGAGAGAAAATAGAGTCAAAAAATAAAATAAAACCCCTCCCCGTCACCTCACCAGGGACCAATTAATTATTTTCATAATTGGACCTCTTTAACCATTATCTTCGTAAGTCGGGAATTTTTTTTTTTTCTGACCCAAGGGGTCATTGTAGAAGAACTGGTGTCCAGATTATTAACAACAACGAATCAGCGATTCAACACAGACTGAGACACTGAGGTCCCTGACATCGGGTGGTCCGAAAAGTTAGATACCCTAAAGGGTCCGTTCTTATGACCTCATCCAACGGTAAAGGAAGAGGTCTTTAGTGTCGTAGCACCTGAACATTATCTAGACAAGAACCTAACGAAACAGATGGTCTTTTTAAAGTAGGAGGTTCGGTTTGTCTAGATTGTCCGATGGAATTTACCTCGGACCTTAAGGTATACTGTGACATGTTCAGTAAAAAGACTAATCTGGAAAACTAATTGAAACGACTGTGCGAAACTTAGAGTCTTTTCGGTGATCTCGGATATGGAATCATTGAACACAGGTCTCTCCACCTTTTACTATTCCTACGTAGGACTTGACCGGTTTTAAATTTTATACTTTGAGAAGTGTTATCGAGTTTTTTTACTTTATGAATTCACATGTGGGTCGTCTCAATCCGAAGGGTCCACCGAGTCACCATTTCTTAGGAGAACGGTTACGTCCTCTGCCCAAGTAAGGAACCCAACCCTTCTAGGGGATCTCTTCCTTTACCGTTGTGTGAGGTCATAAGGACGGACCTCTTAGGGTACCTGTCTCCTCGGACCACCCGATGTCAGGTACCCCAGTGTTTCTCAGTCTGTGCTGATCGTGTGTGTCTGCGTGTGGATTGTTTTGCGTATGTCCTCAGTGTACGACTTGTGATCTTGAGTCTGCCTTCGCTAGTCTCTTCCAGGCGTAGTGACCTCTCTGTCGGGCACGACTGCTTGACCTCTGAGTCAGATCATTTCCACAGTCAAGGAGGGGGTAAACGTTGTGGACCGTTTTAGGGTCTGTCTAAAAAACATCTATGTCCAAGACAAAACTACGTAAAGAAAAACAATGTTCTTGTAGACCTTAAAGACACACTGAACTTTTGTTACTTAACTGGTCCCTTTACTAGAAAGTTCATTGTGGTCCGTAAAAGTTACGAAAGTCAGTACAATGACACTTTTAAGTAACGGACGGAAGACACCCGACCCAACGTCCGACTCACGGAAGGCAGACACGGGACGGTAGAAGTGTCGGTGGGACACTCCTTCTACGACAATACTAGGTGTGTATTGTCTACCCTTACCTTCGTGGTTCACCCTTGACTGAACGGGTCCCGGTGTCTCGAACTCCTGTGTCTTCGTCCTAAGTTTGCACCTGGGAGATCTCAGGTTTTGGACTAGACGTGGGACACAAGGACGGGAGACCCCCAGAGTCCGGTGCACGGAGACTCTATTAGGACGAGAAACTGTTAGGGACATTAAAGGTAGTGAAGTGACGGATCAAGGGGAGGTTCCAGATAGGACCCAGGAGGGTCAGATTGTAAGACCAAGTCCGATTTCTCCGCTTCTGCTTGTGACAAGGTTGAACTTCTCTTATACACTGGAAAAAGTCTCATTGAAAAAAGAACTCTAAAAAGGAATCTTCTCTGAAAGGGTGGACAGTCTCGTCCCACTGATATCTTCATAGTAGCGAAGGGCACGTTTGCCCTCTTTACCTAAAACCTTACTGTGTCGTGAAAAGAGTCCACAGTCCGTTTTATCCAGTGAAATCTCACAAATAGCATTGTAAACTTTTTTCGACCGTAACTCTTTACTCTTCAACTTATAACTCACCAAGAAGGACGCTACTGACCTTCACCCGACGACTCTATACAAAACTCTATCTGTTATCCAAAGAATACACCAAAGAAAAAAGGTCACAGAGGGACTCTATTTAAAGTAAAATTACCAGTTAACATTCAACTATTTTCCTCGTTGAGTCAGTAATATAATATGTATGACCGAAGTAAATAGCTTTACAGAAAGATCTATGTGAACATTTGTGTCCTTTCGAGAATTGAGGAGCTCAAGATCTTCCTCGTCAACCTCACTAGACCTCCTGGAATCACTCATTTCCAGGAATCCCGAAGGGTCCACCACGATCACCATTTCTTGGGTGTACGATTAAGTCCTCTACATCCTCTACGACCAAGTTAGGGACCCAGTCCTTCTAGGGGACCTCGTCCTTTACCGTTGGGCGAGGTCATAACTACGGACCTCTTGGGGTACCTGTCTCCTCGGACCTCCGATAACAGGTACCTCAGTGTTTCTCAACCTGTCCTGACTATGTTGAATCGTGTGTACGTGTCACTCATTTATCTACTTGTACTTGTAAATTTTCGGAGGTAGATGGAAATTCCGTAATTTGTTTTCCCTTCTTAGGGTAAGGGAGGGACATCTTTAGTTATTTCTTACAGGGTCTTCTCAGCCTAGGGGAGATTCGATTACCTTCTCCTTTAATGTACTTAGGTTTACAAGTTGACCTCTGTGACCGTAGCGTAGACTTCATCAAAGACCGTCGTAGAGAGTCAAACCTCGGACACGGAAGTAAGACGTCTGTATACTCCAGGACTGACGTCTTAAAGTATTCAACCAATGATTTAAGGTCAACGACCGACTTACAAAAGACTTCCTGAACCCACTACACTACCGTTTGGGTCCGACTGGACTATGTGCGAACACATCGACGACAATCGTGCACAAATGAGGTCACTCGTAGGGCGAGGACCATTGACATTTTCGAGGGAGACTGGAGACCCGTGGTCGGGCGGAAGGACCGAGGACCAGTAGTGGGGTGACGGATCATTTGTCGAGGATTACACCTAAAGGAGGTAGTCGGACATCTGAGCGCCCGTCGAAGTCTCGGACACGGGACGAATTTCGTGAGACGTACAAGACACATATCTTTGTACGACACATTCTTAATTTTCTGCGAAGGAGGAACCTTCTTTTCGATACTGTTTGGATCTGTCGTATAACTTTTCGTCTCTATAGTGAAACGGTTGTTTCCAGGAAGATCAATTTCGAAACCAAAAGGTCATCAGTACATACTTACACTCTAAACCTGGTATTTCTTTCTACTCGTAACTTCTTAACTACGAAAACTTGACACCACAACCTCTTCTGAGAACTCTCAGGGAACCTGTCGTTCCTCTAGTTCGGTCAGTTAGACTTTCCTCTAGTCAGGACTTATAAATAACCTTCCTGACTACGACTTCGACTTCGAGGTTATGAAACCGGTGGACTACGCTTCTTGACTGAGTAAACTTTTCTGGGACTACGACCCCTTCTGTCTTTCGTCCTTCTCTTCCTTCACTGTCTCCTACTCTACCAACCTACTGTAGTGACTGACCTACCTACACTCAAACTCGTTTAAGGTCCTCAACCACTACCTGTCCCTCCGGACCACACGACGTCAGGTACCCTACCTTTTCTCAGTCTGTTCTGGATCACTGATTTGGTGGTGGTCACACGAGGCTTCCTAAGTCCGGGTTAGGAGGTCCGTGTGCGTCACGTTGACACGTACGTACTTACCAACACAGGTTGAAACACCGGGGTATTTGATATCGGGTGGTTCGAGGAGACAGGTACCCTCAGAGGTCTGTTCTTATGACCTCACCCAACGGTAAAGGAAGAGATCCCCTAGAAGGGCTGAACTCCTAGCTTGGGTTCAGAAAACATAGAGGACGTGACCGTCCGTTTAAGACATGGTGACCCCGGTGGTCCGTTCGTGTCCCTTCAGACTAAAAATAGAATCGTTCACTCCTGATCTAACACTACAAAGACGGAAAGTCTTCTATAAGAGTAAAGGACTCGTTCGATAATCATATTAATAAAAGAGGGTAGTTCCCACGTCACTTTGAAACTCTCGGGGTATCTCTTAGAATAGTTTCTCGAAGATAACAGTGACGGTGATTGACCCAAACACCATCACCACCAAATCAACGATTCAGTACGGGTTGAGAAACACCGGGATACCTGACATCGGGTGGTCCGAGGAGACAGGTGTCTTAAAGGGTCCGTTCTTATGACTTCAACCACCGGTGAGGAAAGAGGTCCCTTAGAAGGACTGGGTTCTAACATGGACACAGAGGACGTGACGTCCACCTAAGAAATGGCTGACTCGGTGGTCCCTTCGGTCAGATTACCCCAAATCCCCCGATATTCTTACGAAGAGGAGAGTCTCAAACGTCTTGTAGGAGGACGGAGAATGGGTGGGAGGGGTTCCGAAATTGGAGTCCGTGTAGCTCGGTACACTTGACGTCGAAGAGGGTCGTCACCCGTGTGTCTAGACGGTGTTCGTCCTGTCCCTGAAACAAGACCTTCGTCGGACTCCAGACCGTAGGAGGTCCGTTCCCCACCCCTCCCTCGGACGCTTACGACAAAGGAGGGAAGGAAGGAAGACCCGAGTGTAGGTTTGGGTCGGTGAGAAGTGAGGACCGTCGGACCCTATAGAGGCATTGACAACTCCCGACATACTCCCGTGTACGAAAATCTTTTGTCTACCTGGACCCCAACGAGGAAGTTGACTAGTCGAAATCCGTTCGGTGAATCTGGAAGACTCGGAGCCACAGGGACGGACGATTCGTCCTGCCCACTATTGGACAACTAAGATTCCAAAGGTAGATAGACCGCACTCCATAGTGCCTTCCTATCAAGGGGTAATTACTGAAAGTGACGAAAAAAGGGGAAGTTCAAATCACCATTGCGGGCAAGTCTGTGGACCTTCGAGACTTGTAGTTGGTAGAAAGCGGGGTTCGTTTCATTAAGAAAAAGATCAATTTTTTTCTTGACGTAAAGAGAGATTTGTATAAATTCGTTACGGTCTCTGACTTCGAATTTTCGGTTTAGGGTAAAAAAGTGAAGCCTACTCAGTAAAAAGAAATCATTTGTCCTTACTCTTTGAATGCCAATTAGTTCCATCTCCGTCGATCAAAGTAAACTTTTCTTTTGGTACTTCCTTATCACAATCTTTTCGCATAACGTAAACTCACTTATAACTTCCATCTCAAAAGTCTAGAGTACTTTCCAAAAACAGGTAGGTTGTGACACATATCAAAAGTTCCATAAATAGTCTAATAAAAAGTATATTAAAAATTTTTTAATAGTAGGAGGAATCATTCGGAGAAGTCACTCGACCGAAACAAACAAAACCGTTGTCCCCATCCCTCCACCTCTCCATATTCGTTTCGGAAAAACTATCAAAATCGAAAAAAAAATAAAGTCGACGTGGTGTGTCGTGTACCCTAGAATCAAGGAGGTGGTCCCTAGTCCGGGTACGGTGACGGAACGTTTCGTCGAAGAATTGATGACCTACCGGTCCCTTCAGGGAATCGAAATAGTGTAGGACACGACCTGTGCTCAGTTTGTTCCTCTGAGACTAGAGATGACAGGACGTACCAGGTCTCGACGCGACCCACCTGGTCTCGTCCGTCGGACGGGGGTCTACAGATACCGACCCCCGCCCCGTGATGGGGTGAGGTGTTATTCCTGACCTTCCCCTCGTGGTCCCTCCACCCTACCCTGTGTCTTACTTTCCAGTCTTTTCCGAACCGTCACCCGAGCCCCTGTACACGTTCCGAGACCATCTCCTCCCGACCCTCTTCGGTCCCGTCCCTCGTCTTTCCCGTCCGTCCGTACTCTCTCGTACGGGGCCTCCTCCCCTAGGACCCCCGTCCACTCCTACCTGGCCGTCTCGTGCATCGTCAAACCGGTGGACGGACGACGACAAGAAGGCCAGTCGATCCTGTCTCGTCCGGGTCCGTACCACCTTACTGGTGTAGTTGACAAGGGTTCGTGGAACAGTGACCTGGGTCTCATTGTAAAGTCCACGTCTGACACCACTTCGGAATGGGCCACGACAAGATCCGAATTTTTACCAAATATACTCTGTACAATTCGCGATTTCTAATTTTATGCACGACGTCTTTATCCACGATCTGAGCGTACAGAATGAAACTTTTCATAAACAGAGTGGTAAGGCAGACTTAGGAAGCAACGTCCGTCTGTGAAATGGTAGACTCGGTGGTCCCTCCGGAATTACTTTTTTATGACGAACAGAAAAGACTCATGTGAACTCTGTTCCTTGATCAATAAGATTGTTTGCGACTTGAAAAGGTCTTGGTTTTTGCTAAGGTCTCTACCTTTTATTAAGATTCACAACAAACCGTTTCCTCTGGTCGGTATCAGCGAGAACAAGAATTCACTTGGATGACCAAAGCGACATTTTGAGTTGGAACACAACTGAAGGGAAACCTTGTATAAACACAAGATTCGTGTCAAGCCCCGATTACCCGGGTGATTCAACACTTTTTTGTCAAGGTAACACAAAGACCCGACCACAGAGATCGAGAGGTTAGCCTTCTTCCATGAACATTACAACAAAGTTTAAACATTTGTCACGCAGGACTCCAAGTGAAGGGTCCGAAAAATAGACTCCGATAGGAGACACACACATACACACACACACACACGCGCGCGTGCGTGAGCGAGAGTCCTCCGATAGAACACACACACACACACACGCGCGTGCGCGCGCGCGTGAGAGAGTTAGCACAGGGTGAGAAACGCTGGGGTACCTGACATCGGACGATCCAAGAGACAGATACCTTAAAACTCGGAAATGATATGTTTTGCTACTCGAGTGATCAGATGACTTCATTTTCTCAACGAGTCAGTAGAGACTAAGAAACGTTGGGGTACCTGATATCAGGTGGTCCGAGGAGACAGGTGCCCCAAAGGGTCCGTTCTTATGACCTGACCCATCGATCGATAAGGAAAGAGGTCTCCTAGAAGGGTTGGGTCCCTGACTTGGGTCCAGAGGACGTGACCCCCGTCTAAGAAACGGTAGACTCGGTGGTCCCTTCGAAACGTAAAATCCGAAATCAAGTAGACCACGGGTAAAATCACTCACGGATGACACACGTCGTGACTCCCGAAGCCATCTTGACCGGCACTTTTCGCTCAAGGGGAACGAGAGGTTTACGAGGCACAGTGCGTGTCTTACTTTGTACCAGAGACAAGGGCAACAAGAAAAGTCAGAGTAATAAAAGTAGTCTCAAACCGATTGAAACTACCTAGACGTCAGTGACCACAGTTCTTTCTTTACGTACCTTGAGTCAATAATTTGTAAAGTGGAAGAGACGTACGCGTAAATGTGGCACTCGCTCATTGTCCTAATAAACTAAATTGTTCAAATTTGCTAAAGAATAGAAGAAGGACGACCCCTTTCTTCGACCAAGAATCGTCACTCACCGGTTCTCTCATCCAGAATCTAGAATCCTTCATCTTATAGTAGTCACACCGAAGGATTACATTTATATGAGTGTCATAAATTTACATTTGGTAAATCTTAATGTAGTGTACATAAAAAAACTCTCGACCTCACTACGACACTGGACCCTTCTACCCGGTCCCATATCCGTATCTCTAGTCCACACCTTGGGTGTCGGCGGGCCATCAGAGAGTCTGTTGCAACAACGACAGAAACTTGTAGTCAAAGGAGTAGATACGTACACGAGTCGACGATTCAATGCAGGTTGAGAAACGTTGCGGTGCCTGACATCGGGTGGTCCGAGGAGACAGGTACCCTAAGAGATCCGTTCTGATGACCTCTCCCACCGGTACGAGGGAAGGTCCCATAGAAGGACTGGGTCCCTACAGGCCTTGGACGTAGAGGACGGAGAGAAGAAATGACACTTCGGTGGACCTTCGGATAAGGAACAGACATTTAATTCCTATTATTGTGAACGAAATCTTTAGAACCACCCTAACTTAAAATTTTGGATCTTTTGTGTAATCATGTCAAGAGACATGTAATTCTTCACACACATAATCAGCGAGCCAGTACAGGTTGAGGAACACTGGGGTACTGACATCGAGTGGTCCGAGGAGACAGGTACCTTAAAAAGGTCCGTTCTAATGACCTCACCCATCGGTAAGGGAGGAGGTCCCCCAGAAGGGTTGGGTCCCTAGCTTGGGTCCAGAGGAGGTAACGTCCGTCTAAGAAATGGTAGACTCGGTGGTCCTTTCAGGGATGTAATTTATGTACCATGCACCGCCGAGTCCGCCATTTCGTAGACGGATGTTACACCCTCTGGGCCCAAGTTAGGGATCCAGTCCTTCTAGGGGACCTCTTCCTTTATCGTTGGGTGAGGTCATGAGAACGGACCTTTTAGGGTACCTACCTCCTCGCACCATCCGATGTCAGTTACCCCAGTGTTTCTTAACCTGTGCTGGCTCGTTGAAGTGAAAGTGTACGAATTACTCTTTACCAGTAATATTTGTCCAATTAAAAATTTGTATTAAATCTATACTAAAAGGATTATGTAAGGACCACTTAAACCAGGTGAGGGGGGTTTAGTGACTAAATGAAAAAGAGGAAAGTTCAACTATACACAGTGACAAAATTGAGTAAATAAAGTGTCATGAATGTGTGTATAAATTGTGTATAAATAAAGGAAATGGGGTTCCGATAAGTAATCTTTAACTTTTATAAAAGTGTTTCTTTCAAAGACAGACTTAACGGTGAGACGATGTCAGCAGTATCTCATACATGTCTAAATGTCGGTTTCTTTTTGGGTCGTACGTCTCACGTGTACGGACGTCAGGCACAGTCACCCTCTTGGCCCGCGTCCCAGGGGTCTCGGTGTGTCGGGACCTAAGACCGGACCCATGGTAAATGTTCCCGAATGAGAGAACGACCATACCCCCTTAGTCTGGGGAGTATTCCCCCACTACCACTCCTACCTACTCTACCACTTACTCTTGGGTCTTTACCTCAGAGACACACGACACGAGTCATTGAATCACCACAGGTTGAGACGCTGGGGTACCTGACATCGGGTGGTCCGAGGAGACAGGTACTTTAAGAGGTCCGTTCTTATGACCTCACCCAACGACGACGGCGACGACGATTCAGTGAAGTCAGTACAGGCTGAGACACGCTGGGGTCTCTGTCGTCGGGTCAGTCCGAGACGGTAGGGACCCTAAGAGGTCCGTTCTTGTGACCTCGCCCAACGGTACGGGATAAGGTTCCCTTGAAGGACTGGGTCCTTAGCTTGGACACGGAGACATAGAGAACGTAACGTCCGTCTAATAAATAGGGGCACGGCGGACCCTTCGGGCCCCAAAGGTCCTCGACGACGATTGCAAGTGACATGAACTCAAACACCCCTATAATAACGACGACGATCTACCACGAGGACCAGACGGATTGACCCTCGGTCAATTGAGAACGTACGTACGGGTCAGCGAGTCAGTACAGGTCGAGAAAAACTGCGGTACCAGGTGACGGAAGGTCCGAGAAGACTGGTACTCTAAGAGGTCCGTTCTTATGACCTCACCCAACGGTAAAGGAAAAGGTCCTCTACAAGGGGCGAGTCCCTAGTTTGGGTTCAGAGGACGTAACCGTCCACCTAAGGTATGGTGACTCGATGGACCCTTCGGGGAGTCGATTACGGATCGGAGTGGAATTGATCGACCAGAGGACTTTGGACTCTGGACTCCCACGACCACACACCTGTCCCGGTCCCGAGACGACCTGAGACGTGAGTATTTTTCAAACCACACGGAGCGTACAAGAGCATCGGCCTGTCTCTGGTGCACTTCGTGGAGACCCTCTCCTGTTTTCTCCGACTTCTAACGTAGTAAAATATAAAGACACCTATTCCGGTCGGGATAACCCGACACTAATCCTTAAGTCAACGGGACGCAAAATTAACAGAAAAAAAAAAAAAAGATAACTCCTTCAGTAACATAAAGGTTCGTTAAAAACCACGACCAAGGTACGTCGGGGTTGAAGACTGTAGAGTCCACGTCCCGTTCTGGGGGAACGGGGGGTGTAGGTACGTTCAACCACCGGGACAATCTCGTTTTGACAGAAACGGAAACCAATTCTGACAACTTGGTCTTTATGTCAAAAAGAAGACTAACAACCAAAGTAAAATTAACAGAATTTATTCTCTTCCCGTAAAATTTTCTTTGAGGCATTGTAAAAGAAAAAATCTCACCTGAGTGTTTACTTCGGACACTTGTTCAAAAGATTCACTGGAACCTCTTACTGTAATTTCAGTCCCGAGGTAAGACCTGACTCTAAATCGGTCGACGAAAAGAGGATAGTTAAACTCTAAACTAAAGTAAAAATTATTACCAAAATAATAAATGAGATCCGACAAAGTGAGCGTGTTGACAAACAAACCTTTAGATTTTGGTGAAAAAAAGCAACTTTGAGTTTATTTTTACCCCAGTGTGGCCACTGGAACATCTGTCTTTGACGGATCAGTCGGGTGAACCTGTCTTTATCGTGGGTGCGATAGAGGACTCTCGTTACCTTAACAAATTCTGTCTTCTAGTAAGGCAATGGCATTTCGAACTTTACATTCCTACCCCCACTACCACGGTTCAACTCCTGTACCCCCGCTTTAAATTATTGTCGAGTACAACGGACTTGTCTGCCCGACGGGGTGGACTGGGAAAGTAGCGTGAGGGAGTGCCTTAAGCGTGGTGTCGGGACCCTGTACATCCGTACTAATGACAGTCGCACAGCAGTCCTCCTTTGGCTCCGTGTGACTTGAACCAATTACACGGGTCCCGGGTCTCGACAATTCACGGCCTGAGGTCTCATTTACTCCAACTGGAATTTGGGTCCTGGACCGAGACTTGACTCCCCGAGCCGTAGTTGTCCGGCTGTCTACGGTGGACCTGGGAAAGATGACAGACCGGACCTAAGTACTCCCTACTTACCCTTCACTCACAGGAGAAAAGAGTCCGGGGTTCTTACGTGGGACTTAAGAGGAGAGGCGGAGACCCTACTTTAGAGTCTGTGGTGGGTATCGGAGAAGTCAAGTAGAAGTTATTAAGTCTCAGGAATCCAGTCAAAGTCCGCACTTTCTGACTTTTGGAGGTCGGAGAGAGTAGGACAAACCCGGCGGAGACAAAGGGTCGAGTCCGGAAGACAACCGAACCTTTAGAGTTACCTCCGTCCTCGAAGTGTTTGGACACCAAAAGGGAGAAGGGGGAAAGGTCGAGGAATGATTCACAGCGAGGATTGGACCCGAAGGGACCACCGAGTCTGTCATTTCTTAGACGGACGTTACGCCCTCGGGGTCCAAGGTAGGGACTCACCCTCTATGGGGACCTCTTTCTTTGTCGATGGGTGAGGTCATAAGAACGGATCTCTTAAGATACCTGTCTCTTCGAACCGTCCGATGTCAGGTGCCCCAGTGTTTCTCAGTCTGTGTTGACTCGTTGAAAGTGAAAGTGAAAAAATTGGACCCCTGTCCCGGTAGGTCCAGACACTTCTACCGTCCCAGAAGAGGAACCGACACAGTGGACCACAGGGGCGTGTACCCCCTCGGACCTTGACCTAGAGAAACCCTCGAAAACCCAAGGGACTCCCCGTCGGTGTACAGAGGGTTGAGACCGCCACGAGTGTCGGAGGGGAGTCACGTCCCGAGAGACCGGAGTCAAGGAAAATTCTATTGGGATCTGACCCTGAAGGGACCACTAGCTCACCAATTCTGAAACGGAAGGTTACGTTCCCCACACCCAAGTTAGGTATCGACCCCTCGATTCTAGAGTGTACGGAACATCGGTTGTTTGGCTTTATATTTTGTCTTCGTTATAACATCGTTTAATTATTTCTGAACTTCTTACCAGGTGTAAATTTTTTTTAAAAAAAAGAAGAAAATTCTATTGGGATCTTGTGGAAAGGGGTTCATGAGCACACCGGGTCTTTTGGTCGTGAAACATGACCACCTTTGCGTCGAAGGAGACCGGACACAGGACCCCACCTCTCAGGTCGTGTCTGGGACACAGATCGGGAGAGTCTGAGGTAGTCGAAACACAGCCCGAAAGACCTTCCCACTCTCCCAGGACTCAGAACGGAGTCGGATAAACGCTACCCCCACCCGTGTCCGGTACCAGGTTTGGTGACGAGATTCGTCTCTCGGTTCCGCCGGACTATGGCCGAGGAATCAACTACAGAAGATGAGGAAGAAACGGGGACTGTAGTGTGGTTTCACTTTCACTTTCAGCGAGTCAGTACAGACTGAGAAACACTGGGGTACCTGACTTAAGAGATCCGGTTTTATGACGTTACCCATCGGAGGGTTGGGTCCCTAGTTTGGGTCCAGAGGGTATTAGGTAAAACCCACCTAATAAATGTTCGACTCGGTGGTCCCTTCGGGTCATGACCTCACCTATCGGATAGGGAAGAGGTCCCCAAGAAGGGTTGGGTCTTTAGCTTGGACCCAGAGGACGTAACGTCCGCCTAAGAAAATGGTCGACTCGATGGTCCCTTCGGTCCTCTAGTGTACCTTCGAGGACCCATTGTTCAACATGGGAGAGGGGAGAAGGGACGTCTGAGTGAGTCCAGTGTCGCGGTGGACCTCCGACAACGGCATTGCGTCATGTACTGATTAAAAGTGTGTAACTAGGTTTATGGTCACGTTCACACACGACGGGTTGGCACACGGGTCGTGTGGGATCCTCTCGGGTTCCCACCCGAGACGAGGAACCAGGTGTGGGTACTTCCAGACTCTTCCGTCTCAACCGGAGAACCGTAGAGAAGTCATAAGGTTGGACGCAAAGATAGGAGGTCGACGTGTCTTACCTACAGTCTTCTTTGTTCCGAATGTCCTGGACGATTTTCCATCTCTTTACCAAATGGGTCGACCACCTTTCACTTTTGTTTCATTACTTTTACGTCCCCGTTCCTAAGAAAATAATACATCACACACTTCTGGAGGTCGGTTGACTTTCGCATTCGATTTTTGACCCTATGACCTTAGTTTTCGACTTTACAATAATCCTGTTGAGGAACCAAGGACTCTTATAAGTCTCACTCCTACAAAAACCGTCTTCTGCTAAAGCAAATGTCGAACCTCGACTGACGACTACCGTTGCGACTCCAGTCTTCTCTCTTCTAGGTCGGTGGTCCTCGACTCCTTAACGTCGTCCGCTATTCGTTCCTCCGTGCAGTGAGTCTGTAACTTCTTCATGTCCAGGGCGGCTTTCCTATCACCAAACCTGAATTACGAAGGTCTACAGACCCGGAGAGTAAAGAATCAGAGGTAAACTAAATAGAACACGTTTAAGTCAGAAAAAACCTATGCACGAAAACAATGAGGCGGCAAATGGAAAAGTCAAAACATTAAGAGGACAACGTGAGAAATGTTCAATAAAAGTGTCGTATCTTCCTCAATGATTTCACTTACCGTAACCCTCCCCTTTCTTTTCCCCTGTTCGTACCGTATAAGTATAATTTTACCCGTCCAATCACAGGAGGTTTACGTCACACCACCGAAGGAAATTGGGTACCTTGATTCGTGACTTAAATCCTTATGTAAAACGTAGATTCATATTAAAACACTACTGGTGTCATAACAACCGACAGACGCTATGTTTACTCCCTCTCCCACTCAAAGGACTTTAGGGCGACCAATCCCAGTAGAGTCGTCTCCCTCCCGTCCACACCTACACGTGTCGACCAAGGCAAGAGTACCCGAGTCCGGACCCCACGTCTCTTCCCTTCCTCTTTTCTGATCCGATCACACACTCGTCCTTCGGGTCTTAGTAGGAGGTGGCGGGGAGTGGGAAGTGTCGGTCTGGCTACGGTGCAAGTCTGCGCTACCCTGCGTAAGTCCCACCAAACCGGCATCTGGGTTACGGTGCAAGTCTGATCACGTCCAGAATTTTGTAGAGGACTTTAGTAAGCCAGAAGGGAGGTTGGGGTCTCTGTGGACGGAGTACTCCCACTACACCTACTCTTCTCGGAGATACGGGAATAAATTGCAAGAGTTAAGGGACTCATCCATCCATCATAGTGACACGGGTAAAATCTCTACCCTTTGGACTCTGGGACCTACCTCTTCACTGGACGGGTACCGATGAGTCGGGAAGGTCCCGTCTCTGTCGTAGGTCCGGATTTCCAATACGGGGCCCCCAGTGGGGAATCTCGGAGAGGGAGGGGTCCGGTCGAGACGGGTCGGAGGGACGAGACGAGGGGAGAGTAGGACCGGGGAGGGACGTCGGGGAGGGAGGGTTGCTGTGTGGACTGGGACAACGATTACGTAGTAGTGGGACATTCCGAGGGGGCAATGCGACGGACTTTACGTCAGACAGGTAGGACCAGAGTGAGGGCGTCCCGCCAGTGGTACGTGGGGAGAGGGGGTCGAGTCGTGAGACGTGACTGGGGACCCGCACAAAGTTCAAAGAGCCTACTTGGTACTTGAGTCACCTCTCGATGGGACTCCTTTCTGCGGGGTGGGTCAAGAGAGGAGGAGACAGAAGACTGAGGGCTCTTCACCGCCCGCCCCGTCGTGAGACTGTCAAGACGGTCTGACTAGTTGTAATAAGTTAATTATCAGTATCATACACAAAACTTAGAAAAAAGATTTAACAGTTCTGCAAGGACAAAGAAATGTAGAATATGTATTAACGAGTCGGTGATCCATGATTACCTAACTAAGTTGGGTCGGGTGCCAAGGCATTCGTGGTAATCTAAAACTCACGAAAAGAGAACGTAAATATTTCTTAAGTTTTCAATTACGACAATACCCTCTGACATAAGAATAAAGTCACTCCGAAGAGACGAGAATTTACTTTTTTTGGGTTCTAATGTCAATACTTCAAGCGGGGTTAGTTCAACCTTAGAATTGTCGACTACAGTCACCCGAGTCTACGACAATGGTCTTTTGGTCCTTCGTTGTACCCTGTACAAATGAACCTAACATTTGTAAAACACTAGACTTCGATTTTCTCAGTGAGAAGGTCTTGAGAAAAATTGGAGTTTCCATTTGACGAAGAAACGAGAAAGGGAGGTTCTTACAAACGACAACAAGTCAGCGATTCAGCACAGGTCGAGAAACGTAGGGTACCTGACGTCGTACGGTCCGAAGGGCCAGGAATTGATAAAGGGTCTCGAACGAGTTTGAGTACAGGTAATTCAGCCACCACGGTACGTTGGTAGAGTAGGAGACAGTAAGAGAAGAGGACGGAAGTCAGAAAGGGTCATAGTCCCAGAGAAAGTCACTCAAGAAGTCCACGGGTTTTATGACCTTGAAGTCGAAGTCGTAGTCAGGAAGGTTACTTATAAATCCTAACTAAAAGAAATCGTAACTGACCAAACGGAAACGTCAGGTTCCCTGAGAGTTCGCAGAAGAGATCATGGTGTTAAGCTTTAATAGTTAAGAAGTCGTGAGTCTGAACAGATCTATGTCGAGAGTGTAGGCATGTACTGATGACCCTTTTGGTATCGAAACTGATATGTCTGGAAACAAACATTTCACTACAGAGACGAAAAATTATATGACAGACTTACAAACTTGCCTTCCGTAAAAGTTCGAGCGGTTTAAGTTGTGTAAAAGCAAAAGTAACTACTCTAGGTCTGTGACTCTACACTCCACTGAGTCTCACCTTAATCAGTTTGAGGGAGAAATTTCGGTAAAGATGGAAAGAAGACGGTATTGTGTGTACTCTTTACTGGTCACAAGTACATGACTTCCTCGAAGATGAGTATTTAGTCTCTAACACCAGGTGGGGTCCTAAGAACGACGTAGAGATCCTGAAACAAGAGTGGATTTCAAATTTCTATCAATCCATAATTGACAGACCAAGAGGAATGAATGGTCCTCGCACACCGGGTACTAACTTAAAATTTATTTCTCGGTAGTGAGTCTCTAGACCCAAACGACGTAGTTTTTACTTCCGGCAAGAGGCACCGTCGGGGCATCGACCTCTGGGGAGGTGTCTCCGGTGTCAGTGGCACTGGACGGACTGGAGTCACAGTGCCCTACGTGCAACGGACCCAATGTCCTTAAACCGAAATACGTAAAAAATCTATTTGATACACCTGTAGTCGAGTAAAAGATAGGGAGCGACGGGTGGTCCAACATTTACGAGACTCTGATCACATGACCCAGAGGGGTTACAGGGTAGGTAGTCAAGTCTAGGACCAGAAATGGATTGGTGGGTCACTCCTCGACCGTCTACACTTCAAAGTCAAACGACCCTACCGACAAAGGTGCGGAGGTTTCGGTATCTGAAAATGAGACACTCTCGGGCCTTTCGGTCCGAGTGTAGGAGACACGGTCATAGATCCTGCATGAGACTACGAGTGGGTACGTCCTGAGTCTCAGGAAGGGTAAGGAGAAGGTGGGTTTCCGACCTGGGAAAAGGGTTTATGGTGGACCCCAGACCACTCTTTCCGTCTTAGACGCCAGGTGGAGTTGGACGACTCAGTCTGAGTCCCACAGCCCGTCTAAGGGTCTTCGTGTCCGTGTCGATTCGGACTCTCCGTAGTGACCTCGGCCGTCCCTCGGTGAAACAGAAGGAGGGACACAGGAGACAGGGGTCGACCGAGACGTGGGGAAGTCGAGAGGCGTGTGTCTATTGCACCGGGGAGGTCGGGCCGGGAGAGGTAGTCCTTCCTCGTCCGTCCCTCCCGATACGGGTGGTACGGGGGGCCCGACCCGGCGACAACTCAAGTGTAACGGGAGTGAGTCTCTTGACGGGATGCGAGACCAAGACACTGTAAAAGGGAGGTCAAGAAAAATACGAAAGTACTGTAAGAGTTACTTATAAGTCACCTCATCTTACATCCGTTTTACCAGACACTTGCCCTCAAAGGGAGTCCGACGAGAAGACAGAGGAATCGGCAGGTGGTCCCTAGTTCGCCCTGACCTATTAATAACTATGAAATCAGCTACTTCGGGATGAACCGACTCCAGTTTAAAAGGAGGGGACTTTGTTCTACTTCTCCGTTTCTCGGGGGAGGTCCGGACGAGGGTGGTCACGGGCCCGTGAGGACGTCCGGACAGAACTGTAGTCCCAGTTTACTCGGACGGTAGTCGTCTCCCAGAACACGGACCAGCGTCGAGTACTTGTGTCCAGTACCAATAGTGCAGACACTGTAGTGTCACATTGAGGTCCAAAGGCCCACAGAACTTACACTCAGATGTGAGGTTTTGTGGGCCACCAGATATCGTGAGACACGGTCGGTCGTGACAACTTCGTGGTTCTTCACTTTCTCGTCTTAATTCCTAATACTGGGCTAATTCTCTTCCGCGTGAGAAACGGTGGAAGTAATAAAAACTTCATCCAAGTCACACAGTTGATTTTATCCATCCTTTGTAGGTAACACGGTACACCGCGAAGGGTCCACCGCGATCAGTATTTTTTAGGTGGACGGTTGTGTCCTTTATGTTCTCTACGCCCAAACTAGGGACCCAACCCTTCTAGGAGACCTCCTCCTTTACCGTTGGATAAGATCATGAGAACGGTCTTCTTGGGATACCTGTCTCCTCGGACTGTTCGATGTCAGGTACCCCAGTGTTTCTCAGCCTGTGTTGACTCGTGTAATAGGATTTGGGTTGGTCAAGGATGTCGAAAAAGACACCGAAAGCTCCGAAGAATATTCTACGGAAGGGGGATAGGGGTCTCAAATTTAATTTTGAAAAGTTGACACTGGTGTCAGTAGAGATCTGTAGTAGTCACACAACTGACAATAATCCCTTTGACCCTTCGTTTCTGTCTTTCCCCCGATCTTTGCATTCCTTTATTATTGACAAAGAGATTGCGTTTGGAGAGTCCGACGAAAATACAGATGATTGCCGATGGGAGTGTGTCGGGTGAGGTGGGGACACGTACGGACCTCCTTGGGAGGAGTCCGACAGACGGAGACGAGTGGGTAAGAGTCCCAAAGACAATGTACTTCTGTCTTCCATCCCACCTTCCTTCTGTGCGAAAGACCCCTTACGAAGGATGTTGTATCGGACCCTCAGGACCCTGGAGTCAGGACTCTCACGTCTCCCTACTTAGAGTAAATCAAACTTACCATGGTTTCGGGGGACCTGTCTGTCCACCCGTACGACCTTTCAGTCAACCCCACCTATTAAACCCCCAAGGTCAGGTTTATACCACCTGAATCTTTTCTTGTGATAACACATCCGGTCTCACTCGAGATCACGGTCACCTGTGATACACTATTGATGTCGAGTAGCACGCTTTTTGGAAGGGTATTCTTGTCATACACGACCTTAGTATCTTGTCAGATCAGTGTCCGGTCACAAGGGTACCCGGGAAAAAGTTTGACCTTTATTGAGTGAGTAAGAACCCGAAGGGTCAACTGTGATCACCATTTCTTGGGTCGACGGTTACGTCCTCTGACTTCTCTGTACCCAAACTTTCGACCCACTCCTTCTAGGGGACTTCCTCCTATACCGTCGGGTGAGGTCATAAGAACGGATCTCTCAGGTACCTGTCTCCTCGGACCATCCGAAGTCGGGTACCCCAGTGTATCTCAAAATGTACTGACTTCACTGATAAGTGTGTGAGTAAGAACCGACGAGTCTTGGAGCACAAAAATCTCCCTCTTCCTCATCACCCCTAGAGTAGGTTCGTGAGTACAGTGTCTACTTCTCCGTTACGGGGTCCCCTTCCCCGGGTCCGAGACGGGGTTAGTGAGCTACCCACTAGAAAGGTGAACGACCTCCAAACGCCACCAAGAATCGGTATTTCGACTACCCGTATCTACAGACAGTCGAGGAAGTGAGACGGGGACTTGAAAGGTCGTGACAGGGAAGGTGTCTGTGTACAACCTTCGACGTCACCATTCGTCATTTTTACAGTATGCGCGAGTCCTCTTTGTTCCGGAGAGGACCCCCGGGAGTCCAAAGGACCCCCGTCAGGACACCCCAACGGAGACTCGGGTCTGAGACGAGGATGAGACCGAGGGGTGACGCAGACACCTCCTGACCGAGGTATCCCCTCCGTGTGGGTCCGTCACTAACTCATCTGGTTGTCCGAGACTCCTCCTTAGGAGTGAGGAGACCGTAAAGTAAGTTTTATACAAGTTTCTTTGTTAGGATGAAGTAGAAGTACTCTCCTCTACCAAAAGATTTTGATTTAACTTCATAGTATTATCGTGGTGTGTTAATTTCCTTTAGTAATCCTCCTTAACGGAACCCCGAAGAATTTAGAACGTATCCTTTTATAAAAATAATCTTACTTAGGTAAACGTCTAATGGCTTCACCAGAGATTGTTTTGTACTGCTACTCACAAGAATCTCTGCCTCAAAAGTTTCTACAATTCCTGTTGACAGTCGGGGGCGGGTTCGAATAAAATTATCTGTGAGAGAAAAGAATTGTACTCTCGTCTACTAAGATATGAGTCAAGTCAAGTCGAGTCAAGTCAGCGAGTCAGCACAGGTTGAGAAACGTTGGGGTACTTAGCGTCGTGCGGTCCGGAGGGACAGGTAGTGGTTGAGGGTCTTAGATGGGTTTGAGTACAGACAGCTCAACCACTACGGTAGGTCGGTAGAGTAGGAGACAGCAGGGGAAGAGGAGGACGGGTGTTAGGGAGGGTCGTAGTCTCAGAAAAGGTTACTCAGTTGAGAAGTGTACTCCACTGGTTTCATAACCTCAAAGTCGAAGTCGTAGTCAGGAAGGTTACTTGTGGGTCCCAACTAGAGGAAGTCTTACCTGACCAACCTAGAGGGACGTCAGGTTCCCTGAGAGGTCTCAGAAGAGGTTGTGGTGTCAAGTTTTCTAGTTAAGAAACCGTGAGTCGAAAGAAGTCTCAGAATGAAAGTGTAGGTATGTACTGGTGACCTTTTTGGTATCGGAACTGATCTACCTGGAAACAACCGTTTCATTGCAGAGACAAAACTTATACGATAGATCCAACCAATATTGAAACGAAGGTTCCTCATTCGTAGAAAATTGAAGTACCGACGTAAGTGGTAGACGTCACTAAAACCTCGGGGTTTTTTATTTCAGACTGTGACAAAGGGGTAGACAAAAGGTACTTCACTATCCTGGTCTACGGTACTAGAATCAAAAGACTTACAACTCGAAATTCGGTTGAAAAAGTGAGGGGAGAAAGTGAAAGTAGTCCTCCGAAAAATCGAGGAAAAGTGAAAGACGGTATTCCCACCATAGTAGACGTATAGACTCCAATAACTATAAAGAGGGCCGTTAGAACTAAGGTCGAACACGAAGAAGGTCGGGTCGCAAAGAGTAGTACATGAGACGTGTCTTCAATTTATTCGTCCCACTGTTATATGTCGGAACTGCATGAGGAAAAGGATAAACCTTGGTCAGACAACAAGGTACAGGTCAAGATTGACAACGAAGGACTGGACGTATGTCCAAAGAGTTCTCCGTCCAGTCCACCAGACCAAAAGGGTAGAGAAAGTCTTAAAAGGTGTCAAATAACACTAGGTGTGTCAGTTTCCGAAACCGTATCAGTTATTTCGTCTTTATCTACAAAAAGACCTTGGGAGAACGAAAAAGTACTAGGTCGCCTACAACCGTTAAACTAGAGACCAAGGAGACAGAAAAGATTTTGGTCGAACTTGTAGACCTTCAAGTACCAAGTACATAACGACTTCGGACCGAACCTCTTAAAACTCGTAATGAAATGATCGTACACTCTACTCACGTTAACACGCCATCAAACTCGTAAGAAACCGTAACGGAAAGAAACCCTGACCTTACTTTTGTCTGGAAAAGGTCAGGACACCGGTAACGACTCAAAAGGTTTAAACGACCGTATAACGCACGTCGTGAAAGTGTCGTAGTAGAAAGTCCTAAACTTTATCGAGTTGACCTTAAGGTAGTGGAGGTGATCGAAAGTATCACTACGAAGGATTCCGGGTGAACTGAAGTGTAAGGTCCTACAGACCGAGATCCACTCACTAGTGTGGTAGCACTAATAGACCCAGTACTTCTAGAAAAAACATGTCAAGAAGATACATAAGAACGGTGGACAAACATTATAGAAGACGAAGACAATCCAGGTATGGTAAAGACAGGAAATAGCTCGAGTAGAAACGGACTTTACAAGGGAACCATAGAGATTAAAAGAACTTCTCTAGAGATCAGAAAGGGTAAGACAACAAAAGGAGATAAAGAAACGTAACTAACGACTCCTTCTGAAAGAATAGAGAGGAACGATAAGAAACCTTGAGACGTAAGTCTACGAACATAGAAAGGAAAAGAGGAACCGAAAAGTGAAGAGAAGAAAAGTGTCGATAAACATTCGGGAGGAGTCTGTCTGTAAAACGAAAAAACGTAAAGAAAAGGTACCCTTACCAGAACTAGGGACAGAGGAGATGTTACAGTGTTTGAACGCAGGTATCAAGTAGTCCGATCAAGTGTGACAGATAGTCTAGATCAGGGAATTTAGATAAAGAGTGAAGGTGACATATCAGTATTCCCTAAACTAAATCCAGGATGGACTTACCAGATCACCAGAAGGGATGAAAGAAGTCAAATTCAGACTTAAACCGTTATTCCTCAAGTACTAGGCTCGGTGTCAGTCGAGGAACAGAACAAAAACAACTGACATATCTCGAAGAGGTAGAAACCGACGTTTCTTATATTAGTTAGACTAAAACCACAACTGGTAGACCACTACAGGTACACATCTCAGAAGAGAACACATCAACCTTCTCCCACAAACGATACTGATCACGCAAGAGAACCGTTTTGAGATAATCCCAAACGGGACGAAGTAAGACATGAGATTCCGGTTTAAACGGACAATGGGGTCCACAAAGAACTGAAGGATGAAAACGTAAGGCCAGGGGATATTACTTTTCCTGTAGAAAACCCCCACAATCAAGATTTTCCAGAACATCCAGAAGTCTCTTGGCAAAGTGAAGTCGAAGAAGTCGTAATGACCAACCCCGTATCCGAACCTAATGGTACTATAACTTAACAAACGGAACCTTTGTTTGTCTCTAGTAAGACAGTAAAAACTCCAACGTAGGTTCATGACGTAAAGACTGAGAAAACAAATGGTACTACCGATGAAGTAAAGAAGATTCCATAAGGACGGGTGTCATCATATATATTACCAGTAGACTCAATTTAAGTGGGTAAGGACAGGTAAAGTCAAGCGACTAAGGGTCTTACATCTGCAAGTGAGAACGGTAGAGGACGAACTGGTGAAGGTTAAACGGAACTAAGTACCTGGACTGTAAGGTCCAAGGATACGTTATAACGAGAATGTCGTAACCTGGAACGAAGACAGTGGTCAGTGTAGGTGTCGGCCCATAACAAAAACGGAACCGACGTAGGGAAGTAAGGAAGACCTCAATAAAGAGGTGACTAGAGGTTATCATATAACTCGTGAATGACTGGTTCCCTCAAGGAGAAAGTCATAGGATGGTAAAACGGAAAAGTATGACAAGTACCCCAAGAGTTCCGTTCTTATGACTTCACCAAACGGTAAGGGAAGAGGTCACCTGGTGTAAGACAGTCTGGAGAGGTGGTACTGGGTGGACAGAACCCACCGGGGTGTGTCGTACCGAACCAAAGTAACTCAATCTGTTCCGACACCAGGTGCGTTAGTCTGACCGATCAGAAGACACTAATACCAAAGTGACACAGACGGAAGACTACACCTCTTCCACTACCGTGGGGTGAGGTCATGAAAACGGACCTTTTAGGGTACCTGCCTCCTCGGACCACCCAACGTCAGGTACCCCAACGATCTCAGCCCGTGCTGACGCGCTGAAGTGAAAGTGAAAAGGGAAAGTACGTGACCTTTTCCTTTACCGTTGGGTGAGGTCACAAGAACGGACCTTTTAGGGTCCCTGCCCCCTCGGACCACCCGACGGCAGATACCCCAGCGTGTCTCAGCCTGTGCCGACTTCGTTGAATCGTCGTCATCGTCGTCGTCGGAAGACTACGAGAGCATTGTGGATGGTAGAATCAACCCAAAGAGAATGGAACCTGTACCCTATAGAGAAGTACCGACGAGGAATGGGACCTGCTCCAGTGGGAAGAACTGGAACTTGCACCTCATCAAGGAGAACCGAGAGGACGCGGGCGCGTCGATGGTAAGGAGCCTGTACCCCATCGAGGAGAGCCGTCGACGGGGACTGGAGTCTACACCCCATCGAGGAAACCCGACGGTGGGGACTGGAGCCTGCTCCCCATCGAGACTAAAAAAAAAATATGATTATGGTGAAATAAATAAAACATTTAATCAATGACCTATGCAATCAACTTAGTCAAGTCAAGTCAGCGAGTCAGTACAGGCTGGGACACTGGGGTACCTGACGTCGTACGACCCGGAGGGACAAGTAGTGACTGAGGGTCTCAAATGAGTCTGTGTACGGGTAACTCAGCCACTACGGTAGGTTGGTAGAGTAGAGACAGTAGGGGAAGAGGAGGGTGGAAGTTAGAAGGGGTCGTAGTCCCAGAAAAGTTTACTCAGTCAAGAAACTTAGTCCACTGGTTTCATAAGCTCAAAATCGAAGTCATTCCGTTACCGTGGGGTGAGGTCATGAGAACGGACCGTTTAGGGTACCTGCCTCCTCGGACCATCCGACGTCAGGCACCCCAACGATTCTCAACCTGTGCTGACTCGCTGAAGTGAAAGTGAAAAGTGAAAGTACGTAACCTCTTCCTTTACCGTTGGATGAGGTCACAAGAACGGACCTCTTAGGGTCCCTGCCCCCTCGGACCACCCGACGGCAGGTACCCCATTGTGTCTCAGCCTGTGCTGACTTCGCTGAATCGTCGCCGTCGTCGTACAATCAATTCATGAATGAGAGAATTATGAGGATTAATATTGGTTGCAACGACTCACCCAGATTTGGTCAAAAACCTTACGACTACGCGAGTGAGTAGTCACAAGAGACGGTCGTCACTGTCTCTCCAGCAACCACAAGTCTCCCGACGTCTCTATTCACACTGTGACATAGTACACGACTCACCATCAATCGTGTGATTCAGTACAGACTGAGAAACGGTGGGGTACTTGACGTCGTGCGGTCCGAAGGGACAGGAGGTCATAGAGGGTCTCAAACGAGTTTAAGTCAGGCCACTTAGCCACTACGGTAGATTGGTAGACCGGGAGACAGTGGAACAAGAGGACGGGAGTCAGAAAGGATCGTAGTCCCAGAAAAGGTTATTCAGTCGAGAAACGAAGTCTACGGGTTTCATGATCTCGAAGTCGAAGTAGTAGTGAGGAAGGTTACTTATAAGTCCTAACTAAAGGAAATCCTACCTGATTAAACTAGAGGAACGTTAGGTCCACTGAGATTTCTCAGAAGAGGTCGTGATGTGTAGGTCGTAGCTAAGAAGACACGAGTCGGAAGAAATACCAGGTTTAGAGTACAGGTATGTACTGATGACCTTTTTGGTATCGAAACTGATTTGCCTGGAAACTGTCGTTTTACTACAGAGACGAAAAATTATACGACAGGTCCAAACAGTATCGAAAGGAAGGTTCCCTGTTCACAGAAAATTCAAGTACGGACGTCAGTGGTAGACGTCACTAACACTTCGGGTTCTTTTATTTTAGACAGTGACGAAGATGAGAAAGGGAAAGACAAACGGTACTTCACTACCTTGGTCTACGGTACTAGAATTAAAAAAGATTACAACTCAAAGTTCGATCGAAAGAGTCAGGGAGTAGTTCTCCGAGAAATCAAGAAGAAATGAAAGACGGTAATCTCACCATAGTAAACGTATAGACTCCAACAACTACAAAGAGGACCGTTCGAACTAAGGTCGGACACTAAGTAGGTAGACCCGTAAAGTGTACTACGTGAGACGTATACAATTTATTCGTCCCACTGTTATATATCCGAATAGTATAAAAAAAGGGTTAAAACTTGGTCAGTCAACAAGGTACAGACCAAGATTGACAACGAAGGACTGAGTACATGTCCAAAGAGTCCTCTGTCCATTCACCAGACAATGACGGTAGAGAAATTCATCTTTCTAAATAGAACCCTCATAATTATTCACAAAGTGACATCACCAGAACCGACCCCCCACCCCCTCAGTTCAAAAAGTCTTCCGGTATTTATTCTGGGTACTTGCGAATTGACAATATGTTCAAAAGATATTTCATTGTATAAATCCATACTAAATGTGAAAGTCGAACGGAAGAATCAAGAGACCCCCTGAACCTTTTTATGGATGTTTTGTCAACTAAAGACGCGTAACACACTTTTTAATACCTCGTAAATATTAGTCTTATAGAAAAATATACCAACTACATCTTCATAACGATCCCCAAAAGAACAGACAAACCACGAACCAATCAAATTTTAATCGAACATAAATTACTCTACTTGAATCATGTGTAAGGTAAATGTCCTCTACCACAAAAGTTTATGTGACCAATCGCTTTTATTCTATTTGTACAACTGAAAAATTTTTGACAAAACACTAATGACAGTAAAGAACGGTAGAAAATTCAAAAACTTCACAATCCAAGAACAATTTCAATCTCTCTCTCTTCAGTCTTCAAAACGAAGTAACGTTTGGTCCGTAGAACCTTCAGTGGCTCTGACATCGAATTCGTCTATTCTCTCGGTGTCCTTAGGTCACCGTACAGTCCTTGACCCTTGGCCCGAAACGCCTGGTCGTAAAGATGACAGTAGAGCACAAAGGACCCAAACCCAAAATTCACTACGGCCCGGCCCGCACTAGCCCTCCGCCCAGAGAGACTACCCCTCCCCGGTCCTCCTCAACCGCGCACCCTTGGGAGGCGGCGAGAAAAAGGCCTCGACGCGGCCGGAGGCTCGCGGCCCGCGCCTGCCGCCCCCGGGCACGCCGGCGGCCCTAGTGGAGGGAGGGCCCGACCGCCCCCGTGGGGCCCCGCCCCCGCCGCCCCGCCCCCGCGCGCCGAAGCGACAACGATGTCGGCACTACAGTGAGCGGGTAGGATTGGGCGCCAACCAACAACACACAAAGTCGAGACGGACGTCAACTTGTGTTTCTGGACCTCCTCTGAGGGTGTAGGAAGCCCCTCCTCTTTCCTCCGCCGCTCCGGGCTAATTTCCTTGAACCCCCAACCAACGGAGAGACGTGGCCGGCCGGCCGCTCCCCCGCTCCCCTAATCTCAGGGCCCCGCCACTGGCTCGCCCTCTACTCCGCGACGGCGGCGGCGACTGGGAGCCAAGGCCTGGTAGGCGACGCGAAACACGGCGGGCGTGTACACAGACGGGCCGCGTAGGCCTCCGCGCGTGTGCTCGTAGGTGGTGCCGGCGGCCCCTCTCTCACGGGCGGTACGGGTGCCTCTCGGATGTCTGTCCATCGTACCACTTCGGCCAGTCGGGGCGGCCGTGGAAGTGCAGCCGGCACGGGGACGCGTAGGAGTTGTTCCCCGGGCTGATGAAAGCGGCGGTCCGCCTCGGGTTGGGGTTCTCTGAGTCGCGGCACCTCGCCGACCTCCGGCTGTTCCGGTTCATGCAGTTCTCGGTCCTCCAGTAGTTGCGGTTCGTCCTCGGGCACTTCGGACGCCACGACCGGTTCGGGGGTCACACGGGGCGGCGGTTCGCGCGCGAGCCGTCGGGGTGCGAGTTCCCGAAGCCGCCGCCGCCGCCGCCGCCGCCGCGGTTCTCGCTCCCCCCGCGCGGAGCGCTCTGGGACTTCGACCTCTAGGAGTTCTTGTAAGAGTTGTCGAGGCTTCCGAGCTCGTGCCCGAGCCCGGTGTTCGTGTCGCGCGCCTTGACCGGCCGCGGGGCCCGACTGCGCCGGCTCGACGTGGCCGTGAGCAAGCGGCTCAGCGACGCGCGCGCCGGGCGCGGGCCGGCCCCGTCGGGGGTCCTCCCGCCGAGCGTGCACCCGGCGGCCGGCGGGCTTGGGCGGAGACGGCGGCGGCGGCGGCGGCTGCGGAAAGACGTGCACAGCGTGTCGAGGAGCCTGTAGGCGGTCCCCGGGCCCCGGTCCGGGGACTTCCGGTAGGAGGGGACGTCGTCAAGGCGGGGCGGCGACGGGGGGTTCGGATTCCACCGGCGGGGCCGGCGTCACTTCAGGGGGCTCCGGCTCCGCCGGCTCGGCCGGCCGCCCCACCCGGCCTCTGGGAGCGACGTCGCGAGGTTCAGCCTGGACTCGCTGTCCATAAAGGCGCACCTGCGGCTGCACCTCGCGAAGAAGTTGATGACGCCTGACCTAGGTCTCCTCGACCTCTTGGACCCGTACCTCTTGAAGCGCGCCCGGTTGAGCCTGTAGTAGAGCGAGTTGAAGGCGTCGCGGTCGTACTAGTCGAGCCTGACGCTTGTCAGAGTCCTGTCATTGTCACTGGAATCCTTGCTACTGTCACGGTTACTGGCCCACGGGATGCCGTAGAGGCGGTAGCTCTCCTTGCGCGCGTAATAGTTCACCAACATGTCGTAGTTTGTCCGGTCCCTCAGCGTCTTCCACAGGGTGCACATTCTCCGTCGTCGCGCGGGCCTCCCTCCGTCCCCCCCAGAGACAGGCGCGGAGCCGTGAGCACTTCCAACACTCCAGAGGAACTTCACAACACTCGAAGAGGTGAGAGAAACACAACGAACAACACGTTACAGAAAGGTCAACGTACGGGCGGTTGTGCCCCTGACTGGACCGCAGGAGCCGATGGTAGCGATGTCTCGGACCGGCCACCGCGCAGTGGGCGGGGTTTCACAGTCCGGTGTAGGATTAAATCCCGAAGCTAGAAACCGTTTTGACAAATGTGCCTTTTGCCATATGTTGAAGAAGTTATAAATACACCAAGATCACAAAAATATAGGGCGCGATACCACAGAATTAATTTCCAAAATAGTTGACCGAAAATTCAACCCTCATTGTAGAAAAACTTAATTTTTTTTTTTTTCGGATAAACGGATGTACACTCTGGGTTTGCCCTTTTATTTACCCGAGACGATAGTTTGTCTATCACTCCCTAGGGTCTCTCTTGGCCCGACCCGAAAGACTCTTTCTTCCACCCCTTAGGCCACAGTCAGTAAATAATAACTGTCAGGAGAACGGTAAATGTGTTCATTACCAACCCCTGTGTATACAAGACACAGACTAAACCACATATTTGCAACTACCAAGACACATTATGACTGGGGTTCCTTTCTGTTAGTCTATGTTACTTCCCCTAATTTAGTCCTCCACCCCACAATTCTCCCCGAACAACGATAACTAGACTAAACCCAATTAAATTTTAAAAAACTGATAGTTAGTAAACTGTCTTGACCGGTGGGATCTCGACTATGACTTAAAAAAAATTTCTACCAAAAAGTCAACTCTTAAGGTTCACCTAAGAGGAGGAAGGGAAACAACATTAACAAAATAGACCCTCTCCCCTCACCCCGAACCCACCATCCTTGATGGACTTCTGGTGACTTGTGTTTACCTTTACGGTCGGTATAGTCAAATCTCGGAAGAGAAGTCTTCAGTCATGGAAACCATCGACTTGGTCTAGACCCGTCGTACTGGTACAGGAGTACGTATACAATTGGACACTCCGACGTCCCTCGAACTTTGTACTGACACATCGAAAAGTTAGACTTCTAGGCATCCCGACGTATAGTCGAACAAGGGGGTATTGGACAGGATGTCCACCAGATCAACCGACAGGGAGTCGACTGTCAGTAGGACGTCATCGGTTCCCCAGGTGGACCCTACGAGCCGAAGGAGCGAGAACATCTGTGCGGGACCTCGAGGGTCGTCGTGACGGAATCGGAAGTAGTCGAGTATCCTGTGAAAAATACGACATTTACGACATTCTGAAACATGTATGAAGTCAACAAATACTTTAGAAATTCTTCTTTTTTTTTCTTTGCAATGAATTATTTATCGAGACCACGTCCGAGGTACCACCACCAAAGAGAAACAGAAAAGGAAGTGAGGGAGGTGTCTTCAAAGTGAAACCTGGTCTTCCTCTGAAAACTCCCGGAACTTCTTTGTCGTAAAGTAATTCAATATAAGTGGTATAGTGTTAATAAGACTTGTCGACATAAGAAGTAACATCAATCTAGTCACACGAAAAACGATTTTATTAAAGTAGTTCCAAGGATTTTAGACGACGACGACGAATCAAGTGTTGAAGGTCAAAAAAAAAATAGAAAAGAATTTTAGTCCTAAAAAGTGTAGAAAGTGGTTTGAGAATTCAACATTAATAAACAATGTCGAAGACTGTCACCTCAAGACTGTCACCTCTGAATGGAACCTTTAAGTATCGGAACAAGAATAAACTTGTTTGGGTTCTAGTAATTACAATGTACACAAATATATCATCAGGTGAGTAAGTAAGTAAGTAAGTAAGTTTTCACATATACTACTCACTAAGGGAAAAGTCCGGAATGGTAACTGGGTTCTGACGACACCAGTTGTCGTGCCATAGACGGAGTTCCTTGAATCTAAAAGTGAACTTAAAAGTAAGATCACTTCATAGTAAGGAGGGTCACCTGCACAGAATTGAGGACAATAATTATCCTGTAACTCATAAGTTGTCGATAAATTACTTAGTTCAATAAACTTCTAATTGTAAAAATTTACAAGGTATATTGTACATTTTCATTTTCTCCTAATAAAAATTTCAAAGTCTTTGTTATATTAAGGGTTGAAAATGTGAGTGGTTGTAAAAGGAAACTTTTAGTCTGAACCAAGAAACTGAGAGATGACCAAAACTTGAAAAGACCAAGAGAAGAATTAAAATCAAGTTGATCTTGAGATGAACGGTCTTCTCAGACTTTATGACGATACTCACCACTACCATCTTACCTAATTTCTATTATCCTACTTTCGAATTATAAATATACGTGTGTGTAAAAGAAGGAAGTAGTAAACCCATCTTTACTTCGGTAAATTTTATAAGTACCGAAATCATAAATATATGGGTAAAGAAAGACCCCGATAACTTTATGGTTTCTATCTACAATGAAAGGATTTCATTGACCACAACCCTCTACTCCCGAACCGTTTAAATTATAGTGACGGATACGACAAAATCAATATTTAAAACAAAGTCAAGAAGGTCACGAAGTTTTGGTGGAATTGGACACAAGGTTGTTTGGATATTGAGTGGGGTGATAACAAGTCAGATTAGCAGACACCGGAAATATGGTACTTGTTTACACTCCGAAACCCAAGAATACCTTGGACCCTTAAGGAATAAAAGAAAAACAGGAACTTTAATCTCGAAGATATTTCCTACTAAAGTTTACGAAGTGTAATTTAGGTTCTCATTCTGTAAAGGATTAACACTTCAGGAAAAACGTTTTACGAGTGAAGAAAATCGAGTACCCACATTCATATAACTATCACACACACGTACACACTACTGTGAAACACACTTATATCCCGACATTATATCAAGTCGGGTGAAAATAAGGGGGTGTGTCACATCTCACTGCGTCCTAACGTGATCGACCGGGATCTCTGATCAACAAAGAAAGACGTTTCGTCGTCTTCCTTTAGGACGGTATGGGTGGAGGAGATAGTAACTGAGACAAGTCCGAGAGAAGAAGAGAACTGACGTGACAATAAGGATGTTGAAAGATTGACCTCCAGGGGGAGATGGGTCAGTCGGAGATGGGTAGAGTAAAGAACGGTTCCTATAACATTAGTTGAGACAAGTACAGTAAGAAGATTCATTTTTGTAGGAAGGTTATTGAACGATTATCCTAATTAGGATTGAAGAATTGTTCTAACAGTCCGTAGAGCGACAGTCCGGAGTCCAAGACACAGAGAAAATCGGTGGTTCGGATCCGGAGACCCGAGGTTGGTTTGACTTCAAAAGTGACCCCTGAAAATTTGGTGACGTAGTCACTAGATAGATATAGATACACCACCATTACCACTGAGTCTGTCATCTCTTAGACGGACGTCACGTCCACTGGGCCCAAGTTAGGGACCCAACCTTTCTAGGGGACCTTTTCCCTTACCGATGGGTAAGGTCATAAGAACTGACCCTTTATGGTACCTGTCTCCTGGGACCACCCAATGTCAGGTACCCCCAGTGTTTCTCAGTCTGTTCTGACTCGTTGATTGTGTGAGTCACTAGCTACCGACGATTGTTTAAAGGGGTGATAAGTCGGTGAATTCTATCATTCATAAACAATAGAACCAAAGACACCTAGTCCCTAGGACCGTTCCGAATCGGTCTACCAAGACCGGGTTCGACAGATTAGTCCGACGTCTCTCCACAGTCGGTCCCGACGTAGTAGACTTCCGAACTTGACTCCGAAGATCCTCTCGAGTGCACCATAGTCGTCCTCAGGAATGTCGCACTATCGACCGAGGGGTGAGGGGCTCTCTCACTGGACCCGTCCCTTCTTCGGTTCAGTGTGTGGAGGTGGTACGGGTCGAGTAGTCCTCTCATAGTGGTTTGTGTCAGGTGTGAGTACTTCTCCTCTTCCTCCGAGGTGACAAGATTTTCTTGCTTCTAGTTTCTTAAACACCCGAAACACCCAAAAAATTTCAAAAAATTTTACACCCGAAAAAAATTTCAGAAATAACTTATACAATATCATAACGAAGAACAAAGTCAAAGAACCGAGTCTACATACACCCTAGAATCAAGGGACTGGTCCCTAGTTTGGACGTGGGGACGGGACCTTCTAGGATTGGTAAGTTGGCGACCCCTACAGGGACACCTGAATGAATGAAAGTATTTATAGTGGTGATGACGACTCAAGGACCCTGAGAAGTAAGACACTCCCTACGAAAGGAAAGGGAGGAACCGGAACATCTGAGTCGATGGTTCGTTACTCCAAAACAAAAAAAAAAATCAAAGTCTTAACGCAAAAGGACAATTTATACTAAAAACAGTACTGGTGGTGCCGGGGTCGGAAACGACCTGATGCACCCACGGAGAGACACTTAAAACTCTGCCATATGAAAGGGGTCTTATAAAATAAAAGACGGACCCCTGTCTCCACCTTGGAGGATTATTTAAGTGTTTAGAGACTACCAATACTACACTTGATACCGGGGTCTTAACCCGTATCTTCGGGTCCCATATTTCGTCTAGAGTAACTCACAAACGAACTATGAAAATTCGATAGTGTAAATTCAGTATAAGACGAATGTATTTACAATACTTACAATGTTACTTGGGTTCCACCATCAATGACAGGGTAAAATCTTCACTACTTGTAGTCTAGGTACCTCTAATTCGAGGAATTCGTTCTAGGGTCTCCTTCATTCACTGTCTTCCTTTGACCCTGGGTCAAGACACTAAGGACGAGACGAGACCTTTAGTTAAGACACTAAGAATGTCGGGTCGAGTCCTGGTCCTGTCCGTCTGGCCCACACAACATGAATGTTTGGTTTCGTGGGAATTTAAATAGAACTATTAAAATAGATGGCGGACACACGTGTTCGTACAGAGTCTGTCAGTCTAAAAGTCGTTAAAGTGAGAATCGTTTACCATTGGCTATTAAAAAAAATTCTGAAGTTAGGTGACTCAAGTTTCTCTACTTCGACATCTCAGCGTAAGAAAGTCGAGACTCACTCGGCAAAACTTCGGGGTAAGAAGATAAAACCAGTTCCTGAACTTCTTCCCGTTTGTCACCTCCCTTTCCAGACCGGCGTTAAGTTCCTAGTCCTCTGTGTAAACCTACTACCCCACTAAACCGTAGCGAGGGGATAGGGTCGGAGTCCCTACGTGTCACATGTGACTGGTCCTCCACGGGGCCCTTCCTTCCTTGTCGTCTTCCGTAAGGTCTTCTTTCCTCTCAGAAGTGAATCTTTTCTGTTGAGTAGAGTGGCTCTAAAAACTTCACAGGTTGGACGGAACAGGTGAATCGGGACCTCCTACTACCCTCCAATGTGGTTGAAAGGGAAACGACAGACTCTCGACGACCCAGTCCCCAGTCTCCGACCCGTCGACGTCCGAACCGAGACTTGTTCAGTCGACGTGTCTCCCGAAGAACCCACAAATCGAACACGGGAACGAAACCATCTTTGTTTCTTCTTTCTTTCAGGTCTCCCGCTTCCTGTAGGTGTCGGGAAACCTTGGGGAAGGAAGTTATGGACTCTGGGTAGACCGATTCAAACGGAGGTGAGGGAGTAGACACTTCACCCTCCTTTGGTCGACTACACACACAAGAGAACCGGAGCCCCGACTCTATTGCACTGTCGTGACTCTCGACAAACCCTTCGTGGTCCTACTCCACGTTCCTCACTTTTAAGTCTCTACTGACCCGAGGAGAAAGAGGACCATCCGTCCTTTCGTCCGTTCCGGACTACCCCTGGGTCTGGGTAATGACTTCCCGTAAACGACGTGGCCGACGGACTCGTACAAAATCAACCCCTTTTTTTCTTTCAGACATTCTCGGAAGAAGAGACTAATCTTCCTTAGAGGTCGTTGACAGATCCAACAGTCTTCGACTATCTTAACTCACACTGGCCCATGTCTGGTCTGTGTTTTGATGTCTCACACAATCAGTGAGTCAGTACGGGCTGAGGAACGTTGGGGTACCTGACATCGGACGGTCCGAGAAGACAGGTACCTTAATAAGTCCTTTCTTATGACCTCACACAACGGTACGGGAGGAGGTCCCCTAGAAGGGTTGGGTCCCTAGTTTGAGACCAGAGGACGTAACGTCCGTCTGAGAAATAGTAGACTTGGTGGTTGGTTTTGCTTCGATGTTCCTACTGTCATTACTACTGTGACAGAAAGTGTTCGACCCGTAAATTAAGTACAGTATAAGTGCTTCGTTGGTAGTCCTACAGAAACTACGTTACGATTTTATTCGGTCAACAGTGTAATAGAGTAATGAGAGTGTTCGTGGAATCTTTATTCAATCTTAGGTAAAACGGTTACTCTCTAGTCTTCTAATTCGTTGAAGAGCTTCGGTGTGTAGGTTATTCACCTTCTTCACTTTACGTTTGGGTTCAATTATTTCGTGTAGGATTCTGAGTAAGGTGTTACTCAAAAATCGTACATCCGACCATACTCGGTAAAAACGAAGAAATACCATTCGACAGAACTTCTTATAAAGAGTCTTCGAATTTTATGGTGACACATAGAACCAAACACTAAAGAGTATATCCCTCACTGAGTTTTGAGGAGTAGTATGGACTGGTGTAGTTCTACCCTCAAAGAGTCAAGAAGACTCTCTCTGGTATCACTAGGTAACAGAGAAAGGTCGAATCAAATACCTTCTTCTCTACGTGTCTTTACTCCACTACCCAGAGTCGGTCCCAACTTCTCATCTACCTCCATCTCGGTTCACGGGACTCCGTGGGGGCTTTGGTCATACAGGGTCTGAGTCTTCTGGGTCATGGTGATTGTTAAGGTAGTGAACTCCACTAATCGTATCTGAGTCAATAAGGATGTGACACAGGGAACGGAGTATTTGATAGTCTATAAATTTCTTTGAAGTTGATCCTCTGATACAATTATATGTACTGATATGATGATATGACCTCTTCCTTTACCGTTGGGTCAGGTCATAAGAACGGACCTCTTAGGGTACCTGTCTCCTCGGACCACCCGATGTCAGGTACCCCGGTGTTTCTTGTCCTATACTGACTCACTGGTCCCTAGTTTGGAGACAGAGAAGACGGAGGACCTGACCGTCCGTCTAAGAAATGGTGATCGCGGTGGACCCTTCGAGATTATATGTACTTGATAGAAATTTAATTGGGATCGTCCATATTTTATGAAAGTTTTTAATTCTTTAAAGAGATCCCTGTTACAACCGTTAAGACCTTTACTACTAGTGATAAAAGTATAATAACATCACGGAGGTGGTAGGTATCCACAGGTCTTGAGGAACTCTCGAATCCATGGTAAAAAGATCCGGACTACGGAGACGGAGGACGTAAGGGGCCCCGTCTGTAACGGTGACAAAGGTCATACGCAAGGGAGAGGAGACCCGAGTGTTCATCAAACGTAAGAGTGTGGGGTGTAACAATCCACACCGGTTACTTGGCACTCATCTTCACTGGTCTCAATGTCGAGTCTGTAGATCGGGGTCTAGACGGTAGAAAAGAACGGGGTTTGTACCTTCGGTTATTTTAAGGAGTCTCGTCGCTTTGAAGTCTCGGTGGTCCTGGGACTTACTCCTGTTCCAACTTCTGTCGGGAGACGGGGACTGGGTCCCCCACTTGAAACTGGAACATTTGTTGGTTCTCAAACTTCTAACGAAAAAAAAAGACGTCGTGTTGGATCGGGTAACACTGATAACAGAGTCTTCTTTTCGTTGGTTATATCTGTATCGTCGTGCATGTATCTTCTGGTGCACCGTCTTAGTATACCGGTCCGAATGTGCGACAAAGAGTTTCACGTGGGAGTTTTGGACGAACTTAAGGAACTCCAAGAGTCATTTAAGGGTTCGAGACGAGGTCCGGGTCCTTAGACGAAAAAATTGACCACGGGGTGTTTTCTAAGACTCTACAATTTTAAACCTAGAGTCGAAGGTAGAAGGGTCTTACGGGAAGGAAGGTGGCTCACACAAGTACCCTAAAAAGAATCGAGGAATCACAAGTAGAGGTAGGGTCGGAGAAGGAACCAACCGTGACTGGTGTTAGTCTATATGACTGTAAGTAATGCGATAACAGACAGTACCCGTGAAAAATAGGGGAGATGTACACCGTCGTGGGCCGTGTTCCCGTCACTTATTCTACGTAGAAACCTTACTTACGTACTTAGGGGCGGTACGGGGAGGTGATTAGGGGGGAGGTACTGGACAGGTGGGTGGGTAGGACAAGGGTAGTCACTGCGACAGGCCGATCTTCACCCCTGATCTCGACCGTAACTTCTGAAAGAAAGGGGTCAAAAATAAAAACCTTTTACTTGTTTACCGTGTAAATTCCATTCTCCTCAAGTGTGATATCTGGAGAGACATATTTCCCTAAACTACTCACAAAGAACGTGTTGGTGGAATGTTCCTTCCACTACAGAGGAAGAGTCATTAATGATATCAAGTTTCCGTCATTCCCTGAAAGGACCGGGTAGGTCACCAATTCTGAGGCGTAGAGGTCACGTCCTCCACGACCAAGGTAGGGACTAACCCCCTGATTCTAGGGTGTACGGAGCGTCAGTTACTTATTTATTTTGGTTTGTTATTGTTTCCGTTACTCTTCAAGGTGAGTAACTCCACCCCCTCCTTCCCCCTTGCTTTGATTTAGACGTCTGTCTGAAACTAGAACGTGGGGAGTAAACAGGGCTTCCAGTTCCTCATCGTATGTATGGAAAAGAAACGGTCTGATGTTTTGACTGGGAATTGTCATACTTTTAGGTATGCCATCCATCGCGACGACATCATTGGTAACTTCCAGAAGACCGGTTGTCAGAGGTTCCGTGTCGACTACGTCTTTATGGAGGGTGGAGTCGGAAGGGTGCACACACACGACTGGAGAGTCAGTGCCCAAGTGGTCGGACAACGCGAGACTTTTAAGACGAGTGACCCTTTCTAAATTTTTTTCTTTTCGTTTGGTGTGTACTCACGTTGCAAGGAAGGTGACTTAGTTTGGTGTCACCGACCATTAATTCTTGTATGCCTCAAAGTTACCCCCGTCCTTTCTACCTTCCCCCCTGGAGTGTCATGGTGGAGACTCCTACGAACTCAAACGTCCAAAACGGAACGATTCACATTTATTCAACCTTCACAAGTTACTAAAGATCCGTTGGAATTAGAAAGGACCAACAAAGAAGAGAAAATATTGTCTACCTCTTTTTGTCGGTCCACTCAATAAATACACGTAGTGTTTGAGTCGAGACAGTCCGAAGGCTTACAAAGTCAGTGTAGGGAAAGGAGAATAACTCGGGATCTCGTCAATTCCTGAATTTGATGACTCGTAAAATAAAACCACCTTTTAATACTTTATGAGTAAATCATTGGAGTACTAGTACACCCAATAAAGTGTTCTCAGAAAAAGACAAAAGAAGCTTACTTAACTGTCGACATGTACCAAATACTCCCGAAGGGTCCACCACGATCACCAGTTCTTAGACGGACGGTTATGTCCTCTTGATTCTCTGTACCCAAGCTAGGGATCTTGGTCTTCTAGGGGACCTCCTCCCGTACCTTTGGGTGAGGTCATAAGAACGGACCTCTTACGATACCTGTCTCCTCGGACCGTCCTGTGTCAGGTATCCCAGCGTGTCTCAGTCTGTACTGACTTCGCTGAATCGTGTGTGTGTGTACCAAATTCTTGCACCCTGAGTACAGACACCGACGCCTTCTTAGTAAGGTGACCCGGACCTGTTTCCGACCTACACAAAATAGGTACAAAGTTTAAAGGGTCTCGTGGAGTCACATGCTCGTAGACTATATTTTGGTTTGAGGAAGGGATTTCTGTAGCACAGACTGAATGCCTAAAAGTAGGTAGATGACTCTCAAGAGATCAACTTTCTTAGACACTTAACTCTAAATCTGTCGTAAAACCCAAGGGTTCCGAAACAAAAGTGGTAGTTTAAGTGGTGGACCACGGAAAATTTAGGTCAAATTATCGACTTTACCTAAAAACATAAAAGACGTGAATTTGCTAATACACAAGTATACGTACGTGTGCAACCTAAAGAATTTATTAAATAAGGTCTGTTTACACGGCTCCCAGTGCAATGGAGTGTCAATAAAGAATTTAATCTTGGGATCACTAAACCCCTCCAGACAAGTCTCTCTAAACTTTAAGATACGTCGGGTCGTCTCTCACTCCGACTAAAGTTCGATTTTTACTTTATTTTTCGTAGAAGAGAAGAAATCGTGACTAAACGAGAATTGACAAAAAAAGGACCACTAACTCGACGAAAGAGTGGGTAAGTCAAAATACCCCCTTTTTTTTACCTCTCGTCTGTAGAATGAATCACTCTTCCGTCACGTACGTACGAGTTAACACAGACTAAGAAACGTTGGGGTACCTGACATCGGGTGGTCCGAGGAGACGAGTACCCTAGACGGTCCGTCATTATGACATTACCCAACGGTAAAGGAAGAGGTCCCTTAGAAGGACTGGGTCCCTAGTTTGGGTGCAGAGGACGTAACCGTTCACCTAAGAAATGGTAACTCGGTGACCCACTTCCTTCGGGGTGGAGACGAAAAAAGGGGTGTTGACCCAGTGGTGAGAGACCAATTGACAGACTACACAGGACCTACATCGACGAATTCCGAACAACCTACTTACATCCTATCGCTCTCCGGTTCTAGTGAAACCCTCAGATTAGACTCCCCTACTGGTTTTTCCGAGGGTTGTCCAACGAGGGGTAGGTGACACAGGCGGGGGAAGTGACCCGAGGGGTCACCATTAATGTGTATACCGCTCAGGAAGGGACGTCAGGGTCACTGATCGCTATTTCTTGAGTGGACAGTTACGTCCTCTACATTCTCTGAGCTCAAACTAAGGACTCAGCCCTTCTAGGGGTCCTCCTCCCTTATACATATATGAGGTCATAAGAACAGACCTCTTAGGGTGCCTCACTCCTCAGACTTCCCGATATCAGGTACACCAGAGTTTCTCAACCCGTGCTGACGTCACTGAATCGTGCATGTGTCGGAGAAGGTGGAGTAAGGGGAAGTTCCTCAGTGAGAGGACGAGGTCTGGGACTAGATCCGAGCTCCGGACCTCGATGTCGTCCCTCGGGGGGGTTGGTGGACGTTCCTCGAGACCAGCAGAATTTCTAGTTCAGTTTATTCAGTCTACTCATCTGACAATCTGTCACTGCGTACGAATCCTTCTTCCTTCTTTTGCCTACTCCCGATCTTCACCGAAGTGGGTCCCACAGTCCATTCGTGTCTGACTTCTTTTACTCCCCCTTCAAACGTCTGTGGACCTCACGTCTGGTCGACATCTGTGACGTTTATGTGGACCCCTTCGACCGGGCGTCCCGACTTCCCCTACTTCCCTCTAGCCCATCCCGGACAAGTCATAAATCACCATTCGTAGCTTCTCTCTTTTTACAAGATCTTTAGTTTACGATGAATCCCCTTTCAGGTCCAATTCGTTTGAATTCGACAAAGAGACCCTAGAAAAAGTCTCGGTAATTAGAGACTTTCTGCCAGAATCACGGTTGACAAGGGATTCACATACACTCAGGCCTTGGTGAAGGATCCGTTGAGTCTAGACATCTCTAGTGTCCTCGTTCGACTCCCCACCCCCCGCCCCCGAAACCCCTGAAAGTCCCGGTGGACGACACAGGGATCCCATAGGTTGGTCGACCTCTGTAATTTTTTAGGTTCTTTTTCCTCTTCCTTATTTCCCTTGACGACACAGTCCACTGTCTTATAATAGTTTTATAAGGTAAAAGAAGTGTGTGTTTTAAGGAATGACGGTTAACGGTGGTAATCGGTCAGGATAAAAATAGAACAAATAATTGTCGTAAACACATTGTTTTTTCACTTATTGTATCTTATTAAATTACAGTTTATCTGTGGAAAAAATATAGAATATCATTTCATTATTGTGTATACACATATTAATATAAAGATGTATATATCACCCGTGTGTAATAAAAATATATGTATTGTATGTAAATGAATTTATATGTCCGAAGGGACCACCAAGTTTACCATTTCTTAGACGGACGTTACGTCCTCATGACCCAAACTAGGGACCCAGTCCTTCTACTTTAGGGAACCTCTTCCCTTACCAATGGATGAGATCATAAGAACGGACCTCTTAGGGTACCTGACTCCTCGTACCACCCGATGTCAGGTACCCTAACGTCTCAGTCTGTGTTGACTCACTGATTGTGAAAGTGTACTCATATATAGTAATATATGTACTCATGTATGATATGAATATATACATCCATTGTATGTATGTATATGATATATATGTGTATAATAGTCAAGTCAACGAGTCAGTACAGGTTCAGAAACGTTGAGGTACCTGACGTCGCGTGGTCCAAAGGACAGGTAGTGGTCGAGGACCTTGAACGAGTTTGAGTAGTCACTACGGTAGGTTGTTAGAGTGGGAGACAACAGGGGAAGAGGAGGACGGAAGTTAGAAAGAGTCGTAGTCCCAGAAAAGGTCACTCAGTCAAAAAACGTAGTCCACCGGTTTCATAACCTCGAAGACGAAGTCGTAGTTAGGAAGGTTACTTATAAGTCCTAACTAAAGGAAATCCTAACTAACCAAACTAGAGTAACGTTAGGTTCCCTGAGAGTTCTCAGAAGAGGTTGTGGTGTATAATATTGGATACGATTTACAAGTATGTATTATATGTATGTACATGATATCTATATAAATATTTATACACATATATACCATATGTATGTTATACATAGGTGTGTACACATGCGCAGACTCACACACACACACACACGTACCCGTCATATACACGTAGACTCAAACACACACATATACATTATCGTCCAGAAGGAGGAACTCGAGTCTCGAGGCACCACTCGACCTTTTCCGGTGGTCGGGGTGGACCTCTTCTTTCTGTTGTCTTTGATCCTTTTGGTACCTCTAGTCGTCTGTAAGCGTCGCAGTTCAGAGGATCTCGTCCTTCAGTCGCTGGATCCAGTCGGTACCCCGACCCCATAAAGGCTCGTAGGTGCAGAGGACGGGCACCTCTGTAGAGGGTGGGAGGTTGGACGAGGACCGACCGGTCCGGGAGAAAGGAGGAGGTAGGGTCCCCCTCCGTCGTCTCCCTAACCTCCTCGGGTTAGGGTCAAGGAAGAGGGGGAGGTCGTTGAGTCAGTGTAGACGGTTCGGAGTCAAAGGAGTAGACACTTCACCTGTGTGATAACGGAGGAGGAGTCGTCCACGGTCCCAATTTAAGTACACACGTCGTCTTCTGCCCGGCCACGGAGGGGAGGAGGAGGGACACCACGAGAAAGGAAGGTACAACCTACACACGTGACTGAAAAACGCTGGTAATACCTTACATCGGGTGGTCCGAGGAGACAGGTGCCCTGAGAGGTCCGTTCTTATGATCTCACCCAACGATACGGGAGGAGGTCCCTAGTTTGGGTGTAGAGAACACAGAGGAAGTGACTGTCCACCCAAGAAATGGTGATCCCAATGGACCCTTCGGGTTTCACAATCAGTGAGTTAACACAGGCTGAGGACACTGAGGTACCTGACATCGACCGTTCTAAGGAGACAAGTAAACTAAGGGGTCCGTTCTTATGATCTCACCCATCGGTAAGGGAAGAGGCACTTTCTGCCCGTCTCACATAACAGTCCTGTTTCACAGGTTGAAATCCTGTCCTAGTCGGTTCCCTTTCACAGAGAGAGCAAGTAAATGTATTCTTAATGACGACGACCGGTCCTCTCAGACTTTGGGTCTCTTCAGGGGCTGTCCATTCGTCTTCTCTCCCGCCCCGTAGGTACAAGCCTCGAGGTGGGTGGAGAGGGGTTGAGAGTCGGGGGTAGGACACTTTGGGTTTAGCCTCCTGGAGGAGAGGTCGCAAAGGGTAGGACAGGGGGGTCGAAGTGCGTGTACGCGAAAAGGGCGGTCCTTCACCGGAGCGAAGATGTGAACGAGTACTGTTAATGAATAACGTCCCTTGTAGACCGTTATTCAGTACTCACCGGGGTACCGTACAGAAGTCAACACAAAGTCAAACAGGGATCTTTAACAATAAATTTACAATGAAATCAGATAAATTGAAAAGGGTGACTCTTCCGTTACCCTTTTGGGTGGGTACCTTGACAAGTGTCATACCGAAGTAGACCCTTTTGGGTGAAACGAATGCGAGACGGGTCGAAATTAAGGTTACGTTTAACTGAAGGATTCTGAAAGACCAAACCGAAATAGATATTTTTATTGTCATCAGGATTTTTTATTAACACCAAGGTTACCGCACATCTCTACACATCTGTGTCCGTCAATTAATTTCTGGATCTCTCTGGCAGTCCAAGACTTGACTTGTACCGGTAAGGACAGTGACTCTTACGGACGTCAGGTTATGGTTAATTAACGAAATTTAATCCAAAAGGTAACACGACGAAACAATGTGATTATCCTTGAAGTCAACCCCACCTCCCCTCTCTCCTTTTGGTTCCTCTCTCTCTCCAAGGGGACTTTGGACATTTGATAAAACTTGAACAAGTCAGCGAGTCAGATGACTCGTAGGGGTACCTGACATCGTATGGTCCGAAGGGACAGGAAGTGATAGAGGGCCTCAAACGAATTTGAGTACGAGTAACTCAGTTGTTACGGTAGGTTGGTAGAATTAGGAGAAAACGGGGAAAGAGAAGGATGGGGGTTAGAAAGGGTCGTAGTCCCAGAAAAGGTTACTCGGCCGAGAAACGTATTTCATCGGTTTCATAATTTCGAAGTCGTAACTTTATTTCAAAAGATTTTTTAATAAACCGACGTGGTCTAGAATCAACGTGGTACACCCTAGGAAAGTCAACGACGTCCACCCCAGAAATCAACGCCGAAGGTCCTAGTGCAAGGGACTTGTCCTTAGTTTGTGTCCGGGGGACGTAACCCTCGAACCTTAGAATTGGTGACCCTGGTACTCCCTTCAGGGACCTTAAAATTTCGAAAGACATCTTGAGTAAACCATAATATTGAGACGTCATACGGTATGGAATGGATTATCTGCTCGTGAATATGGACGAGTGATTCTCAGTCCCGAGTCGACACGTTGTGACAATACCGGGACTTGAAGCTTCATCTTCCCCCGTCAACCTACCTTTTGTCTGGTTCACACCCTTCGGGACTCACTTTTGGTGGGGTAAATGTCTCAAGGAACCTGACTCTGGAAACCACACATGTAGAGAGTGGCGATCAAGTCCTGCCGACTCCCCGGCGCTCTGGTGGATTGACCCACCTCGCTACAAGATCCATGACAGCCTTTCACTTGTGATCTTCCGCAATGTAGTTTACCTAAAACACACACACACATAAGTGTGAAAGCAATCTCTTCAACACGAGATATTAAATCCCTAACCTTTCACACTTGTCTCCCTTGTCCTGAGACGGGACACTTAAGCAAACGCCGAACGAGACAGACTCGGTTATAAAATCCGTGTGATTAGAGCAAAGATGGGATTCTGGAACGTCTATTCTACTACACTGACTCTATTCTGTGTTCCGACGGGTCTCTCGACGTGTGTGAGAGGGTCCTGACAAGGGATATGTGGTCGGTGAACCGTTGGCCGTCTTTGTTTCCGGAGTAGAGAGGTTTCTCGTGTGCCACAGGTCGTGTCGGGCAATGCAGAGGTCGTAGTGACTGGAGACACACTCCGTCGTAGAGAATACACTGGTCTCAACTACTTAATCCATCTTCTACGACGTGGGTTCCTACGACTCCTACCCCACGACACGAGGGGTACCCTGTCTCCCCTTTCAGACAAAGTTCCCCGTCTTCCTCACTCGTCTCCTGGGGGGGGGGGGGGTTCTTTAANGTCTTCCTCACTCGTCTCCTGGGGGGGGGGTGGGTTCTTTAAGTCTGTTTTTACCCCTCGTGCCGTTCGGTTCCGGTGACGGTCCTGACCTACAGATTCACCCAGTTCCATTACTGGGACCGGAGTCGGACCGACACCAGGACTAAGTATGTATGAGTCCCGTGAACCGAAACCTCAGTCTGTACATAACAGAACAGAACCTCTAAACGATCCGAACACTCGAAGTCATTTCCGGACTACGTTAATAAAGTAGATGACCCAAGACAAGAGGGTTCTAGGGGTTCTGTCTCCTCAGAAGAAAGGTGGGTTTTGTAACTTCGAGTCGACGTGCCACCGAAAGGAATCGGGAGTAGGTTCTGTCCCTCACAGGAGCAACCATACACTCGAACTTGGACCCGGGTGTCTGGATTTTATCCTATGCAAAGGGAACATAAATATTTAACCTGAGTAGTACCCCTTGTTGGTTATCCTCACTAAATAAAAATAAAATCTTGAATAATAAAAATACAATCTTTTTATATTTCTCATTTACTTCCTTTCAATACTGGTTGGATCTGTCGTATAATTTTTCGTCTCTGTAATGAAACAGGTGTTTCCAGGAAGATCAGTTCCGATACAAAAAAGGTCATCAGTATATACCTACACTCTCAACCTGATATTTCTTTCGACTCGCGGTTTCTTAACTACGAAAACTTGACACCACAACCTCTTCTGAGAACTCTCAGGGAACCTGACTTTCCTCTGGGTTGGTTAGTTAGGATTCCGTCTAGTCAGGTTCCACAAGTAACCTTCCTGGTTACAATTTCGACTTTGAGGTTATGAAACCGGTGGACTACACTTGTCGACTAAGTAAACTTTTCTAGGACTACGACCCTTTCTAACTCCCGTCCTCCTCTTCCCCTACTGTCTCCTACTCTACCAACCTACCGTAGTGGTTGAGTTACCTGTGCCCAAACCCATCTGAGGTCGTCAACCACTACCTGTCCCTCCGGACCACACGACGCCAAGTACCTCAGCGTTTCTTAGTCTGTGCTGACTCGCTGACTTGAGTTGACTTGACTTTACTATGTAACTACTAAGAATCCGTTAAGAAGTTTTACTTGGAATCTTTGTCAGGTTTTTGTCTCGAGACGTCATAAAATTCTTTACTGTGGTCATACTCCTACGTATCCCGTAGAGGAAGTCACTGATGAGTCTTCAATTCAGAGTAAATCTACATACTCAAGTCGGTCGAATGACTTTCCGTAGACACGAGTAGTATTGTGGTATATGGATGTTAGTGAGGTCTTTGTGGTAGTGGAATCAAACCTTTGTCCATTGTATAACAAACAGACCCCAGTGCAGGGAGAGTGACAGTGTCTCTAAATAGCAGATTCTCCGAACTCCCGTGTATGGGTTATTTATACCCCAAACAGTACGGGGTTGGGTTTGTCTCGGACCACTGGGGACGAGTCGGGGTCCACACCTTACCTGACGTCCCTTGTTACCAGTCCGAAAATGCTTTTCGGGTCGATCTTAGTAATCATTACTCCCCGTTGGAGTAACAGAGGACGTAACCGTCTGTCCAAGAAATGGTGATCCCGGTGGACCCTTCGGGTTTCAGAATAAGCGACAAAATAATACACAAGTTAAGTCCGTTACTTACACCTTCGTTATTACCTAATCTTAAAGTGGTAAAATGGTGGTTGTGTCGTTATTAACTAAGTCCGTTCTCAGTAGTTACATACGATTCTGAGTACCTACGTACGTACGGAGCACTCCTTCCTCCTAAATACATCACAGGTTCTTAGAGGGGTGCTTAAGGATCAAGTAATGTTTCCCTGTTTATTATTGGAAGGTCACCTCTTGGAGCGCCTGTGGTACAATTGGTTGTCTAGGTTCAATTGTAGTGGTCACAACGTTGTTTGGTTGGAGTACACTAAGGACCATTCTATGTCGCTTCCCTGTCTCGTAGTAGAGGTATTTGGGGTGTACCTTATCCTTGACCCTACCTCTTCCTCGTCTTTCTGAGAACGAACCAAGAATACTGTTCGAGTCCTTGCGTCCTAGGGTCCCTAATGTCCTCTCCGAACAAGGACATAATCCTTGTTCCTACATAAGTCACGTCCGACTACCAAACCGTTGTCAGTTACGTTCCTTCATAGTCTCACCCCGGAGAGTGACCTGTAGGTCTAAGTCGGGTTCAGAAATGAAGGACGACGGAGAGGGCCCGGAGTTTGTATACTCCTTCCATCACTCACCGAGGTTGTTCCCCTTCCTTCAGATCACCACTCTCGTGTGTCACCCTTTGACGTCTGGACCCGAGGACAGGGCGGGACCCGCGGTCTGTACCCATTTTTACGACCCTCCTCCCTAGGAAAGACTTTTCCGTCAAGGACGGAGTAGATACTAAGATCCTTCATCTAGAAAGACAGACTTCAGAACAACGTATCAGAACCGTTGGCAAGTAAACGTCACACTAAACTTTTGAACGAGACTTACAACATTCTCTTCGTTAAAGGAAGTCTCAGTCTACAAAACTGTTTTACTGATGTAATAGAATCTAAACTCTGTCCCTTTTTCTTCAGGATGGGGTGATCCGTTTGACACGGTTCACATTATTTTTTGCTTCGGTTTGAGGGTCACAGAGGGGTGTCGTCCAGTTTTAGTAAGTAAATGACTTAGTAAATGAGCAACTTGGTATAAAAGGCTTCGGTATAGAGGTTGTTGTTGTTGTTGTTGTTTTTTCTTAGGAGTTATACATTTTTAAAAGATCGTGAATCTTTGGATTAAGAACTACCCGACTTGACTTGTTGTTTTACTGTCCTACGGGGGTGGGACTTCTCCTTCCTCCAAAACGAATTTACAGAAATAACACCCTGTAAATTACTTGTGGATAACACACGTTCCGTAGTGCAAACCCCTATGATTCCTTCCAAATTATGTCCTGTACTTACTTTCCCATCTGAGACACGTACACCTGAACCTTCCATCCCGGAGATGTTCGTAGTCCCCACCCTTCCTACCCGGAATACCCTTCCTACCTCAAATATATTTCCTGGATTCCTGGTGACGGTGCTACAACCTTTCCATCTATTCCCGATTTCTTAAACTTGAGACGTTATCTGTATTCTCTGAACGTCAAGTTAGGGACCCAACCCTTCTAAGGGACCTCCTCCCGTACCGTTGGGTGAGGTCATAAGAACGAACCTCTTAAGGGTACCTGTCTCCTCGGACCGACCCATACCAAGTGCCCCATCTTTTCTCAACCTGTGTTGACTCACTGATTCTTGGGAACGTGCTTGAGGAACTCCTCCTTGGTCACAGATGACAGAGGGGTGGGGGAGGGAAGGAGCTAATCGTCGAGAAACCTTCCGAAGACACGGGTCCTCGGGGCGTCCTGGGACGACCGAAAGTGAGCAGGTATGGGGACGTACGAAGGGTGGGTGGATGTGAGAAGGATAGGACTAGAAGGTGTCACTTCTCCGCGGTCTTTTCCCCGTGTCCTAAACTTCTGTCTCTCACCCCCTCGGGGAGACTCGATGACTTAGACCCACCCCTCTTACCCCCACAAGTCTTACTCTAAACTCGGAATCTCCGATTTCTGTGTATCTCAAACTACCCCTTCCTCTCTCCGAGGAGAAGGGGTTCCTTGTTCTCCCTCCCTCCACTAGAAAAATGTGTGGGGAGGTGATCGACGACCTCCGACTCCCCTGGGTTCGACGACACAGTGGGGGAGGGACGATGTGTCTCGTCGGTTCTCCACCAGTCTCCGTCACCCCCAGTATGACCCCATGTCGTTCACCCGACCTCCAAAACACCTTAAAGGTGACCCAGAACCTGTGTGCAAGGTCGGACCCAACCAATCTTTCTCGACTCCCGTTTCTAGGCAAGTCGAACACATCCTTGTTCAACTCTTGGGTCTTCGACTGTCCTCGGTTTGTCGGGTATTATAGACTACGAGTCCGTCTTCGAGACGAGACCCAAAGGTCACTTGAATTAACTGTAGAACCCTGGGACTTCTGTGTACGGTCCGAGCAGAGGAGTACGGGTACCAGAGACCGACCTTCGTACAGACCAGATGTCCTAAGAGACGTCGGGGGGACTTCGTGTACTCACAAGAAACCTCAAACCTCAACCGGATTGTGATCTGAGATGACGAGTCTGTCATCTCTTAGACGTACGTTTCCTTTAGACCCAAACTAGGGACGCAACTCTTCTAGGGGACCTCTTCCCGTCATGAGAACGAACCTCTTAGGGTACCTGTCTCCTCGGACCGTCCGATGTTAGGTACCCCAGCGTTTCTCAGTCTGTGCTGACTCCCTGATTGTGAAAGTGAAAGAATGTGAATTGTGATCTGAGTACATGGACGTAAACTTCGTCGGAGACAACACAAAAATGTCCTTTTGGTCAGAGACTTCTCGTCGTCCCTGTCTAATACCCTCTTTCGGTGACTGTTCTATTTATTACCAGAACGGGTAACCGGGACTCATGGACCTTCCGAGGTTTCCTACGTAGACGACTAGACGTGGGAAGTGAACCGTTTCTACAGTCCTCCTTTGAGTGAACTGTGGGTCTTCGGGATAAGCTCCCCGTCCCCACCCCTCGTCAGCCAGACCCTTTGTCGCACCTAGACGTCCTACGAGTAAGTGTCTATGTACGCCCTTTTTCCTCAGTTATAAGTCTTCGCAAAGACCGCTGGACTACACCGACGTTGTCGGTTCGTAGCCTAGTCCTTGAGACAGAGTGACCCGTCTATTTTGTGACCAGACACTGTCTGACCTTTACTTTCGCTGTTGTTACTTGTGTTTGTTTTTCGGTTTCTCTAGGAAGTGGTGTCGGGCAAAATTGTCACCACGATACCCCTCGCGTCACCCCTCCTTTGACCCAAAGTCGCTAAACAGTAGTCGTACGTAACTCACGGTCGACTCGCCGTCTTAGGATCCTTCCTCCCCAGTCAGAACGGGAATTCCTCGAGAGGCCCGGGAACCCTTGTATCTACCTGGTTGTCTACGGTCCTTGGGTTTACCTATCTGCACGTTACAGTCCTATCTCGAATGAGATCAAGTGGCGGGTCGTGGAGGTTTTGTTCCTACGAGAAGAACCGGTGACGCCCACGGACCACAACTACTATTCTCACGGGTACCGAGTCTCCCATTTCTTAGACGGACGTTACGTCCTCTGGGCCCAAGAAGCTAGGGACCTGGTCCTTCTAGGGGACCTCTCGTCTTGCCGATGGGCGAGGTCATAAGAACGGACCTCTTAAGGTACCTGTCTCCTCGGAGCACCCGATATCAGACACCCAGGATGTCAGGTACCCAACGTTCTCAGTCTGCACAGACTCATTAATAGTGAAAGTGAAATGTACCGTGGTCTAGGATTTAAATTTTGAAATATACGTCGTAAATAAATTAAGGGTGTTCTTGGGAGACCCTACCATGGAATGACGGTGAATGTTAAATGTCTACACCTTTAACTCCGAGTCTCTCCTATTCTCTTTAGAACAAACACTAGTATTTAAATTATTTACCTCGTTGGTCCTGGAGGGACCACCATGTCACCTATTCTCAAAATTGTCCCAAACGAGGGACCAGACCCTTCTAGGACATACGGTACCCTGTTCATTCAAACTCGTGGTGTTGATGTCCCGGTCACGAGATCTCAGGTCCTCGGCGTTGATGACTCGAGGACACGACGTCGATGACTTCGCTCTCACAAAATCTCGGGTACGGGGAGGCGTTCTCCTCGGTGGTGTTACTCTTCGGACTCGTGAGATCGGTCTCATCGGAGACGAGTGGTGTTGATCTCTTTCGGGTGTGCCGTTGCTTCTGGTCCTCGTCGGTTTTATTTGGCTATTTATCTCGTTGGTCTCAAGTGTCTGGCGGACTGAAGTCTCGAGTCTAAGAATTAGGGAGAAGGTACCAGAAATTAGTTAGGGCAATAGAGACGGATAAATCATCCCGCATTTCTGTCTGAGACCTTTGGTGACGGAGAAATCGTAGAGTGTTATCAACCGTGTGTCATCCGAGAACACTATCTCCTCTACTAACAAGTCGTCTATAAGTTGGGGAGGGAGGGGTCGGTCTGAGGTTCCTTCTGTCCATGGAGGTGGGAGTACCTACTCGTACCGGCACACTGAACAGACCGAGTATCTAACACGGTCGTACGGTCGAGACTGGCGTTTTGTGGTACAAAGCAGGGTGGGAAGAACACGAAGACGGTTAGGAACCTATAGGGTATTGGATTTCTTCTACCTTTCATTTACTTCGCTTAGGTCTAGGTAAAGTATTAACTCTTGGGTCGAATTGTGTCGGTCGGAGGTAGCCGGTTGCGGGTGGATTGTTCGTCTACTCACTTATTCCTTGTTTTCCCATAACAACAGACAGTGACTCCGAATATTAACACTGACAAGTAAACCATCGTCATGGACTACTAACTTTACAAGTTCTTTATAAACAACTTATTACTTAGACCATGGAACCCCCGTCTCTTTTTCCATGACTCAGTTACCTTCCCCCTTTTTTTTTCCTTAAGAGGGTCCGCTCGTGGAGGAACTCAATCAATAAATAGGTTCAAATAGGTACTTATCCCCGAAGGGTACACCAAGAGTACCATTTCTTGGACGGACGTTACGTCCTCTGTATTCTCTGACCCCAAGATAGGGCCCCAGCCCTTCTAAGGGACCTCCTCCTTTACCGTTGGGTGAGGTCATGAGGACGGACCTCTTAGGGTGCCTATCTCCTCGGACAGCCCGATGTCAGGGATCCCAGTGTTCTCAGTCTGTACTGACTCGTTGACTCGTGCGTAAGAACTTACCTAAGGGTCACGAAGTAGGTCGTGGGTCTTGACTCATCCCCCTAATAGTAGTTGATCTACTTACTTTAGGTTTTGTATCTAAGTATATTTTACTACATATACTCGATCTTTTCTGAAAAATTAGATTTCCTAATTTCAATAAAAAATTAATTAAATAAAATTAACTTCCTATTAGTGAAATGTCATAACATTACCAAAAACGGAATGTAACTGTACTTAGTCGGTACCTACATTCACACAAGGGGTAGGACTTGGGGAGAGGGTGGAGGAAGGGGTGGGGTATATGATTTTAGATGTCGAATTTTCGGACCACAGGAATTTAGAATAGTGTCAGGTCACAGAGTCTAGACTCTACCAGTGTCGACAGGGAAGCAGGGACATGTAGACAACTGCAGTGTACTTCAATTACGACTTTCACTTCACGAAGGAAGGAAAGAGTTTTATCCGTACAACTGAGCCTATGGAGGGAGAGAGGAAACGACTGTCCCGAGTTTCCTCTTCACTACTTTACTGTCTTCCGTCTGTTACATGGATCCTAACGATCGCACTTTCTTTCGGTCACCACGGTCGTTTGAAGGAATTTTTCCGACGAGAGTTTTCTAGGACCGACCCAAAAACGTCTCCGTTCTCCAAATTTATTTGTAGGGTTGAAAGTATACGAATAGTTCTGACTTGGAGACTTGGACAGTGTGTCTCTTTCTAGATTTCGCTCTCTCATTCTTTCTGAGTCCCTCGAGTACTTATGTTTAATATAAATTGACTTTCGCGGGAGAACGAGGACGACCAAGGGTGTCTTCCCTCTCTCTGTCATCAAACTTGTCTAGTGAGTCTTGGTAGTCACAAGCATCCAATGCAGATTTTGTTTCATTTGTCACACACTTCAGGGGAGTTGTCTGTGTTTGGACTACTGTTTTATGTCTAAACGGACCACATCAAGTAGATCTTCATAGTCTCTAAAAAAAAAGACTTCTCACATAGTGAACTAAAGGTATGTATAAACTATATAAGTATCAGGGTCCAAAAGTAAACAGGTGACGGATTCGTCTACCGATTATCATATTTTTGAACCTTGAATAATTTTAAAGACTTAGGGTTCGGTAAACGAAATAAAACTTCTCGTTTAACTCATAAACTCACGAAATTCATACATCAAGAAAGGTGGAACTAATCTATAAATTTAAGACAAGATCTATTTGATCACTTTAGTGTCAGTACCTTTTCAATTCTTTCTTCCGTACTAGCCCGGAAAATTTCTTTTTTCAGTAAATAAGGAGTCCTCCTCCATTCTTTTAGATACGTTTGGGGAACATGTGACAAATAAATATATTATATGTAATATTTCCTTAGAATAAAAAAAAGGTACAGTGAGTTTTATCGAATAAAATAACACGTAATTTTGATCAGTCGGACAACCAAAGTTTTTAGTGACCTGCTCAGGTTCAAAGTAATCGAAATGGACGTAAAAAGTCACTGTGAGAGAAGGGACGATGGACGATTCGTTAAGTAAAGAAGACTCACCGAAGGGTTTAATAAACTATTTCTATAACAGTTAATTAAGTGTAACAATATAGGCCACTGATAAGCCCGTCCCGGTCTCCTAGTTCGGGTGTGGAGACGCGTGGCACCCTTTATTTTGTCCTTCCGGTCGGATGTGGGGGAGGGTCGAGCCAGGTCCCGAAGAGGGTAACGGCCTCCTGTACCAAGGGCCCAGGGACTCCGAAGTCCGGGAGGGAAGACACGCCAGGGCGGAGAGTCGTTAAGTAGCACGAAGTCTTGGGGACTTCAATTTTCGTCGTGGTTTGATTGTCTGGAGGACGACCTTACTAGGTCTCGGAACTTCAATGGGACGGAGTAAGAGGTAGAGGAAGATGGGTCTCGGTCTGAAGAGTTCCGTACTCATCCCTCCCCTGTGTTCTTTCTACTCATTCATACAGTGGAGGAAGTCGAGTCCGGACACCGAGTTCCTACAACTACCCTCCGTTTTTGGACCTCGAAGAGGCCCCACCCGATGTATATAGAGGCACACTCGACTTTTACCCGAGTGTCCCCGGACCCCGGTTAACACTGGTTACTGTCGTAGGTACGTTGGGAGTGGACGTAGTTCGATCGAGTAGATGAAAGTTCCTCTCTGGAACATGGGTCTGAAAGGGTTTCTATTCGAATGTCTGATTAGAGAGTTTTCAAGACAAAGTATCCTTTTACTATAGTAAAGACATTGATATCATTATTAGTATTTAATTGGGACGGAAATGAACATTATCGGTCTAATAAATCGATCTTAATTACTTATTTGAACATTAAAACGACCTTTTGATAATACTTTTAAAATCCGGTTAAAATTTATTTGATAGTCTTATGTACATGTGTATTGACACACTTGTTATACACTTGATATATACTTGTCATTTATTTATACATTAAGAATTTTAAGACCCAAATGACACAATGATTCCTACTATAAATTATAAGTATTATAAATCTGTGTATTGGGTAATAAGTAGAGATAGTAAATGGATAGAGATAGTAGAACAAAAGACCATAGAAAATCGAGACGAGTTATTGTTGGAAACCCAATATAATCACAAACAGTATTTAGTCTCTACAAGACTGAAATCTATGAGTACTTCAAAATAACTGTTAGATAAACGAGCTTAAATCATTGTCTTCCTTATCTTATCTCAACGTTTACCTAAGAAGTCATGGTCGCCGACAAGCTTTGTATGAATTAAACTTAAAAAGTAGATGTGTCGACAAAAATAAACGAGACTCAATAATAACGTTTTTCCTAACTTCGTCGTGTACACAATGTGATTCGAGTTCCGAGTGAACTTGTAAAATAGAAGGTTTAGGACTTGATATCAACTGGGAAAGTTTTAAGTCCAAATATGAATGAGGATTTTAATAAGGTTAAGGACAAAAATCTTTTCTTCATAACTCTTATTTTTTTAGAGAGAGTCTTGGATAATTTATTAATATTTACCTTAATTTAATAATTATAAAGAATTTATTTAGTCAATTTGTAATTTCTGTGTTCATTTGGTTAAGGTATAAACGATCATAAGGTAAACAAATTTTATAATAACTATAAACAAGGATAAAGAGATAATAGATCTGAGGACTGAGGTCTTTCAGTCAGTGTTTTCCGGAGAACTAATACAGGGTAAAAGATTATAATCCTCGGAATGGATACTTATAATTGAAATGCAAAATCACTACTGAAAAAGTACCATAATTATAGACAATATTTCGATGATCTTTTTCTTTCCCGAAGGGTCCACTACGCTCACAATTTCTTAGACCTACGGTTACATCCTCTGCGTTCTCTGTACCAAAGTCAGGGACCCAACCCTTCCAGGGGACCTCTTCCTTTACCGTCGGACGAGGTAATAAGAACGAACCTTTTAAGGTACCTGTCTCCTCGAACCACCCCAAAGTTTTTCAACCTGTGTTGACTCACTGACTCGTACGTATGTGTCTTTTCTTACACTACGTTGGTATTTTGGATGTACGTTGTGTACAGTTCATAAAATATAATTGGAATTTCGATTTTCGATGACGTTCCTCCCTAAAAGACTCCATTATTTAGCAAAGAAACTTATAGTATGTAAAATAGATCAAAGTAAAGTCCTTCTAATTTACGCCACAAACATCTTTACGACCCAAAAGTGGGCGTAGGGGTTTACGTGTCATCCAAGGGACACCTTTGTCTTTTGTCCAGAAGTCGTTTGGAATCTCCACTTGTGATTAAACGTGGTTGAAATTCAAAATCGGTATTATTAGTGTGGGAACCTCTTACACTACCCCTTCAATTCCTCCTTCTACTGACTACAGTGTCATTACAATCCTGGTTCCTATACTTCTGTCTTCTCGGACCCTCTGTAAACCCTTTCCCATACTTGAAGACGTCATCCTCGGGACTTGTCGTCGGGGCCCCCAGTCTATGTCCCCTGTTTCCTAGTCGGTTTGAAACTTCCGTCTCTTCTTCTTGAAAAGAAACATCCGTTAGTCAAGTCAAGTCAAGTCAAGTCAGTAAGTCAGCACAGACTGAGAAACACTGGGGTACCTGACGTCGTGTGGTCCGAAGGGACAGGTAGTGGTTGAGGGTTTCGAATGAGTTTAAGTGTAGGTAGTTCAGTCACTATGGTAGATTGGTAGAGTAGGAGACAGTAGGGGAAGAGGAGGACGGAAGTTAGAAAGGGTCGTAGTCCCAGAAAAGATTACTCAGTTAAGAAGTGTAGTCCACCGGTTTCATAACTTCAAAGTCGAAGTCAGGAAGGTTACTTATAAGTCCTGACTAAAGGAAATTCTAACTGACCAACCTAGAGGAACGTCTGGTTCCCTGAGAGTTCGTAGAAGAGGTTATGGTGTCAAGTTTTCGTAGTCAAGAAGTCACGAGTCGAAAGAAATATCAGGTTGAGTGTGTCAAACAATTAACCGATATGGGATTATGTTTTAATTTTCGAATTTTTTCTTTATCACATAGATCTTTCATGAATAGATCTGTGTCGTTATATGTAATTGACTTCCGGAAAATGTAAAAGTAAGGAATTTTTATTTTGGAAACAAGGATTGTTTTTATAATGAATCGAGACTTTCAGTACTATGTGACCTCGTTCGAGTGTGTTCACGTGTTCTTGGTTGACAATTTAAAGATCCTTTAAAAGTTTGATCAACAATTTATATCGGTAATAATTTTTAGTGCATTAAACATAATGATGTATTATAATGTAACAATATAAGATATTTTTACATATTTGTGAAATTTGAGTTGTGACAGATTGATAAATTAACGTAGAATGAGACGAGATAGGAGAACTCATTTCAAAGAAGTAAAAATAAACATAGGTCTACCATCTTTGTGAGAGATTACCACCGGTTATATGTAGAGAGGGGGCGAGGTGTTAGACGCCCTAGTACAACCATGAGACTTCAGTCGGTACCACCCAAATAAATATGGTTCTCATATCGACTTGTGATGTTCAGTGAGGTTGGGAGGTTGGGAGTTGGGGTTCTTGACGAACAATTCGTAGGTGTATCCCTGAAGGGACCACCAGGTCACCAATCCTGAAACGGAAGGTCACGTCCCCCACTTCCAAGTCAGGGACTAGCCCCTCGACCCTAGGGTGTACGGAGTGTCGGTATTTTGACTCCGTATCTTGTTTTCATTATAACGTTGTTTAAGTTGTTTCTGAGATTTTTACCAGGTGTAGTTTTCTAAGAAATTTTTTTAAGGATATCTATGAGCTAGTGTAGTAGACATCTAAAACACCATTCTTAATTAATTCCCCCACTGGGCATATAAATGATATTACGTTTGGTCAATAGTGTCCTTAACAATTAGTGTTTAATATCAGTCAACAATTTACAAAGACACTCCGGGGAAACATCTTCATGTGAGGGGTCTCTCTTGTAGTATACTCGTGAACGACGTGTTTCGTTGACAAAATCCTTGACGGACTGGTAGATCAGTCGACTTTCGTAGAAATTAAAAATGAAGAACTGGTACGACGTACCGGTACACCCTAGGATCAAGGGACTGGTCCATACCTTGGACTCGAGGGACTTAACCTTCAACCTCAGAGTTGGTGTCCTGGTGGTCCCTTCATGGACTTTCGAAAAAAATTTGGTTATAAAGAGACCCCTTTTTGAAAAAATGAGATCATTAGTATATAATTCTGATTTTTTTTTTTTTCTTTTAGGGTGCATCTTTGGGTCGAACCTGTGATGAGACATAGTCTTTTATGTCGAAAACAAGACATAAGGACCTAATATCCGCTATTTAGAGTTAGAAGGCCTTTGACCGAACAAGGATTGGAGTAGCATGGGTGTGTCTCACTGAACCAAGACAACTGAAGACACAAACTCAAAGTGTGAATGTGAATGACGGAATAGTGAAGTCACTAAGGAAAAGAACTATTTTTGTATTGTCTCTTTCGAATGCAAATTTTGAGTTTCATTAAGTAAAGGTTGGTGTAATCAAAATGACATTGAATTAGTACACGAGCTCATTTACTTGAATGACAAATCAAAAAGATTGGATACTTACATCTCGTCTAAAGTTATCGTCCCCGGAGTCACAATCGGGGTCCTTTTCTTCCGGTTCTGATAGAACTCTGGGGTCTTAGAGTTCCTCAACGATCATCGATTAGACCCAATATTGGACTGTCGTCGAGAAAAGCAACAACTAAACAAACACGACCACATCGAAAGTGACTCTGGAGAAATAGTCTACTGGATTGTTGTTGACCTTTCAAACTGAATTGAAAGAAGAGGAAGATGGACATCACTCTCCGAAGATCCCCGGAACGCACGGGTTCTCCATTTATATGAAATTGATTATTTGGTATGTTATCCAAAATGATATAACTTAAGTCTGCCAGTTCTTCTTTTCGTTAAATGTTTACTGTAGATACTACGTCATAATAAATTCTGTATCCACACTAAATTATATTATACAATTCAAATCGGTAATAAACATCCGTAGTAGGAGGGGAACTACATACCTTGGTTTATCCTTCTGTACTAAGATTACTGAGAAAGGTTTTGTAGTAAAATTGACACACCCGTTCAAGTCCCTCGAGGAAGGTCCTTCTCTAGGTACATACTCTAAGATCTTCTAGAACGATATGATAAATTCAAGAGTGATGACAACCCGTAGGGTCCACCGTGATCACCACTTCTTGGGTGGACGGTTACGTCCTCTGTTTTTCTCTACACCCAAACTAGGGACCCAGTCCTTCTAGAGGACCTCCTCCTTTACCGTTGGGTGAGGTCATAAGAACGGAACCTTTAGGGTACCTGTCTCCTCGGACCGTCCTCGGAGACACACAGGTATCCCAACGTTTCTCACCCTGTACTGACTCATTGACTCGTACGTAAGAGGTTTCTGTGACGTCATTATTTAGAATGTCCACACATGTGAGAGATTGTCTGCTATCTGTATATCGTTCTCTATCTGTGTAAATATACTTGCATGTACTGACCGGGGTAAAGAAAACCTATACTTACTTATAGACTACCGTTACGTCCGCAGATTCGATTGGAAACAAGAAGAGATGAAAATTAAAAGGAGGGACGTGAGTAGTGTTTAGTACACTGGTGAATGGGGTCTACTTCTTTCAACAGTCACCTCCTTAGGTATTTACAGGACTGTTCTCGTATCCGGTCGGAACCCGTGGTTAAATGCCCGAGACGGAAATAGGTCAGTGAAGGAACCCTCGCAGTGACGAAATGTGTGGCAAAACTATTCTTCGGAGGATCCTCTTCGTAGAATTCGCTCTACGTATACCTTCGGGAACGGTCACGGGTGGGTGTCCGTCTCTCGACGACAGTCATTTGGTCCGAGGAAGAGAATGGGTAAAGTACAACGATTCCTTTTTAGTCGTGACTTCGTACTCAGTAGATCTTATATAAAAAGTTGAACCTTTCGTCGTTTTATATATAGACTCCTAGACTCTGATCGAGACCCGTAATTTATCCTCCAAAGACTCAGACCTTTAAACTAAATTCCCTGGTAAAAATGTGTCTAGCTAAATATAAACGTAAAAGTCCACTTATCTTCGTCACATAGTGACTAAAAGTATACATTGGAAGGTCGATTTTTACCACCACCCCCAGTTAACCTACTCCTCTCAATCCCCTTTAATATGCTGTTGAGAACTTTATTTTACTACACTATATTTAACATCAGACCGTAAAACCCCCTGCCAGACCCAGAAACAACACGGTGGACCGGAAAAAGAGATCAACACTGCGTTCCCCCGAAGAGAAGAACGTCTCGTACCCGAGATTTCGTACCCGAGTCATCAACTCTGGGTGTCCGAGTCATCAGTGGCACGTGGCCGAGTCGACGAGGTCCCGGACGCCTAGAATCAAGGAGCTGGTCCCTAACTTGGGTACAGGGACGTAACCCTCCGTCTAAGAATTGGCAACGTGGTGGTCCCTTCAGGGTATCAGACCCAAAAAAAGAGAGAAAGAAACTAAATCTGTTCCTCCTTTCTTTTAATATTTATGAAAGTCATTACTTGAACTCAAGGTACGTTGACTGTCATCTTCACTCTAACCGTATATAAAACTAACTGTAATCGTCAGATAAGGACAAGTAAATTGAGACTCAACGGTAAATAAAACCATAATTCAATTATCTCTCCCTTTTCTGTATGGTAGAACAGTTCGATACTTCTCTTTATCTAGACTAAAGGATGACCCTTTAATATTTGTAGAGAAGAAAGGACAACCCTAGTTTGTCTTGGCATCAAGTAAAGGATAACCGGACTATGACCGACGGAGACACAGTAACAATTACGTCTTCACTACTCTACCAAACACACAGTCTTAGTGTTACCACTTGTCATAGACACGTGTCTTTAGTACGTTTCCCGTCGAACCTCTTCTCCTTATACTCTATTAGTCTACGTACACAACCAAAAAATTGATAAAGGTTTCATTTTAGTACTTACACGTATTAATTGTATACGAAAAGAAGTCTACGGACCCAGAAAAAGAGTGGACTTATACAGTAAAGAACAATATCGAGTTATTCATAAATAATTTTCAGAAAATAAAATAACTTTGATAGTCACCTAAGAAAAAACAACAATGTACGTTAATGTACGAATAGTCTTCGTCTTCTACTTTCGATAAAGGTGACAGACCAGGTATCACGTTTCTTTCTGGTGTCTCCGAAGAATATTTCCCTTCAGATGGAGGCACTTAATTATCTTACACTACCCTTACTCTTCAAGGTTCCCCGAAAAGTGAGGGGATCACCTACAAACTCTCTTTAATGTAAGAACTTTTTCCTTGTCTGACAACCGTTCACAATAGTGGTGATCTGGACCCTATTCCGTACCTTAGTGTAGGTACATAGGACTCACTGACGTAAGAGGGGTAACGCAATACGCCACGTGCAGTCAAGTGGTTTAGAGGTTGACAGGAAGGAAGGAGGAAGGATTGTATCGGGACCAGTTCAGGAGACCATAGATATTTATGATAGTCCCTTTCCTAGAGTCGGAGTGGGGTTCCCGGAGTTACCTCTTGGGTTTCATTTTCATTGTACATGTCTAAATTGCCCGGAAATCATCTTGTAGTGATTCAGTAACGATCTTGATGTTCAAGTCACAAAGCGTCTCACCTTAGTAAAGAAGAGACCAGGTGGAAATTCCCACGTCTTCAAACAAGGAAAGGAATATTACTAATGTTCCTGCACTTTAATCTATACCGAACGAAACGTCGGTGTGTTACAGACAGTGTTGATGAGTCGAGTAGTCAAATCGTGTTTTCGTCGGCGTCTGTTATAGAGTTAATTTCCCCTCCTGCCGACACAAGGTTGAGTTGTGATAAATATTTTGGACAAACACCCGATAAACCGGACTCCCGGAATCGAGTGACTGGGTAACAGATCCCGTAACTCTCGCATAGGTTCTCTAGATAATATCACTACTTGGTACCTGAGCTTCGACCTTTACCTACTTCACCTATGTGTTTCCTACACTAGTTAACTTTTACCGAACCTCCTGGGTACCCTAGTCACTTGTTGGTCTTATACCCACGGCCACTTGGACCTCTCTCTCTTAACTCACGGTCACACAAGTGATGAACTGTAGATCAACAATCTGCCCTACGGGAGACCCCATTCTTGGGATACTCCTACCCTTGGACTTCGGAATCTCGAAACACCCGTAGGAAATTTACAAGGTCCCGACTCAGATCCACTCTCCTTCCTCCTAACGTGGCTCTCGTTCCTTTTACGAGAGTTTAGACCTGGGGATCTCAAAAAGATTCAGAGGAATATCTAACTCGTCGTTCAACCCGACTGAAATATCCTAAGTCCACTACGATTCACGAGTCAGCACAGGTTGAGAAACACTGGGGTACCTGACATCGGATGGTCCGAGGAGACAGGCACCCTAAAGGGTCCGTTCTTATGACCCCACCCAGCGGTCAGGGAGAAGATTCCCTAGAAAGGTTGGGTCCCTAGCTTGTGTCCAGAGGGATAACGTTCGTCTAAGAAATGGTGACTCAGTGGTCCCTTCGGAATGAAGATCGTGTAGACCATGGTATAGGGAAGGTCTAGTAGTAAAGAATTACAAAATACCCCCTGGCTCCCTCTGTGTCAAAATAAGAACGTGTTAGTGGAATTAACTATTGAAAGTGGGTTGTTGTAAGAACGACACAGAAAGAGTTCACTGGATCATAAATACAACATATATAAGAGTAATCCTTTTACATTACCAGTAATGTCTATACTTTACAATAATAAATATCGGTCAAAGGGTTTAATTGAGTAGACAAATAAGTGAGTAGAATATACAATCAGTCTATTTTTATAAATTCCGTGTCAGAGAAGGGAATTCTATGACTCAGACCTCAACCTCACCTACTAATTTATTTATTAACGTTCTGTGACTTAACGATGTTACTTTGTTTTTCTCGTTAGTAAACACTACGTAGTGTTCAAAGAAAAAACGACGAAAGATGTACGGTCCGTCTCTTTTTATTTTATAAAAGAAACGACAGTTCCACGAATCTCCGATCCACATCTATATATTTGTTCGTTAACGTTCTATGGTAAATAACGATGTTATTGTCTATACTTATTCGATGTTACTATTGTGTTTCCTTCCTTTTAGTGAAACGAACCCTTCGATTCTTTCAAAAGTGTTTTCTCTTTTGAAGACTTGACCTAGGATTTTCTACTGATGCAATAGTAGTTTTCATCTCCTCCGAAGAGTCCACCGGGTAACCATTTCTCAGGTTGACACTTATGTCCTCTCGACCCAAGCTAGGGACCCAGTCATTCTAGGGGACCTCTTCCTTTACCTTTTGGGTGAGACCATAAGAACAGATCTCTTAAGGTGTCTGTCTCTTCGGACCGTCCGATCTCAAGTCCCTCAGTGTTTCTCAGCTTACACTGATTCGTGTGCGTACGTTCGCGTCTCCTCGTAAGATCCCGTTAACCGTTTATACACTCCGAACTCAAACCGACCTCTAGATCCTGTACTTTTCACTCATTGTCCGGTCCTACCGTTCAATCCTCCCACCCTCTTCTTATACGGTCTTCCTCTCTGACTCTGGAGTAGTCAGTCCGTCCGCTACCCTCTGGGTCCTCTCAAAGTAGTCCTTCTATTTTAGTTCAAACACAGAGTCTCTCTACCTCCTTTTACCTGATTTCCTTCCAAGTCTTACCTCTGTTTTAAAAAGATCAAATAAAAAGAAGTAAATTCTTTAAAAGTTGTGTTGTAACATTTCGTTAATAGAAAGTTAATTTTTATTTATAAAAGTTTTATCTCTTTTTTAAAAAAAGCAATACTGGTTTATTTAACTGTATTAGTGAGTACCCGACTGAATACTTTGTGTTTTTGAGTCCTCACCCTACAAAGTGGTCCACGGAGCAGTAAAAGTGGACCCGACCCAATCCAGGGGAGGAGACGTAAGTCCTGAACCTTGGACGGGTGTTGTCCAGAATACCATTTATAGGTGTGTACTCATGAAGAGACCGTGGTTTGACCCTTAAGGAACTCCTACTCCTTGTTCTGAATAAATGGAATCACGTGTAGACGGATTCCAGAGGGACATACTCGAGTTCCTAATGACTTAACTTGGTTTGTGAATAACGAAAGATAAGTTATTAACAACGTATTAACCTCAACTCTGGGACTACGACCCTTTGTGACTCCCTTGGTCCTCTTCCCCTGCTGTCCTACTTTACCAACCTACCGTAGTAGCTGAGTTACCTGCACTCAAACTCGTTTGAGGCCTTCTAACACTTCCTGTCCCTTCGGGCCGTATGACGTCAGGTACCCCAGTGTTTCTCAGCCTGCACTGACTCACTGACTTGTTGTTGTTTCGTTAGGAGAACCATTGGACTTCGGTACGGATTGTTACTTTTGTTCCGCTGTACGAGTGAAAGGTTTCGTCTCGAATCGATAACATTTAAATTTATTAGATTTTCTTTTTTCCCTGGAGATGACCCAAATTGTACTAAGATTTCAGAAATCTAAAAAAAATTAGAGGAATATTAAATGAAGGATTCTACTAAGGTCGTTTAAACCTTTTGAGTCGTCACCGGTGTCCTGACCTTTTCCAGTCAAAAGTAAGGTTACGGTTTCTTTCCGTTACGGTTTCTTACGAGTTTGATGGTGTGTTAACGTGAGTAGAGTGTCCGATCATTTTATTACGAGTTTTAAGAGGTTCGGTCCGAAGTCGTTATGCACTTGGCACTTGAAGGATTACAAGTTCGACCAAAATCTTTTCCGTCTCCTTCGTCTCTAGTTTAACGGTTATAGACGACCTAGTACCTTTTTCGTTCTCTCAAGGTCTTTTTGTAGATAAAGACGAAATAACTGATACGGTTTCGGAAATTGACACACCTAATGTTATTTGACACCTCTTAAGACTTTCTCTACCTTTATGGTCTGGTGGACTGGACGGAAAACTCTTTAGACATACGTCCAGTTCTTCGTTGTCAATCTTGACCTGTACCTTGTTGTCTGACCAAGGTTTATCCTTTTCCTCATGCAGTTCCGACATATAACAGTAGGACGAATAAATTGAAGATACGTCTCATATAGTACTCTTTGAGACCCGACCTTCTTCGTGTTCGACCTTAGTTCTAACGACCCTCTGTATAGTTATTGGAGTCTATACCTCTACTACGGTGGGAATACCGTCTTTCACTTTTTCTTGATTTCTCGGAGAACTACTTTCACTTTCTCCTCTCACTTTTTCAACCGAATTTCGAGTTGTAAGTCTTTTGCTTCTAGTACCGTAGACCAGGGTAGTGAAGTACCCTTTATCTACCCCTTTGTCACCTTTGTCACAGTCTGAAATAAAAAGACCCGAAACTTTAGTGACGCCTACCACTGACGTCGGTACGTTAATTTTCTGCGAATGAGGAACCTTCCTTTTAATACTGGTTGGATCTATCGTATAAGTTTTCGTCTCTGTAATGAAACAGTTGTTTCCAGGTAGATCAGTTCCGATACCAAAAAGGTCACCAGTACATACCTACCCTCTCAACCTGATATTTCTTTCGACTCACGACTTCTTAACTACGAAAACTTGACACCACAACCTCTTCTGAGAATTCTCAGGGAACCTGACATTCCTCTAGGTTGGTCAGGTAAGATTTCCTCTAGTCAAGACCCACAAGTAACAATCCTGTCTACAACTTCGACTTTGAGGTCATGAAACCGGTGGACTACGCTTCTCGACTGAGTGACCTTTTCTGGGACTATGACCCTTTCTAACTCCCGTCCTCCTCTTCCCCTGTTGTCTCCTACTCTACCAACCTACCGTAGTAGCCGAGTTACCTGTACCCACCTAAACCCACTTGAGGTCCTCAACCACTACCTGTCCCTCCGGACCACACGATACCAAGTACCCCTACGTTTCTCAGTCTGTGCTGACTCACTGACTTGACTTGACTTCTACTAAGGAGTAACATGTTGTGTACTTGTACTTTATTTTCGTTAAAAACTCCATTATAATCTTTTGTGATCAATTCAAGATTGAGTTTTCCTAATAGTTTTCGTCTCTGTCTTTTACTACGACATGCGTCTATTTGTCGAAAAATACTGAGATAACTCCAGACGCCGAATTCTGTGAAGAGAGCCATCAAAATAGTGAAGCGAACGAGGTAACATGGTTGTCTTCTCGACAAAGTCAACTGAAATAAAAAAATAAAGGGGGGCTTTACAACGGATTGTGTTGAACTATCAACACTCTCATAAAGTCATCACACAATCGGTAACCTATTCTATATTGAAGCTTATACTTAAGGTATAACATAATAAATATAATTATCACATTGAATTTTATATGACTACGGGAAGTCGTGATGCCTTTTCTACTTTGTCAAAACAGATCTTCAGGATTCTACGACAAACCTAGAAGTTTCAACACAATAAAATTTTCTTACCACCGTTTATTTACAAATGTCCAGCTTTTTCTTTTATTAGGAACCCATTGGACGTCCTCCCGATGGGTCTACCGAGGTCACCATTTCTTAGACGGACGGTTACATCCTCGGCGTTCTCTGCACCCAAACTAGGGACCCAACACTTCTAGGGACCTCCCTCTTTACAGTTGGGTGAGTTCATAAGAACGGATCTCTTAGGGTACCTGTCTCCTCGGACCACCCGAAGTCAGGTACCCCAGTGTTTCTCAGCCTGTGCTGATTCGCTCATCGTGAAGTGAAGTTGGACGTCATTACCCACACCGTTATGCGGATTTGCAATGTCGAAACTCTACAGACCAATACGAAAATTCGTACCCACACAGGATCTCATGTACTGTAAATGTTGGATTACGATCTTGAGGACGTATATACCGCTACACGTAAGAGTCTCTCCTAAACGAAAAGAAGAAGATCCGTTCTTTCTGGGGGTTGAAATATCCAGAATAGAAAAGTATCACTGTTATCATTGTGAATCGTAGATATGTTATCTGGGTATACAAAATTTTCTATGATGTAAAGATACCTAATACAGAACACAGTAATTAAAAAATTAAATAAAAATTAACCTCCTATTAACGAAATGTTACAATACAACCGAAGACGGTATGTACTTAGTCACTTTCATATGTATACGGGGGAGGAAGAACTTGGAGGGAGGATTGGGGGGGTAGGGTAGGGATAAATTAAAAATATCGACTGTATAGTGACTACTTGTCCACCAAACTGAAAGGTTCCACCTCGCCCCTCTGTCGTCTTCCGCCGTAAGAAGTCACTGCTTAGAGTGGTACACCAGTGCAATCAACCATTAGACAAATAATGACTTAAAGAAGTACATTTTCACTTATTCATTAGTCCTTAAAGGTCGGGATGTTTTACATGACTTAGTCAGAATTTACTGGCGAATAGGTGAACAATTGACGGTCTTTGGTACCTCTCAGAAAGTAGTGCCTTGAGATGTCTACCGTGTTCGTGAAATGAGACGGGGTCCGTAGTGGAAGTCAGAGTAAAAACAAGAAGTGTAGTCCGGGAAACATGTGGTACTGTGAAGGTACGTACGTTTCAAAGTCTTCTAAATCCATACTTTTCGCTCTTACTAAACTTGATTTATTCATATAGCTTTACTCAGTGACACCCTCTGACAGTTTAGTGAAAGTAAGACGCCACAGATTCGACAGACCCTAAATTAGGATCTTTCATCTACACTACAAATACAACATACAATTGCTCCTCCCACATACCCCACTTTAATAAATCTAGTCACTTGAAACTCATTCGTCTTACGGTAGATATTACACTTACCTAGAATAGGTTAGATAACTCCCGGACTTATCTTTTGTTTTTCTAGTCGGAAGGGTACAGTCCCCCTTAAGAGGTCGTTTACGGAAGACAGTCTAAGAAGTCGTAGTAGCTCAGAGGAACTAGAGGTCACCGGGGGAGTCTGACCTTGGAATAGTCAAAAGGACCCAGAGTTCGGACGGTCGGAGTGGGGACGTCTAACCCTGAATGGTCAGTGGTATTGGTACACTAGGTTGAGGAATATTGATCAGAGAAAAATATATATGTATAGGATAACCAAGACAAAGAGAGCTCTTGGGATTATTCATGCTATAAGTAGTTATCCAGTTAGTAAGTAGTTATCGGAATACCTTGTGTCTTGGTTATAACTAACCAGAGACCGATCCACCGAGTCCCCATTTCTTAGGTGGACGGTTATGTTCTATATGTCCTCTGCTCCCAATCTGTGGGACCTCTTCCTTTACCGTTGGGTGAGGACATAAGTACGGACCTCTTAGGGTATCTGTCTCCGTGGACCACCCGATGTCAGGGACCACAGTGTTTCTCGGCCTGTGTTGACGTGTTCGTGCGTGCGTGTGATCTGGTGTGATTTTCACTGACGAGACCCTCCATACGAGACAGTAGTGAGAGACCGAACGAACAGTGAGAAGCTTAAAGAAGTGTTAGGTCACTTCCCGTCTAGATCCAGGGGTTCGGACATCGATGTTAAAGGGTCTGGTCTATTGACTGGTCCCTCAATCTCCCACCGATTAGGTCCAAACGAACGAGTGGGTGACGGTCGTGACTAGACACCGGGCCCCCAACCCCTGGGGACGAGATTTCGTACCTCGGGTCCCGTCCTTAAAGAGACTAGACCTAGTTTCCTACCGTAACTGTACTCCCAAGACAGGTCTCTGTTTTCAGACGATGACTACCACTATCTCCGTTCGTTTTACTCACTATGTTTGTCTTTTTCCCTTTTCTGTGATTATTATTGTGAATCAAACGACGTTCTATCAAACCCTCAGGTAAGTCAAGTGGACATCCTTTCTCTTTCTTATCATATTTTCAACTTTACCCCTTACCCCATGTTTGAGTCCTCCTCTTTGAACTTTTCTAAAAAGGTCTAATAATGTGAGTCTTCATACCTGTTTTATATTGGTCCAAATCTCGACCTAACATTTCTCCGTTTTATGTCTTCTCTAAATCGATTACCTTAAGATCATCAAAACAAACAAACAAAAACCACAACAAATTCCTGTTCTACCAACTTACCGTAGTAGCTGAGTTACCTGTACTGAAACTCGTTCGAGACCCTCTACCACTTCCTGTCCCTCCGGACCACACGATGTCAGGTGCCCCAGCGTTTCTCAGTCTGTACTGTCTCGTTGGCTTGTTGTTGTTCTTTATAAATCGTGACTGTTTTGAATCTAAACCAGTTATCCTCTCCTCAGAAGGTTTGGTTCTCCCTTACAACCGCTACTCTGCTACACCTTCCGTCCGATATGTCACCCTCACGACCCACCCACTCTCCCCTAGACTTTCTGCCCCCTGAAGGAACCACCAGATCACCGATTCTGAGACTGAAGGGTCTACGTTCGCCGGCTCCAAACTAGGGACCTGTCCCTTTATCTGGGGTGTACGGTGTTGTTTCTGAGCCGTGGTTTCATTAATTAAGAAAAAAATTTTTTCTCCTTTCGACTCTCCGTCTTTACCAGAAGGAAAGTAGGATGTTCTTTCTCGACACTTCGACCCACCCCGTCCCGACCTGTTCATCCAGGGTAATGTCCAACAGTATCTTGTCGTAATAATGAAATTTATCGTAGTTTTTGTTTACCCATAAAAACGAGATTCCAAGTAGGAAGGAGAAGGGTGTGAACGTGTGAGTCAACAAGTCAACACAGAATGAGAAACACTGGAGTGTCTGATATGGGTGGTCCGAGGAGACAGGTACCCTAAGAGGTCCGTTCTTGTGACCTCACCCAACGGTAAAGGAGGAAATCCCATAGTGAGACTGGGTCCCTAGTTTGGGTACTCAGAATGCTATCCCCGTACGTTCCTTTTAAGATAAAGTCACATAAAGACAGTGAGGTTTAGGAGTTCTTAGGTTTCATAGTAAAGAGTATTGTTCTGATTTGATATTTTTACGGATTGGTAAATGTTACCTTTAAAAGAAGTCATCTGCGTCGGACCCTCCGATAGAATCTTTTACTGAAAACGACACTTACCTTTTAAAGAGAGGATTCTTCAGTAAAGGATCAGTAGAAGTAATTATTTCATACTATTTAGTGTCAAAATAAAAATTAACAATGTATATGGTAACCAATAAAATTTGGAATTCGAGACAACTTAAATTCCGTTTATACGTAAACGAGACCCCTGTCACGAATTAACTACTATAAGTCTCAAATCTTTTTTCTTTTATATTTTACACATGTGTTTTCGTTTCTGATCATTAAAAGAAGAAAATAACGTCGACCTATAAGATGTACTATCTTTTTTAATTTACCCCTAAATCTCTGAGAAAGAATATAACATCTCACCTCTCGTAAATACTAAAATGAAATTAATGGAAGTCTAAAAATAAACAACAGATTTAATTAGTTTCTTTCAAGAAAACAGAACGTAAATAATAATAGGATAGAGAACTCGTTTGAATAAAAGAAACACAGTCTCTGTCTGGTTCCCTTTTCTTAAAAGTCTTTATTCTATCTTTATTCTATTGTTCTTTATTCTTTAAAAGATTTAAAAGATCTTGTGACTATAAGTAATCGATGGGTCACATTGTCAGTCATGTCCATCAATTTACCACTGTTACTCATATAAAGTCCCATTGGGTACTAGGATTGAACAAGTCTAAAGGGTTTATAAACAGAGGTAGGAGATGAAACGTATAGGTACCCGTACATAAACCAATCGTGAAAAGGTCTCTCTGTTTCTTCAAACATTGTGACGTCTACTTAATCGGGACCTAAAATCGTCTACCCCCGAAGGGACCACCGAGTCTACCATTTCCTAGACGGACGTCACGTCTTCTGAGTCCAAGTTAGAGACCCAACCTTTCTAGGGGACCTCTTCCCTTATCGATGGATGAGGTCATAAGAACAGACCTCTTAGGGTACTTGTCTCCTCGGACCGTCCGATGTCAGGGATCCCAGTGTTTCTCAACCTGTGTACCTCTCTGATTGTGAAAGTGAAAGTTTCTCGTTTATTAGGCAACACCTTGAACTTCTTAGGTAATAGTATTTCCAGAACCTAAGTTTGAGACACCGACTTAAACCTTGTTCTAATTTAGTAGACTAGTTGTTATTATTTGTTATACGTTTTTAGACGTAGTACTCTTATTTCTTTGAGTTTAGGGCACGTGTTATTTTCGTTTCGGTCTTCTCTGTGTGTTGACCCGTCCTTAGACCTCTCACCACGAAAAAACAACGCGGAATAGGAGAGTCTTAGTCCAATATCGACGAAGACTTCCGTCTTACAGACTCAGTCTTTGTTCGCTTGCACAGAGTGACTAGAAATGACGGACAGAGGGACCACCATTAACGTTTTCAAGTCCTAATGCCAAAAGACTTGACTCGTCCTACGGACTAGACTTTTTGAACGGTTCCAAAAACTTCTACGAAATTTTACCACCAAGTCTAAGTCAGAACTCCTTATTTTTGAGTCAACTGGTGTTATTTCGTGGTAGTCTCTCTCCCGTCTCTTCATATCTTCAAAACACTAATAGTACTTTAATTAAAATTATTACGTAAAATAAATTGGATTATATGGGTTTTATACTAGTAAAGTTGTACTTATTTACAGTTAAGTATTTTGATGACTGTATGATATATATCTAAAAAGTACGATTCAGAAACTTAGGTCCCATATGTCGTGTAAACTTGAACGTATGTCATGTAAACTGGTCGGTCCAAAGGGGTAAGTTCGCGAGTCGTCGGTGATCCCCGATAGTCAGTACATCGAAGGTGTAATCTACCATGTCAAAATCGTGTTTTCAGGACGAAAACCTTAGTCTAGTTAAAAATAAGTTTTATACTACATGAGAATAATCGATACACCGGAATCCGGTCTCTGAATTGAAAGAGAGAAAGGAAAAAAGGATATTTTACTTTACTTATTATAGATTGAGAACCTCAAACCACTGTTAATTTTATTCACGACATACATTTTGACAGGTGTCGCGGACAGGACACCGGTGTGGTTACTTACGAGTGTAAATCTCAGTTACTGACATCATGTCTATATCAAAAATCCGGTCAATTTTTGTTAATAGGACTACAACCTCATAGGTGATGTAAGGTCTATTTCCATTCTGTACGGGTCTGACACGGTCCGATACAGTGGTCGGGTTACCATTTGTACTTCATGTACTGAAGGAGGCACATCCAAAACTTTGTACATGTGTATAACTTCTAACCTGAAAGGACTTCGAGTATAATCCTTGACAGTCACCCTTTGGAAAACCGTAAGTTCCTACTCTAGAGACATTATTGTTTTTCGTTTACTCGGAGAGGTTCTGGTTAACAAATGTAATGACGATTCAGAGACTCCTCGATTCCGGTCACGAGTCGGTTCACTAAACTTACTTAAGAGTCTTCGGGACTATAGTTACTCAGTTAATATGACAGATGTCTTATGAAAGTAAATTATAAAACCTTCTTCAATGACAGGAACGAACTAAGGGTTTCTTGCCGATTACCAATGACCGAAGAGTCTCTCATGATCACCAGGGTTCTGATCATGAATTATCGAACGAGTACTACAGTTACTATTTCCACGAATAACTTGGGAGACCATACCACCGAGATCACCATTTCTTAGACGGACAGTTACGTCCTCTGGATGTTATACGTCCAGACTAGGGTCCCAGTCCTTCTAAGGGATCTCCGGTACCGTTAGGTACGGTGATAAGAACGGTTCTCTTTGGGTACCTATCTCCTCGGACCGTCCGAAGTTAGGTATCCCAAAGTTTCTCAGCCTGTGTTCACTTCGTTGAATCGTGCGTACGTGTCATGGGGGAGTTGATAATGACTGGGAGTAATTTGGATCGGTAGAGACTGGGATTACTTCAATAACAGACGTAAGGTTTTCATCTACCAAACCACTAAGAAACAAATAAATGTGACACTTTAGTACCAATAGTTCTAGAGACGTGGGACCGATTAGTCATTAAAAACTAGTTTACAAAATAGTTTTTCTGTGTTGGGATCCCCGAAGGGACCTTCAGGTCATCAATTCTTAGGTGGACCGTTACGTCTCCTACACCCAAGTTAGGGACCAGCCCCTTGATTTTAAAGAATATGTCCATTCGTTCATTTTCGGGTGCCGGAGACATCGGGCCTTCGGTGTTGATCTCTTTGGAACGCGGTGTCACTTTCTAGAGGACACTGTGTTGTCTCCACGACACACGATGTTGATTCTGGTCTACGTCGGTTCAATTAATTAAATACTTTCTGTCTTGGGATCTTACAGTGTCATCAAGTAGAAATGCCGACTCGACCGAGAGTCTCTTACCACCAGTGTTCCACCTTTCCAAAGATTTGTGGGAGTGACTCTCAAATATTATTTCAGTGTATACCGTTTCAGAAAAGAGTTCTACAGGACACGAAACCGCCACCCCTCCTCCCCCGCCCTTCGTACCCCGTCCTGGGGTGCTACTACTTTCGTTAGTAAAAAGGAAAAGGGTCGAGACGTTGTGTCCCGATTTTGTAGGTGTTGTGTCTCGAGTTTGGAGGTGTCAGGAGACTTATCTGGACGGTACTGATTTCCTGGGAGAAACTAAAAGTGATGAGTCGTCGATGTCGTTGGGTCTTAAAACTCGTACGTCTCCTCGAGTCGACTCGACTTGTCGACTCAGCTACGAAAAGTATTTTTCGGGGAACGTCGGTTTTGGTTCCCTTAGTTATAACGCTGGGTATAATCAATGTGTCGACTCCTAAAATTTTCCAAGTAAATTTATTTATTCTGATCCGCGTTTTCTCGTTACGGAGGGAACTACCCCCATCCCCTCCGAACCCTTCACTTTATTCACGACAATCGGTAGGAGTGTACCTCTCTGCAACCAGTACTTTGTAGGTTCCGATTTCAGGCCAGACTGTATTTCATCACTTCGATTTTTCGTCTTTCCTCTTTCTAGTGAAGAGAGACCCAGCCTCTCTTCTTTGAAGGTAGGGACGAGACGTGGTAGCCCCCTTTCGTGTGACTCGTGTCTATCGTATCCGATATTTAGGTGTTGGAACAGACTTCCTTGTTGTAAAGTAGTGAAAAGGTTGACGTCCCGATCCACAAAAGGACAGAATGTTCTACGCGACGGAGACATATTTAGTCACATCGGTCCGACGGGGTATGCAGATCAGGAACGAGTAGTTCTCTGAACTTGGGTTCTTGACATTTAAGGTCGTCGGGTGTTAGGTAAGTTTTATCGATCTTGGGGTATTCCAAAACAAATGTCCGAGGACACTTCTAGTACGAACGTACGATTCAATGAAGTCAACACAGGCTGGAAAACACTGGCGTACCTGACACCCGACGGTCCGAGGAGACAGGTACCCCTAAGAGGTCCGTTCTCTTACCTCGTCCGACAGTACGAGAGGATCTCCCCTAGAAGGGTTTGGTCCCGAGGTTGGGAGTAGAGAATACAAAGGACGTAACCGTCCTCCCAAGAGATGGTGATCGTGGTGGACCCTTCGGGACACTTCTATTATAAATTTGTATTTACCCGTTAGGACTTTAAAGGGGAGTAGTGACGGAGGGACTACCCAGACGTCCCCGTTACTTCTTGCAAAGAACTTACTAGACACCCGTTTGTACTGTGTAACTCTATGAGGACATAGTTCCTTATTTGTCGTTCCTTTTTCGAATTTCCGTTATGAAGATAAAGACTAAGATGTACACCAACCGTGTTCCTGTTCTACGTCTATCACCAAACAATTTGATAATCCTCCTTAATGACTAATTCTACCAACATTTTATGAATATTAATATTTTACGGATACCTTTCAAGATCTTCAAGTTCTATTATTATGTTTTAATACGAGAATGATATTTTATATTTTCAGAGAAATTTTATATGTAAAAGTATAACGTACATTAAATAAAATATGAGTAAGAGTTTCGGAAACGGTACATCTAGTGTTGTTTGACCTTTTAAGAAGTTCTCTACCCTTACGGTCTGGTGGAATGGACGGAGGACTCTTTGGACATACGTCCAGTTCTTCGTTGTCAATCTTGACCTGTACCTTGTTGTCTGACCAAGGTTTATCCTTTTCCTCATGCAGTTCCGACATATAACAGTGGGACGAATAAATTGAAGATACGTCTCATATAGTACACTTTACGGTCCGACCTTCTTCGTGTTCGACCTTAGTTCTAACGGTCCTCTTTATAGTTATTGGAGTCTATACGTCTACTGTGGTAGGAATACCGTCTTTGACTTCTTGATTTATCGGAGAACTACTTTCACTTTTTTCTCACTTTTTCAACCGAACTTTGAGTTGTAAGTCTTTTGATTCTAGTACCGTAGACCACGGTAGTGAAGTACCGTTTATCTACCCTTTGTTACCTTTGGCACTCTCTGAAATAAAACCCCCCGAGGTTTTAGTGACGTCTACCACTGACTTCGATAATTTAATTTTCTACGAATGAGGAACCTTCTTTTCAATATTGGTTAGATCTGTCGTATAATTTTTCGTCTCTGTAATGAAACGGTTGTTTCCAGTCAAATCAGTTCCGAAAGGTCCTCAGTACATACGTACACTCCCAACCTGATATTTCTTTCGACTCACGGCTTCTTGACTACGAAAACTTGACACCACAACCTCTTCTAAGAACTCTCAGGGAACCTGAAGTCCCTCTAGGTTGGTCAGTTAGGATTTCCTTTAGTCAGGACTTATAAGTAACCTTCCTGATTACGATTTTGACTTTGAGGTTATGAAACCGGTGGACTACGCTTCTTGACTAAGTGACCTTTTCTGGGACTACGACTCTTTCTAACTTCCGTCCTCCTCTTCCCCTGTTGTCTCCTACTATACTAACCTACCGTAGTGGTTAAGTTACCTGCACTCAAACTTGTTTGAGACCCTCAACTACTACCTGTTCCTCCGGACCGCACAACGTCAAGTACCCCAACGTTTCTCAGCCTGCGATGACTCACTGACTTGACTTGACTTCTCACAACCTTGTTAGAGTCTGTTTTTGACTCCTTTGTTCGAATTTTATACACCGAAATTTTTATGTTTTGTACACCGACCTTCTTCGACGATAAAATGTCCTATGTGTCCGAACGTTTCCCTCCCAAGTTTACGGAGACGGTAATGGGTTAGGGACAAGGAACACTCCCCATACCTTATTTCCCGTATCAGTGTGGGGGGCACCGAGTCTACTACAGAGACAGTTCAACCTATTTGTAGGACCTTCCTAGGACCTCTAGGATTCTCCATCCGTGTTGAGAAGTCTTTTGTCGTCCGTCGAGAACCCCGGAATCTTCCATCCCTTATCCATAGAAGGTCGACTGTAAGAGGGTACCGAGACCCGTGAGTCCTAGAATTACGGTCTTGTAAGGACTTCCCGGAGTAGGTGAAGACTACGAAGTCCAGGGTTCTCCAGACGACCCTTGTAAACTTCTCACACTAACGTAATAACTTCGGGTCTCTTTTCTTACAAGATCCCACTTTCGCGAGTGGTACACTCATTTACTCTTAATAAAAATCTTTATAAGTCTCAACCCAGTTATTATTCGTACACCTCTTAACGTTTACTTTACAAGATACGGAATACCTTAGGTAGACCCGGTACCGGTTTCCTCCTAGAAAGTAAAAAGTCCACTCTACACCAAGAATCCAATACTAATTACCAGGTACTTGTAAAAAATGTTTCCGTTCATGAGAACTGTACATGACCTCTTTTAGGTTAATGTCGCTAAAACAGAGAAGGTAAAGGAAGGTCTCCATCAACACCCCTACCATAAGAAACGGATAAAGAAAGAGACACGAGAATCTATTAGAACTTCTGAACTTTTGAGTAACATAAAGATTTACAAGGATGTATCCGATACAGATCAATTCGGAAAAGTTCTCCTTCTCTTCATTTATTTCTTAATTTCAGTTTCTTCTGGGGTAATTGTAATTTTGTTTAGAGGTGAAGAAAGGTAAATAGTTGACCTACGACAGACGAAAATAAAGTAGTTTTCTAGATATAACACTATCGAAGGAAGGTGTAATATGTTCCTGAACAAACACTGAGTCTACCATTTCTTAGGTGGACGTTACATCCTCTGCGTCCAAGTTAGGGACCTAACCCTACTAAGGGACCTCTTCCTTTACCGTTGGGTGAGGTCATAAGGACGGGTCTTTTAGGGAACCTCTCTCCTCGGACCGTCTGACGTCAGGTACCCCAGTGTTTCTCAACCTGTACTGACTCGTGTGTACATTGCATTTTCTACTTTCCTCTGTCAATGAATGTTTAAGGCGTGTAAAGGAATCGTCTTATCTCTGTATACCCTGGATTTCGTTCAACGACTTACTCGACGGAGTTCTTGTAAACTTTTATGTCTCAACTCCGCGTGAGGTCCTTGACCGTAAAAAAATTACACAAAAACTGTCGAAGTCTCTCAATTACCTTTGGCTTAATATAAATTTCGATATATTCTCTTTTTAGGAAAAAGGAGTCTCAACTCAAGAGTTTTCTTAAAGATTGTGATTCGTGAAGTCGTAGTTCTAAGATATATGTATGTTAATTAAAATAATGTCGAAAGGAGTAAAGAGTAAATACGACATCCTTTTCCGTCTAAAACGTTATTCGTCATAGGAAAGTTGAGTAAACCAGGTGTTACTCGGTCTCAGAGAGACCATAGTCGTCCGGTCTGGTACGACTTGTTTCTCTTCTTTTCAGTTTTCAACCTGTAACAAATAGACTCTGTACTTTACCCGACTTGGTAATTCACTGTGATGTAAGTGTTTTCCCTGTTACCGTAGTGTACTCCGAAAAGGAATCGACACTGTAAAGAAATCCAAGAAAAAACCGTATTTTTTAAACCCTGAAAACACTTTTTCATCTTTGAGGAGTGTTACTTTTAGAGTAAAACTCCACTTCTAATCTCCAGAAATGAGAGTTTCGACGTGTGTCCCAGAAATTTCTCGAGTTACAAGTTTGAAAAGGTAGGTTTAAATTCTCCTTTTACGTGTCCGTCACCGTGTTTCCAGTTCCACGAGACTTCCGCTTAACTGTCTCCTGTTGACTTTGAACAGAAGAGACTCGAGGACTGTCCCAGGTACTGTCGTCTCCTCCCGAGAAGAACTCTTTCTTAGGACTTCCGACTTCCTTACTTACCACTACTACACTTGTGTCCTTACCTTAGATCTTAGTCCAACCGGTCCTTCTACCATATCTTTTGGTCTTACTCGACACACCGGTTGGGTGACTATGACCGTTTCTGACTCCCGTCCTCCTCTTCCCTCCCCCGTTGTCTCCTACTCTACCAACCTACCGTAGTGACTGAGTTACCTGTACTCAAACTCGTTTGAGGCCCACCGTCCCTTCCTGTCCCTTCGGACCACACGACGCCAGGTACCCCAGTGTTTCTCAGTCTGTGTTGAATCGTTGACTTGTTGTTATTATTTTACAGTTAAAAGCCCCAAAGGGGACACCGAGTCGACTATTTCTTAGACGGACGCTACACCCTCTGGACCCAAACTAGGGACCCAATCCTTCTAGGGGACCTCTTCCCTTTCCGATGGGTGAGGTCATAAGACCGGACCTCTTAAGGTACCTGAACATATCAGGTACCCCAGTGTTTCTCAGTCTGCGTTGACTCGTTGAAAGAAAAAAAAAAAAAAAAAAAACCGAAGGGACCACCGAGTCTACCGTTTCGAAGACGGACACTACGGACCCAAGCTAGGGACCCAAACCTTCTAGGGGACCTCTTCCTTTACCGTCTTCAGACCACACGACGTCAGGTACCCCAGTGTTTCTCAGCCTGTGTTGAATCACTGACTTCTTGTTGTTATTTTACAGTTAAAAGATTCAGGTTTAAGATCCCTTGGTCTTTTCTGGGACTACGATCCTTTCTGACATCCGTTTTCCTTTTCCTCTACTGTCTCCTACTCTACCAACCTACCGTAGCGACTGAGTCACCTGTACTTGGACTCGTTCGAGACCCTCTATCACTTCCTGTCTCCTCGGACCACAACGACGTCAGGTACCCCAGTGTTTCTCAAACTGTGTTGACTCGTTGACTTTTTGTTGGTGTTGTTTCTCTGGTTTGTGTGTGTCACCTTGGGACCTTTTCTTTTTTTTCTCTTTATGAATTCTTGTTCAAAAAGTTGAACATGACATGTCACAAAGGGATTCTTTTACCCTTTAACACTGAAACTAAGTCAGGTATGGGGGACGGGGTTTTACAATGTACTGACACATCACAGAAAAAAGAAAAATTAAAATGAGTCATTCACGTTGGAATTTACTTTCTAAGCTGAATTGTTTTATCTATCCAACCAAAATCGAGACTGTACGTTACTCGACTCTTTAAACAGTGAGGACGAGGCTTATATTTCTTACGGCCTTTTCCTTACAGAAATGACCCTGAGTAGTCTCTTGACCTCAACGTCTCGTTTGAGGTGGGACTTTAGACCTTTTTGTCCTCCTAGGTCCCTCAGTGTGAACGGGACTCGTCTTCGACGACCTTGGTGTGCGGTCATCCTTGTCAATTTACCGTCGACCCCATTCAATGACCTCCGTGTCCTACCCGTTCATACTCGGACTCGGTGACACACACACGCACACACCCATTCAATGACCTCCGTATCCTACCCGTTCATACTTGGACTCGATGACACACACACACACACACACACACGGACAGTGAGTCAGTACAGACTGAGAAACACTGGGGTACCTGACATCGGGTGGTCCGAGGAGACAGGTACCCTAAGAGGTCCGTTCTTATGACTTCACCCAAAGGTAAAGGAAGGACTCTCCTAGAAGGACTGAGTCTCTAGTTTGAACGTAGAGGACGAGCCGTCCGCCTGCCCCGTCCCTTAAATTAGGTCCTTACAGTCGTCCTAGAGGTCGACTTCTAGGTCCTTACTACGTCTACCTCCTTTCCTTAGTGGGACACTTTACAGTCCCCGAGGAGCTCTTTTCCGGAGAGAGGTCCCTTTCCAGTAGTGGTCTCGGGATAGAATTACCTACGACTCTCCCTCAGTGGGTTGAGGTCGGGGGAGGCCAGAAGGACAGAGTGGGTTCCCCTTAAACAAAAATTGAAATCTTTGTGAACACTTTCATAATTGGGTGTCTACGTTCGGGTGTTTTTAGATTTCAAGTTAATATTCTAATGTCTTGTAACGGGGAGGAGGTATCCTAGAAGGGTTGCGTCCCTGAGTTGGTCGTAGAAGACTGAGAGGCCCTAAATATCCGTAATAAGAAATGATAACTCGGTGGACTCTTCGGAGTTCCTTCCCCTGAATCCCTTCGGGTTTCTCATGGACCGTGGATACCGATGTTGTTGTAATTTGTATTGGGTTGAGGACCGATCAAATTGTATTTTGGAGTGTAATTTCAAGAAAATGGAGTCAAGGGTACTGGACTGTGTCGTGTAGATCTAAAGTTGTTGTTGTTGTTGTTTTTTAGTATTCTGTACGTTTTCAAGGTCTTCCTCATGTCAGACTTCCATGTTTCGTTTGTATTTTGGTCTGAGTCTATACTGTATTTCAGACCGTAATAGTACGACGACGACGACGACGATTCAGTGAAGTCAATACAGGCTGAGACTCGCTGGGGTCTCTGCCGTCGGGTGGTCCGAGGTGGCAGGCACCCTAAGAGGTCCGTTCTTGTGACCTCACCCAACGGTATCTCCCTTAAATTTTATTGGTACTAGTTGTACTCTTCCCGAGAATACTTTCTTCATCCGTTGTACGTTCTATTGTGTTAATACATTCGTCTTTTCGACCTTGAGATTCTTTCATAGTTCCTTTACGAATTAATTACTTTACGAATTACTTACTTAAATTAATTAATTACTTTTAGCGGAATCTACCCGAGTAACCATCTGATATACGGTGGGTTCTTTCTTAGTCACTCGTACTTCTATCCAGTTATCTTTAAAGGATTTGACTTTACTTTTAAAATTTTCTTACTCATTTTGTCTCGTCCTGTAGATTAATGACCTTCTGAAAATTACACATTGAATGTACGTTACCTTTATGGTTGTATCTTCTTTCTCGTTTACCTCGTTTTTTATAAAATTGTTTATTACCGGTTCTTAAAATGTTTTAATTTCTATCTTTTGTTCAGTTTTGAAGTCGTTCGAGTCTCTTGTGGGTTTTTTTTATTTATGTTTTTTCGTTATGGGACCGACGACGACGATGATTCAGCGAAGTCAGCACAGGCTGAGACACGCTGGAGTATCTACCGTCGGGTCGTCCGAGGCGGTAGGGACCCTAAGAGGTCCGTTCTTGTGTCCTCACCCAACGGTAAAGGAAGAGGTTACGTACTTTCACTTTTCACTTTCACTTCAGCGAGTCAGTACAGGCTGAGAAGCGTTGGGGTACTTGACGTCAGATGGTCCGAGGAGACAGGTACCCTAAAAGGTCCGTTCTCATGACCTCACCCCACGGTAACGGAAGAGGAACCTTCTAGTTTAAATTTGACATCTTTTGGTTTTTATTTCTTTTTTTGGACTTTATTCGCTCCCTTTTATTTTGTGAAATGGATGTCTCTTTGTTTCTACCCCTACTGTCGTCAGAAGAGTAGTCTTAGTTATTAGTGAAATTTGTACTTACCAGATTTATCTGGTTGATCCCTGAAGAGACCACCAGGTCCCCAATTCCTAGATGGAAGGTTCCGCTCTCTGTGTCCAAACTAGGGACCACTCCCTTGATTCTAGGGTACACGACGTCCCGTTGATTCGGACGTACACGACGTTGATCTCTTCGAGTACGCGGTTTGTTTCTGGGTCTCGTTAGTCTTTAAAAAATTGAATTTTTTATTTATGTGTTTTGTGTCTCTAATAGTCCCACCTAATCTTTTGTTCTGGGGTTCCCTGTAAGTACACCTTTGATACTTGGATGTTTTGGTATGTAAAGATTTTTATTGAAAATTCATGAATATATATTCATTATAGAAAATTCGTTCAAAATAAGAGAAAAAAAATTCGTCATTTTTTTCATTAGAAAAGCGATCACACAGAGGTAAATGTGACAGACTGTAGGAAAAGTCTGGTAAAATCATGATCCATGTTTAGATTTAAAACAGAGACCATAAATAATTAACAGCAAGAAACTTTATATTTAATCTAGTTAAATAAATTGAGACAGTAGAAAGTGTTGTTGTATCGAGTTCTTACGGTGACTTGAAATTTTTTCTTTTTCTATTACACTTTTCATTTTAAGAATAAATTAACCTATTTGTATCTGTACTTATGTACATAATTACGTGAGCTTGTGCTGATTCACTGACTTGACTCTAGTTGACTTAAGAGGTGATAGGAAGTCAAGTCAAGTCAGCGAGTCGGCATAGGTTGAGAAACGCTGGGGTACTTAGATTGTGCGGTCCGGAGGGACAGGTAGTGGTAGAGGGCCTCAAGTGAGTCTGAGTGTAGGTAGCTCAGGCACTACGGTAGGTCGGTAGAGTAGGAGCCAGCAGGGGAAGAGGAGGACGGGGGTTAGGGAGGGTCGTAGTCTCAGAAAAGGTTACTCAGTTGAGAAGCGTACTCCACCGGTTTCATGACCTCAAAGTCGAAGTCGTAGTAAGGGAGGTTTCTTTAGGGTCCCGACTAGAGGAAATCCTACCTGACCAACCTAGAGGAACGTCAGGTTCCCTGAGAGTTCTCAGAAGAGGTTCTGGTGTCAAGTTTTCGTAGTTAAGAAACCGCGAGTCGAAAGAAGTGTCAGGTTGAGAGTGCGGGTATGTACTGATGACCTTTTTGGTATCGGAACTGATTTACCTGGAAACGACCGTTTCATTACAGAGACAAAAAGTTATACGACAGATCCAACCAGTATTGAAACGAAGGTTCCTCATTCGTAGAAAATTAAAGTACCGACGTTTGTGGTAGACGTCACTAAAACCTCGGGAGGTTTTATTTCAGACTGTGACAAAGGTGACAAAGGGGTAGATAAAGGGTACTTCACTACCCTGGTCTACGGTACTAGAAGCAAAAGACTTACAACTCGAAATTCGGTTGAAAAAGTGAGAGGAGAAAGTGAACGTAGTTCTCCGAGAAATCAAGAAGAAGTGAAAGACGGTATTCCCACCATAGTAGACGTATAGACTCCAATAACTATAAAGAGGGTCGTTAGAACCAAGGTCGAACACGAAGAAGGTCATAAAGAGTACTACATGAGACGTATCTTCAATTTATTCGTCCCACTGTTATATGTCGGAACTACATGAGGAAAAGGATAAACCTTGGTCAGACAACAAGGTACAGGTCAAGATTGACAACGAAGAACTGGACGTATATCCAAAGAGTTCTCCGTCCAGTCCACCAGACCATAAGGGTAGAGAAAGTCTTAACAGGTGTCAAATAACACTAGGTGTGTCAGTTTCCGAAACCGTATCAGTTATTTCGTCTTTATCTACAAAAAGACCTTGAGAGAACGAAAAAGTACTAGGTCGCCTACAATCGTTAAACTAGAGACGAAGGAGACGGAAAAGATTTTGGTCGAACTTGTAGACCTTCAAGTGACAAGTACATAACGACTTCAGACCGAACCTCTTAAAACTCGTAATGAAATGATCGTACACTCTACTCACGTTAATACGCTATCAAACTCGTAAGAAACCGTAGTGGAAGGAAACCCTAACCTTACTTTTGACTGGAAAAGGTCAGGACACCGGTGACGACTCAAAAGGTTTAAACGACCGTATAACTCACGTCGTGAAAGTGTCGTAGTAAAAAATCCTAAACTTTATCGAGTTGACCTTAAGGTAGTGGAGGTGATCGAAACAAGTATCACTACGAAAGATTCCGGGTGAACTGAAGTGTAAGGTCCTACAGACCGAGATCTACTCACTAGTGTGGTAGTACTAATAGACCCAGTACTTCTAGAAAAAACATGTTAAGATACATAAGAACGG